>CM054116.1:49026487-49721573 GCA_028673005.1 Tanypteryx hageni
GCACCTATCTCGCTAAAATTCAGGTGTTTTTATTTCCCACTTCCTACTTCTCATTCATTAACATAAGCATGTGTTTGTGTGTGTATTATCAGTTTATGCCTTGGGAGGGTTGAAATTTCTTCGTTTTGTGTTGTATATTTTAGTTTTTTTTTAAAAAGTATCTCTGCTCTATTTTTTCCTAGTGTGTTGACATTAGGGATAAGGGGAAAACGCTTTGTGAACAAGAGTCGGGAAATTTAATCTCAAGGGAAACGTCTCAGAACTTACAAATGCGATTTTCCTTGTGCAGGGCAATAATGCGCGGAATATTATCTTGCGTTGTTTCACATGCCAAAAATTCCCAAAGGATTTTTTTCAAGAATGCGAGTGGATAAGGCGACAGCTTCCCAAGTAATTTCATACACATCATGCGCTTCTCTCGCAAATTCCATTTTAACAGCAGATTAAACACGGAATTTTGTCTTCTTTTTTACTCATTCGCTATTACGACCTTATAACTTTGAAAAGCGACGCCAAGTTTTCGCAGTTTTTCCATTTAACTTAAGAAAAAGGAAAGTTTTTGTCCAAAAGCTTAAAGGAAAACACAATTACAAGTGAATTTTTTATTTGATTTCAAGAAGTTTTGTTTCATTCTTCATGCCTCACACCATACCTTTAGAACCAATGACTAATTTTAAGCTCAAATTTTATAAATTACCAATATATAGAAAAGCTTATCCAAGAAACGAAGTTTAAAAGGTGTATTTAATAAAGGTTTCCTGAGTGTTGCATATCCTTTCAATTAGAAGTATTAATGGCAAACGCTAATACGGCCTAACCCTCAAAGTTCGAACATCAAAGGAATACAACTCATAGAAACTCAGACTGAGATAAATCACCACAAACTCAACAAATATCTTCCTCGAGCAATCGAAAATTTGACTTATATGACATCTCAAAGGTACTCATACGCAAATATGAAATGAGACGCCAAAATATGGGACAGTACATTAAATAATTTTTTCACACAAACATCTACGAGGATTCGACTGAATTTACGTCAACATGTTTTCTATCCTCATTTTCACAAAATTATATCCGGCGCTCGGCATCGTCAACGAGCACGTTTAAAAAAGAAAGCAATGCGCATCCAACACCATAATTTTCATTCTCCAGTAAAAAATAATTCCCGGATCGCATCCATCACGGCGCATAATAAATGGAAAATAACACGCGAAGCTTCACTTATCGGACACGTTCACTTGCTCGGCATCTTTCATTCATTTCTGCCCGAGAGAGGCGGAAGGGAATAAAGAGGTCGATCGTGCTGTCTTGATGTGAAAAAATATGAACAATTCGACCGGTCCCAAAAATGTCCCTTGCGGTACCCCAGAGAGGGAAGGGAAAGGCTAATGAGAGTGGAAAGAAAAAAGGTAGAGGTGAGGCGGAGGGCTTTTGAGTGAGAGAACGTAAGAAGAGTGAAAAAGAGGGGGAGGAGGGTGTGCGGAGAGAGAGGAGAGAGGTGTGGAGGGAATGAAAAGTAGATAAAAGGAATAAAAATGGGGTAAGACGAAGTATGAAGAAGAAGCAGAAAATGGGCATGAAGAAAAGGAGGGGATATGGAAGAGGATAGTGAGATTTTGGGGAAGACGGGTAACATTGTGAGGAAAGGGATGGAGAGGGGTGGAGGGATGGAGCAAAGGGAGATAAAATGGAGCACGGAGGGAAGTAGAGGGAGAGGTGCGATTCCGGGAAGACGAAAGTATCATTAATCAGGAGAGGGAAAGAGGAAAAAATGTCGAGGGGCAAGTACTTGGAGCGAAGAAGAGAGAAAGGAGGGTTGAGCGAGTCGGGAGGAGGTGGATTGAAAAATGAAAACCTCTCCGAAATTAACGAACGGAAAAAAGGACCTCTCTCTCTCTTTCGCGCCTATGCGTCGAATGAGCCCTATTACTTTTCCTCAAATCATTTTCCCGTCCCTCTTTTCTTTCGAAAAA
Source organism: Tanypteryx hageni (assembly GCA_028673005.1). Classification (NCBI taxonomy): domain Eukaryota; kingdom Metazoa; phylum Arthropoda; class Insecta; order Odonata; family Petaluridae; genus Tanypteryx; species Tanypteryx hageni. The sequence goes on from CM054116.1 coordinate 49,028,464, forward strand.
TTCCACCTCTCCCACTCTCGCTATTTCTGCTGTCTTTTGTTTTCCACCTATCTAGGCCGCCTTCCGTTCGGAACGCTCGCGTCGACAGCCGTTGAATTCTCGGCACGTTGATGGCATTCTTTTCCGTAGGTGGCGCCAGTGAGGGCGCTTTTTACCTTGGTTTGCCTCTCTCTCCAATCTCTGCCTATCCTCTTGAGAGGTATAAGACGTTTGCCGTATAAAACAGCTTGCGTAGCCATAGCAAGACTTGTTTGCGTGAAATGCATGGCAAGTCATGAAATTAGAGCAATTAAAGCAATTCTTCGGTTTCCTGCGAAGAAAAATTGTCGAAAACCTAATTTGTATTTTTTATTTGAATGAACGATTGGATGGGTATGAAAATTATCTTATGAATTCCTACGCATTTATGTTAACATCATAATTCCTCACCTTTAAACATTTCCTCAATTTAAAATATAAAATAAGCATTAAGAGAGTAAAGATTAAAGAAAAAATTACGGTTTCAGATAATTTCAAACCCGTTTTCATGTGTCGTTTAATCCAATTTCGTCATTTATTGAAAATAACAACACAAAATTGTAATAATAGAGAGGCCACCGAGATTTTTCCAAGTCAATTTCCTGCCTGAACAGGATTGATCTGCCCCGTTAAAAAACAAAAAAAACAGCTGCCACAAAAATTACCGAGATATTAAACCCGAAATTTGGACGGAAGAGCATGTATGTACTCCAGTGTAGTTTAACAGAGTGGATAACTTAAGGTTAAAAAGTATCTTTAATCGTTCCATGCAGGTTAATTGTTTCGATTGTTATAAGTTAACCGTCTACAATTTTAAACGAGTTGTTGGTGCTTACATACTGCAAGCGCTTAAAAATCACCATATACCAAGGTCTAAACTCTTAAATTAACCAACGTGACAGCATTTGAGAGCCCATTTAAATAAAATAATAGTATTCATTTTCCCAGAAATTTAGGCATCTATCCGGAATTTTTAAATTCTCTGGCAATCGGCTCTCGTCAAAGTTTTCGAATTTCAAGTTTTATGGCTCAGATCGCCCTTTTTAAGCAATAAGTATACTCATAATTAAGACATTAGCTTATGCGTTAAACTAAAATTTATGTATGTCTGTATTTTGGTGTCATAAGCCGTGCCTTTTAGTACGTATCTGGATAAAAAAATTAATTTAAAATTTTCACGTCATCATATGTACGATATCCGTCGTTGGCTGAAATCAAATGCATTGTATTGCAACATAAGCATCAAATTGTTGTAGTATGGAAAATCAATTTTCACTGAAATTCATTGGAATCGATGTAGTATATATTTTTCATTGTTGAAGACCGACAAAATTTTCATAGTTTTATGATTAAAATCAATTTTTTACGCAAATTCAGCATGGATTTTAATTCAAGAAAAATAAACACCATTCTTTCATTCACAGTACGGTGCATCTATTGACTTTGTATCTTAATTTTAAATAATTTAAAAAAGCAATTTATGTAGCCCTGCACAGTTTTCAGTGCTTTTCTTATGGGTGTTTAAAAGTGGACCTTGGGGTAAATATAACTTTTTCCAAAATTTTGGATTTTTTCAGAGGTTTTACCCGGATTTTAGCTCTGTAGCATTTCTGGAAGTATCTTAGGTTTTATAAGACATATATTAAATAAATATATATATATATATATATATATATATATATATATATATATTAACTAAAGGAAAAGAAAAGGTAGTGATGAGGGTGGCAACAAGGTGTTGAGGGAAGCCCAGCGGACACTCACCAAGTTGAGGACCAAGCTGGCAGGCTGCTGGGGGCGTCGAAGAGACACGTAAAACACACGAACACAAAAACACACGCAAGCTTATCGGGCCTAAGCCCTTCTTCAGCGAAAGAGTAACGTAAAGTGACACACTGGGCGGGGAATGACAGGGTGATGTGGGAAGGTTGATGATTGGAGGAGGTGGGGAGTAGGAGGGGTGGATAGCCAATAAAGAGGGAGTGTGATGAGGTAGAGTCCGAATAGTTACAAAGTAACAAGGAAACATTGTAAGGGGGCTAATAGAGTTAGCGGAGGTTGAGGCCAGGCGGAGAGAAAGAGTCGAGAAGATGGATATGTGCTAGTTCCCAGTGTCGGAGAAGGGGGGCAGGAGTGTCATAGGGTAAAGCGCGAATAATCCTAACATTGTAGCAACTATTAAAGGGAACATTGTGGGTATTAGCATGTAATGCAACTGGGAGGGGGCGTCTGAGAGAAACGCTATTCCGGTGACCGTTCATTCGGATGTTTAACGGATTGCTGGTGAGGCCTACGTAAAACGCGGGACAAAGGGTGCAGGTAAGGAGGTAAATGACGTTACGGGTGGTGCAGTTGCTTCTGGAGGTGATGGGGTAGGTGATGTTGGTGGAGGGACTCGAGAAAGAAGATGATGGTAGGTGGATAGGGCAAGTGAGGCAGCGAGGTTTTCCGCAGGGGTGGGAACCTATTGCAAGAAGCGTGGTAGAAGTGGGAAGATCCTTCCTCCACAAGATATTTCCCAAATTTGGGGGCCGGCGGAAGGAGAGGAGCGGAGGAAAGGCAAAAAGGTTGATAAAGAGGGACTGATGGGAGGAAGAGGTAAGAATTGGGTGGGAAGCATGAAGGATTGTTTTGAGAGCTTCGTGGATACCAGGATGGAAAAGTGTCGTAAGAGTGAGAGGAGGGGTAGATGCAGGAATAGTGGGTGTGTGAGGATGAGATCCAATGTGGGTAGGCGTCATCGCCCTATGGATCTGTTCGCGGACCAAGACTGGAGGGTAACCACGTTTGAGAAGAGCATCCTCGAGGACAGAGTAATACTCTAGAAGGGATGCTCTATCGGAACAAAGCCTCCATCCTCGACGAGCAAGGGCATAGGGGATAGAGGTTTTGGTATGAAGGGGATGGCAGCTATCAAAGTGGAGGTATTGGAGGCTGTTGGTGGGTTTGATGTGAACCCAGGTGCGGATTTGGCTGTCTTGAAGGTAAAGATCGACATCCAGGAATGTGATGTGGGAGGTAGAGGATTGGTGGGTGAAGGACAGTGAAGGATGGGAGGAGAGACGCGAGAGAAAGGAAAGGAGAGAGTCAGGTCCATGCGTCCATATATATATATATATATCATATATCCTAAATATGTAAGAATCAGCTATTTATAATGATATGTTATGATGAAATAAAAGCCGTGAGTCGCATGAAGGTCCTTTCAAACTGTCTCGTAAAGGATTAGGCTCGACTTCATCGCAGCAAGACATTTTTAACAGCCTTCTATTGTTTTTATCTCGATGGCATATCTTTTTTCTGTTTTTCACGAAATGACGGTGCAGAATAAAATTAGAAGGAGGTAATAGCTGAGAGAATGGGAAACGCGATGGGGCGATTTGCGCGAAACAATGGTTCGTTAACATCCGTAAGAATTATTGAGTGTGTGGGAGGAATTAAAAAAAAGCGATTCAGAGAGTCTTAAGCGCTCGTTTACGTGATTAAATTGCGTTTTCCTTTTCGTTATTTTTTATTCCCAGGGTATTTGGAGGACCTTTTGAACAGTAGCCACCGCCGAAAAATTGTTAACGCGCGATTTCAAGTTGTCCAAAATTAGAAGTTGCCTGCTAGGCAATTGCGGAACGGATTTTACATTCTCTAAGAGGTTAATCGACCCTTTTAATCGGGAAGAGAATCAACGAGAGAACATATTTACAAATAACTTACATTTCTGGGTCAGCAAAAATTAATTTCATGAAGAAGTTGCATTCCTTGCAGCATTTCTTACCTGCAATAAAAAAGAAAAACGATGAATACACCACAGTTGGATTTGGACGATAGGTTTAATTCTTATTTGTCAATGATTATTAAATGTACACATATCTTTTGTGCAAGTCTTGGTCATCCACTATTTTTATATAAAAAATTATATTATGTTTTAAATTGAGTTGAAAACGCAATATAAGACATTCGAGTTTTACGTTTTTTATTATTATTATTTACATTACATTTATGAAAAGAATAGCTTGATTTCACATAAACCGGGGTATTAAAGATGTATAGAGAATCAGTTTATAGTTCAAACGTCAAAGGATAAGGTAGTTTTAAAAATAAATTTAACTGATGAAATATTAATAATAACTATGCAGTATTTGCTGATTTTTAGAACAGCGCAGTGCTATTTAGGAATAAATATCTAAATATAAGTCTCTCTGTTAAAGTAAATCAATTGCACGTTAAAAGTATTTATCATTGCTTATTTTTATCGCTTGAGGCAACCTGAATTTAATGTTGTCAAAGGGGGAATAAAAAATATTATATCTTCCGCTAAAATACTATAGACTCTAATGAAACGTCTCCCGTTTCTGAATGAATAGCTGCATTTTAAAATGACCGACAAATTAATTATAATATTGCATTAATTTTAGAGCTAATTAGTTAAACATCAATTCTTAAAGAGAGACTTAGTGACAATTACTGATAGTTGGTCAGAATTTGGGACTATTGTTAGCTGTAATACATCTAAACGAGGAAAATAAACTAGTCATTATCATCATAATGAACATCTCCTTTTATCACTTTCCTTTTTTCTCTCTCAATTTCACTATTTTCTTCTTTGCTTGAAACAGCATTGTAAAAATTGAAAGGGTTGTCTAAGCTATTGCAATAACACAAAAATTATTTAAATATGTCGTCGTCCCGCCTTAGCGCAGTTACGGGCGACATCATATGATGTTCTCTCTCCAATCTTTTTCTCCCTCGCTTCTCTCTCTCCAATGGTGAGGATTCAACTTTGGGAAAAAGGCCGCAGAGGTGTTAAGACTCAGTGCCTTGTGGGCTTTAGAACCGTTTGCTTCGTTTTCTGGTCGAATCCACCGTTCATTAGAAAACCAGTTTTTGGATGTTTTGTAGGAAATTTCATTTAAGCCTTATTTTTAATTTTTTTTTAAACACATTGTTTTTTTAAAATTGCTTCGTTATTTCAATGTAGCGAAGCGAATTACACAGTTTTCTTATCTATTTGAAGGCTTAATAGACGCAAATTCAATCGGAGGCAACAATGCGGGTCGCCTTGGCAACCACCGGGAAAGAGTACGAAAAAATCATACAAATTAGAAAATAAATGCGTATTTCTGACAGATGCTTCCGTATAACATCTAAACATTGCAATAATAAGATATTTTATAGATGTAGTCGTTGAATTAAGCAAAAACGGAGAAATTCGGTCTATATTTAGGTATTTTAATGAATGATGGAAAAATCTTGTACATTGAAAAATCGAAACTCCAACGTAAATATATGGGAAAATATAATCATCTCCTGAAGTCGAACCTGGGACACTTATGTAAACAAAAATTGCTTTCTCTAGGTCTCCTATTTGGCAAACGCTAAATGGCGTATACAGCATTTCTCTATGACAAACTTTTCAAGAGATAAAAGGGAGGACGGACAGACATTTAGTAATTATATATAAAAGATAATAATAATAATAATCAATAATTGTAATTCTCTAAACAATTAGTTATTACGTAAATTGTAATTATATTTGTAAATTTTAACTTTTATTGTAAATTAAAACTATTATTATAAATTGTAAATATTATTGTATTGACAATAATTAGTTATTTATTGGTTATTAATAATAATACTAAAAATAATAATAATCAATAATTGCAAAAGAAATTATCTAAATATATTATTATAAATAAACTTTTTGAAAGGGAATTCCATCATTATTACTGAAAAGTAACCCATAAATTTACAAGAATTATTTCCCCTTTTCTTCCCCCTTAAATTTTTCCCTTTACCTCTTGGCATGTAGGTGTGCGTGTGTTTATTGTTGCTTAGTAGGTCCCTTTCGCGGTCGTACAGACTCACAAACCTTCTAGCAACGGTGTAGTTTTTGGGTCCCTGGCGCAGAGTAATTTCTCGTAAACCCGTTCCCGTTTCCTTTCCACCTTAAGGATTAGTGCTTGTGCGAATGAGTGAGTGAATGTGTGAGTGACATCAGGTCTCCGGCGTGGGGTGACAACCCCTAAACCTGTGAGTTTATAGTTTTTATTGTCTTTTGCCTTTTCCTGCCTTTCCTTCCCCTTTTTTATTGTGTCTCTAATTTTGAATTTTACGGTTAAGGAGTTAATTCCATTTAACATAAATTTCGCCGTTGTCTCCATCTTTACTTATTTATAACAAGAATTTGTTTGAATATAAGTCGCAACTTTTTTCGTAATTTACATAATTTGAAACCTGCAAACCATATTAGGAATATTTTGTTTTGGTGATATTTTAGAAGCAATAAAAGGGTTAGCTTATCTTGGGACTATCCGCAGGGAGGACGACATCATATGATGCCGTAATTTATTTTTATTAAAAAAACTTTTAGACTAATTTTAGATAAAAATACATCATAAATTTAAAAAATCTGATGTAGCCACCACATGACTTTCTCTTTATCTGTAATATTTATAAAAATTCAAAATAGGTTACATAAAAATAAATATTTTAAGAAACTGCGAGAAACTTTCAGACTACAAAGAACAGAAATAAACCCAAACTATAGCCTTCTAGTATTGGATATAACCAAAAAGCTCCAACAATTAAGAAAAGGAAAAGGAGAGTTACTAAGACGTAACTAAGCGTCAATTATTTACAATAGTCGTCGGTAGGTGGCGTGGTGGTGGCAGGTAAAAATATAAGATATCTCTTAAACACTGAATTATATGGAATACTGTTTCAAACAAAGGTTGTAAAAATTAAATTTCCTACAGCTTTTATTCCAATATATGATTACATTTATCAAATATTAAAGCAAATATTTCAAAATAACGGATAAGTGACAAGCGTAAACACCCACTTCCGGTTGACCGATTTTTACCAAAATCTAATCAGTTCTTCTGACTTTTATAAAAATGTTAAATATAAAAGTTTGAGTTGATCTGATCAATAGTTTTTGAGTTAGAGCACCCAAAAAAGCTATCACACACACACACACACACACGAGAAAATGGTCATAACGTGTTCAGGGAACCTCAAACGTGTATTTCCGTTGAAATCTCGAAGTAGATTTTTTTCATGAATACAATACTTTCCCCTAGACTACGTATACGGAGAAAGAAAAAACAAAGCTATATGATTTTTTGAGTCCGGTAGTTACACTTGTTTGCGATAATTTCTTAGATTTTTGTACCGCAACGAAAGTGTTAATTACTAAAATCACTGATATGGGCTCTGACCGTCTGTTATTCACTAAGAGTCGTTGAATATGTGTCGGTTTCAACTTATAACATTCACGAAAGCATTGAATATAATCAAAAATTTAATCATGTAAAACGAAAATATAAATTATATATTCGGTATTTCCGCAACGACGCTGCAGACTGTTTTATTATTATAAAGAAATATACGCAAACATTTATATAACGCAATACAAAGTATTATAATTCAGAAAAAACTGGTTTGCCTGTAATGTAATTGAATTCTACGATAAAACCATTTTCAGTACTACTTTTTGTGACCCAGAGGGATAAATTCAAATGACTGTTGCATTTTATTAAAAATGTTCGCATATTATTCCCTTCATTAATTTAGAAGCGGAAAAGTTAAAAAAATACTAAAGTAAAGAAAAATGTTTTTTGATAGTTTAGTTTTATAGCTATAAACTCAGCAGCTTAATTTAGCTTGCGCAACTGCTTTCGTTTCCGTAAGAAAAAACACTCCATTTCAAAATATTTTACTTATACAAATAAATTTCAAATACGACTTATACGGGTAAAATAATTTTCAGGTAAGCGACCAGAGATAAACTGAATTCTCGGAAATCTTATTGCCTTAATGCGTGTAATATCCATCCGCAATCAAAATTGAAAAGAAAAACAAATTTCTGCTTTCAAAACGGGATGACTTCCACTTAATAACCCCTTTTCATTAGCCACCGAATATACCCCACCCCACTATCTTCCAGCGGAAAAGGCGAAAATAACAAAGCAAAAATAACAAAGCGAAAATAAAACAACAAAACGATCCCAAAACAAAGAGAATCGGAAAGGGAATAATAAAGAAAGGAGGGAATAAAGAACCAACACAAGAGAGAGAGAGAGGGAGAGAGAAAGATAGACAGAGGAAGGAAAAAGTTTGGCGGGAGAAACAGATGGAAAGAGAGTACTTTATGAAAGGTTACATTGTTTGAATTTCTTCTTCCGTTCCACCCAACCTCCAAAAACAAGGGAAAAGTGGGCGGGAGAGAGAGAGAGAGAGAGAGAGAGAAAGAGCGAGAGTGGCAATAACTAATTATTTGCAGGGCTCACAGGTAGCCGTATTTCACCAAACAAAAAGTCTCATGCCAGAAAAATGTAAGGGAAGAGAGGGAGAAAAAAAGATTCGTATCAGTTTTACGAAAAGTCGTTTTTATTAAAAAAAATAAAACCCTTAAAACAGTCCTCCTCCTCCTCCGATACTCTCTATAGGAAAAGTAAAAAAAATTCTCGATAAGGATTTTCCGTTCAATTTGCTTTGAAGAAGAAAAACGTCTGGATTGTCCCCTGGAGGGTTCTCTGGGGAATTACTGATTCTTCCAGACTCCTTTCCGATCCCTTCTTCACTTCATGACGATTGAAAACGAAACTCTTGTGGAGAAAGGATAGCCCAGAAGTAACAGGGAGAAATAAAAAGACAAAGGGGGGGAGGTAGGACTGGATCGCAATTACTCCATGCGCAAGCTTTGTTATTGGACGTAAGCACCGCAGAGGTTTTAATAATTCCTTCAACCCCGCTATACTGCAACCTTTCTTACCCCTCCCTCCCTCTCTTCTGTTAGCTAAGACACCCGATCTATAGTCAACGGGTGACCCATCTATACAATGAGTAGAAGTAGGGGAAAGAGGAGGTCGCAGGCGCCGCAAAGTTTCTCTAAACACCCACCCGTCTTCCCTTACCCTCTTTACCTATACCCAATTCCAATCTCTCTCTCTGCCTCTTCCTCCTTCCGCTCCACACTCATTGCTGCTCCTGTCACTCATAAGCAGTCGCTCCCCTGTGGACCTCCCTCTAGTGATCAAGGAGGAAGTCTTAATGGGGGGAAGAGGGGAGGACGAAACGTCTTCAATCTTACTCCTTTCTCCCCTTCCCCCCCTCTCCCCCACACACTTCACAATGTTCCAATTTAAGAAAGAGCGAAAGTAAAAGGGAGAAGAGACAGAGAGAGAAAGCAGGAGGAATTATGTGGATGGAACTGGGACTTCAAACTCTTGTGTCGGCAATTAGTCTCAGCATTTCGGAAGGGTGGGATCTGTGTAAGGGAGGGGAAAGGAAAACGCGGAGAGAGGGAAAAATTATTGCCAAAGGTTTGTGTGTGAGTGGAGAGAGAGAGAGAGAGAGAGATGGAATTGGAAGAAAACGAACTTTGATAAATGGTTTCGAGCGTGCGGGAGACCTCTCTTCATTTTTTTGGATTAACGATTTTCATGTATTTTTTTTGCGGGCATTGCGTGGATCATTGAATTGCGAGAAATAGAGACGTAGGGAATTGTCGGGCAAAGTGAGTGGAAAGAACGAGAGAAAGGGAGATAGAGAGGAAGAGAGAAAGAGGCTAAGGCGGAGTAAAAATTGCGAAAATAGAAAGAAAGATAGAAAGAGTGGTGGTGGGTAGGGGGGGAGAAAGAGAGCAGAAAGAGTTGCGGAGAAAGGGAGATGAGCGAACGGTGGAAATTTCGGCCCCTCTTCAGTTCCGAGTCCAGAGTGTCCTTGCTGTTAAGGTTAATAGATGTCATTTAATGTTATTTTTCGAGCACGAAAATGATAGAAGGCGGGATTTGCCGTGCTATCCAGATACTACTCTGTTCAACTAACTGAGTTAAGATGCGGTCGAAATTAATGCTTCTGCATACTTGATCGATCACCCCCAAATTTTTCACATGAATGCCACGGAAAAAATAAAACAACTCCCAATACCACGAGTTATTTATTATTTATCAAGTTTTTCCGATATTTGTGATTTTTGTTTTCAAAAATTGTTTTGCAGAATTTAGACCACTTGGAATGTAAAAAAAGTCGTGTAACTTGGGATTATTTACACTTTCAATAAGCAAGTAAAATTCTATCTTATAACAGCCATATTAGTTCGACATGCTCAGACAAAGTTTTAGAATAATTTCACGGTTGCTTTTAAAGTCAACGGAAATGAAGTTTTGGATATTAGTTCCAGCCAAATGATAATTGCATGAATTGTATAAAGGGGATATTTACTAGCGATTCGTGCGAATACATCTGCAGTACAAGAAATTATTGGCCAGCGAATAATTTCCTCGACGATTGTACGAATCGGTATCCAAATGACGCTTCGCGAAAAATTAGCAAGTAATTCGATTAAATAGAAGGTCATTTTTTTATCGCAGTTTTTTCACAAGCTCAAGTAATGAGTTTTGTCTAGTTTAACCGATACCAAACCAATGGAATAAACCTCAGAGAATAAACAACGACATAAGATTTTGATAAACAAAAAATCTCAAAAGAATAATGAATAACAAATACAGCGTGGGGCAAAAGTCAGTTAACTGCATATGTGGCGGCATTCTATTCATTCCAGCGTACATTCTGCGATGGGGCAAAAATCAGTTACCGAAAATGAAAAATTCATTGTATAAAATTTTCTTAGTGCAAAAAGTTTCGACAGATGCTTATAGGCTGACAGATGAACTATCAAATACAATAATGAATTGCGCACATTTTCTGAGAAACGTGCCAAAAAACCTAGTTACTTCTTAATAATCAAAGATCCCACGCGATCGCGATACTCTCGCAAATGGGTAACCATAAACCGGTTGAAAAACCACGGCGCCTTTTAGACGTCTAAACTATCTATTTCCCCATTATTCTCCCGTGATCAGCGCTCATCTAGGTATCACTTCCCTAAATTGGATCTGATTCCTCTCCCGCTCTTTTTTTGCTCATTAAAGAATGCTCTGATTAAAACTTGACAAGAGGCTTGCCTGAAGCTTATAAAGACCTTTTTCCTCGTTAGCAAGGGAAAAAAACGTCACGTCCCGTCATTTTACACAATCCCTTGTGTTCGCCTTGATCAGCAGCCGGGGCGCGGTTGTCAGCGATGTCTGTACCGTTCTGCCCCTCCGGGCGTATTCTGTTCCCTCTCTCTCCATCTCTGTCTTCTCTTCTTTCGCTCTCTCACTCTCTTCTCGTTTCTAATTTTCCTACGCTTTCCATCACTACCTTCGTTTTTTAACTTCTATTTCCTTACAGACATAATTCTCTCGCGCCCCGAAAACGCAACTCCTTTGCGTCACGTCAACCGACCTTTTTCTCTCTCTCCCTCTCTCTCTCCTCTCTCTCATCTCTCTCTCCTCTCTCTCTCCTCTCTCTCTCCTCTCTCTCCTCTATCTCTCCTCTCTCTCTACTCCGAACTCCTCTCCTTCTCTACCCTCTCCTTCTTATCCCTCCCGAGGCCTTCCTTTCCCACTTCTTTCCCTCTCTCCCTGTCTCTTCGTAACATTTGGTTGCGTCTGTCTGTTTCCGTCCTCCCTCCGCTCCCGTTCCGCTCCCTCCACCAATTTTAGTGCTACCATCTCTCTTCCAATTATCTCTAATCCATCTCCCATCGTCCCGTCGCTCGATATTTTTCATACCTCTACCTACGTCTCTTTCTTTATCCTCATATCATTTTTCCTTTATTCTCCGCTTCTTTTGTTTTTTACATTTTATTTATTTTTTTACATCCCACCCTTCTCCTACTCTCTTCCTCTCTCTTAACCCTCTCCTCTCTTTTGTTTCTTCTTCCCTTTCTCCTATCTCTCTCGCGTTGACTTCTCCTTCATGCCTTGAGACATGTACATTCTCCTCCCTAATTGTCTCCCCCCGCCGACTGACTGCTGCCGCCCGTATTAGAGAGAGATCCAAACCTTTATCTTTCCACCTTCCGCTCTCTTCCTCTCGTCTTTTATTTTTCCACAGTTTTTAATTTCCCACATCAAGTTTTCGTACCCTTTCTCTCTCTCTCTCTCACACACACACACACACTCCTTCCCTCTCTCGTTGGCTCCCTGACTCCCATCCACTGAATACTCATTCTACGTGAGAATTGCCGACCGTTCCTAATTACCACCATTCACTTTCTCCGCAGTAGCATTATTTTTACTAAACAGCATCGTTCGCCGGCGATTATATATGCCCCTTTCTCTTTTCTCTGTGTGTGACTTTTCCTTACGCTGTATTTCCGATTCAAGATGTCGGAAAGAGCAAGATACCTCCGTCAAGCATTTTTTTCGAATTCTACTTAAAAGGAGATTACGTACTAAACCCATTTCTTAGACAAATTGTCCTAAAAGAGATTGACGCTAATATGTGATTAGATTTTGTACTACAAGATAATATCTAAATTCTTTGAAAATTTCGTTGAGATGAAGGAGAAAAGCTTCCTTGGATGATTTTATAAACACAAAAGCCAGTCAAGTTCACCACCAATTATTCTACCATCAGCCTACCTATATTAAGGCGATTCTCTTATGATATCATCATCATCATGCTTCTGTCCGAAGACAGGTTTTAACTGAATCGCTGCCTCCATTTCTCTCTCTCCCTAGAAGCCTCTTTTATACCTCTATAAGTATTATATCCCTGCTTTATATTATCTAATATTCCTATTCTTTTTCTCCCTCTTCCCCTTCTTCCACTAATTTTTCCTTCTAAGATCGTCCTTTGTAAACACTGTCTTCTCAATATGTGTCCTATCCAATTTGCTTTTCTTTTCCTGATTGTTTTTAATAGCGTCCTTTCTTCTCCCACCATTTCTAATACTTCTTCGTTTCTCTTCCTCTCTGTCCATTTCACTTTCATCATTCTTCTCCATACCCACATCTCAAAACTTTCTAAATATTTTTCCTCCTTTCTCCTTACCGTCCACGTCTCTGCACCATAAAGAGCTATGCTCCATATGTAGCATTTTGCTAATTTCTTCCTTGTTTCTAAATTTATTTTCTTGCTTGTGAGAAGCTCCTTCTTCTCGTTAAATGCTGCTTTTGCCATTGCAATCCTACTTCTGATGTCCTGTGTACTACTTCCATCCTGTGCTAAAATACTGCCGAGATATTTGAAACTACTTACTTGTTCCAATTTTTTGCCATTTACCATTATATTTAATTCTTTATGTTCCTTTGAAACCACCATGACTTTCGTTTTTTCTGTATTGATCTTCATTCCATATTGTTGGCCAACCTCCACCAGTCTGTCTGTCATCCTCTGTAGCTCTTTCTCGCCTTCTGCTATTAAGCCCTGATCATCTGCGTATTTAATGGTGGTAATACTTTCACCTCCTATCTTAAATCCTTTCTCTTCCATCAACGCTTCTTCTGTTATTGTTTCTGCATAAATATTAAATATCGCTGGTGAAATAGGACAACCCTGCCTCACTCCCCTCCCTATTGAAGTACTTTCTGTTTCTTCTCCTTCAACCCTGACTCTAATCTTTTGATCAAAGTAAAGGTTTTTAAGCAGTCTTTTATCTTTCCAATCTATTCCTATTTTGTTTAAAATACCCAGCATTTTATCCCATTTCACTCGGTCAAAAGCTTTCTCCCAATCTACAAAACAAAAATACATACCTTTATTGACTTCTAGCGCTCTTTCTATCATCATCCTCATACATCCTATAGCATCTCTAGTCCCCCTTCCTCTTCTAAAACCAAACTGATTATCTTGCAGCTCCTTTTCTATTTTACATTCAATTCTTTTGGTTATTATTCTGGTTAGAACTTTAGCTGTATGAGAAATTAAACTAATAGTTCTGTAATCCTTGCAACATTTTGCATTATTCTTTTTCTCCAGTGGTACCATCACAACATCTAAAAAATCTTCAGGCCATATGCCAGTATCATATACTTGGTTAAAAAATTTTGTGAGTTGCTTAACTGCTTTAGACCCCAAAACCTTAAGAACGTCCACGGGTATATCATCACTCCCAACAGCCTTCCTTCTTTTCATGTCATCAATTGCTCTTTTAACTTCAGACTCGAGAATACTTGGTCCTAGCTGATCTTCTTCCACATCCTCTTCTTCATTTAATTCAATATTTCTTGGCTTTCCTTCTTTGTCATACAGAACCTCAATGTATTCTTTCCAGACATTCTTTACATTGTCTGGCTCCGATACTATTTTACCACTTTTGTTCATGATTCCTTTACGTCCTATCTTTCTTGCTTTTTTCTTGAATACCCTTGCTTTGCTATACATGAGGTCTGTTCTACAAATTCTTTCACATTCGACAATCTCCTCGCATTTTTCATTTATCCACTGTTCTCTGGCTTTATCTGTTTCCCTTCTTAAAGCATTATTTAACTCCTTGTATTTTCTTTGGCCTTCTTCAGTGTTTATGTTCTTCCATTTTCTCCGCTCTTCCATTTTTTGCAGCATGGCTGCTGTGATCCAGGGTTTTTTGTTTCTTTCACCCGTTATCTTTTCTACCTTCTTTTCCATAACATCTTTAATGTTGCTATTGGTGTATCTCCACTCCTCATCTACATTCTTCCTATTTTCTTCAGCTCTCTCCCCCAACCTTTCCTCCAGCTCAGTCATGATAGCCTCCTTGTTTTTAAGGAGTTCCTCTAAGTTCCATTTCTTGTTAACTCTTATGTTTCTCTTAACGCTCTTCAGTCTACATTGTATATTTGCCACCAAAAGGTTGTGGTCAGAATCGATATCTGCCCCTGGTAGTGTTTTCACATTTTTAATGCTATTTCTAAACCTTTCATTGACTAGTATGTAATCTATCTGGTATCGTCTCTGGTCTCCTGGGCTTCTCCATGTGTAAAGTCTTCGCTGGTGATGCTTAAACCATGTATTAGTTACAATTAATCTATTTCTATGGCAGAATTCCACAAGTTTATCCCCTCTTTCATTTCTCTTCCCTAGTCCATATTTTCCCACTATGTTATCTTCCTGTCCCTCTCCGACTACACTGTTCCAATCTCCCATTACTATGATGGTGATCCTTCTTTTTCCCTCATCCTCCAATATCTCCATAATCTGTTCATAGATTTCATCTACTTCGTCGTCGCCAGCATTAGTTGTTGGCATATACACTTGAATTATAAGCATATCCACTGGCTCCATCTGGAGTTTTACGGCTATTAATCTATTATTAACTGTCACTACCTTACTAATTCTTTCAGCTATCTCTTTTCTCATTATAATCCCCACTCCCCTTTCCTTTTTCTCCCCTCCCGAGTAAATAATCTTAAATTCGTCTGAATTTATCTCGCCTTCTCCTTCCCACCAAACTTCACTAAGACCTACTATACCTACATTATTCCTTCTCATTTCCCTTTTTAAGTTCTCTAGTTTACCCCCTGAATTCATAGTCCTAACATTCCATGTGCCTATTTTTAATTTCTCACTACTTGCTTTCTTATTAATCTTACATTTCCTCTGTGCATCCCCTAGGGTATTCCCCACCCGGAGATCCGATTGGGGGACTATTTTACCTCCGGAATATTTTACCCCAGAAAGATCCATAGAGGTATTTTCAGCTTTTCAGCCTATCATGGGAAATATAATGAGGTAGTTTCCCCTTGCTTTCCTCATCGCAGTTTCACAGAGTGATTACCCATCTGTAGCTGTTCAGATCCACATGATCACCACTTACAGAGGTACTGTGCAAGCTGCTGCCCTTGCACAGGGGGATGTAAAACCCCCAAGACTGCTTCTTAGTCTGACTCTTCCCCTCAGACCTTTCCGGCTTGGATGGTCCTACCAGGAGAATTCTCTCCCGCCGGCATAGCTCTTTGGTTCGTAAGAGTACACAAACCCTCCCACCTCTGTAAGGTTATGCAGTCCTTAGGGAGGGTCTTATGATATATCCTACCTTATAAAACAGTATTTCTCAAACTGTGGGTCGCGAGAGGATTTTTAATGTGTCGCAAACACTCTTCGCTAAGGCAAATGGTTTTATTCTGATTTTATGAGTCCTGCAGATTTTAATTTATCGACGTGTTTAGTTAAAAAATTAAAATATTCTGCATCTTATCAACGTACAAAATCTTTCTTCAACAAATGAGTTATTTTTATGTAAAAAAACAAATAAGAAATTATATTTCAATAGTGATTAGTACTTAAGAAATAAATCTATACACCACATACTATATGAATGTTTTAATTATGTAGTGGTAAATAAAATAATTCATAGTGCTTTGTATTTATAAAGAGCACAAAATAAAAATCTCTTATGATTAATTTCCTTATTATTTTTTGCTTCTCGAACATTCTTGGGGGTCGCTGTGGCCAAACATTTGGACGGAGGGATCGTCTGACGAATCTGCATGAGATCCACTGTTCTGAAATTTAAAAATGCTTGTTTCTATGTGCATCTATGAAGACGGATATGTATCTTATAAAATACCGTAATTATTTAAATATCTTCATCATTCTCTCTTTAATTTTACAGAATACATTGTGCTAAACTAGTAGCATTGATTTTACGACTTAGAGGTAATTCCGTAAGGAAGCATGAAGGGAAACATGGTGACACCTTTGGTCTCATGGTGAAGACATACGCCTAGAAGCCTGAAAGTTATTCATTCCACTAGATGGAGCGTGCGTGCTTGGGCATAATTCTCACTAAAATGCCTGTAATGCGAGAAAAACTGAAGATCCTAACGCTAAGAATCGAACCTGGGTTTGTACTCTCAGAAACTAAATGGTTATAGAAACCGGCCGTAATCATAAGAAATTTTTAATGTTCACATCGACAAAATCGGAAAGCTAACAAATATGATATTGAAGTAGTATTTCTTTATTTGACCCCCAAATGAATGTTATTTCTAAATTGCTTTGTGTTAGAAAGAATTATATTTAAAAATACGTTCAGTCTGTTTTTCAATTTCAAGACGACTTCATCTTTAAAATAAATAGATCAACTAATAATTGACGTATGTTAATTTTTCACAAAAAATGAATTTATAAAATATAGTTCCAGCCACGCTTTGAAAAATTAAATTTTCTTATCGCTTGTTTATACAGAACCGCGCAAAGTTAAGGCAATCATTGTCGAATTTCAAATGTTTACAATCAGATTTTACATTCATTTCAGAAAGCTGAAAATTTGGCCATGGTAAAAATTTGTTAGAAAACTGGTTAATTTGAATGTACTGAAGAAGAATATCAATGCCTTTGAGACGCACACATCGCGAAATTGGTTGAGATATTTCGGAGTAAAAACCCTTTTAAAGCTCCATTTTAGCGCGTTTAAATTGTCTCAATTTCGTATTTTCACTCCCTTCCCTGGCTTCTGACGTGTATCTAAACAAGACGGGTGGCGGACTCCTTTTTTCTTCTAACTCTTCGTGCAAACTACTCGGCTCTACACAAAAGAGAACGACTTCGAAAAAATGCATACACTTCTCTTCACATCTTTTGTTTTATCCAGGCGTTGACAATCGTTAACGTACGTCTTCTCAGTCCCATAAGAGTTTCCAGGCGAAGAAATTGTTTTTATTTCAAATCCTCTACGCTTTTTTTTTCTTTTACTCGCATAGAGACCATTATTCTCTAAAGGACAAGAAATTTTTAACTGGAATGAAAAGCGAAATCTTTTCTCTCATCGTATCAGCAATGAAAAGTACGATTTTGTAGATGTATAAATTTTACTGCAAGTAAAGTGAGAGATACTGGAGTTGTTTCGAGTGACCATACTATTTTATAAAAAAGAATTTTCGTTAACGTAAGCCTGGTCATGTTCATAATCCACTGGTATGACAAGAATGGCGTTATTTCTCACTCGCGGGTGCAGGTGTTCTTAGACCGAGTGAGTGTTTACATATAGTACATTATATTTTTTAACGAGAAGATGAAGATTCACAAGTCATTTCTAGGAATTAATTCATTGAATTCGAATGGATAGGGGAAGAATTTAATGGAATGAATTTCATACCATAACGTTCTCCAAGTTAAAGAGAACCTGAAGTAATACCACAATGATTTCAAATAAAGAAAAAATGCATGATTTAAGCTACAAAATTGCAGAGCGTTTAAATTCAATCCGACTCAATATATGTTACTTTCTTATTGTTCGAATATTTATCTATTTGGAAGATATTACTTCAGGAAGATACAGTATGATAAAATTTCTCCAAAAGAAACTTCTCAAATATAAAACTAGCGGAAGTAACCGGCGTTTCACGTGTAAATCCAATATATATGTACTTCAAGTATGACTAACTTTACATTATCTGTGAAGTACCGATTGGAAAACTTATTCGGAGCTAGTATAATATTTTCCACAAGAAAGTTTACTTATGGTTTCGGAGATGGAAATTTGAGAAATTGCCAAACGTCATTTTTTATTTTTTACATCAGTTGATATTGATATATTTTGGTAAATGCAATAAAAAATCAATTTCTTCTCCCTGGACCTTTTACAATCTGCGAGATAGCAATTAAATAATTTATTCGGAGATAAAAATTCGAGAATTTCTTCAGACTGCTTCACATGAAAATCTTGTAAAGGAAGGAATAATTTCACCTGGACTCGAACTCTTATAATTCGGAGAAAAAGTAATCCCTCATCGACTTTTAGCTCAAAAGGAATAACAAAACAGTACCAAATTTTGGCGAATTTGGTGGCCGCCCTTATCGCCAAAGAGTACAATAGAATTAAAGGGCGTTAAACTCACTAACAAGTGGCGCATAACCCTCTATTATTAAATAAATAGAGACGAACATTTCAAATAACTTTTTTGTAGGAAATCTAGTGGAAATTTTGACCCCTTCATGTTAATTCTAGGAACCATAGGAGTCACCATGCTAATTTTTGAGGAAATTTCGTGAGCTTTAAAATTATTCCTATGAACTGACATATCATGAGTCACAGAAAATAAACGATTATATTAAAAATGATTCCGAAATATCTTATGTTTGCGTCAAAAAACCAATCTGATCTAGAGTTAAAGATATTCTGTATTTTGCTGACCATTCAAAATTATTGCCTATATCCCTTGAAGATAGATCGGGCAAGTATTTCTCATAACGTGGTTGAGAGATATGGGCGAAGTTCAACTCATCATGACCACCACCAGAATCCATGAGCCCACACTCCAGACGAAGTAAGACTAACGCCCTATGCAAGAAAGCGCCTCGAGGAGCGGCCAATGCCGTGTTTTCTCATTTCCTCATATATTCTTATTTCCGCAGCTCGAAGATCCAACGGGCGTAGCTCCTCCCACTTCCTAGAGACGCAAAATAGAGATCTTTAGAACAAATAAATAAAACGACTTCCCTTCCAACCTCCCCCAAATCCCCTTCGATATTTTTCTCCGTCCTATAAGGAAAGGACGTCGCCCTCTCGCCTCTCCCCACCCTACCTCTAAACACACCTCCAAACTCTCCTCCTCTCTCTCCAACATCCGAACGAACCTCCAAAGCTTTCCACCCAGTTCCAAAGCTTTTTCTTCTCCTACCAACGCTCCACCCCCTCCCACATTCCCTTCGCGCCGCTCCCCCTAAGGAGAAGCCCCCTCTCCCCATCCCACCTCCTACGTGACTAATGTATTCCAATTTACAAGTCAATTAGAGAAGAGAAGAAAGCAGGGAGAGAGGTGAGGGACAGAGGGAGGAAAGGAAGGAGAGAGATGAGGAGGAATAGGTGAGGGATTGGGGGAAAAGGGGCGTGCGACGAGGAGGGTGAAGTTTGCGAGAGGTGAAAAGGAGTTAGAGAAATAGAGAGGTGGAAAGAGAGATGGAAAGGGAGAGGTGGAAAGAGAGAGGTTGAAAGAGAGAGGTTGAAAGAGAGAGGTGGAAAGAGAGGAGACAAAGGAAGAGATGGATATTTGGGGAGGCTAGAGTGGTTTAGAGATGGGTAGTATTGAGGATGAAATCCCTATAGGCGTTAGAAGGGAACGATGTCGGGGAGAGTAAGAGAGAAAGAGAGGGAGATGTGGAAAAGGAGAATAGAAGTGAGAAAGGCAGAGAGAATAAGTGATAGGGTGAGAGACAGAGGAAATATAAAGGAGGTAGAAAGAGTAACAGATAGAGAGAGAGAGACAGAGAGAGAGAGAACAAACGTTGGGAGATGTTTGGTTCGGATAAAGTTGGAGAGAAATCGAAGCCCTGATGAGGTATGCTCTCTCTCTCTCTCCTCATTTCTCTCTCTCTCCTCTCTCCATTTCGAAATGCGATTTGCGTGCTTTGGGATCCACCCCGTGGAAACAATGAGGAGAGGTAAATGAGAGAGGACGGAAGGTCTCCTGGTGACGGGAAGGTTGGGGAAGGAAGGGGGATGGGGCAGTGTAGGATGGAAGCTGGTTGGAGGAGAATTGAGATAAACTTGCGTGGATTTTGGAGGATGAGAGAGAGAGAGAGGTCCGGCGGTTGGGAGCAGAAACTACCTTTTCATCGGAGGTCCTAAAATTCGCATAATTTGGAATGAAGGGCGGAAAAAATAGACGACTTGAGGTTGGTTAATTTCCGCTGTTGGTTAACTTTTGCATTAAAATATATTTTGGGGTCGTTTCTTCTCGATTTTTCGCGACAGCGCTGTAAGTTGATGGTTGTGGCTAATTCTTTTTCGATAATTATCAAATGGTCAACCGTTTTATTCTCCATAAACTTTTTCTAAAAATTTAGCTTTAGATAGTCTGCAAATCAATGAGCCAGATGATGACGGATGAAAAATCATGCTGCAATGGTGGAAACATCTATTAACGTTCTTAAAATAATTACCAAAGATAAGATATCGCCTGCATATGCTAGTTTAATCTACAAATGGATAAACCTTGATCATGCTTTATGTAAAATTTCATTGTATTAAGTTGCCTTTATAATAAAAGCACCGCTGACATAGATTGAGATAGAACATTTTGCATTTAAACATAAAGGAAAAATAAAAAATATCCGACAAATATAGCTTTTACATCACCGCAGGTTATTTAAAATGTTAACGACCTGGGTTTCTACGCTTGGCATCAGGCAATGATGATGTCAAGCATCGAAACAGCAGTGTTTTTAAAATGAAATACCACCAAGTGAAGGCCCATGTAGTCAAGTTTTATTAAATGGGAAATTTTGCACCAAGCATATTATATTAATCAAAATATAAAATATTTTTTTATCCATCTAATTCAATAATTCTTTACCTGCGTAACGTTTAACATAATTTTAGGTGGAGTTAACTTTATCACAACTTATTAATTATTTCAACTGCAGACTACTGCAATCTAAAAGCATAGAGTACGGCTTGACATAACTCATGCAAACCTTTTCCTTATCCGTGCCTAGTCATGTTTGACGTAACGTTGCTCTTGTGAGTCTATATTCTCTGCTCTGCATCAAATCTCATTCGGGGAATTAACCAGCGAGCGGCAAATTTGCTCTCTAAAACAGCATGGCCATGTTATATCTCCTAGCATTAGTTCCCTATGATCTAGAGCTCCTTATCCGATACATCCAGAGCAGGCTTTACTATGTACCGGTTTAGGAGCCCTTTCATCTCGCCATCTGGAAGGACGGACGAGAACTAGTATCGCAATAACATGAAAATAGAAGTTAGGGAATGCATACATTCCATATTAACCTATGCAATTTATCGTACATTTTAGGCATTTGAAGTTATTATAACCTAACTGGTAGCTTTAAAGTTGGTATGTTAAACCTAACGAGTGCTTCTCTCTGATAATGACCCAGAATTTATTTCATAGCTTACAAATACGTTTTTTAAGTCTTCTAATCCACTTCAATGACCCAATATGCACGGGCAAAGTTCAATATTTTCCATGTAACTGAACTGATTCCTATTTTCTTGCAGCTGTAGCAGTGCACAATTCATAGTTAACTTTAATTTTTACTTTATGGAAGTAGGCGACCAATGTTTTCCTTTTATATAACAATAAATAACTGTTTCTCTTTTTGAAAACCAATGTAAAGGATGAGTTTACAAAGTTAAAGGAATTCAAACAAATTTCGGCAATAGGTTTAATGGATTATATCCCTAGTACAGAGTAAATAATTAGTTAACGAGTCAACAGTAGCAATTTTTTTCTGTCACCTCTCTTGTATCCCTCTTATTTTTATTCAATTATACCGTGCAACGCATCAGTCACGATTATTTCTCGTATAATTTTCTAGAAACCCTAAGGTTGTTTAATTTGATTAACTAAACTTTATTGGTCACAATGTATTTAGGAGATATGGAAGAGTTTAAAAAATCTTATTGAATCGAAAATAAATTAGTGCAAAACATATAGAAGAAACTAAGGCAAATACTGAATTTAAAATGCATAAAGCTATATCTCAAGTAGCAGGAGATCAATTAAAATGCTTATAAAAAAGTCTGAGCTATACAGCAGTTCCTTCATATTTATCGAGATTACTTTCCTTGAAAATGGAACGAACACAGAAACCGCGAATGTACTAGATACTAAAGGCTTCTGGGAAAAATGGGATTAGGGAAACGAACTTTTTTCGCCCTTCTCCCGATTTTCTCAAAACTACTTTCACTTCATCTGCACTCTAGGGCTATAGCTTAATTACAGTATTGAACACAAGTGCAAAAAAGACGGTAGAATCTACTCATAATTATACTCGTGCGAACAGAAAGGGATACAAAGACGCACTGAAGGCAGAGCAACATCGGGGCTTCTCGCTTACCACTCACCCCTGTCGTTCTCCAAGTGCTTCGTTGCGTCACTGATTTTGTGTATGTACATATCCATTACGTACTAATTTGGTTGCAGAGAGGAAATCAAGCTGTTTCACGGGCTTTAGCGAACGAGCAGCGCGTGATACCGTCGGCGGGCTCGAATGAGTGAATTTTCCTTCACGCAAATACTGAAAACTGCTCAAATAATTTCTGCGCGAAATCGCAAACGTGTAAAAAGCAAAATTCGTGATGACTTCTATATTTAAATATAAGACTAGTCTGCCCGTTGTAGCGTTGCTTGCAATTTGGACGTAACGGTTACGGAAGTTAGGAAAAAGGATTAAACTTCAATTTTACAGGCATTCTTTATTATTTAAGAACTAGTGTATTGCCCGTCATATGATGGGGAAACTTACATATGCATAGTAACTGCTGTAACTATTGAGTAAGAGCCAGTAAAAAATTTGCCAAAATAGAGATTCGGTGGAATTTCATTCTCATTCTTGTTTTCTCCAATGATTACCCTCTTGTCAAAAATGAAGTAATAATAATAAATGAATAATATTATTCACTCCCTTCCTCTCGCCGTCTCTCTCTCCATCCCTCTCTCTCCCCCTCCCTCTTTCTGCCTCTCTTTTCTCCCACCCCCCCTATTTCATTCCTCCTGTCCCAATCCATAGCTCTCCATCTTAATCTCTTTCCTTCCGTCCTTTTCTAATTCTACATCTCCCTTACTCTCTATGTACCTTCCATTCTATATCTCTTTCTACCTATCTCCCTCCCCACATCCAACTCTCTATTACTCTGCATCTATATAGTAGTATAGATAAGCAAAAGAAACCTAACTGAATCCCACTCCCATTAGGTTTACGTAATTTTGCGAAACATCCTGCGATAATTTAAGGGAATATATGCACTCGTATGTATTACACGTATGCGGGTTGAAACAACAATTGATTCTCGAAGTTTAGCAATTACGTGGTCGGCAAGGTAACATCCCGTTTAAAAGCCGATATTTTCCCAAAATATGTGATTTAAATATTTAATATAAGAGATTTAGAACGGTAGGCGGAAAAAGATGAATAGAATAAGAAATATTAATTTTCCTAAAACAGTTTAAATTTGAAGATCGTACGTCAATTCTTTCTAGATTGAATTTCGAAAAGAATAAAAGCTTGCACTTAAAAATGTCGCTTTTTTCGAGTTATCTTAAGGCAAATGGTAATCGCCCCTCTGGAGTCGAATCCGTATCTTTTTTCGTATTTTTTTGTCATTTAATTTTTATAGCTGAATCAAACATTCCTGCGTAATTTAAACCTTCCATCTCATCGGGAAGTTTGTTAAAATGCGTTTAAAAGTGCCACTGATGACGTCATCGTTATGCACAAACAAGCACATCTAGGCTTTTATTATTAGAACTATGAAGATGCCCGTTGAAATTCAACGGGAAAGTTTTTTTTTGTGAAATTTCATGAATAGATGCAACGAGAAGCTATTATCCAAGTCAATGGTACACAATTACACGAAACCGACAACAATTCGAATCGCTAAAAATGCATCAAATTCTCGCGTTAAAGACTGATCTCTTGATCGATTCGACGCCTATTAAATAGTCGATAACAGGAAAACAAACTTTCGTTCTTTTAGACGTTCATAGTTTCAAGACTTGTACTCCTACGATGATTCTAAGTAATGTTAGCATGCGAATGATTGATGTACTACATTCAAATATATTCCTTCTTGTAAATTTGTTTCGAGCAGTAGACCAAAAGAGATGACCGGAGTAAGAAACATCATAATTATTTCTTTAAAATGGTTTAAATCCGAAGATCGTTGGTTAATTCTTTCTAATTTATATCTCAATAAGAATAAAAGTCTGCACGTCTAAAAGTCTATTATTACATGTTATCTTATGGGAAATGGAATTGTCTTCCTTGGAGTCGAACCAAGGACTTTCTTCGAGACTTTTTTTTCGTCACCTTAAAATATGCAAGTCTAGCATTCCCGCCAATTTTCAAAAATATATCTCCATCTTTTATCGAGTTATTCGCATTTTTATAGCGTGACAGAGGGAGCCACAGAGCGACAAACGGACATAAGTAGGCTTTTATATTTGTTAGATTTAAAATAAACTTGTAATTTTTTAATTAAATAATCGAATCGTTATAAAATCGCAATAGAAAGACCGCGATTTTTTTATTCTCTCTATCTATTCCCTTCTCTCCACCCTCCCATTTACCTCTTGTAAAAGCATTGAAACCGTTTGTATGGTCTCACAATTTCTTGTTGAAATATTGAAAATTCTCTTTTTCTGGCAATAGGCCAAGTTTTAAACTAATTCGGCGAGGATTCGGATTCCCTCTTTTAGAAATATATACTCTATTCTTTCGGCCACAAAATTATGCCTCAAGTTTGTACCTTAATTCCACATGCAACATAGCAATGTTATTATGGATATAAATGTTGACGCAATGTATTTATTGTGGTAAAATTTTAGAAACATAATTCGTGTACTTCATGACTATTCCACATTTTGAGATTTTCAAGTATTTCCTCATGCTTTCTCGTTTATATCTCCATACCTACCGACTTTCAGATTATCTCCCATTCCGGATCTACTATTTCCACACCAGTTTGACGCACGCACGTCTCAGCTATGATACAACGATAACGAATTGGTACTTCCCTACCTGTATACATAAATCGTGTCTAGAATATCACAGAACCTCTGTTAAACGAATGTTCAGCCAACGGGAAGAAGACATACGAAACGCGTAATGCTTGGAGAGCATTATGAGCTAAGAAACGCCGGATTCGCGGAAAGAACTTTCATGCCTTCTGGCAGAAAACTTGTCTATTTTAATGGCTCGCGTTGCCATAAAGTTCGCAGTGGTACGGAATTATTCAAAAAGTATCCACTTAATTCTGGTTACTGTGCTGATTTATTCAGCGTATGTGGAGGATTTGGAGGTGAAAGGTAGAAGGGAAGGAGGAAAAACGGAACGAAAGAGGAGGAGGGAGAGAGAAATGGAGGGAGGGAGCGAGAGGTTTATTTAAAGTTATCCGAGAAATGTATTCCAAAGAGAAAAAGAGCGATTAGCTGAGTGAGAGAGTCTTGGGAGATATAAGCGAGATCTGTTCAGGGGATGTGACCCTTATTCCCTGCCATCCTCGCTTCCAACGCCACCCTCTTCCGTCACGCGTTTTCTACCACGCGATTCCTTCCCCCCCCCTGCTCTCTCTCTCATTCTCTCTCCTGCCGCTCTTAATCTTCTTCGCCTCCTTTCCCTTTTACCTTCTCTTCTTCCTCCTTCTTTCCCTCCCACACGCACACTCACATCCGTCGCCTATGCCGTTCCTCCTCCCATCTTCCATTCCCATCTCTCTCCGCTTTTGAGACGCAAAGAGAGATCGGAAGCGTGAAATTGCCGTGGCTCTTCCCGACGGCGACGCATCTGTCGTGTGCCTTTTTGACCTTTCGGATGCAGCAGCCCCTTTTGAGAGCCCACGTATCCGGTCTCTCTCTCTCTCTCTCTCTCGCTTTCTCTGAGAGAGAGAGAATGCAACGCTCTCCATTCGGTAATTATATTAACAGCGGGTAGGGTTATATGCCTTGAGGTATTTTTTTTTAAACTCAAGGGTGCCCAAAGTGTCGCAAATTTAAATAAATTTATTATCCCTGCGGTAAATGTTAGTCATCAGTTGTCGTCCAAAATTTGCTGATTTCCCGAATTTTCTACCGAGTGGAATTTACAAAGATTTTATAAAATCTCCAAAGTATGGAAAATGAAGCGTTTGTTATTATTTATTAATTATTATGGAAATTATACACAATGAAATCAACCCCGAGATCCTTTTAGTTAACGATCACCAGCTCCCCTCTTATTCTCCGCTGCTCGTGTCAGCGCTTCCTCCTCCGCCTGGTGCAGTCTTCCCGCGAGACAATGTTCAACTCCCTCCTCCCGCCTCCCTCCCCATAGCTCTCTGTTCATGACTTCCCCTTCCTCACCCTCCCCCACTCACTATTCACCGTTGACTCCTTTTTTCGTCCACCCCCTCCTCTCTCCTTTAACCAATTTCCTTCTTCCCCCTATCCTCACCTCCCCACTTCTCTATTTTTTGTATATATTGGCCATTTTTGAATGATTGTTACCTGAGGATGGTGATTACTCACCGGTCGCGTTTTGTATTTTATGTGGAAATTGGCAAATGTTTCTTACAAATAAAATATTATCTTGTCTTTTTTTACGTCTTTCGATTATGGAATTCCACGAAGTCTCGTCTTCGCCCATTACAATTATTTATCAAGGTTAACGTTACAGGACATGTTAACATACTCGGTCACAAGGCAACTTTTAATTTTACTTGGCTTCGTGTTCCTTTACTTAAAGGCAAATTCTCTCCTGCATATCGGTGGGAAAACTACTTAAGCCATAAAAGTTTATAGTCACTGTCGAGAGAAGTTTGCCCTTGAAGATGCCCACTTAGTTTATTATAAACTTTTATGGCTTAAGGAGTTTTCCCACCGATGTAAATCGAGCCATAAGTCCATCAAGCCACAAATCTATATATTTATTTCTCCTTTCCATCTCAGATGAATAAATTTAGGCAGGTTTTTTTTCTTTTTGACAGATGTAATTGTGCAAAAAAACACGCATCTCATAAACGCTTTTCGATGATTGGAGTACGGTGACCGTAGTGTCTGAAGACGACTCATAGAAATTATGGTTCTGGTTGGGGTTAAAGACATGATAAAAAAAACCGATCACTTTCATTGCTCTCGTACTCGAGCATTGGGACTCCACGGCAGTGCAGCATAAAAGGGTGGCGAAGGAGATTAGTGGGAAATGCTTTAGGAGAAATATTAAGCGTCAGTCTCTTTATGATAGCCGTTGCAAATAGTTTGAGAAATTTATTCCTGTTCAAAGTTCAGTGACAGCATTTTTATGGAAATGAAAACTTCTACTGATGCACAAAATGCGGGCTAGCGGCTGAATAAGCCACGTCATTGCGCCCGCAGTTACTGCGTTGAATACTATAGCAATGACAAGCTACTATAAAGGCTGAATCATCTCACTGCGTGCTTGTTGCTCCTTTGACACTTTAAATTTGTCAAATTATTCATCGCTTTATTTATTAACTTGATAGATTTCATTCCCTAACATATGTTCCTAGACATATTTACAAGTCGAACTTTGCATTTTTGTAAACATGAAATGAAAAACTTTTATTTATTTATTTTTAATTAAAATATTTGCGATAATTCGTCAACTATTTTATTTTGTTTGGCCAACTTTGAAAAAGCTTAGTATTTGCTCAAATTCCTGATCGATCTCGCAAGTTGAAATAAATGTCACGAATCTGAATGATTATTGATTTTAAAAATTGCTTACAATAAAATCTGAGATGCATATAGATAACAATATTTTATTTTACTTCATTTTATTTGTAAGTATTGGCAAGCATTTCTCATTACAAATATATATATCTTAATTTATACTAATTATGTAAGCCGTATTTTTGTAATTGAAATTGTGAGAGAACTGTAGCAAGGACCCATTCAAAAGCTTACAGCTGTGTTGGGCGATGAAAATTATTTATAGTACAGAAATCTACATAAAAATGTCCCGAGTTTGACTCCAGAGGATGATTTCAGTTTCCCATAAGATAATACGCAAAAGTCGATTTTTCGACTTGCAGGCTTGTACTCTTTTGAAAATTAAAATTAGAAAGAAATGACTCATATTCTTCCGGCCTTGACCGTCTTAAAGAAAAATAAATAAGGTTTCTTATTCTTATCGTCACATTTCACATACGATTCGAAATCGTTCATGTTATACGTTTAAATCATATTAATAGAGAAAATTTAAGCTTTTTAACGATATGTTGCCTAGCCGACCGTGTCATTGTTAAACCTTGAGATTGTATTGTCGTCTCAACAGTTATACTATATGCGTAAGGAAATCGTGCTTTGAATGTTTTAATACGTGAGAGAGAAGAGAGAGGAAGAAAGAAGGAGAGAGACAGGGGGAGGGAGAGGGAGTGAGAGAGGATATAGAGGGAGGTAGTGCCCTAAGCCGTGTTAAAATTTAGACTGATTTTCTTGGTATGCAAGTCTTTACTCTTTAGCATTTTAAAATTACTTTTGATCATTATACGAATTTGGGAGTTGAACCAAAAGCCGCATAAAAGAATGAAAATTCATTTTCCTGTCATCGATTATCGTATATGCTTTGAATCGATGCTTATTTTAATTTTTAATGTAAAAATTGGAATTTTAAACAATATCATGATAACGATAAACAATACGGCGGTAACTTAAATAAATATGTTATTAGTCACTAAAGTTTTACCTAAATATCGGTAAGATACCCATAATACTCGTATAAGACGTAATTGAAATTGTGAGAGAACAGTAGCACTTACAAGGGTTCATTCGAAAGCTTACAACTGTGTGGGGCCGAGAAAATTATTGGAAGTAAAGAAGCAAGAGAAAAAGAAATGGAAGAGTAAGATTTAATAATTGATATTAATCAATTATAATTTGTTGAAACATCGAATTAAGCTGTTATTTATTTATTCTTTTATTGTATTATAGTTATTATATCATATCTTTATCTTCGTTTTTATATTTATATTGTATTATGTATGTAATGTGTAATTATAATAATTATATAACATTTATAAATGAAATTAGGATAATTTAAAATATTAAAATTTATTAATCTATTCCCCTCAGTTACTTTCAGAATTAGCTGCAACAAACCACTAGTATATATATACTTTGGCTGTGAGACGAATTTGTTCACCTCTTGTTTTGCACCAAGTCTGGATAGAAATACCTTACCGTACACATACATGATGAATACGTCATCAGCTAAGGCGCCGAAAAATGCCTATAGTGCCTAAGCCAACTTGATGTCAATTCAAAAGCAAACGAGAATGAGAGGACCTCACACAAGCGCCTCAGTATACGTCGAAATAGCTAAACAATGGGATAGAATAGCGACGCTTTCAGCGCCGAAAAGTTTTACATATATTAAATAGGGTCTTGAAATCGTCGTGTGTGCAAAGTCAAAGAGTTTAGGGAGAATAACTGAGGGAGGAAGAGAACAAACTCTGCGAACTTTCCTATTTGGAGAAACCGAACGCGACAGGCGCAGAGTTTTCCTCCCCCCTCAACCCCAACTTCTCGATTATCTTCTCTCTCCCATGGCCGCGGAAAAAAGCATGCACCTTGGGGAAACAAACAGATGGCATCTCCCATTCTCACTTTGCTTTATACGTCACCTCTATTCCTGGATCCTTCCTCCCCGACTACATCTCTCCTTTTTTACGACAATGAGAGACAGAGAGAGAAGTCGGTTTGAGTAAACACACACACACACAAGAGGGCGACGATATAGAAGGGCAGCAATCGTGGGTGTGTGTGTGTGTGGTTGTATGAAGACCGAGGTTAGTTTTGGGGCGGAATTGGGTTTGGGAAGTTTCTTTGTCTATGCCTCGTGTTCCATAACCGCCAAAGCCACCCTGCCAACCTCCCATACCTTCCAACCACTTCATCCGATATCTCTTTCTCCTTAAGAAGGGTACGTGTCTCAATATCGGCTTCCACTTCGAAAGGGTATCGCATAGCTTCTCCGTCCTCCTGTTTGGCATGGAGAGTGAGTGTGGTTTGCGTGTGCGTGCTTGTGTGTGCTCTCGCGTTGCCTGGAGAGGAAGCGAGAGGATGGAGAGAGAGAGAGATATGAAGTCGATTGTCTCCGATGGAAAATTCAACGAAGGCAAGGGGAGGTGAGAGAACGAGAAAATTGAGATTTTTTCCCTACTTTGCGCCTCAAGGAGAGATTAATTTTGTAAGAGCCGTTTTCCTATCGCGTGTGTCTCCGTTAGAATGCGCTCTCTTGTGTGTGCGCGCGGGAACAAGCGAATATACATATATACGGGACCATAAAAGGGTGGCTGTGCAAGTAGTTTTAATAAATGATCCCACTTTCTCTCTCTCGCTCTATGTCGATGGGTTATTTGGCAAGAAAGAGGGATGGCGTTGATGTCTCGAAATGTTTGAGTTGTCGGATTTGGAGGTTGGAATAAAATTACGGTCGTCGTCATGGAAGCAAAAGAGTTCGCCTTTTATTTTGCAAAAATATCACAGGAAGATGGTTATATAAATTGTAGGATTTGCAAATTGTTGGCTATTGGATATATTTTTCATCAACTTTTTCAGTATTTAGAGAAAATAGTGCTGATCATGCACAGTTTTTCTTCAAACTTAAAAATATACAGTTGGTATTAGAAAGACGTTAGAAAATAGTTTAAAAAGGATTGGATTTTTGTATAATATGTTTATTTTTTACAAACCGTTTTCAGTAATCAGATTAAAAGCCAAATTTCGTCACAAAATCTTAAATCGTTGTGTTAAATCACGGTGAACAGCAAAAATAGCCATCTTGATCAACGTTGGCAAGTACTCAAAAACGTTTAAAACTTTTTCTTTAAAACAATTCCACAAAACGGGAGTTGTGGTCCAATTCACATGCTATTCGTTATATATATTTTTAAATATTCAAGTAAAATCCATGTAGTCTATTTAGTTGGTAATTCATTCTAATGTTGTCTCAAGTTGAGATGACAATCATTATTTGAATTCCTGCCATGGTCATCGTCATGCTTGGACAAATCTAGGAGCCATATCGGAAATCCAGGGGTCAGAATGAATTTCAATGAGATGTGATTTATAATTTAGGGTCATTTTAAAATATACACAAACTACTTATACACCATACATGTAACTTAAAATATATTTCCTACGTAGTAGCTCCACTGAATATATTACGCAGGAAAAGTATGGTCGCCACAAGACAATTTTAGTCGCCAATGAAGAACGAACGACTTGATGTTTCTAATCATTAGAGGTATTTTCGAATTTTAAATAAAAATATTTTCTAAGTTCCATCACTTGAAAGGTGAAATTTGACCAAATTTTCAGCGAAATTTTCCGAATTTTACGTTCTGAGATGTTTATATAAATGAGATAATTAAACCCATAAGTTTCGGGGGAAAATAAATCCCCTCTAACTACACGTATTCCATGCGAAGGAACTATTCAAGGCAGCTGCAATCAGGGTTTAAAAGAGAACTTCCAAAAATATATTGGGCCAATCCTTTCCTTTACTAAGGCGAAATCTTTGTTGTTTCGCATTATACTCGAGAAGGCGATAAGGAAAAATTAAGAACGAAAGATTAAAAAAAATATAAAGTAAAAAAAAAAAGACGAGCAGCGGCGGGGAGAAAGGGAGAGAGAGAGAGAGGGAAAGATTTTATGGAAATTGAAGGTCGACTTTTAGAAAGTTTTTTGTATGGCGCGGTTTTTCCAAAGAAAAAACACCCATTGTTGTGTGTTCGCAAAAATTTGTCGGAACCCTTAATTCCGGAATGCGTACATTTCTCAGAAAAGAGATGGGAGAATCGTGAGAGAGAAAAGAAAAGTTCCGGAAGGAAGAGGGAATTGTATGGAAGGAGGGAATGAATATAGGAGAATGAGGAGAGGGAAGGAATGAGGAGAAAGAAGTGCAAACAGAGAATATGGCAGGGAGAGCCGAGATGGGGGAGTTGAAGAGGAGGAAATTGCGCAGACGTCTTCGTAGGGGCAAAATTGAGAATCTGTCTCTTGTTACATTTAACACTTCGTCATTTATTACAATAGATATAAAAGTTTAATTATTACAATGAAATTAGATAAAGAAATACAGAACGATTTAGAAATTTTGGCTTTTGGATATATATATCATTATATATAGACGTTTCTTACATAGGAGAACGATATAACATATAGGATATATATATACTAGTAGAAGGTGCTTTCATTCTGCAAGCATATCATCTCACCATGAAAAAAACATTAATTTTTCAGAGATATATTTCATCATGGGAAATATTTCTTTAATTGAAAGGATTTCTCCTCGGGACCGATTTTCGTTTTTTCTTTATGGAACAGTAATGGAGTGAAATAATAGCTAGTTTTTCCTAATTTAGGAATATTATACTTTTTCCATATTGGGCTAATAATGCCACACATTTTTGCCAAATTTTAAATTTGTAGCACATTTAGAAGTGAAATAACATTTATATAATTGTTTAAGCTTAAATAATTTTTAAAGGCCGCAATAACAGTTTCATGGATAAATTGAAATGTTTATTCGTTTACATAGACTAAACTCTAAATAATTTAAAATTTTCATCCTCTAACTCATCCCGTAGTATCTAAACATTTTCCTATTTGTTCAAAATTTAAGAATTTTTAACTGCCAAACAAAGGAAAATATCAAAATTTCTATAATCCTTATTTAGTTTTTTTTACATATCCTACCTCAAAAAAATTTCAGCTTCATAGCACATTCGGAAATACATAAACCTTGAAAATTTGTTTAAACAATTGCGAACTTTTAGCGGCCGCATTGTTGCACTTTTTCAAGATTTTAGTTTTTTCTAGTCGGTTTTTCACAAAATCCTACCTATGAAAAAATGTTGAATCTCCAGCTCACCTGGAAGTGCCTAAACATTAGTATCCTCCTATATGTTATCATCATTATATATCGACGTTTCTTACAGAGGAGGATATAACATTTAACATACTAGTAGAGGGTGCTTGCATACTGCAAGCATTTCATCTCACCTTGGAAAAACATTCATTTTTCAGACAGATATATCATCATATCATCATTACATATGTTTTTTTAATTCTAAAATTTCACCTCCGAAGCGATTTTTGTTTTTCCCTTAAGTAAAAATAATAGATTAAAACAATCCCCAAACTTAGCAATTTTAGAAATTTTATACTTTTTTCATTATGAAGTAATAATGCTACACACTTCTGCCAATTTTTAAAGTTGAAGCACTTCTAGAAGTGAAATTATGTTTTTCTAATTATTAAAATTTTAAACATTTTTAACGGTCACCACAATATATTTATGGAGAGATTCAAATATTTATTTGTGCAAATGCACTACTCTGTAATTAACTTGAAAATTTCAGCTTCCTAGCTCGTCCCGTATTACCTAAACAGTTATCAATTTGTTTACATTTTAAGAATTTTTAACTGCCAAACAAAGGAAAATATCAAAACTTCTATAATCCATATTCCGTTTTTTTTTACAAATCCTACCTCTAAAAAAAAATTCAGCTTCGTAGCACATTCGGAAATACATAAACCTTGAAAATTTGTTTAAACAATTGCGTATTTTTAGCGGCCGCATTGTTGCACTTTTTCAAGATTTTCGTTTTTTTTTAGAATTAAAAAAATATTTGTAATGATAAAATATGATAAATGAATGTTTTTTTATGTTGAGATGATATGATTGCAGAATACCAGCACCATAATTACTAGTATGTTATATCCTCCTCCTCCTCTGTAAGGGACGTCTATATATAATGATAATATAGAAGGATACTAATGTCCAGTCTAAACTGCAAGAGGTAGACAGCTGAAAATTTCAGTTTTTGTAGATATGACAAAGAAACACCATGAGATTTCTTACCTAAGTGACATGGGCATGACTCCAGAAAATCCGAAAATTGCGTTTTTTCTCATAAGAAAAGCTTTGCGCTATTTTTGTAAATTAATTTTTGGCACTTGCCTATAAAGTAGAAAAATGAAATTTTAAGTGTTTCTAGATGGCTACATTATCTATTAGGAATTATCGTTACCTTTTCTTACAGTTTCCTGGGTTCGACTCCAGATGCCCCGGCAAATCTCCCATAAGTTAGCATGGGAAAAAGTTATTCCAGTGTGTAGACCAATCTAATACGTTTAGGAAGCTTAAATTTTGCAGGATAATAGAACTTGGCTCATGATCAACTATAAAAATCGAAAATTTTAAAATTATTAATTGTTAGGGGTTGTTTTAACTCCAATCACAAATTAAAGTTTAATAATTTTTATCTTGGAAACTATTAGTAGTAGATTCGAGTATTTTCAAACATTTTGTAGAAAATTATACATAGAAAAAAAGGAAATTTTGAAAAAGTTCACCAATGCGACCGCTAAAAATTCGCAATCGTTTAATCATATTTTTAAGGTTTATGTATTTCCGAATGTGCTACGAAGCTGAAATTTTTTTACCGGTAAACTTTGTAAAAAAAGCGAGTTAAGTATTATCGAAATTTTGATATTTTAATTTGTTTGACTTAAATTTTTTTAAAGTTTAAGCAAATAGATAAATGTTTATGTACTTTGGGGCAAGCTAGGAAGCTAAAATTATATAATTATGTAGAGCTTAGTGCATTGAAACTAAAAACATTTGAAAATCTCCAATCTCCATTATTATTGCAGCCGTGATAATTTTTTAAAATTTAAACAATTAAATAAATATTATTTCACTTCTATATTTCCTACAACTTCATAATTTGACAAAAATGTGTGAAATTTTACATTGAAAAAAGTATAATATTCTTAAAATTGAAAATTTAAGACATTGTTTTAATCAAATGTTGTTCAATAAGGAAAGATAGAAATTGGATGCCGAGATTAAATCTTTTGAATTAAAAAATATTTCTAATAAAGTTATATCTCTCTGAAAAATTAATGTTTATCAGGGTGAGATGAAATACTTGCAGAATGCAAGCACCAACTACTTTTGTGTGTGTATATATATATATTCAGTTCCTTAAGTCTATAAGTCTATAAGTCTATATATATATATATATATATATATATATAAAATCTACGTAGATATTCGTACTTATTTTGGTTGAGATTGATGCAAGACAAATATCTTCGCTCATCTAATCCATTGTTAAGTACATAGTGTAATGTGAAACAAGTGATAAAACCGAACTTACGCAGATGGGAACGAAATGACAAGGCGGTGGAGAACCTTAGGAAATCACGCAACTGTAAGAAAGGATGCAGAAAGTATGAAAAGGGAGAGAAAACGTCGAGAATGATGTAGCGCGGTGGGGGGGAGGTGCGGAGGGAGGCAGAGAGTAGGTTTTAAGAGACTAGGATAAATATATGACGGTAGAAAAAGCGTCGGAGAGGTAGACAGGAGAGAGAGAAAAGATTTGAAAACATAGAAAACACCGCGATAGGCGATTTTTCTCGTGGAACACGCGGAAGGCGGACGGGCGGAGCGCAATTTTTGGGGAGCAAGGAGAAGGAACGTCGGAGAAAAGGATCATTTCCATTCGTTTGAAGGTACGGGTGCGTTGGCGGAAAAGATAAATCTTGGAAAGAAAACAAGTAACAGGGAGCAGAGCTCCAAAAGATCCTCGATATTTCGCTTTTTCATTCTTCCTTCGAGTTACTTGTGTGTGTTTTTTCAAAAAGGAATCCAGATTTCTTTTTTTTTAAGACGACCTGAGGGGCACGGCCTACGTCTGACGTGAGATCGAAGCTGATTTTTTTAATGAGAGTGTATGGAGGATGAGATTGGGAGGAGGAATGGAAACGGAGGAGAAGGGTGAATGAGGAAGAGGTACGGTTTTGGGAAGATGGGGATGGGCGTATCAAAAGAAGGCCAATATTTTGTTTTTTTTTTCCAATGAAAAGGAAAACTGCTCTCTTTCTCCTACGCTGGTTTGTGTATTTTCGCCATTTAAAAGTCGCTGAGATAGGTGAACATTTATTAAACGACGTCTCGAGATAACTTTCTTCCGTTCTGGTGAATGGGACCGATTTGAAGAGTTCCCTTCGTTATACCTTTCGTGTTATCGCGAGAGCGGTATTTAAGAGAGCGAGATAATATTTACATTTATGGCGTATAACAGCGTATATTCTACGTTTATATTTCTTATTCGGCAGAAATTTTGAGGAAGATAAAAAATTGCCAATCAATCGGAAATATATCGAAAGAGGACGTGTTTCGCAACACCAACTGGTCGACAATGGTTTGATATTTTTCTTAGTCTCCATTTAGACTCAATAATTAAGTGTAAGTTTTAAATTTTTATAAAAATTAAAAGCAAGTAGGTGGTGTTCTTAACAGGCACGTTGAAATTTGTATCATTAGCGCATGAATAATTGGAATAAAAATCGGCGTTAGCGACCATGAAGGTTTATGCATAAAATATTTTAACAGAAAACAAGACTGAATTTACATATTAACTTATCTGGTACTATGGAACTCATTCTTTGAAATCTCATTACCTTGACTGAATCGATAAATATAATAATAATAATATAATAATAGTAATTCCCAAATAATAAACAGATTTTCGCAGCACACCCACCTTAGAACCAGTTCGTATATTTTCATTTTTGGGTTACACGACCCTCGGACGCATTTACTTTTTGCAACTACATCATCAATTATTTAAAGGAAAAATCACAGCCCTAACGACCAATCAACTTATTTAAATCGTTTATTTGTTTACTAAATAAAGTTGTTCGCACAGCACTCAGTTCGAGAATTGTTTAGAGTGACAATATATCTGCCATTGGTATTAGATCTGTCTCTCACAGGTGACACTGTCGTTGCCTCTGTCTTATGAAAGGTTAATAAGTGCGGCGGGAGGACATAAATTTCGAAATTTTACACCCCTTTTTCATGTGACAGAAATTTATCAATTCATTGTCTATTAAAGTCTTCAAATACCGATAGGTATTTGAATCATATCGCACTATCAGAACAGCCAACTTATTGAAAAAAACTATGCACCAGTTCATGAATCTCCATAGTTAAGCCACGTTTATTACGTACACAACTACTACTTTTTTAATTTTTGACTTAACTTTATCCTTGCTCTTTCGTTTGGTGATATCGATCCACTTACTAGTGCAGCACTGTTTTGCGCAAAACTAATCAATATTAAATAATCAGGGTTATAGAAAAAAATGCATTTTATGTAGGGGAAATAAATTGAAACAGAATCCTCCCTTTCGCGCCCCCACTCTTTTCATATACATTGTTCCTAAGAAAGTGATATTAATTCTCTGGGCGAGTATAATTCGAACAATAAATTTTGCACGAAAGATCCACTCGGTCGAATCATCCCTTAACAAATCTCTTTTTTCGCCCTCTTCTATGGGACCAGGGAAGGAAGAATGGCGAGGGAAAGATTTTCTCATTCAAAATAAATAGGCTTTCTAAGACACGCAAAAAAAGAAAGCCGGCTCTGAAATTGGATAATATGTGTCAAAAGAAAAGAAAAAAAGGAAGCAAAATATTTGAGTAAATGAAAGAAGAAGAGAGAAGTTAGAGACAGTAGAAAGACGAAGAGGAATCAAAACGAGAGAAGATAATGGAAGAAGGAAAAAGGAAAGATAAGGAAAGATAAGATGGCTAAACACGGAAGTACAAGAGAGTGGAAAATGGAAAGGGAAAAAGAAATAAATGAACATAAAATGTCCGCCTTGAATTGGTCACGTATGGTCTAGAGAAAATTCGATTAGATTTCTCAATTTCTTCCTCTTTCGTTGCCGACTTTTCCCACGAATGCGCCATGATTTTTTCCGTCCATTCCCGCGACAATTCCTATTACTTTTTTCAAAAATAAAATAAAATAATTCCGTTCCCTCATCTCCTGATAATCCCTTCCTATCGGGATTTATGGTGATTAACCTCCCGGACGCATCTTCTACGCAGCCAATTACATTGGCGGAGAGAAAGCGAAAAAGAGAGAGGGAGATTTTGTAGAGAGGTAAAGGAGAGAGAATGAAAGATAGGCGAGGACGAGGATGTGAGAGGCTAAGAACGCGTTGAAGGAATTTTCGAGAAAGACACGACTATCCTACCCTTCTCCTACCTCTCTTATACTTCCTTCCTTGGACGCATGATTTGTGAGAGGGTTCGAGGCATTCTGGGGATGTCGAAACAATAGAGTTCGCTATTGGAGAAAGAAGAATCATTGGTGAGGAGAAAAAGGGATTAGTGCGTTGTATAGTCCCGTAATGAATAGCTGAAGGACGGCAAAGGAGAGGTGCAGGTATTAGGCTGCGAAAGAGATGTGTTACATGAGCTTGGTTCGACGCAATAACGGGAAAATTTGGATACTGCTGGCGAGAGAGGATGTGTTGGATGGTTTGGAATGGTTGTAAGATCGCTGCAGGGTATTGGTATTCTCGAGATGTCTGTTTACCATGCGATAGCAAGAGTAATACTGCAAAGAAGTGGTTTAGGCAATATTGTAATCTTTTTAAAGCGATAGATGTAATTAATTTTGAGCGTGACTGAAAAGTTAGCATGTTTTGGTACAACCTGAGGATTGCGATATAGCGCGAATATTAAGCTAATAACAGACTATATTTACACCAGAATATTGTGACCGTTCATGGTTCACACGTTTTTATATATTTGAACTTTTAGAATATTAGTTCGATCTATAATATGAAACATTAGTTAAAACTATGAGTAATGAGGTCAGGCTCAACTGTGTGGAATTTACTCAATTGAAAAAAGAACTTTGTTATTTCCACAAATTTAATTTAAAAACGATCGTAGTGAAACCGGTCGTTTTTAAATTAAATTTGTGGAAATAACAAGGTTCTTTTTTCAATATTAGTGAAAACGTTTTACTCTGTATATAGAAAAATGTCTCCCTATTTCCTTTTTATAAAATCCAATTAACTACATTAGGAACAAAAGCATTTTTCGCAATTTTACATTTAAAAAATAAACAACTTTTCTTTTACACACCTTTGTATATTTTTGTTAATGCCCCAGATCTTTCATATCGTCACTGTAAATTCCCTTAATTTAATAGATTCTTATTTCCCATTTCGACATCTATCTTCTCCTTTTTTATCGATCGATCGATCTCTCTCTCTCTCGGAAAAAAAACTTGCTCCCGGATCTTCTGCTCGCTCACCCATTTCACTTCTTACGCCTTCGGGTATAAAGAGCGTTTTAAGTCCACTCGATAACAAAGTCCGGCGAGTTCTCCCTCCTCCTTCCCCTCTTTCGCCCCCGGGGGAGGAGAGAAAGTGAGAGGGACTTGTCTCGTAATCCACTCCCGCGCAGAAATTTATCACCCATTGAGTGCGGTTTTAATAAAGGCACGGAGCGGAATATACCCCCTCATTCGGTAGAGAGACTACAGCGAACTTTTCCGGTATGGTCCCTTGCGAGCATTAAGACTCTCTGTTTGTGTGCGTGTGTGCGCACGTGAAAGAGATAAAGAGAGAGAGAGAGAGAGAAAGGGGAGGAGGAACCGGAGGGAAAATGAGATAAAGAGGTTTTGGAGGACCAGGAGCCAAGAATTAAGTAATGGGGAATCCATACGTTTTGGCAATGAAAGTCACGGAGCACCCTTGTAATCGGATAACCTGAACAGGAAACTGATGGAGACAAAGGTGATGCGGCGACGAGGGGATAAGGGAGAGGGGAGGGGGTGGCGTTAGAGGGAATGGGGAGAAGGAGGAGGACAATGGATGTTAGTCGAGGAAAGGGGTTCCAGGTGGGAGTAAGGGTGTGTATTCAACCGGGAAGGGAAGTGTAGGAAAGGGAGTGTACCTTTAGAGCAATCAAGTATGTAGGACTTTGGGGTGACTTGATTGTTGATCGCCGTCATAAATCGTCTGGAGCCGCGGGAGTTTGCCGAAGTTCCACGCTTGTTATTTTGCCGTCGTTTTCCTCCCCTCTAAAATTCCACCCAAGCTTCCCCCTCCTCTTCCTCCGCTTCGTCTCCCAAGCGATGTTCTAAAATCCGGTTATGAAAGGCCTTTCTATTCCTATTTTGTCACATTTGGTAATTATCCGCCCAGGATATTGAGTTTGGAAATGATTTCTTTGTTGGACGATGTGTGTTTTCGAAGATTTGAGCTGGAATGATTGTTAGAATCCTCTCCTAATGGGAAATCAAAAGGGAATCTTAGCCTTCAATAAATGTTTCCTCAGGGATATTAATGAAAAATACCTGTTATTACAAAACGAACATATACTTAAAGTACTGCAGTGAATACGCCTAAAAATTTGAAAATAAAAACAAATAATGACATAAAATGGAAATTAATGATTCATTATTATACTCATCCTTTTTTCTAATATACAATGCATACAATGTAAATATTCGACTCAAGAAAGATGCCAGTAGTATCAAATTATGGAGTCACCCAATATGTGGTCTTGCTTACAAGGCTTTGAGAAACATTTTATAACATGAAGTTAATGGACGAGGCCGAGACTTCGTGGAATTCCATAATCAAACCAAAATTAACAATTAGAAAAATATTTCTAATAATAACTTTGGCTAATTCCACATGAATGAGAAACATGACAGGCTTCGGTGACCAAATGATTGAATGATTGAAATCGGTCGTGTTTCTCATCCTTGTGGAGTTATTAAAAATATTTTTTCTTATTGTTAATTTCGGTTTGATTTTATAACACATTATACTTGTGACAAAATACATCGGTCATATAAATTTTACCTAATAGTAGATCATAATTAAAGTATAGATTGTAATTAGTCACAAATGTATTAAAGTAACTACAACTAACACAACAAATAGTCATAAAATCATATTTTTAGTCAATAAAAATTTTTTAAATCAAAATAATTCATACGGGTTTACCTTAAATACCTAAAGACTCCTAAGCTGAAGAAAGTACAGCAATTTCCTGCTAAGGATTCTCTTTAAAAAATTTACATTTTTTTCATTAATTTCGTAGGGTTTTAACCTTTTTCACAACCTACGCTTAAATGCGATGAAGCAATAGTCACCAATTTAATTAGATAAAAAATACTTTCAGATGCTTTCCCATGCTAAAGTAGCGTTTTTGTGGGACCATTTTCAATTAGACAAAGTTTAATTAGCGCAGGATATCACTTGTATTCCGAAGGCCGATTCCATTCGAAAGGGGAGAGGAAACAAGAGTGAGAAGCGCAGATTCCAGCGAAGTCGATTTTCGCCTCTCCTAAAAGCATTGGAACGTAACGAGAGTTTAATTAACAGGGGAAAAATAGAGAAAGACAGCCTTTTTCACTGGACGTCCATTTTTTTAGCAGCGTAGATTTAAGTGCTTCGCATTTTCCCCGCCATGAGTGTAGGGTTCGGATTTTATGTAAACTCGACAATGTTATCACAATATTAAATTGGTTGAAAAAGTTGATAAGATAGGTTTTTGTCTTTAAAAACGACGATTTGCTGTACATGTAGGTACTTTTTCTTTGTTATAGGTAGTACAATGGGGCAAAAGTCCCTCAATACGTAATTAGAAATGAAAGTAGAAGTTTTTTCGATTATTTTTTGCTTAAGACGTGATTAATACCCGATATTTAGTTATTATATCCTGGAATTTATTTCTATACCTCTTTAATATCACATCATTGTATTAAAAGAGAAAATATTTACTATAAGTATTTAATTTTTATATGGATTGTGATAACCAATCATAAGTTAATAAGAGTTTGAAATACCAAAGTATATAAAACAAATCGGACAGTATTTTGTGTGGATTAAGAACCGTATAACTAGCAGTTATACCTATCATATTAAGATCAAAATTACATCTCATAAAGCTTTTGAAGGATGACTAACGTCTAATAACTTATAATATTATTATGACACAAAAAATTGTTAACTTTGCAAATAGGGATATTTTTCCTGAAAATACACAAAAATCTCGTACAATAAGAGACATCCACGCTATAAATTAAGGAATTTGTCAGTGCATTTTAAAGGCAGATTAGCAGTTACACCTACAACATAACGATCAAATTTATATGCCCATCATAAAGTGTTTGAAATATCACTCGTATCTAAAAATTTGTAATATGAAAAATCATGCGCTATTTTTGGCACACATCCTCATTAATTTCGCATAAAAAATATTTTTTTCCTCTGAAAATAAAAAATTTCAATTAAAAAAACCGCAGGGACAGCGAGAAAAACGCCATAAATTTTAGAATATGATGATACATTTTAAAGGCCGACAAATTATGGGATAATATTTCCCACTATCGTTATTGCTTCGGGATAATATCGCCGAGATTAGCATGTCATCCTTTTATTCCTGGAAAGGCTTTAAAATTATTTCCCATTTTGATGGTTCACCCTACACTTCTAAAAACCCCTTTTCCGGTTTTCCTTCGGGATTATCGCCTTAACCCGTTATGGAAAATGGAAGAGGGTGGAGCGGGGAGTGCATACGTTACGAAGTGGGAAGCCATCGTCACGAGGAAGGAGAAAGAGAGATAAGCGCCGAAGAAGTGGATAGGTGGTTAAACATGGAGGAGAGAGGCCATAGATTAATAATAAGAGAAAGTAAAAGGGATATTGCATAAGTTATGAAAGAGAAAGTAATCCTTTGATAAGTTTGAGTATACCAAGGGCATAAAATATGGGAAGATATTACAACGAGGATATTACAAATGGGAGGCGACCGTTAAAACCGTTTTTATTGATGGGAAATTTTAAAAAACCCGAGAGAAACGTAAGAAGGAAGGCGTATCTAACGAGGGGAAGGGAGGAAAAAGGGATTGGAGGCGGGGTAATATTAAAGGTGAGATAGGAAATTGGGTATATCGAAAGAAATGGAAAATAAAATTGGGTGGAGATAGAGAAATGAGACACATTTGAAATTAGTGAGATGGAATAGACGATGCCTTCGATTGATGTAAGCACCCGGGGAACAATGGAGTATTGATTGCGAACGGCAAAACTCTACGAGCGGAAGAAAAGGACGCGTAAAAGAAATTGAACTTTAGAGGATTAAAAAAGGGAGAGAGGATCGAAGAATTATTTTGCACCAGGTCCTGGAGTTTCAACGGTTCAGACCCCGAATACCAGACCTCTCCTCTTGCTCTATTTCACCCCGTGTCGCTAAAGCA
Source organism: Tanypteryx hageni (assembly GCA_028673005.1). Taxonomy (NCBI): domain Eukaryota; kingdom Metazoa; phylum Arthropoda; class Insecta; order Odonata; family Petaluridae; genus Tanypteryx; species Tanypteryx hageni. Next base: position 49,071,860 of record CM054116.1, read on the forward strand.
CCAAGGGGTTTACATGGTTCATTCGGAACGTCTCACAGCTCTGATTGGATCCGAGAGGGTTTGTACAGTCAACACACGGGTTCCTCCAACACGGCGTAATTCGGCTCCAAATAAATTTCCCTCTGCTCCCACTTTTTTATTTCTTGATTTTGGAATTAGGACGATTGGCATACTCGGGTACCGTTTTCACTAAATTTATAAAATTCTTGTCTTCAATTGCGAATTTTAAACGGGTTTCACTTTCAGAAAATAATTAATTAGTAGAGGCTGCGCATTTAAGGCATGTATAATGTAATTGAGGGCTAATTTCTGCTTTATTTGGCTAGAAACCGCGATTATTTCAAGAAAATTTTAATATTAAGCTGAATTTGAGCTAAGCTATAAAGAAATGGTGGGTATACTGGGCAAAATCAACTCCAATAGTGCCAGAATTGAAAAATAAACAAAACAATCTAAATTAATTTCATGTGGTTCTCTCAGTTTCATGAAACATTTATCTTAAGTTTATCGCAGTTAATTGTTTATTCTAAGGAATATCTCAAAACATAACATGCATAAAACGCAAATGGAAAATATGCAATTGTATTTTTAAGGAATAAGATTTTCATCGCATATTTGTTGGTTTAGGTAGGATGTTTTTCGCTCATTTGATCGATGTAGACACTCGGAGAACAGTGTGAAATTTCCCCTGGGCCAGCCCAAATGCTTCGCCGAGGCAGGTGAGATCCGGAGTAGCCCTGCGGACGACTATAAAGTCTAGGTCATTAATGGCTACGGTCTGCGGCTCAATTTCCTTTGAGAATTGGTTGGTGAAATACTTCTGAGGAATAGAGGAATTCCAAGCAGAGACGGGTAGAGAAACATACTTTGGTGGAGTTTTAAATTATTTTCTAAGTAATTATTAATTGTATTTCATAAAAGGTACATCCATTGACCTCCAATATCAATGATCTCATCTAGAGAAGTGTTATTCTATCCTACAGTGTGTTTCTATTGATTTCATTCATTAAGAATGAATGACAATAGTCCGGGTTATAATATTGAAAAGAAGATCTTATAAATAATACATTTAAATCGACTAGAGGGCGGTTTCTTGCAGAAAATGACCAAGAAGCGTAAGAAAATGAAAATAGACTAGGGGGAATGTTTTATACGCAGTTAACAAAAGTTTTCGCAAGCAAAGTGTAAGTTTTTATTCTCTCACCGTAGAGCAGGAGGAAATTTTCTAAAAAAACGTAACAAGAACCAGTCGATTTATTCATGCATATTTACTTTGAAAGTGTTTGAATAACTCTAAAAAGGGAAGGTCGAAAAATAAAAATTCATTTATCTGCCGAGAAAAAGACGAAAGGAAGGCAAGGGAGGAAAAATACTCGTTTTCTTCTTTGAGAAACCGAACAAAAGCAATCGGCTTTTGTTGTGATGCCGCGCTCAAGGAACCTGGGTTACAAATGCTCCATTCATCCAGCCTCGACTGCCGTGTCAAAGGAAGATCGTCTAAGGGGGTAAGGCGAGTTAACAAGAAAGGTTTGAGGGCGCGGCAGGGATGTGAGAGAGAGATAGCTAGGTGATAGGATATAAAAGAGGATAATTTCGCTAGCGCAAAAAAAGTTCCATAAGCGTAAAGGAATGGGAATGGTAGGAATACCCTAAATGGAAGGCGAACAGGACGAGACGAAGAGAAAAGTTTTTTTAAAGGCCATGTAGGGATAGGGAGGGACTGTTTAAAGCCAAGCATGGACTGCACAAAACGAGGTTAAGGCGCAAAATGGAGAGAGAGAAAGAGAGAGAGAGATAGGAAAATGGAGTTATACGGTGGGAGTATAAATAGTGAAAAGCGGAGGACGGCGGAAAGCTTAGGGTTTGCGTAGGAGACCGTCGCGATAATAACGGGAAGGTCACGGTATGCATTTTGGTGGAGTAGGGTTTTAGCGGCCTAGACAGCCATTTGGAAATAAAAAGGCCTGGATATAGGAAAAGCTATTCAAGTAAACAAAACAGTAATGCGTGTTTTATGGATTTACTTTTATAAATTATAAATTTAACAATTCTAATGACAATAAATTTATAAAACAAACGATCATATGACGTCTAAAACCAACTAACAAGCAAATTATTAATATTAGAGAAATGTATGAACATTAATTAAACTGAAAACATAGATAATTCAAATAAATCAGAACCATATGTGTATCTTAGCTGCAAATCAGTCGTTGATTATTCGCATTTAACAAAGAGTTGGTTTTCTCAAAGTTTATATGACTGGAGTCCAGCCATAATGTGAGACGCTCGAAAATTCTCCAAAAGAACTGCCATGCAACTTAAATCACCTTAATGATACAGGATAATGATTTTACTTTTAATCAAACTGTACCTCTATGTTCAAAATCCAAAATAAATAATAGTATTTTGTCAGCCAGCTAAGTATATGAAAGATAGCACCATAAAAATAATGTTGACAAAAAATTCCTCCAATATTTCCAGTTTTGCCCGTTTGGCGTCCAGAAATTTCATCCGTTGTCAAGGAAGATCTGAAGAGAAGACCGATGAAGAAATATTTAAGGCCCACAAATTAGAAAGGTGATGAAATGCAGTAGTTTAGGTAATGTTTTGGATGTATTTATTTGAAGAAGTACACTTCAAAGCAACACTTAACACGTTTCCGGACAGCATGCCAGAAATTAGACCAAACGCCTGGAAGAAACTCTTAAAGCATAAAATGCATCATGTCCCTAAAATTACTTCATTAACAATCTCAAACTTTTCCCACAGAACCTAAGAACCACTGTTATAATAGTTAAATAGTTATAGTATAATAAGCGTAAAAAGAGGATATTTCAGGAAAATGGAGTCCAAGAATGCTGGTCGAGTAATTCTAGTCACTAATACTGGATACCCAAAAAACTTAGCTATTAACGTTAGGCACTGGCAGAAAAATATACGTCTTTCAAGTGATTTTGACGAAATAATTAAGAGAAAATATTAAGTATTTTTGACTAATACATAATATATATTTTGCATATTTCACAATAATGTGGGCGAAAAAAACTGCTGAGATTATTTTAGTTATCAGCATAAAAATTTAAGAATTACCTACTTTCACTCACGAAACAAAAGGTTTTGAATTGTTGTTCAGCGTGGTGTTATAAACACTTTCAAATATGGATATGACGAGTCTTCTTTTTGAAATGTAATCTTATCACAAATGTTTTAGCATAAAATGAAATTTGGACCAGAAGATTATGGAAGTAGGCAATAACTGCGAAATGAGATTTTAGCATTCGTTGCTTCAAAGAATTCCCAATTAGGAGCAAGTTTCTCGCTCCGAAAATAACGTCGAACGGTATTTAGCCTAATTTCAGGACTTGGAACCGCAAAAATTTATTCAGGCAGCGAAAGTAGTATGATTCGAGTTAACACTTTTCCGGCACCCTAAAATTCTATTTATCTATTTAAGCCAATCACAAATATTACGCATTCCGGATCTTTTTACCTTATTATGATCTTAAAGCTTCATCGGGAAAGGAATAATTTCATCCATAAACATTATCGCCATAACCGTTTCCCAACTCGAATCAAGAGGATTTTGTCTCTTCCTTTCTCTTGTACTTCTCGACTTAAGCTAACTGCCCTATCTTCGCCCTCCTTATAATTACCTCCCTCCCTTGTGCCCTGCCCTCCCTCTCTGACCCCTACTTTCACGCCATCGCTCAATCTTGCCTTAATAAAAACATCTGCTTGCCTTAGCTCAACTTCATACAACCCCTTTTATGTTTTCCTCCCCCACTTTACCCCTTTTATCTCCATCTCATTTGCCTCCTATCCCCATCTCCACTTCCTCCCACTTCCTTCTCATCCCCCCCCCACGAGTCGGATCTACTCCTCTCTTTCGCATTTCCATCCTCTGCGTCTTATCTCTTCCTGCATCTTATTTACTCACTTTTCCACACGCACCCACACACAAGAATAGTCCTAACGTTCTCTCGCTTCCAACTTCGAATCTCATTCTCTTACTTTAAAAATATCTTCTCTCTCATCTCTCTTTCGTTTGCGTGTCAAGTTTACCGCTCGCTTTATGCAATTCACACACTGTATCGTCGCAGTTCCTTAAATTATTACTCTCCTCCTCCTATCTTAATTACTTTATCAACATTTTCCCGCCTTTTTCATTTTATTCTTCTTCCCAAAACTCCTCGTTTCCTTTTCTTTCTTGAAAACGCTTTCGACTACTTTTCCATAAAAACAGCTATTTTTTTCGTTTTTATTCTTTTTCGTCTTAATTTCACATTATTTTAACTTTATTGCGGTTTTTGGCTGTTTTCCAAAACATTTTTTCACCGTGGTATTTTTATTATTCGCCTCAGCCGTTAAATTTGCCATGCGTTAATTTCTTGTTGTAAATTAATCTTCTAACTGTAGCATCCGTATTCCAAAGGAATGTAAACTCATGACCATTGGTTTCCTTTGGCTCACAAGCCAAAGGAAACAAAAATAATGCGTTTAGCACGTTTCAAAATTTAGAAAATGATTTACACAAATGTTTTCGTCGTTAACACCTTTCCCATCATTGGACCCACGATGTCCACCTTTCTCCGAATTCGATTCGATTTTTTGAAATATTTATCACTGATATTTTAATACCTTCTTCAATAATTCCCATGCATTCGTTGTATTCATCTGAACCTATTCTTCCTACGCCTCAGTTTCCGACGCAACCATTTCTAACACTGCATTGCTTTTCAGCTTCATTTCACTCATCTTTCTCTCTCTCTCTCTCTCCTTTTACATAGGCGAGCATAACAATTCGGTACACCATGCCATTCCTATGCCTCCAATTTTTTTCACTCTCGTCCGGAAAAGTTATTCATCCCTCCAATCTTCCTTTATCCTTTCAACTGCACATTTATCGTCCCCTCCTATCCCCCTCTATTCCCTAGACCCTCTTATTTTCATATAAAACCCTTTTCTTCTTTGCCCATAATTTCCTTTAATTGACCCTACACCCTCCTCCCTCTATACAGCCCACCTTTACCATCCCACTCTTTCCCTTACTCTCTCTCTCTCTCTCCCAAAAAACTTCCTCGCACTATATTCTTCTTCCTCCATTTTGTTCCCCCATTCTTTTTGCACCCACCTGCTCCTCTGCCTCCCTTCACCTGAATCTCCTATTCTTCTTGCCCGCACAACTCTTTCCACGCTTCCCATATTTTTTCCTTGGTCGCAGAATCTATTCCCTCCTTCCGAAAAAGCTTCAGAGAGAGAGAGAGGGAAGATTGGGGTTCTATCTCCCTCTCTGTTCCTCGCCTCCCATTTCCAAGCCTGGGACGTCCTCTCTTTTTCTCTCTCTCCAGCCAACTTCCCCCTTCCACGCTTTCCTCATCCTACCTCACACACCATTTACATACCTGGTTCGTTCTCTTTCCCTTCTTGGAATTATCTCCCCTTCTCTCTTTATCTCTCCCTCTGCTCTTATACTTCCTCTCTCTCTCTCCTCTCATTCTCTCCCCTTCTCTTCTGCGAAGCCCTTCCTCTTTCCCAGGGGGCCAATGTTTCCTCTTTGCAGACAACATCTGACTTACGGCTCTACTGAGAATCGACACTCTTCTTCTTACCGTTCTGCTCTTTTAAGGCCTACCTTCCAAAAACCCCATATCTTTCTGAGAGCCTCCGGATTGGTCCTTCGTAGACTTCTCTCTCATTCTCTTGTACTCTCCCTTTTCTACGCTCCGCATGGATTTTACTCTCGCTTTCCCTTCTCTCTTTTTAACTTTCTTCATCAGTTTTACTTATTTTTCCTTGTTTTCCCCTCTTTCACTTCTGTTTCAGTCTCAATCATTCCCTCCATCAACTATTCAATGAGGAGAGGAAGAGAAAGAGAGAAGGAGTCCACTCTTACTCTCCCACTCCCAATTTACTACCCTTTCTCCCCTCCCTCTTTCTTCTTCCCTCTCCATCTCTCTCCTTACCTTCCGAGTCTACAAAATCATTTCTCCACTCTCATACTTTCCACTCAGAATTTAGCGTCTTTGTGGGATCCCTGAAGCGGCAAGTTTTTGTTCTGAGGACACCTGCTCCGTAATCCACATCTGTCTTCGTTTGGAGATATTGCGATTATGTGCATCGCAAAATTATTCCGCCTCCTCCTTTTAGCCGCTTAATGGTTTAAGAGTTTGCAGATCCCCCCGCTCGATCTCGTACACCCGCTGTTCCTTTTCTCTTTGCGGAAAGTTAGAGGACGAGTTAGAATGAAAGGCTCACTACTTACGGTTTCTTCTATTTTATTTTTATGGCCAAATAGTTGTTTTTAACTGCGGACCTTAAAATTTTTTTGTTATTTTTATCGGGAAAATGTTTTTAAAAGAATAATGCCAATACGGAGTAGGAATCGAATATATACGTCAAAATATTAACTATGAAAAATTCAGTGGTAATTACAACATATAATTTGCTTACTCTAGAAATCCTCTTAATGAAAATACTTCGGATTGAGCATTTTCAAGATATTTTTAAATTAAAAACATTTTCCCTTTATATGAAATAATTGTATTCTCAGAGAGACTTTTACAATCAGGCGAGGAGTTTTGGGAAATCCATAAATTATATTAAAATCCTGACTCTAAAAAATAAATATACAGATTGCCTCCCCTTTACAGCGCTTACAACGTTATATTATGTGCTTTATAACGAAGGGAAATAATCTGAAAAACAGTCCTTGGAGCCATGTGCTCAGCTCCTTTTTTCGTCTTCGGAGAACGATTACAATTTTTAGCGGTATGATATACCTTTAACCTTTTAAGCTCTAAAATGCCGTCTTTATGGGACCAACTCGCATATATCGTTCGCATAAATGCGTAACAACTTTATGTGTCACCATATGTTACTCGTCGATCATACATGTTCTTCCAAAAAAAAGAAAATCTTTTCGAAGCTCGCTGTACAATTTTCAACGTTCAAGTTTAGAGAAGCTATTCAGCAACAAAAGAAAAGCGATATGTGACCTCGCAAATCTTTGACATCACGATATTATCCCGCACATGTATACGTACTGGCATTCATTCTCGCTTCCTGATCTGCGCAAAACAAAGAGGTCTTTTTTAGGTCTTCCTTCCTGTGTTTTTCTCGTCTTTTCTTTCATAAATTATGTGTCTACATTTTTTGATAATGCGACGTGCCTTCCTGCCATATCCCATTTTCACAGACTCATTGGTTGACACGCCGGCAAAAGAAAGAGGACAGAAAATGCCCTTTTGCCCCTTCCTTTCCCTCTGCGAATCCCGTTAATATTCCGCCACCGACAAACTCTCCCTACTCTTGAAAAAAAATGTTTTGTTTGTTATCTCTTTCTCTTTAAGGTTTTATTTTTTTGGGCTCTTTCATACTTTCTTCTACCACTCTTGCTTTCTCTTTACCCGTTTTTGCTCTATTCGCATAACCCCACTTCCCCTCTGATCTCCAAGCGCCCCCTTTTGAAAAACCGTGCCATTTTTCATTACGCAGATAAGGAAAGATGGCATTCCCCCTCTTTTTGCAGTTCCGCTTGTTTTCGACTCCGAGTGCATTTAGCTTTCTCGCTTGAAATTCACGTATGTCCGTGTGTTCACGCACGCGTGACTTTATGAAAAAAGGACAAAACACGCCACTTAACCATTTTGCTAGTCCGTCGGAGTTTCCTATGATAAACCCCATGTTAATGAATATGTCCTCAAAAGTTAGGGACAGAATGGGAGAAGGAAGGGCGGGATAAAATGGAGGATAAAACCAATGATTCGTTTCGTAAAATACAACTGCCTATAAATGCTACTGCGGTATAAATTCCAAGTTTAATATTTTTTTGCAGAAAAGTAGGTAAAGGTTAAAAATATTTAAACATGCATTTACATTCAGTAATTAATTCCTGTCGCTGTGTTATGTTGTGAATTCCTCTAATACCCGTAGAAATGTTTTGAAAAATCAGACGCACAATTTTTACTTTCTCCATATGCGTAGTATAGGGGCAAGTATTGTATTCATGAAAATAATCGACTTCCAGATTTCAACGGAAATACACGTTTTGAGGTCCCCTGAACACGTTTTGACAATTTTTTCGATGATGTCTCTGTGTGTTTGTGTGTATGTGATAGCTTTTTGAGGGTGCTCTAAGTAAAAAAATATTAATCAGCTCAACACGAAATTTTGTATTTAACATTTTTATAAAAGTCACAAGAATTGATTAGTTTTTAGTAAAAATCGGTCGACTATAAGTGGCTGTTTACTCTTGTCACTTATCCGTTATTTTAAAGTATTTACTTTAATATTTGATAAATGTAAACATGTAGTGGAATAAATGTTGTAGGATATGTAATTTTCTACAACCTTTGTTTGAAACATTTTTCCATATAATGCATTGTTTAAGAGATATCTTATATTTTTAGCTACCACCACCTACCGACGTCTACTGTTAACAATTGACAGTTACGTCTTAGTAACCCTCCTTTTTATTTTATTAATTGTTGGAGCTTTGTGGCTGTGTCCAAAATCAGGAGGCTATGGTTTGAGTTTATTTCTGTCTTTGGTAAAGTCTAAAACTTTCTCGCAGTTTCTAAAAATATTTATTAGTATGTAACCTATTTGGAAATTTTAGTAATATTACAGATATGGAGAAAGTCATGTGGTGGCCACATCAGATTTTCTCAACCTTAGATCAGAAGAGGTTGAATGGATTTAATCCAGAATGCGCATCGTATCTTCTCATTGGAGTTATAGTTATTTGAAGCCGAAAGTTAAGCTTGTTATTTTATTCTGAAAGACATTGTATGGATATTTATTTGTATTTATATTAATAGCGATGCTTGGTAACTCTCGTCTATTGCTTATGACTTAAATAATCATTATTTCATACGATTAACCACCCATAGGTTTGTATTGTAAATTGTACACAAGAGTGTGATTAGATCGTAGGAAGAAACAACGAAACGACTCCTTACATTGAAAAATAAAAAAATCATTCAATGTTCTATTTAAAATTCTACCGCATTCTCCAATTTTATTATATGATTTATTGCAAGAAATATACAAAAAGCGTGATTCCACGATCATAAACAGCAAAGTGTTTGAGCCACCGAATCGATAAAAAATCGCAATAATGAAAGTGCAATTTAACGAATAGTCTCCAAAATCAAACAGACGTAGTTGGAGTTTTTTCCTATTCATCGCAACTTTTGCTCTTATCACCCCTTCTATTAACGGCCTCTGTCGTTCAAAAGAGAAAGACCAAAATTTACTAAAGAAATCGTCCCAGAAATGGGAAACCTGGTCCTATTAATAAAAAATCTGATGTGGCCATCACATGACTTTCTCCATATCTGTAATATTACTAAAATTTCCAAATAGGTTACAATAATAATAAATATTTTAAGAAACTGCGAAAAAATTTTAGACTCTACCAAGGAAAGAAATGAACTCAAACCATAGCCTCCTGATTTTGGGCACAGCCACAAAGCTCCAACAATTAATAAAATAAAAAGGAGGGTTACTAAGACGTAACTAAGCGTCAATTGTTAACAATAGACGTCGGTAGGTGGTGGTAGCTAAAAATATAAGATATCTCTTAAACAATGCATTATATGGAAAAATGTTTCAAACAAAGGTTGTAGAAAATTACATATCCTACAACATTTATTCCGATGCATGTTTACATTTATCAAATATTAAAGCAAATAATTTAAAATAACGGATAAGTGACAAGAGTAAACAGCCACTTATAGTCGACCGATTTTTACTAAAAACTAATCAATTCTTGTGACTTTTATAAAAATGTTAAATACAAAATTTCGTGTTGAGCTGATTAATATTTTTTTACTTAGAGCACCCTCAAAAAAGCTATCACATACACACAAACACACAGAGACATTACCGAAAAAATTGTCAAAACGTGTTCAGGGGACCTCAAAACGTGTATTTCCGTTGAAATCTGGAAGTCGATTATTTTCATGAATACAATACTTGCCCCTATACTACGCATATGGCGAAAGTAAAAATAAGTTGGCTGGGCGAAATTAAAAAAAAGGACAAGTTTACTGCATGTCTGTATATATATATATATATATATATATATATATATATATATATATATATATTCTTTCACCAAGTCATTCCTTTGCTATTTCCCGCCTTTTGTTATAAGACTAGACCGTGAAGAGGGAGGGGACGAAGATCGGGTAAAAAAGTACCACTTTCCCCGCAACAAAACCTCCCTGACCCTCACAAACTCAATCCCTAATGGTTTAAATCCCCACACGAAACAACAGCAACAAAAAAAATCTTCTGAGCCCAGAGAAAGAGACGGCGAGAGAGTAACAGCAAAAGACAAAGTCTCCGGACGAGACGACATGTAGAATCTTCCCTAAACCCTTCCCCCTTTTTCTGTCCTCTTGGTTCTCTCAAACACCTCCAGCATTCCTCAGGAACGGCGCTTTTGATGTTCTCTCGTAAAAACCCTCTTTTACGCCGCAGAATGTCTCAGGAGAGGTTCCTTCGCCCTCAGAAAAAAAAAACAAATAAAAAAGACACCCTCGTCTTCTCTCGGAAATTCCGCCCTCCGGCACTCTTAGCCTTTCCTTCCTCAATCACTCGCCTCTTAAATTTCTCTCTCTCTATCTGTCTTGGTCCTATTCTTTGTGTCTGTATATAAAGAGGGAGAGATAAGAAGAAATAAGAGAGTGAAGGAGAGAGAGAGAGGATGGTGTAAGATTAGATTGAGAGAAAGAGTTAGAAAAGCGCAGGTGAGAATATCTAAAGATATCGGTAGGCACTTATAGTCGCAGGTGCGAAATTCAGGTTTAGTTTGCAGGCGTAGGGGGTCGTATTATTCTCCGGCTTATATGCACACTTCTGTGTCGTCAACGAAGGAGAGAGGGAGAGGTAGGGATGGTTTATATAGGGAGGGATACGCTCTCGCAAACGGGTTGCGACGAAGGGGTTTACAAGGATGAGGGGAAGAAGGTTGGTGATACGGGAGTTCCACGAGGCTTAGCGTCTCCTTCCCTCCTCTTCCGCGGAGAGAGCGCCACCTACTGCCGCTTCCAGCTTAAACCACGCCAAGTTGCGACCTCTATCCGCGATTAAATAGTCATGAGCAGAGGGTTTTGTGGGTTAGACGGGGAGTGTGGGAGGTGGGAATGAAGGAGAAGAGATGGAAATGGAGGTGTGTGTTTGTGAGGGAGAGGAAATGATGGATAAAGCATTATTGAACCTTCCGTATTCTTTCGGCTTGTATTTTACGTCTCTTCCTCTTGTCTGGGCTATAACACCAAATCATAAATGTCACCTATGGTTTGCTGTTTTAAGAATGTTTGTTATTTATAAGATTTTTCAGGTGAAAGTTGATGGGAAATAATTTGTACGTGCGACATAAAAAAACTACCGCTCGAGATTTTTTGTGGCAACCAAACAATTTGAATCGTCTTTTATGTCTTAGAAACGTGTAACGATTTCATCAGAATTGCTATCAAATTCGTGGAGGAAAATTTAACCAAATCTCAGTATGTCATAGTTTTTCTTTCTGCTATTAATTGAGAACCAGGAAGAGCGAACAGCTATAACTCCTAATTATTTTTAATTAATTCAAATTTGGAAAGGAGGTTAAAGCAAGCCAGATTACGCGCTCAAGCATGAGTCGATATAAGAGGGTTTTCATTAACTGAAATGGAAAAACGTTTTTCACGAAACAAATTACATAGCCTACCGTTTTTAAAGTCGTCCCTTAGTTAATTTTTTAATAAAACAAAATGCAAAATAAAATGGAAAAAAGCCAACTTAATTTACTTAATTATTGCCGCACGATATCTCAATTAATTCTTCCTCGGTGTCAACTTTCCCTGTCTTCGCTATCCTATTTCTCCTTTTACACTCTCTTTCCTTTCCCATTCAAGGTTTTCCCTCCCTTTATACCTATTTTTCCTTCCAACTCTCTTCTCTCATTCTTGAGCCAGCTGAATTGGAGCGAAGGGACTAAGCTAAACCAAATTAAGAAGTGAAGAATACGCTTGCTCTAAAGGTGCATACTATCGCATAGAGCGCACGTTGGTTCTCGTTTACTTTAGATTTTTATTGCCGTTAAATAATCTTCTGTTTGTTTATCCGCGAATTGGTTGTCGCTCGATGGACGTAAATCGAAACCTTAACGAATGCTGAATACGAAAGATGAGCTTCCTTCTTTCCCATCCAATTTGGATATGTGTTGGGACGTACCTTTTTCTCCCTCCGTCTCCCCTTACTCCCTTTCTTTTCCCTCAATTTCCAATCTCCACCCCAAAATCTTTATTTCATACAAGTGTTTTGATGCTCTATCTCTCTCAAAATATCCGTTTTGTTTATGCGTCTCATTAATGGGAGTTAAGGAAAGAGTTCATTCTTATTTTGCGCATAATCATGTAGTATTGCATGATCGGCCATGTTTTAGAGATGAATGTTTTCCAATGTAAGGATTTTATTTTAAATGTTAAAGAATCATTACTATTTTGTATATATGGGCTCGTTACAGGAAAGTGTGGAAAGGCAAACTTACTATAGCGAATAGATGTTTGAACCGAATTATCCCATTTTAAGATTATTTCCTCGTTAATTTTATTAGATATCTCAATCAAAGATACTGTAAATAAAATATATATTTTGCGCATGTGTAACAATAAATATTATTATTATCATTGAAAATAGAAAGTAATATTTGCTACGTAGTATTTATTGAGTACTTTGCATTTCAATCGTAGAAAATCGGACTTTGAATTTCAGTTTATTAGAATTCTCCAAACTTGGGGAATCTTTAATGAAGGTTGCCGATTTTAACTTTCTCCATACGTTGTATAGCGGAAAGTATTGTTTTCATGAAAAAACTCTATTTCCAGATTTCAACGGAAATAAACGTTTTGAGGTACCCTGAACAGGTTTTGACCATTTTCTCGATGATGTCTGTGTGTGTGTGCATGTGAGTTTTTTTGTGGGTGCTCTAACTCAAAACTACTAATCAGGTCAACGCGAAATTTTATATTTTACATTTATATAAAAGTCACAAGAACTGATTAGTTTTTGGTAAAAAACGGTGAACCGGAAGTGGATGTTTATTCTTGTCACTTATCAGGTTTTTACTTTCTCCACATACGAAGTATAGAGAAAGTATTCTTTTCATGAAAAAATCTGATGTGGCTACCACATGACTTTCTTCATATCTGTAATTTTTCCAAAAATTCCAAATAGGTTACATAATAAATATTTTAAGAAATTGCATGAAAATTTTATTTTACAAAGAACTGAAATAAAATCAAACCATAGTCTTCTGATATTGGATATAGTCACAAAGTTCCAACAGTTAATAAAATAAAAGGGAGCGTTGCTAAGACGTAACTAAGCGTCAATTGTTAACAAAAGCCTGTAGATGGCGTGGTGGTGGCATCTAAAATGTAAGATATCTCTTAAACAATGCATTAAATGGAAAAATGTTTCAAATAATGCTTGTAGAAAATTAAATTTTCTACAACTTTTATTGTAATACATTTTTACATATATAACATATTAAAGCAATTTTTTTAAATAACGGAGATGTGACAAGAGTAAACACCCACTTCCAGTTAACCGATTTTTACCAAAAACTAATCAGTTCTTGAAACTTTCATAAAAATGTTAAATGTAAAATTTCGTGTTGACCTGATTAATAGTTTTGAGTTAGATCACCCGCAAAAAAGCTGCCACATACACACACACAGACCTAATCGAGAAAATGGTCAAAACTTGTTCATGGGATCTCAAAACGTGTACTTCCGTTGAAATCTCGAAATCAATTTCTTTCGTGAAAACAATACTTTTCTCTATACATGGAGAAAGTAAAAAATCGAATTCGAGATTTCAACGGTAATACTTACATGTTTTAAGGTCCCCTGAACACGTTTTGACTATTTTCTAGATTATGTCTGTGGGTGTACCTGTGTGTGTCTGTGTGTGTGCGCGTGTGTGTGTGAGCGCGTGTCTGTGTGTGCGTGTCTGTGTGTGTCTGTGACCAGGATTTTGTGGGTGCTCAAACTTAAAAACTATTGATTAGATCAACACGAAATTATGTAGGGAAAAGGACTGATTAGTTTTCGACGAAAATCGATGAAACGAAAATGAATGTTTACTTTTTTCACATCCGTTATTTTGAAATGTTCGTTTTAATATTTGATGCATGGAAAAACGTAGGGGAGAGTTGCCTATTATGGGGAAGTTTTTTAAGCTACTGTTAAACTTAGAAAAAAGATGAAACCTAGTCGGAAACACTAATATAATTATATATGATTAATAAAGAAAGTCTTGTTACATAAACACCATACATTAGACAAAGGAAAACATGCGTAAAATGCTTTTATTTAAAGGCTTCATCTCCTAAAATTAGGCCTATCATTGTCCTAAGGTGAATAATTTAAACTGGGAACACAGCAAATAGTTTTAGAATATAAAAAAGACGCACATAAAACACAAATTTGAGAAGATAGTAGTGCTTATCACTAAGCTCACACACAAAAGCGTCTTCCGTAGCAGCAAATAGGGTGTGCGCCCATTTGAAACATCTCGCAGTCTTCTCCATTGCGGTCTTTGAATAAACGATCACTACAATACAGGCACTCGGCGTCGTCTTCATCATCCTCTTCAATCGAATCATCAGCGAGAAAAACAGCTAGTTCACTGCCCGAACTTGATAATGAGTCAGACGGAGCTGGTGCCCTTCTCTTCCTTGTTCTTTTTGAAGAACCCACAAGAGCATTCGACGCAATAAGTATTATTTTTGAATTTAGTAGCATGTTGTTGCTTCTTTTTCCGAGTCTTTTCAACAATTATTTTGTACGAAAAACTCGTCATATTCTTTGTTGATCCGGCAGGAGGATTTAGCTTTAAAGTCAGGCTTGCCATAGGGCTGATATCTGATGCTAGGGAAAGCTTAGAAGAAATGGATGTCGTAAAATGAGCAGGGCTGCATGATGTCTGATTATTCAAATTATTCAACTATTTGGTTCCCGCTTTTTCCTTTTCCTTGGAAAACTGGTTTTTAATTCTATTTATTGCAGCAAGTTGGTCAGCCAGACGCCTGACGTCTGCCATTGACAAGCCGAAAAACTCATTCCATCAAAAGACAATGCTCAAGCAGATAATTTTCTACTTCAGGAGGAAGAGTTAGTTTTCTACCCAGTTTTGTATTTATGACTTGGATTTTCTGCAGGTCTTTTATATAACGTTCTAGTGTTGTTTGTGGTACTTGGATAACGATTGATGCCTTGTAGCTGCCCATTTCCTTCTTCCTCATATCCTCAACAGCTGCCTTCATCCTTTCAAGCTCCCATTTTCCCTTGGAGCCATCTGCAATCGCCAATAACCAACAATAAACCAGTCATTGGATAACTCATTTCCTAAGATTCATATTAGACGTTTGAGACCTCCCCATAATAGGCGAAAACACAAACTCAAGAAAATGGCCGAATCAAACAAAATCTAAAAATAAGTGTTTAAGACTACATTTAACAAAGAATTTAAAAAGTAAACAAAATTAAAAATACTATTCACCTTGAACGATTTATGAGCCACAACATACGAACACGCAAAATTTCACAGCACACCAAAACACAACTACCACCACGGAAAGCTATTAACGGGCAACTTACTGTTTCTATGGTGATTATAAGGAACAACGTCATCTGCTCTATTAGTTACGCTTCTCAAGCACAGAGAGGAACACCTCCTTGTACACAATATTGAACCCCCCCCAAATTAAGAAACCTCCCCATAATAGGCACCTTTCCCCTACTGGAATAAAAGTTGTAGGAAATTTAATTTTCTACAACCTTTGTTTGAAACGTTTTCCCATATAAAGCATTGTTTAAGAGATATCATAGAAATTAAATTTTTTAGCTGCCACAAAAATATCACCTACCGGTGAATGTTATAAACACTTTACGCTTAGTTAAGTTTTAGTAATGCTCCTTTATATTTTCTTAATTGTTGGAGCTTCGTGGCTATATCCAATATCAGAAGGTTTATTTCTGTTCTTTGTAGTCTTTAAAATTTTCTCTCAGTTCCTTAAAACATTTATTGTCATGTAACCAATTTGGAATTTTTAGAAATATTACAGGTATGGAGAAAGTCATATGGTGGCCACATCAGATTTTTAACATAGAGAAACGTTTTGTTTTCCCAACCTATTTGTGGCCATTTGAGCTACATAAATCAACTGAATTCCAGCAACAATGCAGTGTAGATAATGTTTTGGGACAATAAATGCAAGTGTGTTCCATACGACTCCCCTATCATCTTTCAAATATAATAAAGAAAAGGGAAATTTAATTGCCTAAACAATAGCAATACGGAAAATAAACACAAGAATTTTTCAAATGAAAATCTAAAACGGTATCAGTCATTAATATGTTACTCATTTAATGCTTTAATTAACATTACATAAAAGCATTTCGTACTTTTGAAAATATTAAATTTATCGATCGCTTTGTCATATAGAACCTAGGATATGACGTATTCAACTCATACTGCCCATCCGCCGATACTTAAATAAATAATATTCGTATGCTGAATACTTTCAACACCGAAACATAACAACATTCTTCTTTTGAATTTCTGCTAAGAAATTGCAAGAAAACTAATAAAAATCATTAAAGATTACTTTTGACTTTTTAAGTGGTTCTACAAATAACTTTTAAGTTTAACGTTAGGTTAAAATTTTAAATTGGAACAACTTTCAACAAAGAAAGATAGGAGCGTGTATCATATAATTTGGAGGCATGCACGTGGAAATACTTCGAAAAACATTACTATTACTTTAAATGTACATTTTCTTAAACTTGCTATTATTGACAATACAAATGAGGGACGTAACCCTGCTTGAAGGCTCCCTTTGCTAATCTAGTATTGCAAACATAATTAAATAATATTTTACATTTTGATTGCGATAAAAATAGTTGATATCCAATATATTCGTAAATAATAACGGATTTAGCTATTTCTCATCATCATCATCATGCTGCTGTTCGAAGACAGGTTTCAGCTGAATCGCTGCCTCTCTCTCCGGATGCCTCTTTTATACCTCTATAAGTACTATATTCCCTGCTTTATATTCTCCAATATTCCTATTCTTTTTCTCCCTCTTCCTATTCTTCCGCTAATTTTGCCTTCTAAGATCGTCCTTTTTAATCACTGTCTTATCAATATGTTCCCTATCCAATTTGCTTTTCTTTTCCTGATTGTTTTTATTAGCATCCTTTCTTCTCCCACCATTTCTAATACTTCTTCGTTTCTCTTCCCCTCTGTCCATTTCACTTTCATCACCCTCCTCCATACCCACATCTCAAAACTTTCCTAATACTTTTCTTTCTTTCTCATTATCGTCCATGTCTCTGCGCCATAAAGAGCTATATTCCATATGTAGCATTTCGCTAATTACTTCCTTGTTTCTAAATAAATATTTCTATGGGAGAAAATATTACGTTTCACATAAGAAATTTATACCTTTTATTTAATATATAGATGTGTTGTTCATTCGTTGATGGATCGCGAATAAAAGGAAAAAGGCGTGATCTTATAAGACAGCAATCCGTAAAGTCGACACGGTAATTATAAGTAGTCTCTTTTAAATTGTAATTTATCCTATTTTAAAGGATCTGGAGTTTCTTAACTAAAATTTCAAACTCTGTTCGTCTGTCCTTTCACATGCTGAAGTCACAGGTTTTTTTGTCCATTTTTACTATTTTTGCATATGGCATAAATACATTCCTACGTAAATCAAATTGAGAAATGTCATTTCTACAATAGAACCCGAGGGTTATTTCGGAGATTTTCGATTATTCTCGTTATAATTACTTAAGCGTGTGAAAATTTTAAGCTCTTGGATCCAACTTAAAGTAATGGGAAAAACAGCATGAGAATAAGTAAATTGGCTGTACTCACGAGTACGTGGCCGAGAAGATAATTAACGGTAAAAAGCTAATCATGTGCATGATAATTCATGAGTTTTACAGTCAGTTAATCTCAGAACATAAAATACGCTAAAATATCTGCTCATAATCCTTTTAAGATATTTATGATTCCGTTAAATTAGTCACTTTACGGCTCTTCAAACCGGTAAATCGCAAACAGTTTGCCATTTTCATTTTTAATTCTCATCCACTGTTCTCAAATCCATTAGTATCATTGGATGATTTATTTTTTTGTCCGTAAACAGTCTCTTTGTGTGTTTGCAAAAGCGCATCAGAAAGTTGATACACTGCATCTACATCAATTTTGGCAAATAATGGCATTTACGTGGCAAATGAATGTGCCCCCTCGAAAAAATTTATACAAACAATGGCCGCTACCTTTTTTGGCCAATATAGAAAAATGTAGCAAAAATTTGTGAAAAGGAATTATTTTAACTGTGGCTTATCAATGCTTTTTGTTGGCTGAAATTAAATTCTCACCCTCACCATATGTTTTAATTTAAATTCAATTAACATAGAATAGAGTTTCAAATAACTTTTTAAAGTGGTATTGTGCACCGTAAATTTTAAATGCTAATTCATTCCTGTTAAAATTTTAAAACCTTTGAATAGATATGCTGAAAATTCATCGACAACTCACGCAAATAGTCGCTCTTTCCCAAAAAATAATACCAGTTATGATAGAAATTGTTATGGTCAAATTTTTTCCAAGAACTGTTAAGAGAACTGGTCATTGCGATGATTTGAAAGATACTTTTTGCTATGATGATAATATATATATAGTAATAAATTTAACCTAATTTAATATTAAAATAATCACTCCCAATCCTTTAAGCTCATTCAATTCGGTATCTATTCGGTGTTTTGTTTTTAAGTTTGAAAGCATAAGTTCTCAATATAATGCAACTTTCTTGATATAATCATACGAAGAACAGTTACTAAAATGAATGATTAATACGAACAAAATTCATGGCCTCAAAACTATAGGTAAAAGATCATTAAACTACTAATTATCCGAATTACAATAATTTCGAAGAGATAACTTCCGCACCTAGATTTTCATCCAAAGACATTATTCAATTTTAATTCAAACCTTTTTTAATAAACTAAAAATGACGCTCCTTAACATCCTCATACACAGAAAATATCTCGAAAACTCTTGGTTGTCAACGACGACGGAGTTAAAATAGGTCTTGCAAGCAAGGGCCTTCGTATCACTCGCGTAGAAATTCCTCAAACTTCAACATAGAAATTTATGAAACGTGATCATCATCGCAGAAGCAACACCTGCTTCAATCCCATTCTACTCCCTCTCCTAAAATCCAGGCTTTTCCATCCGTGTCCATCCGCCGAGGAATTCCACCCTCGATGCTAAAACGCGCACCCATTTTTATCAGGCAGGATTTCCGTCGCTGCATCCATATTTCCCTCTATTCTAGCTCCTCCTCTTCTTCCCTTCCATTCCGCATGAGAACCGAAGCGTTACGAGTGATAGATCATATTATGATTATAGAATGGTAGGTAAATAGTTGACTTTTGGAGAGTCGGAGGCAGTTTCGAAAAAAGGAACGTCAATGGAGCATGAGGGAGAAGAAAACAAATTCACTCTTAGCAACTCGAACTTGATAAACTGAACCTATGTCCTTAACCACAGCAATAACAAGGTGGCTACTTTGTGCTCGCAATTTATTAATCATCCATTTTTTGCCTTTTGACAATTCGAATAGAATTCTGTAAGCACTGTTTATTGTCTATTATAAATGTTTTTATATGAGTCTTTTTTGAATATGCATATTATTTTAAATAAACAGTAACTACAAAACCTGATGAAAGGCATTGAGTACCTCTCCATTGGCAGTGGTCGTTGCCACTTGTGTTTCCTTTTCAAAGAAAAATAAAAATACACGTTAATTAAGACGAACATCATTTTTGAATTTTTCAGTGCTATGTGTGCAAGAAAATGTCATCCAAGAAGGTTTTGCAGTTGGTGGAGAGAGTGGCGATATATAGAAATTAGCTAATAATCACCGCAACTTGTTTAGCAACGAAAAGGTGATATAAAATGACATATTTTTATTTTTTATACACAAGCACTGTTTTTACTCCGTTTTAAATAAATACTTAATAAAGATCGATTGAATTAATTTTATTTGATGTTTCCATAAATAACTTGGTGTTGTGAGAGTTAATAGAAAATCGATGATCTTTGGAAAAACAATGGTGGACTTGTAGATATTGAGGGAAAAATATATTAGTAATAAAAAGAAAGGTAAAGGGAGAAACTAAGAGTATTTTGCTCTTCGTCGTTCAAAAATCAAAACGTTGGCTAAGCTAGATTTTATAGGCGAAGATAAATCTTATAAGTCGAACAATTTGGGTTATGGAAAGAAATTTGATTATTTTTAAACTAAGATTTTTAGGAAAATGAGTGGGAGTTAAGTATAAATGTTTACTGAAGATCTAATTTTAGTAATAAAGACTTATTCCTGTTTCCCACGAACTCACAAATGGCCAGAAATCAAATCTAGCGGGAAAAATTATTTTATAGTAATTTATTAATTAAATCGTCATTATAATACAAGAGAAAGTAGGAACTGACACCGTTTTACGGATTTCAAATAATACATGCACTAAATAATTTCAGAAGCTCATATGTATATATTGATAATGTAACTAATATAGCATTGCAAATATATAACAAATTTTAAAAAAGAGTCGGTATCGTTATCATCGTCAACAACGACATCAATATCAGCATCATCTTCAGTTGTTAAGGAGAGATTAAACAAATGAAAATATAGTGCTATAATTCAAATTTAACTTTTTTATGCTCTCCCAAGGAAAATATTTTGATGTCAAAAATGACATAACTCAAGTATAAAAGGAATCCTATTATCAGGGTTACCAACCGTTCTCTTTAAAGAGCACATGTACTCTTTTTGACCTTTAAAGATAGTGTACTCTTACTTATTTCATTTTGATACTAAATGTACTTTTTGTTAGATTTAAAAAGTTCACTTTTACTTAACAGATAAAATGTCCCATTTAGATTATTCGTATATTCATGCAACAAAAACTTCTATTGTTTATTCTTATTTCTAGTACTTCTCTCCTGAATTAATCAAGTACATCTTTATGTTTGCCGCGCGTGAATTACCGTAAAATTAAAACGAGTTGAAAATTTGTATCCGCTGTTTCTTGTGAATAGTGAAACAATTTAATGTGATTGTTTACGTTTGAATTTGCGTTTGGTTGGTTTTATACATCTAATACTTTAAGTGGGTACATAGACGATTTTATGGAATAAGTATTATACTTGACAAATTTCGTCAAGGAAAATTTTTATCCTGAAAAAACAAAATATTTTGTGAACACTTTCTGGTTGTTAATTTTAGTTTTATTTTTTAGATAAAACCTAAAAAGTCTTGTCGAAAATGTAAGTTCAAGGACGAATTAGAAAAAAATTATGTCTTCATGAACTCTTTCTAGGTTTGACAGATCAAGTAACCCTACCTATTATGTCATTGATAAACCTAAAGATTGATTGAACAGAATTTAAAAATTATATTAATTGAGAGAAAATTTCAAAACCGTAACCTAAATAGTTAAAATTAAAAATAACTAAGTAAATCCAGAAATTTTATTAAATTCTCTCGATGATGCTACAATACAGCGAGACTTTTGTGAATTTAATAAAAGTAGTGTTTCAACCCAATTATTTAGTTTCCGTAGAAAGAAGTTCCATTAAGTTACGTCTTATATTCTAGATTATAATTAAATAGCTACAATAATAATAATAATATAATAATAATATTATTATTATATAATGAAATATACAATTTTTGAACAATTAAAAAGTATTTTACAAAACGAAAAAGTTTTTATATAATAATAATAATAGTATAACTCAAATCAAATAAGATAGCAACAAATACAATTTTAATCGAACGTTACAAAGGTAATGTTATTCCAGCAGTGAAAATACACTATTTTCAATCTAACCATATTTTTATTTTTAGCTAGTTAACGCATTTTATTTATTCGGAACATTTCTGTTCGTAAGAGATGCAAAATATATCATGTGCTCCAGGCTCAGCAAAGAGGAAAACTCTATACAGGATATTTGAAGCTGTAATTTCAATTAATGTGAATCGCACCATCGTTGATTGCATTGGTCAGAAAATTTCTTTTTCATATTACTTGTTCGAAAAACGATATTCGAATTTTTAGAAAACGATAAATTCAATAATAAACCATGATGAAATACTCGGTCATGTAAAAACTTTATATGAAAAATATTTATTCTAAAAACTACCTTTCAAATAATACGCTTATAAATTTTAAAATAATGTTATCAGGAAAATTCCATCGTTGTTCAAAATTTTATTTATCAGATAAAAATTGAGATACCTTTGTTATTCTTCCGGCTATATCACATCTTTCCAAAATATTCAGCAAGGTTTTTCCTTTCCTATTCGGAAAAAACTGTGCTCTTCAGTAAAAAATAAAGTAGTTATCGATTTCGGTTGTTAAAATATCAAAATCTCATACCCTGAAGTTTAGCTCACAAAGAAACTAACACAAGGGCTAATATTGATTGTCCATCTTGTCTCCCAAAGACTGGCTTGTAGCGATTGATGAAAGGCGGCGTTAGAATATTTAGTGCTAAAAGTCATATCGCAATTCCATTAGTTTTTTTAAATTAAAAAATTTGGGGAGTAACTCCCCGTAGATTGAAAAGAGAGGATACGCATTGGAGGACGCCATAAAATGAGCGTTATTTCTGCCACGCCTTGCGGCCCTGTGCTTCGACGATGTTAAGGTAACTGAGGTACCGAGAGGATTTATTGCGAGGGAAGGGAAGGGAAACTTTTAGGCAAGTCCTGAAAAAGAAACGTTTTCCCTTTCCATTCCTCCAAATAAGTGTTAAAAACTCTTGAGGAAGATGCATTAACGATTAAATGAAACAACCAAGGGTAGCCTCTTGGGCGCCCTGGGCGGTCGCTCATCTAGCCCATGCCCAAAACCAATCCTGTCAGTAGCTTCACGTAGTTATTTTCATTTCCCCATATTCACATCTATAGTTCTTCTGGATTTTTTTTATCAGCAGTTTTATTTCTTCCTTTTTTCACCTGCGAAACACATTTTACTTTTAATTCCGCTATCTTTCTCGAAATGTTGATACGACTCCGGGCTTCTGGCTTCCGAGCATTGCCAATTAAAACTTCTCCATCATTCCTGTTTTAATCCTTGGAATTCAAGGAATAAGTCGCGAGATTGGAATGAGAGGGCATCTGGTTGGCGGGGAAGGCCGTAAGCTGAGATGGGACGAGTGATGAGGCAATAAAGAAACGACAAAGATAGCGGGTTCGGTAGAAGAGAGGGCGGAATCGTGGAAGTTCTAGGGAAAAATAATTATGTGAAACAGGAGGAAAATGTCGCAGGGTGCCCCATCGTGCAGCGAAATTCCCTCAATATATTTTCCGAGAATGAGGATGATAGGAGATGGTGGAATAAAATATGACATATCGGAGATTACATCCTAATGAGTCTAAAAAGGATTTAAACCAAAAGGTCAACTTTCTGTTAACGACTAAAATATTGACATATAAAATGTTATCGAATAAAATGCGTATTAAAATACAGAAGTGATCTAGAAATATTATCATTTGACCTGACCTGAACAGTGTGAACGTATTTATTGCGCAATAATCCATATTATATTTATAACTGCTGTATTATTTATGCTTCACAAACCTACTATTCATAGCTGCCACCATATTTGTAACATCACATTCGTAGGCCATACACAAATCTTTAATAGTAGTATAAGAGATTTCTTTATCAACATTTTAAAAATTTGGTCGTAAGATTTTGTTATCTATGGCCTTTATCATTTTTTTCGCGTATACCACATTTTCAAAAATGTTTATCCTCTCAATATCCTCTGAATATTTCAAATAATAATCACTTAAGCTTCGTTGAGCACTATTTTTTCCCCTATTATTTTCATTTGATATTTTAATATAATGCTGAAGATTATGGCGAGGCACGTAACGATGTGTCATATCAATAATGAGGTCAGGCTCAACCCTGTGGAATTTACTCATCATAAAAAAAAGAACTCAGGTACTTCCACAAATTTAATTTTAAACGATCGTAGTGAAACCGGTCGTTTAAAATTAAATTTGTTGAAGTAACTAAGTTCTTTTTTTCATGATGTGTCTCATGTTTTCAGACTGTTAGTCCTCGGATATTCGTGCTCTTTCTTTCTCATGCATAGAAGGTATCAGGTTAAAAGAGCATCCAATATTCTCACGGAATGCAAATTGTGCTCTATGATTCTAAGATACTTGCAGAAGCTTTTGTTCAAAAACCCCCTTACGTCTACTAGAATTTCGGATCAATGAGCGTGTGAAATACAGATGAGGGGAATGAATAAATTATGCAAAGTTATATAATTAAAATGAACAATGAAAACGAACAAATACCCACTGAAAAGCGCCATCAACCGGTATTCAAGGTAGGAAACTTGAACATATTTCTTGAAACAAATTTAGGTTGTGATCACAGAATGCAAACTTCAATCTTTCCTCTTTACCAAGCAGTGGTTCGATATAGATCATTAGTTGCGTGAATTTCAAAACATATTCATATATTCACCAAAATATATTAATTGTTTACTAAACGTTTCAGAGTGTACCTTCAAAATTCACAATCATCGGAAAATATCATTTTCCAAATTACAATCCCAACGCTAGGTACCTTTTATCATCTAACTAATATTAAACTATCGATTTCAATACACAAGCTTGTATGTTCCATCTGTGAAATATTCTCCTTCCGATGATGCTATTGATTTAACAAAAACAAAACTACCCGTTCCTTAAAAGATAAAGCGCTGCGGCACTGCGACCCCAAACCCTATCCCGGGAAACAAAACGAACGATCCAGGGAACGGACCTTCGCCCGGTGTCATGGAGGAGAGAAGAAAAGTAAAATAATCGAATTTGCACGGTCCCTAATTGAATCACAAAGAATTTTGTAGGGTTAAATAACGAAGCACTGCGAATAAAAATTTGAAGAGAGAAAAGTAATTCGCGGAAAGATTAATAAAGAGGGGATTTTGGGTATCCTTCCGCTCCGGTTAGCAATCTACGTCGAGTTTCGAATTCTGGCAAAAAAAAACGAAAGAAGTTACGTCCATCAATTCTCTGCTCCATCTATTATTAAAACTTTTCCCCTTCAACTTCGAAGTTCAATTAGTCGACTATCAGAATTTCCTCGGTTTTGGATTGGCTGCTATGTAGTTCTAATGATCCCCGCTCATACGTATGTACGTATTTTGAGATATTTTTTGATGGGGTTATCATATTATTGTGTTACCCAACGGATGAAAATAGGCCTTTTTCGCCAAGTAAGAAACGACCTTTATTAAACTCTAATTTCTGTTCTTCATCACGCAGGGGTATATTGAATTGGAAATTTCATTACCATTGGCCTGAATATTTAACTCTAATTGAGAACATATGCCTTGTAGAGAACCGGGAAAACATCATCTTAGATGAGCATACCAATTCTCTCCGATCTCCCTAATAAGAAATTCAGCATTAATTCTGCCTTTCCTCAATTTTAAGAACGCCTGAGTGTTTCTAGGTTAATGAAGAAGAAACGCCTCATTTATAAACAAATATATGAAGCCCCTCCTGGTAAAAATTTTACAATTCGTTACAAGTTCCTATGTATCGCAAAAGTTAACAATTTTGAAAAATACACAATGCTGTCTGAAAAATATGATGCAGCGTAGCGCCATTATGAAAGTTTAAGATTTAAACTGATATATAAAATGAAGTATTTTCATTATCCACTAATCTCCACTTATATTATATAAATGTAATGTCAATAGCTAACGTGCCACAAGCACCATTATATTTTTTTTTAAATTTTCAGTCCATTGCGTTTAGTAAAGAAAACTAATCCAGCAAGCGTTCAATTAAAAAGTATTTGAAAGGAATTACTTTCTACTACTACAAATCCTACGTAAATGTGATTTACACATATAAAACCAATGTTATGTGACAATCACTCCATCAAATACACCAACTAGTTCAGCGAATTATTGAATTCTCTATGACCATATTTCTCACTTCATTCTCCCTGCATCTGTCCTTCCTCCGATGGAGAACTAAGCAATACCACTTCACGATCCAAAATAAGACAACCAGACTCTCCTATCCCTTTTTAGGTTCGCCGTTGCGATTAAGGGAACCTCGGGAAAAGCCCTTACAGTTGTCACCACCGCCCAGATAAATAGAGATATGTCAGGACGACGGAATTCTCCGTCGACGGGACGAAGGGATTGCAGAGCAAGACAGCGACAAGGGATCTCTCGTTCCCTCTCTCTCTCTCTCTCACTCCTCACCTTTATTCCCAGAAGAGAAACTAACACGGGGAGAAAAGAAAGGCAAGGAAGGAAAGAGAGAAGGATTTCCGAACTGGCGGTGGGAAAATAGGGAGGCTATGGGAATTCGGTTTATTTTTCTCCCTTTTGCGGGGTGGAACGGGAGGAGCGAGCGATGAGAGATGAGGGGAATAAAAATGAGAGATGCGGGTGACATGACAGGCGATAGTAATTCGTCGCACCCTATCAGAGAGAGGGTCTCTTTCCCTCTCCACACGATGTATCTCCAAAGCAGCTATCACTCCTATTTTCCCCACCAAACCCGCCTTGCGAAGTTTTTTTAAAACTATTTATCTCTCCCGCGGGATTCGATCTCGTACACCTCCACACAAGTCTCCCATTATTTCATAGATACCTTCTTCTTCTTCCCCCTCCCCTCCCCCCTCTGCCTCTCTACCGTCTTTTGTTTTTGCGAAGACGCGGAAGTTTCAGACACACATATACATACGTGCGCCTCCTCGTACTGTTCCCCGTGTTCTACCCGCTGCGCTGTTAGCTGCTTTCTCTCCTCTCCCCCTTTCATCTCCCCCTATCCTCTCCCCCTCCTCTCTTCCTCTCTTCCTATCTCCCTCCCTTCCTCTCTCAATTCCTTCCTCTCTATCTCTCTCTCTCTCTCTATCCCTCCCTCTCTCTCTCCATCCCTATCCCTCTTAGACTACGTTTCGCTCTACCTCCTTACACAACCTCTTTTCACGCCTCCAACGTTCTATTTCCAACCACAACACCCCGCGTCTCTCCGTGACACATACACTTCTCCTTTTGTATGCCTTACTCCTCGTTTGGCTCTTACTTAGCCTTGTTCTACTGGTAAAAACCGCCCCACGCACCGTCCCAGACAAACCTCGCGTCAATCTTTATAGCCTATCTCTCTTGGCTGGGATGTTTCTCGTTCTGTTCAAACTTTCGATGCGTGTAAAAACATGCATATTCATTATGAGATAAGTTCTCAAAGTTCATTTCGTTTTACTACGGTTTCTACAGCCATGATTTACTACTCATTTGATTTCTTGCGTAATATTCTGGTCAATTTCCTTGTATCTACCACTTACTATCCGTAGATAACCAATCTATACCTGCACTTACCTTTCATAAACCTTTTTTCTAATTAGAAATAATTTCAGCGCAATAATGGCCGACGAGCCTTATTTTCTTTCCACTTAAAAAGTTCCCTCATTACCAGTTCAATTTCGATTCTAATAAACTTGGGGTACTTTACTTCTCTCGGTCATTGTTCTCAGTTTTCGTCCTATCTTTGCATTATTTTGACTAATCATATCTCGTCACTACCTGGTGATAGCACTCGTTGCACAATAAGTCTTTTATTCTGGCTCCCGACTTACACTCATTTCCATGCCAATCTCCAGCATTTCCAAACCGCTCACTCGCGTGAGTTCGGAAACAGTATGTTTCCCGGAGATAACCTCTGAAAACACTGCTCTCCCCACCCCTTCTATCGGCATACGTGCGACCCGTAGACGGATCACTCTGTTGTCCCCGTACACTCTCTCTCTACCATGGGCATTTCAACTTTCTCTCCCTCGGTAGCTCACGTTCTCCTATCTCTCTTTACTCTCCTCAATGCTCATTTCTCCGTTTCTCTCGTTTGTTTGTTCTCGAACTGTCCCTTTCCATCTCCCAAACTCTCATTTGCCGCAATGACCTGCCTATCTTCGTTCAATTCGTTTAGCATTCTCTTCTAATTTCCTCTTTGCTTTTTCTTTTCCCTATCTCTTTTTATAATATTCTCCCTTTGGCTATTTATTCTTATGCCTTCCTCGCCATTTTCCACTTTCTTGTTATTTCTTTTTCATTTTCTACCTCAATTGTTCTTAGCTTTTTTTGCAGTTCATACAAACTTTTCCTTTGCTCACTCCTTATCTTCGTTTTTCTAATACTGTCTTCCTTCTTCACTCTCAGATTCCTATCTCTTCATCTCTTATTCCCTTTTCTCTCTTCATCTTTTTATTGTCATTTCACATTCTTTTTTCTGTCTACTTTTCTCCGCTTTCTATCTTTATTTTCACTACCCTGCCTTTCTCCTCTCTCACGCGATTTTCGTTGGGAAAATCTAGAGTGGTTTATCTCTCTCTCTCTCTCTCCTCTCTCTTGAGCCAAATGCAGCCCCGGATTTATTTCCAGCGGGTAACTGGTTGTTTACGGAGGCGCACTTCTTATCGCGGTCGACGCCTTCGGAGGGATGACTCCCTCCTGAAGTCGGAAGGGATGGTGGTAAGAAAGAGTAGGAGCGGCGAGGTTTTCCCCGGTGGAGGATATTTCACTTCCGGTCGGCGGTCTTGGGGCTGTCTCGACGGGAGGGTGAGAAAAAACGGTGGAGAGGGAGGGGGGAGGAGGAGTAAGTCAGGGAAGGTGGGCGGAAGGAATAAAATATTGAAGAGTAAGCGCCTTGGCGTTTGGTGGTGACGGATGCGCTACGAACCAGATCCCTATAATCCTTCCCTCACGTTTCAGTAGATAAAAAATCTTAGTTCCTCTCCCCTCTCCATCCCCAATGCGCTTGCTCAACACATTTAACCTCCGGAGTTCTTCCGCGTGCATCATCCCCTATGATTCGAAAACGTGTCGCCGAGGTTTCTACGTTATAAAAATATGCATTAATTCTCGCATTGAGTTTGTCTCCGCTTCCTCGTCATTGCTCAAATGAAACAAAAATAAATAAATCGAAAAACCCAGGAAATATGCCCTCATTTATATTCATGCGTTTTTGTAGGCTTATGAATTGCCTGCCTAAAATTTTATTAATGGAAACATATTGTAATCTCAACCATTTATTAAGTATTTTTGAGATTAAATATTAGGAAAAGTCCACCTGGGAAATTTACAAAAATATACGGCGGCATCACAGTTTAGAAAATATTTCCAAGTACTTTATACTGGTTACAACATTATAATCTGGGGAGACCCTGTCTTAATTATTTTCTTATTGATAAATAGATTCGGCTCTAACAGTTTACTGTTGGAGTCGAATCTTCATTTCATATTTTCTTAATATTTAAAAAATCTTTTAAAATCTTAATTTAACTCGAGTTGTTTTGAGATTCTATTATTACATTGTTATATTTAATTTAATTTGAATCTTAATTATATTACAATATATTTCTCAATAAAATTCTCTTACGATTGCTATCTTGTTTGAGAAATTCTGTCATAACACCAGCTAAAAATAAGATCATATTATTTTGAAGTGATTTCATCTTTATTACTCCTTTATGTTGTCCAAAAACTTTTATAAATAAGGTCCGAAGTCGAAAATTGCTATATTTTGATGCTTCCAAAAAATCAATAAAAGTAGGAGGAAGACTTGCTGGCATTCTAATCCAAAATCACACACCACTACAAATATTGGAGGAGAGTAAAAAAATAATGGAATTTCAAAATACGTCCGACACATCACTTAAAATTTCCTTCGATCGTACTCTCCTCCCTCAAATTCCTATGACGCTCCAAAAATATCGCCAATAGCTCCATATTATACCTTTGGTATATCCCTGTTCTCTACTTCCAGGGTAAACTTATCTTAGCTGGCAATTTTGGTACAAAAACAGCACGTGCACAACCTCTCCCCTATTTCCAGTCACCGCTCCGGAACGAATAATGTATTCTTATTCTTTCTCCCACTTCATCCTACGCTTTCATCCCCGGAATACCCTGCGCTTCCTTATCCGATGGAAACATCCATCCTTTCCAGTCTGAGGTAAACCTGGAGAAGAGAGAGAGAGAAAGAGGAGGAAAATGGAAGGGGAATGGAAGGAGGATGACATATAAGAAGAGGAGATGAGAAAAAGGCCGCGGAGATGAGAGAGGATAGGATTCCCCCTATCAAAGGGATGAAGATTTAAATTACAAAGAATAAGAGGCACGAGTTCCTTTGCAACTTTTTAATTAAGTAGCAGATCTCGTTGAATTTTAAAAAGGTTTGAGGATGAGATAAAGGAGTAAACGAGAGGGTAGTGAGAGAGAGAGAGATAAGAGGGAGAGAGAAAGCAGGATGAGGTGGGAGGAGGAGAGAATTATGGGAGACACAATAGGACACTGTTGGATGAAAAGAAATTCGCCGGGGATTAACTTATATATTCTTTTATTTTCTACTCGCCGCCCTAATATTATCCCACAAATAAGTGTCAGTTTAGCTCGTATTTTCGTTATTTCCTCTTTTTATTCTCTTCTTTTAAGCCCACTCATCCCCTCTCTTTCCATTCTCCACTGCATATATCCGTTCCATCTATCTCCACTCCTTTCTCTTACCTGTTTTCCCGTCTTTTTATTTCTTTCCATTTATCATATTTTTAGTCTCCGTCCTCAACAAAAAAGAAAAGAAAAATTCTCGTACTTTTGTTTACCTTTACTTCTAGCGTTGTGAGAATCCTCTCATCCCTTCCCTGCTTTATCGAACCAATGGCCGCCGCCGGTATTTTTATTTTTTGTCTCGTTTCCCAAACGCCTACGATTTATCCGTTTCCTTTAAACTGGTTTTATTGGAAAAAATATTTCACAAGGCTAATTTCTTATGGCTTCCGTGCGCCAACCTCCCGGGATGTTATCAATTTGGTTTTTCTTCGTTTTTCGTATTGATTTTTTCTATATTTCACAGTTTCAGAAAATATCCCTCAGTGTAAACAGGAAGATCACTCCAGAAGTGCATATAAGTAAGCATGTGATGAGGCATATCGAAATGTATATCTATAAATTAAATAGTCGATTCAACGAGTGGGAAGAAAAAATATTAATTCACAGGTATTCCTCGCTTAACGATACATCGAGTATGGATATTTCATTGCAATGATACTAAAAATTATGACCAAAATTCTGTTTGTGAGAGTTGTGAGAGATCACCTCGTTATAACGACATCTGAACAATGGGTTACCAAAAGACAGCATTCTCTTAACGAAATTTTGCTCAACGTCTCACTTTAGAGGAACCCAACCATGTCACGAAAGGAAGTGTACGTGAATCTTAACTCATGTCATATTTGCAAAGAATATTTCGAAACGATTTAGAGATTGCTGGGATATTAATTTATTCCCTTGAAAGATTACGTTTACTTATCTTAAAGTCGGAAGCAGAAATACTACAGTGATTTTAATGAACTACATTTATTTCCATTCTTTATCTCAACAGTCAGATTTGCGCTTATGGAAACTTGGAATTATCCTAATGTTTCAAAAATCACTTCATCACACCCGAACTTCACAGAAATTGATCAAAAATTCGGTTCCGTTTTCGCGAATTAAAATATATTCACAATCAGATTGCAACGGCTAATAAATTTTCCAAATGTTTAACAATAAAAGCTGACAAATCTTTACTCATTGAAATGCTCGTGTTTTTTGCAATATATTATATCTCCGGTAGTAAATTTTTGACCCTTTCTACAGAGATTTTTTTCGTTACATCCTAAAGGATAATAATACAGCGACCAAACGTAAACGCAAACACCAACACAATCACCAAAACCAACAGAAATGTAAACGCAAACGTAAACACAAACGAAAATGTAAACAAACGCCAGCTGAGAAAAAACGTAAAATTTCTTTAATTTTATACAGTTTTATGGAGGAAACTAGCAGAAAAGCAAAGTGGCGCTGGACCCGCATTTTATATCTACTCTAACTTCCACAAACTTTAATTTTCAAGTGTAATGCCTCCCCCTTCACATCTCCCAATTCCTTCTTCTCTCTTTACAACCTACTCAATCCTCTCCATCTCTTCATTTCTTCCTTATTTAGGCTTCCCCACTCTCCAGCCCATTTAAAATTATCCCATACTTTCTGGAAGGCACGCAGGTGGCACTGCCGTCTCTGCCGCTAAAGCTGTATAGTATACCTTTCTCTCTCTCTTCTCTTGCACCTCACTCTGTCTCGCTCCGAATATTTCTCCTTTCCTCCTTACTTTGTCTAATACGCACGTCCCTCTTATTCTTTTACCACCTGTTCCTTCCTTATCCAACTCATGTTCCTTTCATCTTGCTCCATTCGTCATCTTTCTCTCTCTCACTGTTTCTCCTATCTCTCTCTCCCCTATCGTGTTTCGCATCTTCCCTCTCTCTCTCCCTTTCTCCTCCCTCTCTCTTATATGATATAAACTTCAACCTCCTCATCTGCTTCTCTTACCATTCGCTGTTATCTTGTATATATTTTTTTCTCTCTCTCACAAAGAATCTCTACATTTTCCTTAATTATATCTCTTCATTTTATAAAATTCAAACTTAAAAATTCTTTGTTTTAACCGTTTTTCTGTGCTATTTTTCCTCTTTTATTATTTCGTTCACATTTACAAACTTCTTCCATGTTTTGTTCCTCTCTTCTCTCATTCTTAACTACCTCCAGTGTATATTTTTAAAGCATTTACATGCAAATTTATTCGTCCAGTCCCAATTTTATCCACTTTTCCTCCCATACTCTTCCTTTTGTGGGTATTCCCTACCTAATGATTTTTGCACATTAACATGCATATAATTCTAAAATCATAATCTTTATTTATTATTTCGGATCATCATTATTAAGGTACATCTAGTATCATATTATATTTACGGTGTTAGCATTATTCTATTGGATCACGTAAATTATCTGATTGATCAAGTGAGAAATAATATCGAGGCAAATTCCGTCATTTAAATTTAACATTCCATTATATATTGCAATAATAATGTATCTTGCAAGTTATTTTGCCTTAATAAGAACTGAAAATATATACCTTTCGTGAATATTTTTGCGAGCTATTTTCTATTTCATCGTAACGTAATTTTCAATGCAAAATGATTAGGGTAACTTCATTAACGATGAAATAGTTTAGTAAATGTATGTGAATTTTAACTCCTAATTTGCCACAATAAGCGGAAATACGCACAATTTTATTGCAACAAAAATTATTATTACTGCCAAAAATGAAAGAAATTCTACTGATAATTTCAGCTTGGCTGAAGAAATTCTCATATTGACTCCTCGATCGGTTAATGGCTATATTATTAACCCGCATCGTCTGAAAACCCTTAATCTTATCTCCTTTCTCGCTCTCCGCTCTTCTTGCAAAATCAGTGTTTATTGCCTTAACGCTTCACATTTCTCACTCAATTTCAATCTTTCCATTTCGCCTTTTTAAATCAGATTTTCCTTCAGTCTCCATCATTCCATTTCTTAATCTCTTCAATCAACGCTCATCCCCTTCTCTTCTATTCATTCGTCTCTTAGTTTCTTATTCCCTCCGTCGTCTTCTTCTTTTTTACAATGCGTTTCCCCCGTGTTTTGCCGGTCCTATTTAAAGGGATCCATACTTCCCCCCCTTTTCCCAACGGTATCTCCCCCTAGAATCTCGAGTTCCTTGTTTAAAAACTCCCCGCGTGATTCGATTATAATGGCACGTCCTTTCCTCTCCATCTACCCCTTTCATCTCTCTCATGCCCACCCCTCCCCCAGTTCTCAAACCCTCTTTCTCATTCATCTCGGCAGAAACCCTCCTTCTCCCCCCACGTAATTCAGAGCGGTGGTCGCCAGATACACAGCCATTCGCGCGTAAAACATTTCTAATAAACCGTTTCCCGAGTGTTCCGTAAATTTTTCTTTTATAACGCTCCTTTCAATATTCAGCGCGCCAACTCTATTTCTTTTCCCATCCTCTACCCCCACCCATAAATTCATCTCGTTTTTTCCTCTCCCTTTCCACCTCCTGAGAGATCCTCATGGCGCGATGACATTTTAAGTAGCCAGCGGGGCGCAATCGAGGGGTCTAATTTCATCATAAACCTGCCTTTATTACACATTTTAAATCCATTAAAGTTTCTTACGAGAAAATCCGCGCCGTTAACGAGTTATGAAAAAGAATGGAGGAGGAAATTGGGTGGAGAGGTGGGAGGAGGAGGGTAAGAGAAGGAAAATGGGAGGAGGCGGAGGAATGAAAAAAGAAAAACTTGGGGGCGTTCCAAAATTGAATCTACGGAATAATTCAATACGGTATAATGAAGAATTTTTCCGGTTACCAAGGCAAGGAAACAATAAGGAATGTTTTTAGTGTAGTCCCGATAGAAGGGATTCTGCTTCGTTTTCCATTGCGTCTCCGTAGTACTATCGGAAATTGAATTTTTCTGCCGGCACTCTTCGTTGTCTAGCAAGGTATAAAAACGTTCGTCGCGAAAACTATATGTATGTAAGCACGTATTTATGTATATATAGTATATGTGAATAAGAAAATAAACATTTAAACAGCATATTAAGATATTTAAAATTTAACTCACAAGTACAAGCAACTGGAATTTTGGGATGCTTACCACTAAGTACTGTATTCGTTCTGGCCACATTGTCTGAACATTTCTATGCAAAAAACTACGCAACATTAATTTGGAGCTTTATAATGTATGAATATATTTATGTTATATTTTTATGCGGGCTTATTTGAAAATAACTGTCGAAGAATTAGTCCATACTCTCCACTGAGGTCTTCGTTTAGCGGCCGACGTATACGTGTGAATTATCTTCCTAAAACAGGGGTCGACAACGTTTTTGTGGCTATATTATGGAGTTAAATTGAGAGAAAAGTAAATTTATTTTTAAATACACGTTTTTCTGTGCATTTTTTACTTCGAGAATTGGCTTGGCGCATAAAATCTCTTCTTCACATATTACCTTGAGTATGCGTGACTTATGATGGCGATACCTGGTCTAGGATATATTAACAAATATATATAATGACGTAATTGCGTTGCGTTGAAATAAAATCACTTTCATGTACATGCACGAAATTTTAATTCTCGCATAAAATTAATCTCAAAGTTTGCGGGAGAACTTTACGTTGTACAGTCATCATTGGGTAAATAGGATTTATTTGACCTGGCTCAACCAGAAATTTCAACAAACTGCTCATCTCTTATGCTTTCTTTCAGGAAAGGAAAAAAATTCCATGAAGGCCATATTGCATGAAGGCTAACATCAAGCGATTAGTCGTTACAGTAATGACCCGCACAACGAATGCTCGTTTAATGAGTATTCGCTATAGCATATGCTATAAATTTCGCACCAAAAATTCGCTAAACGAATGTCAGACTCGCTATAACTAGGGTTACCATATTTTGATGTCCCAAAACCGGGACATATCTAGTTTTGAAGAGACTAAAACCGGGACAAAATCGGGACGAAGTTTATAAAAGCTAACTTGTACTAATGGTGTACAGTTATTTTATTCTTTTATTGTAATTACAAAATAAAGCTATTACTTGCTTTTGTGGCGATGGGCTTTAGTACCAAACTCTGGAGTACCGAGTTCGAATCTCGTTACCAGTGAAGTACCTGAACCCTTCTTGGCCCGCCAAGTAATTCCTCGGGGGCCCCGGGAAAACTTAAATAATAACGGATGATATCTGTCATCCGGTGCCATGGTTCTGAATGTGTTTAAAGTCATTGGGCAGTGATAGTTGCACGGTTCCGCCATATAAAATACCATGATTTCTTTAGTTCATTTAAATATATAACACTGGAAGTGAAGCAACAGAGTTACATTTTGACGGTTTCTTTAAAAATGCTAATTATATACAATAACATTTTAGTATAAAATATAAGTAGATCAAATTGTCATTTTAATGGGGTGGAAACTGCATGCTTTCCGATGCACGATATTTCGGAGAAGTAGCATCTTTCAATGGAATCTTTTTTCAATGGAATCTTTTCCTATTGACTAGCTTTGGGCTCCTCTTTGGTCCTGGGCTCCCGCTAGGTGGGGGCGTCTGCTACGCCCCTGCGTGTTACTTAAGTCGATCGTTAAAGTTATAAAGGGCTGTAAACTGGCTGCTTTTTCGAATATAAATAAAGATTTTAGATGTTATTTATAAAGGAATTTCTGAAATTTAACTTGTAAAGAATATGTGGTAAATAAACTAATGGAAACATTGAAACCAGTGTTTAAAGAATAACAGAAATTAATAGCAAAAAATGTCCATTTTTGGGGTCTCACTTAAAAAAATAACAAAACATATATGTACTTGAAGTTATGTTGTATATTTATTTTAAAAAGTTGAAAATTCATAATCAAAAATTACAAGACGAATTATAAGATAAAGTTCGCGACTCTAACAATTCACGAATCAGTTTAGAAGATATTAGGCTGTTAATTTATTACTGGCTTGAGAGATATCTAAAAACTGATAGGCGTGAATTGGATGGAAATCAATAAATAGTTGTTGAATGCTAGAATTTCTACAGAGAAGTTTGTATGGAGATTTTATTAATTTAAACAAGTGACCTCCCATAGTAGAATTTAGCCAGGTAAAGAACAAATACTATAACCGCACCTACCTCTCAAATTCACAGCCACATGGAGCGTGCACCGAACTGATAATGAGATGGCGTAAATCAAATAATTGTAGACTGGTGTAAATTTCTGCAGATAATTTTGAATGGAGATTTAATTAATTTAAACAAGCTGTCTCCCGTAGTAGAATTTGGTCTAATAAAGCACAAATACTATAATTGCACCTACCTCTCAAATTCACAGTCACACGGAGCGTGCACTGTACTGACAATGAGATGGGAAGATGGGAAGAGTTTCTCGCTTAGTTCGGCTTCTAACACAGGGATTCAGCCAAGTGACAAACACTCAATAGTCAGTCAAGAGCGTCAAGAGTCTTCGAGGATGCGTGGTGGAGGAAAAACTATCGAACCACTATAAGAGTTGCTCGATGCATTTCTCGCTTCGGTCGACACAATTGATAACATTTGATACAATGTTTTCGATATGCACATTTCTCGCTGCGTATTTCTCCTTCTAGTAAACAGCGGGCCTAACCGAGACATTCTGGGAAATTCCGAGACATTTCAGTGTCAGCCGGGACAAATTTGCTAACCGAACGGGACACCGGGACAGACCCTTCAAACCGGGACTGTCCCGGCCAAACCGGGACGTATGGTAAGCCTAGCTATAACGAATGCAATGTTTTCCGTTCGCAAAGAAATTTACCGAATACTCAGAGCGAGTCTCATATGGAATGGATACGAGCGAATTAACTAAAACGCACATTCAGCTTGCAACTCGAGACTTGCCTCATATACGAGTGTGTACAATGTTGCAAAATTAGTCAACCAACAGAGTGCAACATTTTATACCAGTACTGTTGTAGGCTATGAAGTGTCAGTCGGTGGTCAACCCTGGGACGGTGAATACGTCCCGAGTTTTTGTGCTACATTCTGTTGAAAACTTTACCCTATTAATAATTAAAAATGAGTAAGAAAAGCAAGTAGCAGTGAAGTGAATGATTCTGCTAATAAACAAAAGTGTCACATTAGATATGAAATTTGAGGTTCTGCGGCGGTTCTATGTTGGTTAAAAACTATATGTGAATTATAAGGCTTTAGGCCTTCCTCCTTTTACTCTGTGCACCATTCACAAAAATAAGAATTCAATTAGAGCAAGTGCGCAATTTGTTGCAAATTCAATGGAAATACGCGGTTAGCTTAAAGAATATTCACTTAACGAATGATTTTTGCGAAACGTATCCCGTTCGTTAAGCGGGGTATTGATGTACTTTCAATCAGCAGCAAAATTGTTCATTGATTGCAAGTAAGAGCGAGTTCACCCACGGGACGTTTCACCCACCGACGCATCTCCCGCAGGTTATTTCACCCATATACTCTTCACCCACCGATCATTTCATCAGCAGACACCACCCACGAGAAGTTCCATCGAAAGAACTTTCACCCATGCCTTTTCACCCATAGGTTTTTCGCCCACAAACCGATTCACCCACATAAAGTTTCACCCAAAGATCCTTCACCCATTGTTTTTGGACCATGCTTCAGTTTAAATATTAAAAATTCAAACGAATCCGTTATAAAAGGAATTCTTTACTAATAGAATAGAATCTCAATTAAATTATTATTTTATTATTATGGTAACAACGTGAAAAAACAACAAATGGCAGAGCATCAGACTAAATATGTTCAACGCACATTACATCATTAAACGATCAAACGGGGTCATATTTGACCCAACACAGCTGTTTCCCTTGATTTCATTTAAAATTCTTTAACATATCACCTTCATGATTTTTATTTTGCCTATTTACCCCTCAGTTCATGGTGGATAACGGAAAAATATAACATTTTTTCATTTGAACATTGAGTGCAATAATTAAAGTCGTATTGGGGTCATTTTTGACCACACTTTCTACCCAATGAAGGCAATACCTGATGAGAAGTTCTAGTAATTTTATTTAATTTATTCACTCTATTCATCCATTGTGACACGTGATTATGCGTGTGAAATGTACATAACATGAAAATATATATTTAATATTGTTTCTAGTGACCAAAACATTAAAATTGTATGCATGTGCAATGAATGTAAGCAGGCCAACAAAGCTGAACGGGGGTAATAAATGACAAAAATGTTTAAATGTAAGACAATTTCAGAAAGGAGTAATTAATAAATAACTTTTTATTCAAACTATACGGACTTTTATTTGACTACTGAGAAATTAGCTTTAGTTTCATAAAAAAACTTTTTGTGTAATATTCTGCAATAATCTAAAATATTAATGCATACGTTAGTAATTTGATACTAAAATGATGATTATTAAACATGAACTTATATATAAATTTAAAATAGTAAAAGAATGTAGGCTAGTTAACATAATAATGACATAAATAAATGGCGTCAAATTTGACCCCACTTGCCAGTCTACGTCAGAAATTAGGCTTGCCCTTTAAAAGGTTAACTAATATAAACAATTTCATAAAACCAAATACATATATAATAAAGTGCACACTATTGAACATCAAATGGACATAAGTATTTCAATACAGAGAAAAGGAAAGAAGAAGAAAACTTTTATTATTAAATGGACGATTTTACCCTAGTGTAGCTGAAATTACGTACTTATGAAAATTCATTTTATGAAATACTCTATTTATTGGCTGTCAAAATTACAAATACATAGCGTATTCTTCTCCAAAAATAATATGCGTGTGTAAACGATCATTTTACTAATTAGTCTATTGACTGTCGAAATTACAATTACAAAGCGTATTCTTTCCAAAAAACTTTATTTGTGAGTATAAGTAAAAATCATTACATTGGTTTCTCAAGTGAAATCATCTCTGTATCAGATAGCAATGTTTAAACAACTGTTAAGTTAATCAAAGTTGTGGAAACTATATAAATGGTATTTTTGGTTAAACCTTATCCGGTTTATTTAATTTATAAATGAATTAGAAAAGAAAATAGGAAAAATATCTTCCTATTCCCAGCAAATTGAAATCAAGAATTAGGGACCTCATTAAGGCTATTCGAAAGAACTACTGCATTTGAAGTGTTATAAATACTGCAGCAATCCCGTTGTTGATCTTTATCATATTTTTATTTAGAGATTTATTTAGCAAAGGAAGTTCATATTGTATCGTTTTACTGATGCAAAACTATAATTCTTTTTCACTTTTCTTGTTATATGCCTATTTTCTGCATTTTAAAATGAGATAATTACACTGTAATTCTAAATACGGAAACGTTTCGAAACCTATTACACAAAAAAAACTAAATTTTCAGACTGGCTAATTCTCTAGTAAGTATAAAATGAAAATTCCGTTTTTAACATAACATCTTTTTATCTTTAATATGATATTATTTATTTGTTTAATGAGGTAAAATACATTATGGAAACTTATTTTTAGAGTAATGAACTTTCTGTATCTTTTCACGGAATGAAATGATTAATTAAAAATACATTTGACATAAAATGTTTCACATGTACAAACATTCACCCATACGTAACTTTGCCCATTCTTTTCTTATATAGTTATGCCTACAGGATTAAATTAGGAAGGAAAGAATATCAACTGTTGTTATATGTTTTATTTATAGGTTTTGGGCATGACATTCCAATGAAAATTATACAATATGCGTTTACAAAGTGAAATTATGACCACGTATATTAAGGTATTCTGTTATGCGATTACTTCTTTTATATTATTTATGTTATATTAGTTACGTTCATAAGTCCTTGGGTGAACTGAACCGCTGGCGAAACAATTATGGGCGAAAGATCTTTGGGTAAAACCTTATGTGGGTGAACTGGATTGTGGGCGAAAAACCTATGGTTGAAAAGATATGGGTGAATGGTCTTTGGATGAAACTTCTCGTGGGTGATGTGACTGTGAGTGATACGCCCCGTGGGTGAATTGTATGAGTGAAATGACCCGTGAGAGACGTATCTGTAGGTGAAATGTCCAATGGTTGAAGTGCTTTGGGGAAAACGACCGTCATTCCTTTTTCGTCGATCATAATCTTTTCTAATTCTCAAATACGGCTAAAATATATGCTTATCTAAAATCTTCCTTGGAAATAAACTGCCTAGCTGAAGACAATTCAAACTGTATTAATTGAAGAGTAATAAAATCTTTCAGAGATGAACAGAATGGCACGGCATTTGAATCCATCATTCAGCTTAACTCCTTCCGTTAACCTCTTGAGCGCCCTTAGCTCACACCCCCGAGTTAACTCGTCTAGCAAAGAAAAGTTCTTTTAAAGTTAACCGCCGGCGCGTCTAAGTACGTGCATGAGTGTGTGTGTGTCCTAGCTTATCCCGTTTCCCCGCTCGGCCGCAAGTGTCCTTTCCTTTGTATGCAGTCTCCCTCTCTCATCCTCCCCTCTTTCTCACTCTCTCGCTCTCCCCGCACCTGTTGCATCGTCCCCAGTTAGGAGAGTGCCACGCGAGTAGTCAAGTTCCCGGCAATTCGTTCGCGGAAACGTCCTACTCTATACGCCTTCCTTCCTCCAACGGATCACGCCTGTCCATTCTTCTGGCCTATCCGCCCTGAAAAGATTCCTTTCATGCATTCTTTGAAGGCGAACCGAGTTTGCCGATCCATCCACACTTTCATCTAAAGATTTTGCGTCTCCCTCTTATTAAAAAAAATTTGGATGTTTTTTTTTTCGTTTAAAGGAGCGTGTCGCGTGAGAGCATATGTTTTTGTATCATTCCTCTGAATCTATGAAACAAATAATGGGATGAGTTCGAAAATACATAAATGCATCTTCCGGTAGACGTAGATGTTGAGTTGTTTGCAAAAATAATATGTGGAAATATAACTGACGAGGTGATTATAGCGTTTCCTTTGGGTATACATATATAGGTACATGTGTGTGAGGCGGGGTATTAATGCAACATTCAATCTGATGTGGGAAATAAATAGTTGGATTA
Source organism: Tanypteryx hageni (assembly GCA_028673005.1). Taxonomy (NCBI): domain Eukaryota; kingdom Metazoa; phylum Arthropoda; class Insecta; order Odonata; family Petaluridae; genus Tanypteryx; species Tanypteryx hageni. The sequence continues at coordinate 49,113,493 of CM054116.1, forward strand.
CCACCTACGGAGTGAAGTTGATCGATCCAGAATCTCGTATAGGTTGCGCTATTCTTACCTTCCCCTAAAAAAATCTATTTTTATTTCCTCGAGTGACTTTTTGAGATCAACGTTTTTATGAAATGCGACAGAAAAATATGGTTGTAAACACATACTTGCTCTTTTTTTGCGACATTCGAATCCCTTGAAGGTGTCTTACTTATGCGATTTTTCTCGAAGTTGTTGCGAATCGACAGGGCTATGATATCGTCAGGAGAACAAAAATATCCATTTATTTGAAATAAGGGGAAGATGGAAATTGATAAAAAAGGTCTAATGTTTATAATGTTGTTGATATTCTTTTGCGTGAAATTAGAGCTGGTAGTGAAAAATCTTTGTAGTGTAGACATGGTTAAAATTTATCCAGTATTATTAATTGAATTAGTGTCTAAATGTAATCATTTCATTAGGTTTATCATTAGCTCATTAATCGAGGAGCGTTTGTTACATTATTTCAGCAACGTTATAATAGCTAATAAGTTCGTTCACGTGTGCATAGTGAAAAACTTCCAAGATCATTAAAATATCTAATTTCCTTCCGAGGATAGATTATTAATAGTAGTAATAATTATGCATAAAAATTAAATTTATTTAATATAACGAGACAAATTTCCATAAAAATAAAATATATCAAATATATAAGGCGTCTACGAGGTTTATAACTGACCTCTTGATTGGGTGGGTTCTGAATCTTTTCCTTACCTAACGATAACTTAACACGAAGATTTATTTCTAATGGAAAATCCACTAAACTTGACTTGAAGTCTACAAAAACTGTTATAGACAACGAACGCCATTCAATAAAAATGGCCCCTTATATGTAACCCATTCCAATTACTGCGGTCAATCGACTTCGATATAGAATCGTTGCAGTAACGCGAGGTCGGAACAATCGACCGTGTTCTCCATATTGCTCCAAGATAGGCCTTATGGTTATTTTTGATGTATTGCACGTCCGTGATTTATGGACCGTCGCAAAGTTGGAAGGGCTAGAGGAGCAGTTTATCGAAGACTAGATTGCATGTGCGAAAATTCGCTCGTTTCATAGAGGGAGAGGTCCAATTTCTGCGAAATCGTTTCGATCAGTCATTTTTTCCCCGTGTTATCCGACCATTTAACCTTACATAGGCCAAAAATGGGAACGCGGGGCGATATTAAACGAAGAAATTTATGACCGAGCGCGAAATATATCGCCCTTCTCGTTCCAAACACATCACACATACACACAAGCCTCAACGATAACAAACACAACGCCTTTATTTATACACACATATTTCCCCGCAATTGTCGCCTTTTGCGCGTTCTCGACGTAATTCTGCCTCGAAACAACGTCTAATCTGTGATTTTTGCCGCATTAAATCAGCTTATTACGACACTAAGTTCCAACCTCCCCCGATAATGTGTTAAACAACTTTGGCAAACCGTTCCGCTATTTATTGCAGACTCTGTAATAGAAGGTCATCGTGGGAATAAATCTTCCCGGGCACACACATACACACAACAATGTAGGGGATCTATTCTCCGCCAATCGGCTATGCTATGCAATTCCAAATAGTGAGGGTGTAGGGAAAGGTGCAGAGAAATAGGGGGAGGGGGAGAGAGAGAGAGAAAGATAGAACGGGAGCCAACTCCCGCTAACCGGGTCGGAGGAGATACTGAAGGGAGAGGGAGTGGCTCTTCATTATTCGCATGACATCCATAACCGGAGGCTCAGTCAGCAGAGCGGCCCGGCGCCTGCGGTCTGGGAACTCCATTTACCAGTTACCGTGGAGACGGACCGGAGGGTTTGGACGTGAGAGTTCAAAAATGGATTTTACCCTCCCACGCTACGCTTCCTCCGATTTTATGCCGTGGCTGCAGGGGATGACCTTACACCGGGATGGTAGGGGAAAAAAAGTGGCTGACTCCGCGGTTTTTTCCTTCCTCTCCTCGCTTATCCTCCATTAGTGATCCTCCGTGAATCGCACTCTTCGGGGCACATCAACCTCTGCCATTCTCTGAATTGGTTCCGCCGCCCTCGAATGCTTGCTGGAGGATTTAGGGTACGTACGAAATTCTACTCTCCCCCCTCCTTCCACTCCTTCCCTACCTCCCTCCTATCCCCCCGAAATCCTCTCTCTATGCGCTGCAAACCGTCCCTTCCGCCGTATATCTCCCTATTCTGGCCGAGGCTTCCCCCAAAACTTATGCGACTGTGGTTGCGATGGCCGGAAGGGTGATGTGAACGGTTAATGAAGTGTGGTCGTTAAAGACGGATATTGGACGTTGGAAATGGGACGGCCTTCATATTGCGATGCGTTGCTTTAATGGCTTTCTTTAAAATGGAAAGGATCGTTCAGGATTTTGTTCGCTTGGTTCTCGTTTTCTATGAATTCCTTCGTATTTTGTGTGGCTGGCCATCATATGTACCAATCACACTAAGTATTTGTGGAATAAAAGTTGAAAGGTTTTTACACAAACGAATAACTTTAAAAATAATTCTGACGAATCGAATGGATAACTCTGCGTATTAGTCAACAATAATATTTCAACAATCAGGAATCTAATGCCATTAGGATCAGACGGGACTATTTTAAGAACGTTTTTTTTAAACATAAAATTATAAAACTTTAAGTAAATGTACCTGTAAATCCTTTGGGGATTTGTTTCTTATGCATTGAAAAGAGAATTCTAAAATTTTTAAAGAATTTCGGCGCAGCTAATTGTAAAAAATTAGATTCTTTAATATTCAATTTCCAGAAAAAGTTAATAGAATCCTTTTTACTTACAGGCGGCTCCAACCAATCGGTTCTCATTATAGTGTAAATGAAAATTTAATGAGTGAAATCTAATGTCCCAGCAATTCATCCTCTCAGTTTACAAGCGGCTTTATGTAATAAAAATTGGCATATAAATTACATTAGCACCTAAACAACGTTACTAAAACACGAAAAATATACTAAATTGGTCAAGCAGAAATGGAAGTAATGATTTTTTAACTTTATATATAATATAATTGAAATTATTATTCATATCTAAAATTTCAATCAATGAAAACATATAAAATATATAATCCTTTTTTGAAAATATTCTTAAAAATATTTTGATCTCTGTATTTTCAAATCCGCTTTTATGAAGCTCTCTGTTTCTTTTTAAGAGCATTAACTGTGCTATTGGAAAAAATATAGGCCTTGGAAGGATTCTGACGTAAAACATCGGATATTTATCTTTAGATCTCATCATCTCCAGATGAGGATAATTTCCAAAGCAACGTATTAATCCGAGGGAGGGAAAGGAATCGGGAGGGATGAAATGAATATTGCTGGGAAACGTTACATCCCTCTCGGGAAGCGAGGGGAAATCTACCGTCACTCACCGGGCTTATGATACTCCCGAGACTTGTAGGGTTGGGTGACTACCTATACCCACTTCTATCCTGAACCCCTTATTACTTGCTCCTTGTCCTCGTCGCCCCTCCCACCTCCCCCGTCTCTTCAAGCAACCTACCGCCTTCCCCTGAGATCTGACGGCACCTTATCTTCCCACGACTCCGTTATTAAAGAAATTCCATAAAGGAATATCCCTTCCCCTCACCATCAGTCGCTCATTCCCAAAGGGGAAATTAATAAAAATGTAGAACGAGGCACGTATGATGAAGAAAAAATATCTCCCGTCAATTTAATGCCATAGCTTGTCCATAGAAGTAATTTTTTTATTCTCTCCCTCACTCTCTCTGGTAAAAATGTATGTAATAAAAATCTGATGTGTACAGCAAATGCCTTTCTCCATCCAGAGTAATGAATATGATTGTAATAGTGATTACAAGTAACTCTCAGCAACAGCGTCTTCAAGAATAACTATCGGTAATTACACTTTTGAAAAAATTTCAAACACTTTTAATTATTTTCACAATTGAAAATACCTTGAATTATTTTTCACATAAAAACAAACAGTAAACTAAACAATTACTTGGTGTTATCGATAAAAAAATTTGATAATTGTTGGCAGCGCTGGCATCGCTATTAATCCAAAAATGTTCTCATGGCTACGGAAACAAAACTGTCAATTACTGACATTCAGTATGCTGAACAAATTCAGATGGATAATCGAAATATCTCCGAAAAATTCCGTTCTATGAAAAAATGTTTCAAATAATATTCGCAAAAAGTTTTGTTTTATAAGGCTTTAATAATAGCAAATATCAACATTAATGAAGCTCAAAATGATTTTAGAAATACATATTTGCACATCTTCCATTGAATAATCATAATGGTGGATTTTAATACGATCCCAATTAAGTCGGGGAGGCCTTAAGCTTAATAAATGCTTTTTGAGAGTCTATGCCCTGTGAATTGCAAGTGATAATGGCTGATTTGTGTTCGAGGTATGTTTTTCCAAACTTTTAAATGCTACTGAAGCTACATATATTCGTCAATAATACTTGAAAACCTTGCTATTAGAAACATATCGTGATTCAGTCTTCTGGTATCCTGTACACTAGCCACCCGCAATACGTTTTGTTTGAGGGGTTACCTATACATTCAGGATATTTTCTCTAACTTAAACCAATTTCTTCTCCATCAAAGCAGCATTTTAAAACTATTATTTTTTGCATAGTAAAAATGAGTTAGATATATATATTCAAGTCAAATGGTCTTATATGATAGGTTATTTTCTACAATAACAACCAGCAAAACGCCACAAATTTTTAATGAGCATTATAATGGTAAATGTATTAAATACATAGTAAGCGGGCGTAAATATTAAAAATAACACAATTATTCATCAGTGTTTTAGCCGAATATATATATATATATATATATATATATATATATATATATATATATATATATATATATATATATATATATATCAGCTAAATATTTTAAAATACTTTCATAAAAATGGAGATTCACTTTAGTTTGAAAGGCAATAATGTATGTATTCATTATTTTGTAAGTGTGTCCATGCTCGGATAGAAGAATTTCACGTGGTTCATAATGGACAGGGAAGATAGCACACGCAGAAACACAAGATTTTACACGGAAAGACTAACTGAAATATCGCAGTCATTTATAGCTTTAAAAGAATTTCTCTTAAGTTTATATGATCATAAATGCTTTCCATTTTTTAATTGTATACCTGAAGAATGTATCCACTTCCTCCACTTTCACCGTGTTAAACGTATATTGTCCTTTTCCACAAACCCCTGAAATAACCTCTGTGGGGTTTATACGGTTACACAAGTTTTAGTAGCAACCTATAAGAGGGTTCCACAAGATTAAACAAAGCAGATGGTAGCATCCATACATACACACATGAGAAAAGCCGTTTATCTTTATTATCACAGCCATACGAACATGTCCACGAAGTCATGCATAATAAAGTTTAATCTAATAAAGCCAAAAAGGTGCGTATAAATCGCGATTAGAGTTCTAAGATTGCAGATATCTCCTTTTCTTCAACAGACTTAACCAGTGACTGCTTAAAATAAGATGATCATTTCTTTATACTACATAAGTTTCCAAAATAAGCGGTGGTGGAAATATGGGTTCGTGTAAACTGTACTGGTCCGAGGTATCAGCAGGTCAGGCGGAGCACTCCCACCATCTATCTATTCACTATCTGCAAGTAAATGAATATCGGATAGCGATTTATAGGTTGGGAAAGGCAGTAACGTTGATGGGATTCGTTCATTTTTTAAATATGAATAATTCTTATGGGTCACTAAATAAATTAACATGCACGTTTAAAATAAATATATATAAATATTCTAGAGAGAGGCTCTGGAGCGTGTTCTCGTCCTCCGCGCCATAATACCCGGGGCAGACTCTGCATGCACCCCCCTGTGACAACAACCCTTTCGGAAACGCGGTTTAAAGATTTTTCTTTTGCCACTTCGCTTTATTTAAGCTCCCCTATTGGAAATCCCGGGTGCGGTTGCGCGGGAGGAAGCGTCCCCTTGCCAAGTTTACCTTCGTGGAGTGGATCATCCCTCATCCTTTTCGGTCAACCGCAACGAACCACTCTCGGTGGCAAATTAGATTTTTGCGCCGAAGAGAACGTCGGAAGAAAAAATAAAATTGACGTCCCGGCCGAAAGAAATTAGATTTTTATTTTTCGGAAAGTCGAGGAAAAAAGATAAAGTCTCTTTTTATATATATTTTTTAGCTGTGAAAACTTGTTCTCTTTGCGCAACCGTGGTGTGTCTATTCTCTCACACTCGTGAGGGAAGATGGGGAAGGAGAGGTCCGGCGTAGGCATAAAGAACTCTCATCGTGCAGCGCTTAGCTGGCTAAAGTCTTCGTCAAACCCGAGATAGTAGGGCGAGATTGGGGAAGGGGAGAGAGAGAAAAAGAGAGAGGAAGAGAGAGAAAAAGAGAGAGAGAAAGAGAGAAAGAGAAAGAGAGAGAGAAAGAAGAGGGAAAGAGCTATGGTGGTTCATCGGTCGAGTAGACTTGGAGTCTGGCCAAAATGTAAGACCGTAAAGATGGGCGAGGGGGGAGGACTGGAGGGTCGAGTACCACCAAGAATGGCTGGTTGAGGAGGATGACGATGAGGGCGAGCTGGTATGGTATGAAATGCTGGACGGAAGGGCGAGATGGGGAGGAGAAATGGCGATGAGGAGAGGGACGGGAGAGTGGCGCGGAGGGTAAAACTCCGAGGCGCGATCCGCAAAAGGCGGAGACCGAACATGTATTTCGGGCTGAGGGGAATCCAAGACTAATAGGACCGAAGCAACGAAGATGGAGGTATATAATTCAGGGGAAACGTATTCAGATGAGAGGGAGAGGGATTGAGGCTGCTAGGAATGGGACCGAGTGATAGAGGAATTTGAGGGGGCGGTTCGGGGGGAGGGGGTAGAGAGAGGTTTCGCGATGATTTGGGAAGATAATTTCTGGATGGAGTCTAAAAATATCTAGAGGGAGGAGGATGTCAAGATGTTTGGTTTGCCCGTGGCGAAAATTATGGAAGATATGAAAAGGGGGAATATCGTTAGTAATTTGGCTCCGAGACTTTTACGGTTTTTATTCAGCTCATTTATTATAATATATTTTGCTGCGTTTGGGATTTATTAGAGAAAAATTCAGTTTCTTCAAAAATATTTTTGTGGGAGCGATTGAAATGAGTCAGCAATTAATGACTCGAAATGTTTTTAAAAGAGAAAGGTTATTTAAAAATAGAAGAAAATTTTTTTTAACGAGTTCATAGAAGTTATATAATTAATCTGTATATTTTACACGCTGAACGGGGTGAGTAGAATTATTAGGTAAAATGATCATCAAAAATAACACTGTTTCTTTAATAGGTACTCTGAAAATGTCATATGAGTTACTGTCACTTAAATAATAAATAATTTCAGATAATTTTAACTTAAACCTGTTACTTTGAAAAATGGGTAAATATCCACGAAATTTTGTTGATTATTTTTTCATTAAACATCTAACATCACTTCATTTGAAAGATAAGATAAATTTTGGAACTAGCATTCATCGTTAGGTCTCTTATAGCACGGAATTATAACAGCATATTAATAAATTAGGTTTTCCTGCTTTATATTGAAAATGCACATTACTTATTCTCAGGGCATGCCCGAGCTACCGGCGAGCCGGACGGCTGCCCGGGGCGCCAAAATTTTGGGGGCGCTATCCCGATCATTAATCTATGCATTACTTGAAAGTGAAAAAGATTGGATATCAATTTATATCGAGAGACAGGCTAGAATCTTGATAGCATTACTTTTAATTTTTCATTATTAATAATTTTTACAGGTCGATGAATAAATTAACATGTACTTTGTGAATACCTCAACAAACATAAATGGAGGAGGGTGCTGGAGTGCTATCGCGCCCGGAGCGTCAAAATTCCTCGGGTCACCCCTGCTTATTTTAATCAGAGCTTTGAATAATTTCAGAGCGAGTTTTACGGAAATATACCTACCTAAATCAAATAGGTTCATGGTCATTTTATTCGTATGATTAGAAGTTTCTTTTAAATTTCTATTTCTAGCTTTCTGAGGAAAAAGGTTTAAACTTTCTGCACTGGTATCTAAAAATTCTTCCTTGAAAAGAAGCTAGTAATTAGACACAAACCCGTGTTTTTCGATAAAATTGATGCAAGTCGAAATAATGAACAGGGTTTTTAAAAAAAATGGTGTAAAAGATCTACTTCCGTGACTAGTAGTGTTTAATACGCTAAATATTCATCAATAGACATAACAAATCCAGTTCTTATTAAAGTACTTACAACCGTAATACTTTGACGTTTACGGTTTTTGCCCTCCCCTCCTTAAAGTAAGGAACTTCCAGGGAGAAAGTTTAAATGAATCAATCTCAAGAATAAATCGATAGAACAAATCTTCGTAATTTCGTTCTCGCAGCTTATGCGCGAGTTTTGCGAGGCTTTTGAATCGGGAGATGGTATGGTGCTTCCAAGGAAAACGGGATCATCCAAACCTCCAAGGAGATTTTCTTCCCCTTCCTATCCCTCCTGCCAGAAGCCTACAACGAAACTTAGGGACGAAATCGGCTTTTCGACTCAGCATGGGGTCTCCTTGTTCCACTTCGGGAGATACAGTACAAGTCCCAGCCTTCTTCCCTTCTCATCCTCCACCAGCATCTTGCGGTCCTTTGTCTCCCCCTTTTGCGCCATCACCTCGCACACACCGGCTTCGCTCCATTCTCTCGTCTCCTTTCTAATATTCAACTCGTTTCGTCAAAATCCTCACAGACAGCGAGTGCCGTAATGGCGACAACGATCGGTTGTCTGGCGAGGCACAAAGAAAGCAATCGGATTTGTTTGGTTCGAAATGAAGATCATCCGATCAATGGGCATTTACTTATTGAGGTGGTCGGGAAAGCATTGCACACAACGGTCTTGAGAATATTTCGTTGTCTTGCGACGAAGGGTGTTGAGAAAGTCGCGCTGTAATGCTTGCGTTACAGCCTTTGATTTAAAGAAGCTTGATATTTTTCGATGATTTTATCTTCTATTCTTAAATTTAAAAAATTACATATATTTAACAAACTCTTTTCCACGTATTCGAATAACATTTATTTTATAATTTCATTACCAAAACTTTAAAGCAGATGTTATGAAATTATTTAAACGAATTAACTATAATTTATTAAGGAAATATATTTATAATTTAGAATATTTTTGCTAAATTAAAGACAAATCCAAGAAAAAATCACATTTTCAGTTGCATATGACGAAATGATTTACACATCCTACTCTTCTATGCGTCTCACATTTTATAATTTAATAAAAAATCACCATTATAATCTTAAATTAAAATTCTACAAAGTTGTAGTGTATTTCTGTGAACTTGAGCAAATACCAAGGTGAGGAAACTCGAGTCACCCTTCTCCGAAAACGTCTGGTACCAAAACGTTCAAAATTGAACAAATGCCAGTAAAGCGAACATCTCTTTCGAACATGTGTCATTGACGAGAGATTGTTTTAAATGAAACGGGTAGTGATTTTAGACTTTATAAGATTTTCTTCTCTCGGAGATGAACTGCCGACTCCCTTCTCATCCTTCTCTCTCTCTCTCTCAATAGGAGCCTAAGACTTGCGGTCGGATTGAGAGGCACTCGCAGAAGACGATTAAGGGTACTCACATAGAAAGGTCAAGGGGCTTAGGATGAAATGGAAGGATAAAGAAGGGAATAAATGGGATATTGAGGAGGAAGAAGAGGAAGGGAACGAGGGAGAAGAAGATGATGGAAAGGAAGGAAGAAAGAGAGAGAGAGGAAGCGAAAGCCGGCGTGTGTGTGTGCGTTGGCAGGTGGGGCGACGGTTAAAGAGCAAGGTGCGCCAGGTGGCGTCATTTCGACGGCCAGATCGGAAAAAAGCGGAGGAAAGGGTAGAAAATCGAGCGAACATATACGGACGCCCTACGTAGCTGTGAGATTACACTCGGATGCCTTTCTCGGGAACAGGTGTTCCTAAGTAGCTGCACGGGTGGAGATAAAGGGAAAAGAGGGAGGGATAAAAAGTGCAGGGTAGTGGGAGAGAAAGTGTGTGTGTAATACACTGAGTAATATGTGTGTACTAGTCTCTCCGTTTTCACTGCATGAACGAAAGCGAGATTCCCTATCTCCGCATAACAAGTGAGATGTAAAACCTCGCCGTTTTGAGTCTAATACGAGGGGTGTTCGAAAAGTTCTAGGAATATTGTTGAGAAATAAGAATTCTTCAATCAATTAATACAAAACTTAGTTACAATGTAAATAAATGTGTAATCTTTAAAGTTTTGCCAATTAATTCAGCTACGATTCTTTGGTTGTCTTGTAGTGACCAAATTGTTAAGCGCCCTTAGCCCATAATGGAAGACGGAGTGAAATCTCACCATTTTGTTATTTTCTTTTTGTAGAAGGAAGGAGTGAAGGCAGCAGAAATAGTGAGACATTTGCAGGATGTTTTTGGGGATGCCGAAGAGTCATAAAGCACAATTTACTTTTGGGTAGGACTATTTAAGAGTGGCCGGCAGAGTCTTAAAGATGACGCAGGCCCTTGACTGCTGTTAATGAGGAAAACATCAGAGCAGTTGAAAAACTGATGTTGGGAGATCAAAAATTGACCATTCAAGAGAACTCGGAAACTATCGGCATTGGTCTTGACTCTCTGTTTATGAGATCCTACACAGCCACTTGGGCATGAGCAAAGTTTCTACCAGATGGATATCTAGGCTGTTGGTGCCTGACCAAATAAACAACCATACAGATACATGTTAAATGCTGCTGGGGCTAGGAAGCAACTATGGTGAAAACGTTTTGCAACAAATATTAAGCATAGATGAATCTAGGCTGTCTTACTTCAACCTTGAGTCTAAAACTCAATCAATGGAATTGCAGCAGTCTTCTGATGGACCTCCACTCAAAGCACGCTCTACTCCTTCTGTTGTTAAGGTTATGATCACTGTTTTCTTGGACTGTGAAGGGATTATTCCTACCTACCTTCCCAAAGGAGACACAGTTAATGCGGCGTACTATTCAGGGCTATTAAAGGGTTCCGGATTGCAAGCACTGATTCAACAACGGTCAGAAAAGCTTCACCTACGACCTCTGCTGCAGCAGAATAATGCCTGGCCTCACGCTGCCAGACTTTCTATGGATACCATAGCCGATCTTTGTGGGGAGTTGATTCCTCATCCACCCGACTCTCTCGACCTAGCACCCATTGACTACCATCTGTACTCAGAATTGAAGAGACCACTCCGGGGAATAAGATTTTCTTCATTAAAGGAGCTGAAATCTGCAGTAAATATCTGGATCAAAACTCTCAAAAATAGTTCTTTAATAATGGATTCCAAAAGCAAATTTCTCGTTGGGAATAGTGTATGAAACTAACAGGCAACTATGTTGAAAAACTAAGTTTAAATAATGAAGAATAAATTTTTTATTTCATCGTTCCTGAAAAATTCATATAACTTTTCGAACAACCCTCGTAAGTCCACGGAAGTCGCAAGTTTGGTAAGCATGAAGCCCTGCTGCTAATCTCCTTGCGAATGTTGTATGAGTCACTCGTGTTGAAAATCTATTACTAATCCAGACTGTAATCATCATTGATATGCAGAACAATTAAGTAGGAGAAGAATTATTAAATCATATTTATGAATAATGTTGCACATAAGTACATGCATTAATGTGGCATTACTCTAGTGTCGATTCCATATTAAATCATATTTTTATGCGTAATATGCATAATCTAACAAACATTCAGTGTAAACGATAAAATCAGAGAGTACGTAGTGTATCCCAGGTTGACAGCCTCAATGCATACATATTTTTATAATATGATGCTAAATGAAAGGGATTATTTTGTTTTTGCTAATTTCAAAAGAAGAAAAATATTTATGAATTGAGTATAAATTTAAATTGCGTTAAATTTAACTCGATAATTCCTATTATAGAAAACCTGATTATGATCACTAAATTATGGAAATTAAGTGGAAGCAATTCTTAAAAAAACAACGAATCAACCATTCAATCAAGTCATAATGAAAGTTAATGTGATAATATTACTAAATATAACTCAGAAATTATGATGAATGCTAAGTTTTAAAAGCAGGTTAACGGTAGATACCATGACATATTAATCCCTAGTTTTCCGACATATATCCTTCATTATAAATTCATTTATACGTTCACATAATTCATGCAACAAAAAGATCTCACAGTTCTCATTAATATTTTCCGTAGAGTATTAATTACCAAAGGAAACCGCAGAGGACGGATTTACCTAAACCGTTAATTTATAGAAATAGTACGTTTTCCAGGCTATAAGTTTACGCAGATGTGTCGCGTCGCCGTCCCCCAGTTTTGCGACTTTCCGCTATCTCTGGATATCATTTTGGCAACCGCGCTGCGTTAAATCCGCCATTTTCGCCACCGCCACTACCACGGAGAGAGTGAGGAGAAAGGAGAATGAGAGAGAAAGGAAGAGGAGAGGGGTCTCCGCGGAGGAGGAGCGTGAAGGAGAAGCATGTTCGGATTCTCTACTCTCGAGAGAAGCGAAACTGTTAAAAATGAGAGGGGAAAATAGAGAGAGAGTTCCATGACGTTACAAAACTCTCCCTCGCGGAATGCTTCATTGAAGTGGAGTGAGACATTGTTGGAGCGTCCTCACTCTCAGTCGCTCTCTTCTCTCTTTATCTTTCTCTCTCACTCTCTATCACTCTTTTTCTCTCTCACTCTCTCTCACACTCTTTCTCTCTGTCTTTCTCTCACTTTCTCTCACTCTTTCTCTCTTTCTCGTTCTCTTTCTCACCCTCTTTCTCTCTCTCTCTTTCTCTCGCTCACTCACTCACACGCTCGCGCACACAGTGGGGGTGAGGGTGATATTTTTCAGATATTGATGGAGTCGTGTGGGCGCGGTCGTAACTCAAAAATTTAAATTGACGTGCGAGAACTGCGACAGTTAAGGAGACGAGAAAGTGTGCGCGCGCGCGTTTGCTGCTTTATGCCGTTTCCCCACGGCTGAGGTAGAGAGGAGGAGGAGGTAGGAGGGAATAATCTTTTACATACAAAATACGGGCAGAGAGAGAGAATGAGAAAAGTGGAAGGTTTTCGAGTTGACAGTTGGAACGAGTGAAAGAGTGAGGGAAATAGAGAGGAGAAAAGTGACTCAGATCGAGAAAGGAGGAGATAAATAGGTGAGAGTTAACATTTATAAGAAAGAATAAATTAAGGCGGAAAATTAGAAGCTATACGATAGAATGAATGTGTGAGAGGAAGAAAGAAGAAAGTATGAACTGAAATCGATCGAGGTGAAATAAGAGAAAATATGAAGGGAGGAGTTGAAAGGGATAAAAAAGTATGCGAAAAGGAAGAAAATTGAATACAAAAAGGGAGTTTACATGAGTCATAAAAGAGGCAACAGAATTTAGAGAAATGTATGGAAGGGGTATATGAGAAAATTGTAAGGGGTAGCAGCAGTGAGAAACTGAAAGGAAGAAAGGAAAGAACAAAAATAAATAAAGAGGAATGAAAATAAGAAAATATGCGATGAGAGACGAAGGAAGAAGAAAATAAGAGGAGGAAAACGATATGATTAGTCATGGTGGAACAGAGATATATATTGTAAAATAAAAAAGTAATGGAATAGGAAAGATGATCTATAGAAAAGCCGTAATGAGACGAGGAAAATGGATATGGCAAGAAATTGGAGAGAACGAGAGTAAGGGAATGAGAAGAACAGTTGGTGTGGGAAAGAAAGAGTGATTTACGTAGGAAGGAAAGGAACTTGGTATGGGTGTCTGCGAGGTTTATGGCCGCGTATAGGTTTATGGTTCGTTTCGCCGTTGACTTTGCTAGACTTGCTCTCCTGAGGGAGAGGGGGAGGGAAGAAGGAATACTTGGAAATATAGCTGGGAGATATTAGAAGGACGAGCGGGAGGAGCCCGTGCATAAGCTGAGTCGTAGGCTTTATATCCCGCTAAAGTTATCCTCGCAGCATTTTGCCACTCCTTTTTTTCTGTATTTTTTTCAGAGAATTTTTATGCTTTAGGAGGTTAAACTTGGATTTTTTCTCGCGTGACATATTTTCTCGGATATTGTGATACAATGGTCTTTCTCACTTTAGTGGAACGGACGGTTTGACGCGGTGTGCGTGCGCTCGGAATTCAATCACTTCCTCCTCAACTATGAAGGATTTTTTTTACCCAAGGGAGCGCATTATCTCGGCAAGAGGCAATATAGTGACAGTGAATACAATACGTTATATTAATACATACGTAGATAGTTCCCGGGAGATATTTCATTTACTCGGCGAATGAAGTGTGCACAAATGTTTGCCGTTTAATTAGACTGAAGTGAAAAATCTGATATAATGTGAAAAATTAAAGGCTCTTTAGTTGTAATTTAAAAATGTTTTGTTCATGATAATGGACATTCAGTCAGTCTAAAGCAAATGAGAGGAATTCGTCATTAATATATAGATCTAATCAAAATTCGATATATTTCAATATTATGCTTTTGTATGGATTGGCACTTAAGAGAACTTAGGGCCAAGATATTATAATAGTAAATCTAACAGAGGTAAGCATTGGATACCCACAAGGAAGTTTACGATATAGCGCTTTGTAAGTTTATAATAGAGAATTGAAAAAATCCTAGGATTATTTCTAGAAAGTAAAGGTACCACGTCAAATTAATGTATTTCATAATTTACAAACTTTTACTGGAATTTACACAATTTCTCCAGCATAACTATAAAACCAATATATTACATGACATTTATATATTTTATGATATACATTATAATTGAGTGCTCATGCAAAAAATTCTTTCACTCCAAGCCACGAATAAAACCTATTATTCCTTTTATATTATACATTTGAGCAAGAGTTTTATAACTTTTTACATGTAACATTCAGAATTGTACAATCAACGGAATTAAGAAAAATTTTCTTCCATAACTCGATGTAATAATAACTACTCACGATTTTCAATTTAATTGCTAATAATCGGTTATACGATGCCTTAATCAGTTTAAATTCCCTAGCTCCCACTTTGCCTCCATATTCATTCCCCTCATTCATTTAAAGGAACACGAAACCGTCTTCACATAACCCACTTCGTGACCGCAAATTTCCAGCCACTAACCTCCTGGTTGGTCCGTTCCATTTGCCCAAGGGCTGGTTAAAAGTAGAAGTACCGAGTTGCCCAACGCGTAAGCTACTGTTCTCACTTTCCGACCTAAACCCGCTCAAATTCCCACCGGTTCCCTCTTCAACACCCCTACCACACGTTTCGCCAACCGTTTCAACAATCTCCACGAAATTTACAATTTGAAATTGTAAACTGAAAAGTTTTGCCCACCCGTATGCAGCCCCATATGCCGAGTAATGTCCCTCTACTAACGATTCTCGCGGTCGTATCGATTTTCACCTCGCAAATAAATAAACCTAAACTATACTTTCTGATCGCATCCCGCACTGATTCACCCTGAAACCTCAAGTCCTCAAAGTTCTTGGAACAACAAGCAGCAGAATTCGTTCTCAAAAATACTCCTCGGAGTTCAGCGCTTTCCTCGCTACGTCTTAACCCTTCCTTATATTCCCAAGACACTACCTCCCATTTTCCTTTCTCACCCTAGCAATACAAGCCGAGTAGTTCCTTTGCTCTTCCTTCATTCCCGTTTACTCACTCCTATCCATGTCCCTTCCCCTTGTTTTCTTCATTTTCACCACCACCTCTACGGCTATCCTTTTAAAACCCTATCAACCCCTCCACGTCCCGGAGGAACAGTAGCCAAACTCGTAGCATTCGACCTAAACCTAAGAGTTGAGAGAATTGGTGAAATGAGAGAGGGAATTGGGAGAGAGGAAGAAAGGAGAGAACGAGGAAGGTGTAAAGGTAAGGGACGGAGAGAAGAAAATGAGAAGAGAGGAGACAACAAGAAAAGAGATATTAGAGAAAAGATAAGAGAAAGATAATAAAATGAGAGAGTAAGTGATAGAGAGGAGCCAGAAGGTAGTTGGCGAGATAAAGTGAGAGAGAAAGGGGCGGTGAGAGGGGGAGAGGGGTAAATTGAGGACAGCGGTTGCAAGAATTCGGGGATGATTCTGAGAGATGTCTCAGGGCACTCCTGGGGATGAATGGGGTTAAAACCTCGCCTCATTTACCTCCAACGCCCGGGTATCCTCCTCACCATCCTCCACCTCCTCCTGTTCGCCCAACGCTTACCACTTTCCCTCTGTCATCCAAGAGAGCGTTTCCACCGCATTTACGGTCTTGTAACGCCAGGCGGAGAGGGTCAGTCGTTGGACCCCGTTACCTCCATCTTCCCCCCTCCTCCTTCCCCCTTTAACCACCTCCCCCCTAAACCACCTTCTCCTATCTCACCTCTAGTCCCCACACGTACACATGCTCCAACTTCTCTTTCTCTCTCACTCCCTTACTCCTTTTACTTCCTCTATCCCTCGAGATCTCTCTGCGGGAAGGGGCGAAGAAAGGAAGAGTGAATGGAAGGGAGGTGATGGAAGGAAGGTAGTGAGGGAGCACGCCTGGGAGGTCGTTCGCAGGGGTTTGAACCTGGAAAATGGATGAAGATACCCGGAGTAACGACGAGGTTTGGTATAGGGAGGGAGAGATAGGGAAGGGGAGAGGATACTCTTTTCTTTTTTCGTCGCCTGAAACCGGAGGGAGATGGGTTGGAACAGGACGAATTTCAATTGGTCGGTCGTAGCTTCTCCTCTTTCCTCACTATTTCATTCTGCTCACTCTCACTCCTCCTATTTGCCTGCCTCTCTATCCCTCTCTTTCACCCTCGAGTTTTAGAAGGGCGAGGAGTGATTGAATACCTGGCCCTTTTCACCCTCTGCTGTTCTCTCTTTTCCTCTCTCTCTCTCTCTCCAACCTTAACTCTATCTTCTGAACCGGGATGAACTAAAAAAAGGACCGAAAACTGAGCGCATTCATTCAGCCGGAATGAGAGAAAAACACAAGGAAATAGTGGCCAACTCTTGGAACGTGGATATAATTACACCCGCTCATGAGTTTATATTTGCATGCACACACATAAATGTATACACACATAGGAGTCCTTCCTCCCGGCGCCTCTCACTTTCATTCGCGCACAAAGAGGAGCAATGGGATGCAGAGGGAGGGAATGAAAAGGCGATCTCACGCTCGCGTCTCTTTACCCAAACTGCACGATTCAGTTTATATTTATGCAAGCGATGGCGTATTTCGGGGAACAAAGAATCGTCATCAGAGACCTTCCTCCTCCAGGAGAGGTATTTTATGAGTGGACGAGAGAATGATATATTGCGAATTCTATTGGATTAAGGCTTTTCCATTTATTTCGAGGTCAATTTTCAATTCTGAAGAACTTGAAGATGTTCAAATATTCTGGTTGAGTACTCCAATTGTTTTCTCGGAACAACAATGTAGCTACAATATAATGTGCTTGATTGAAATAACCCATAAAAGTTTGAATTAATGGAATACTTTGTAATAAACATTCCGGTAACACAGACAAACACATGCAAGCACATTCACAGACACAAAAAGAAACGCACATATGCACAAACACAAAACACACATAAAGTGTTTTCTCGATAAATCGAATTAATAAAGCTCCAAGCTGTAGAACTGTGATTTGTCTAAATAGTATAAAAGTTAGGGTATAAATGCATTTAATTAGTGAGACAATTTTTAGTAACACGATTTCTGGTTATTAGAATTAGGTGTTAGCTAATTTCTTATCGTTTTCTCAAGTTAAAGTCAATATATCAAAACGATATTTAATTTAACATCTGTATTTTTAATATTTCACTTGTAATTTACTATAGTTTTCTTTTGCGAGAAAATCATGGACCCAGGGAATATACCCTTACAGTATATAATCAATTAATTTTCGCATATACAGATACGGATTCATGACACACATTGATAGAGGAGTTGTTTTCCTTTCAAAAAATGAAATCTCTAAAATTACATGTCATCTACCGGTTAAAAATGATCAAATTAAAAAATATACCATCAAAAATAGATCCACACCTTTCTATATCAGACTATGTATATGTAAACTGTACTATTTCAAAAGTTTTCCATATTTTTATGCCATCAGGAAAGCAGAATAAAAAAACTAAGCCATTTTAATCTTAATAAATAACCTAATTTCGACGTCAAAACCATTCCCATCGAAGCTCTCCATTCCCATTAATCCTAGCCTATTCATTTAAAGCGGTCAAAGCAATATCGGATCATATTTACGTCAAGAAGAAATAATAATTTCCGATTCAAGACGTCTGTCCAAAAAGAGAGGGAATTTCCGAGCATTTCTATCCGGGAAAAAAGAGCGGTAGAGAGAGAGGCGAAGAGAGAGAGAGAGAGAGAGAGAGAGGCAAAGAGAGAGAGAGCTAGTGGCCTTCTTCCCAGACGTCAAACAGCTAGATCGCCGGAGAAGTGCTTTTATCTTGAGACGGCTGACATTGGAAAAATCCCCCCACGGATTATTCGGCCCAATGGCCGGGAAGGGTCCGCCACTCACCGGAGTTAATCCCGCCGTTCGCTATCGGATCGCCTGATGTGCGGAAGAGTGGGAGAAGGGGGGGAGGGAGGGATCCCCGGACAGGCTTCCTCGAGTCCCGCCCGCCTCCGCCGTCCACCACCTCCTCCTACACCTAACCGCACGGAATAAAATGTCCCCTCTTTACGCCGGCCGGGATCTGAATCAAAGGAGCAATTAACGTGGGATGATGGCTTCCCGAAAAGGCTTCCGTGCGAATCCAAGGGGAAGTGCGGCCTCGGCAACGGAAGTAGTGAAAAAGCATTCGGCGAGCAATGACCAAACTTTTAGCGTTTCACTACCAGCAGTGACTGTGTCCGTTTTCCTTTATAAAATTTACGAATGCTAGTTTGAAATATATCAATAATTAATTTCGCCACAGTTTGAAATTATGGCTGCTGGTTTGTATTTAAAATTATACAGACCGTCTATAGTCTGCAGGCAAATAATAACTACATTAGAACTGCGATCCAAATAATTGTTCAAGTTGGAAAGTGGGCTTACTGATATATTTTACTTTGGATTTATAGAATTTTGATTTTAACAAAAATAAGTTACTATATAATATACATAATATCCTTATTCTGTACTTTGGTCCATCCGTTGGTCCGCCGGAACGGTCTATAGAAATCCCCATAAGAGAACACTTAAAAATACCTTTTTTCACATGCAGGCTTTTTTTCTTTTGCAAAATTAAATCTTCGGACCTGGACCATTTTAAAGAAAATTAAACAGATACTTATTCTTATCGTCGACTTTTGCCTTCAGTACAAAATCGCTCAAGTTATACGTTTAAATCACATTTACTGGAAAATATTAAGCGTTTTAAAGATACGTTGTCTTGCCGATCGTGTCATTGTTAAACCTAGAGATTGTATTGTTGTCTCAAGACTTATACTATATGCGTAAGGAAGCGTGTTTTAAATGCTTTGGTACGAGAGAGAGAAGGCGCCGGAATTATTACCAACTTTTATATTAACTTCGCTTTATATATATATATATATATATATATATATATATATATATATATATATATATATATATATATATATATATATATATATATAAACATATGTATATATATATATGTTTTGGACCCCGTCTAATCTGAAAAAAATCCAAAGGTGCTTGCGAGGTTTGAACCACCTCACCTCACGTTGCGTAATATGAGTGATTTAGTCACCCCGGATTGGAAAATCATTTGGCGCCTCTACTAATAATTACTTATAAAACAACGATAACTTTTAAAAACACTGATTTTATTATGTCTGAAAGCCAAACCAGATCATAGCATATCTTACTGATTTTTCATATCAAAATCATATATGTACGGAATACTTTCATGATAATCCCGTCATATTTGACGGGAAATTACGCTAGTATAAGTATAATAAGTAATAGGTTATTATGCTCTATGTCGGTTAAATGAGTAATAGTATTCTTATAACAAAAAGTAATGATTCAATTAAAAGCACAACGATATATGTATGTGAAACATTCTAAAAGGAAGGGTACTTTGAGTTGGAATCCGAATCTGCTTTGTTCGACTACGCGTTAAGTAGCTGAGTGGAAAATTCGGTGGCAATCATTGTCAAGATTCCTTTTTTCCCTTTGGTTCGCAATTACCCTTGCTGGATTTTTTCCTTATTGAGAAATTTGAATGCAATCTGGGAACCGTTGTCGGCCCTTGTTTGTTCCTACATAAAAGAAGAAAAAGTACGAAGCCAATTAATTGATTCCAGTCCAACTTCAATTTAAGGTGCCTTTTTTCTCATTAGAAGAGTTCATCGAGACAAAGCCGTTTTAAAGGGAGCATGAACAAATTTAAAATTGGGTTTAACTTTGAAGGACACTGATATAATATATGTTCATAAAAAGTCAAGAGATTTTTTTAAACCAGCGAGCAAATATAACAGCGTATACAATTAAGTTTCTCGATAATCCGTCAATTTCGTCTGAAGGTGAGGATATTTTGTCAAAATTTAATTTCCGTTTATAGAGATTACTCTGTTACTTGAAATGAAATCCAAATTTAAAAAAATATACATTTTATTCATTCTATTTCTTATTAGATTCCCGAATTGCGTATAGTTTCATTAATTCTATGCGTTTTATTATAAGCACTTAAGCCACTAGAAAATTATCGAGCTTCTCTTACGGTTGAAAACTAATTAAATAATAAGCACACGATAAAATAAGTACTTATGTACGTATCTCCTATAGTCATAATAAGATTTTGAAAATCATTTAAAGGTTTTTTATAGAATCAACATTCAGCGAGTTCCCAACGAAGACGACTGCACTGTAGCCGCAATGCACATATGTTTTTTTATAACCTTGTTATTGCTATTAGAGATACCAGACTTTAGTGTTTATTTTTCAAGTTCTTATTTTTTAATAAGAACTTCGATTACAAAAATTGAAAAAAATAAGTACTTATCTTAGTTAACTCATTGGTATTGGAAGTACCTAAGGCAAGTACTTCATTTTGAAATTTTTCAGATTTACATTCTTATTTTTGAATTTATTTTCAACCATAAGACGAGCTCAATAATTCTCTAGTGAATTAATTTTATTCATTAACAGATGAGCCTTAAAAGTATCAGTCACATGAAATTATCTTCCATAATTGCCAAAAAAACATAGTTCGATTATTATTTATATCGTATATTAAATTTAATGCATTTTATGTGAAAGGAATTGCAACTACCTTTTGATAGGGACAATTTAATAAATTTCTTAACACGTACCAAGATGTTCGAGTAGTGATGAATTTTACTAAATAGCTCCACTTCAACCGCAAGATTTACAAAAAAGCACAATTACCTAAGGATATACGGTATTGATGGTTGGGTGAGGTTACGCATAACCTGTGCGTTGAAATTCCGTCGGTTACACTTCGAAAAATTATCAGATGCTTCGCAGTCATCGACCGTGGCGGAGATGCGTTAAACAAGTCTACCGAAAACCAGATGCACTGGATTAAAGCAATAGTTGAGAAGTTTATCCGCATTTGGATAAGCAGAAAAAAAAACTGTCGTGCAGAGAATAAGTAAAAAGAAACGGAAAAGTGTATGAGTAAAGAGAACGACGACGATAGGCCCAGGAGGAGGATCCGGAGTTTTTCTCCGGTTCCTTCTGTTGGGTCTGGAGGGAGGAAGAAAAGAAAAAATATAATCGAGATGGATGTTGGAGGCGTGGGGAGGGATGGGCTAGCAGGGTTATAGGAAAAGTTTGCGGACGAATGGAGAGGGAATATAGGTTAGGGATGGGAGTTTAGAGCAAAGAGGAATGTTCGAGGGAAAAGGAAGGAGTGAACGGAGAGAAGAGAGGGAGGAGGGAGATGCGTGACAAAAGGAAGATGCTTGGACACTGCGAGCTCTAGAATGACCATTAGATAGAGAGAGCGGGATTTATATGTAAATGAGTTGAATTGTGTAAGGGGGAGGAAGGTCGTATGCATTTTCAAGGTAAGAGAGAGAGAGAAGGAAGGGAGAGAGGTGAATGGAGAGAAAGAAAGAGAGGAGGAGGGAGATAAAGGTCAGTTGAACGTTCCGAGAAAAGAGAGGAAAGGGCTTCTCCCGCAAATTCCGTTTCCCATAGCAGTCTTTACTTTGATGGAGGTTCTTACATTATCCATTGTCCACTCTTTAGTAGTCTTAAACCGGCCCTTTGCGTTCATTGTCTATGCAGTCGGCGTTTGGAGATGGACCTTACCCTCTTCTCCTGGAAATATAGAAAAGTTTCTCCCTCCAAAGTACCTTTTACAACCTTCCGTATCCACGCATACATACATAGTTCTGGCCGTGATTGAGGTATTCCAGGAAAAATTTTCAGGTTCCCTAA
Source organism: Tanypteryx hageni (assembly GCA_028673005.1). NCBI lineage: Eukaryota > Metazoa > Arthropoda > Insecta > Odonata > Petaluridae > Tanypteryx > Tanypteryx hageni. Next base: position 49,135,879 of record CM054116.1, read on the forward strand.
TATCTATCGCTTTTCTTGAAAAATATGTAGGCACAAAAGAAGGTATGGTTCCCCCATGAATAGGCAATGAGTGAAACTGAGCGTGCTTGGGTTACAAAAGAGAATAAATTTTAAATCGATCGATTTTATTTTTGCAGAAATGGAAAAGTTCATGCTTTTTGCAATCGCGTTTCGTGAAACTCTTTGCTCATAAACTGCGGCGAATCTTCAGGAAATTTTCACTTACATTTCGTTGAATCTATATGCGGAATTATTTCGCCTTTTCAGATGACAGAGAGACGGCTTATTGTGTGGGGAGGCCGATTTATATCAGAACTGCATTCACAATGTAATATTTTTAGTACTGGTTTTTAAAAGAAACTCTAAAATAATATATCAATGTCAATTAAAACAATAAAAAATTCGTCATATATTTGAAAAAGACTAAAAATTAAAATAAATACAGGTGTAAGACTTGATAGACAAAATTCCTCATCAAATAGAGGATATCTGATATTTTGGTAATATGATTTAAAGTTTAATTATGTTTACTTATAATACTTATAGACAAATTCGACATTTATTATGACAGTCATTCAGTTTCCCAATTTCTAACATCTGCAAAATTTTAAATGTCTAAGAAGATATAATATAAAACAATTTTGCGCATAAACATAGAATTAATTATATTTCATTGAGTAAATGTCAATGCCAATACATTTTTAAATGTATACATACATTTTACATATAATACATTTTTAAATGTATCTATACAAGTGCAGGCGCCTGTACACACACACACACACACACAGAAACGTATATATGCGCATGCGAGCGTGAGTGTGAATTAATAAAAGAATTTAAATAATGTGGGCATATTTATGTTCGTTTCGCTTTTAGAATCAAATTGGGAGTATTCTATTCTATCTATTCCTTGCAACGCTTCAATCCTATTTCTAAGCGCGTGCTCTTATGTGCATGCATAGATAAAATAGAAACGGTGGATATTGCGATAGGCATGGGTGGACAAAGTAACGACGGACAACAAACTCCGTTCGATGTGATAGCAAACAACCCCGCATCTTTTTATTCGAATCGAATATTTAAAAAAAAAATAATACGAGGCCGCATTGTATTCCTTTTTGCACTGAAAACCATTCCCCGCGACAATCGCTGAGTTTCTATCATAAAAAATAGCCAAGCGACCGTTTCTCTCCCCCTCTCCGCTATTGTATAAAACCAAAACGTCTGCTGCAACCGACATGAAGTTTCAAAACCCCACCACGCGCGTTGGGTGGCACTGAAGAACTAATAAAACGGCGGGAATTAAAATGGTTTCTTTATTCCGTGTTGCTCGTCTGTCTACCCACTTCTCTCTTTCATTCTTCCCCTTTGTGTTTGTGTCTCTTCCCTCGACTACCTATCCCACGTCGCTCTCTCCCCCTCTTTTTCTCTCTCTCCACCGCTGTCAATTCCAGCAGTCGCCGGTTCCCGTTCCATCCATTGCATATCTCCCTACATCTCTCATTTACACACCCGGTCTCGTACCGGTCATTTCTCATTATTTCGCTTTCCATAAATATTTACAAGCGACCAAGCGGGAAGATGACCAGAGAGCTCGACGCGTCCCTTGAGCTACCTTCCAATTAAAAACAAAATATCTACCGGTCTGTTGGTGTCGCCGAAACTTTCACTGTCACTCTCCCTCTCTCTCACCCACACACACACACACACACACACACACACACACACACACACACACACACACACACACACACACAGACGCAACATATGCCAAGACTTCTCTAATGCTATATAGAGTTGTTTGACATAGAACATCTAATGCTATGCTATTCAATGCTTCTGTTCTATCACTCAGTCTCTCTCCGTCTCTTTCGACCACCGTAACGCACTCTCGCCCGCTTATTTCCCTTTCACTCGCGTGCTTTGTGAAGACTAGATGTTTGGAGAGACAGAGAGAGTAAGAAAGGAGCTAGAGGGAGAGAGATATGGGAGGAAGGAATGATGCATGTAGAGAGAGGAATTGTAGTAACGTAAAAACAGGGAGGGAGACAGGGGCATGAGGGGAGGGGGAGGTGAGAGAGAGAGATAAAAGAGAAAAAGAAAGAGGGAAGGGAAAATGAGAAAGAGTACGTCGGGATATCAGATAGAGGTTGAGAGTGATATAGAGAGTAACAGGCGGGGAAAAAGGAGTTATGGAGAGAGGATGAAGTGTGAGAGAGAGTGCACAGAAGAGACGTCTTTGGAAATACGTTTAGATAGAAATGGAACAGAAAAAGATGGGAGAAGTAAATAGGGAAGGATAGAATTAGTGGGAGCTGGATGTGGAAAGGAGGAGAATTGCGCAAAACATCCTGAAGGAAAGTTACAAATGTGTAGAAATTACATATTATGCATGTACGCATAAAGCTGAAACTAAATTTTGAGATTTTAGAAGGAGAAAAATTGCTCTTGGCCGTGAATCGAACCCGGGTCTCTCCACTTGCCAGGTAAGTGCTATCCGGCAAGTGGAGAGATCCGGATTCGATTTCCGGTCAAGTACAGAATTTTTCTCCTTCTAAAATCTCAAAAATCTGAAGGGAGATTGGTTGTAGGGAGTGAGCTAGAGGTAGGAAGGTGGATAGAATAACGGAGAGAGAGAGGGAGAGATACTACAGGCAGAAAGACATTTATTAGGACAAAATTGAAACTACCCACTCCCTTCTCACATTTAATACTTAGTCAAATAAAACAGGTTATATTTTAGAATAAAATATTCATCAAAATTATTTAAATGTAATGCAGTTTAATTTTTTAATTTAATTTTTATTGAAAAAAGAAAGATATAGGAGGAGAGAGGATGGAGATGTAAAGGGAAAGTAGCGTGGACGGAGTAAGGTAGCGAGAGTGAGAGACGAGGAAGGGGAAAGTTGAAGAGAGAGAAAGAGGAAGAGAATGGAAAGCGGATGTTGCAGGAAATTTTACCCAGCCAGTTTGTTCACAAAGGTGCGAGTGCTAGCGTGTGTGTGTGTAATTGCAATTTGCGTGCCTAATACGTCAACACGAGTCTGCACGTCGTTTGTTGTTCCAGTTGCGGTGATCTAAAAAAATACGACCGTTGCACACACGTGGATTGTGGGGAGTGGCGTTTCTATTCCCCAATCCTCTATATACATATAGAGGCAGTGAGAGAGCGACGTATCGAAAATCCACTTGCGTGGAGCGGGTATAATTTAGGGAATAGTGAGAGCTGTGTCATTCGGAAATACATACAATATATGATTAAAACGAGGTATATTAACTTTGCGTGATATGTCCTCGCCTTCATACTCTACCTGTTATTACTTGAATATGAGTATCTAAAAATCTCATCTACCAGGCTAAGAAAACAATCCGTTTTTATCTAATTAGGAATATTAAATGTTAATATCATCTAACAAAAATCTTGTGCAAAAATTGGTATATAATTTTATACCAGTTATTCAAAATATATGCGCTATTTTTTTAAGATTACATAGAAATTCTTCGCTGGTACCCATATGAGATAATTAATGCAAAAATTAACAGAAAAATCCAAATCACCGACTACACAAGGTTTACGTGTGAATGCGCTATATAACTATTTATATTTTCACCAGTATCACAGAATTGGATTCGGTTTTAGTAATAAGAAAATGAATAGCATTCAATTGATCAAATTTAAGTGGAAAACCGACGTTACATGCACGGTTTAGTATCACTGAGGTTATTTCTCTTCAGATTAAGTTGTATGCGGGATATCGGTAGCTATGTAGCGTAACTGTTTGCAGTGAAGTGATTTTGCACGTTCTCCGGCGTTAGAAAAATTTCTTATTTTGATTAATAATTGAAGGTTTAAAAATTAAGTATTATTGTTTTTAAAACTAAAAGAAAATATTCGAGGAAATTTAAGAAAGAATTTTCGACCATCATTATAAATTATATTAAGTTTAAGGTAATCATTTATTGCCTAAGAAAATCATTCAAAATAATTTCTCTCGTTGATTAAAAAAAAATGAATTCCGTGAATAAAGCAACTAATGCCTTGATGATCCTTAAAGTTTTACCTCTATTATCGTGTTTTTATTTATGGAATTTGACCGTAAAGTGACCGTCACAAGTGTAACCATGATAAATCTCGCGTATCTTTATTAACGCATTCTCTCAATTCGGCAAAACACGCGTAAAAATTCCGCCATTCCGGACATTTTTTTCCCACTACGCGAGTTTATTTTCCTTCGCTATCCCTTCCTGAGCCATCCAATTCTACTCCTATGCGACCATACTTCATTCTTTCCCCCAAAAAATTTTCCGATCAAATTTTATTCTCCTTCCACGCCCACGGCCGCTTATAAATCTTTTGGAGCTCATCTTCCCATCTCCCACCCTCGCCTCCCTCACACTCCATTTCCCTTCCGCTATCCTCTCCTCAGATGACCGAGATCGATGGACCAATCATGACCGTTATACTGACCACTTCCACAACACGCCGGTCGTGAGCGATGGCTCCTGAATATGATGATTCAGCGGAAGCGCAAAGCAAGTGGCGTGTATCTCATTCGCCCCGATCGCGACAGGAAAAAAAACACTATTTACTTCCTATTTTTAGCTCATCTATCCGCGATCTCCGTGTTTTATTTTCCCATTCATCTCCGGGCAAGGAAAATTGTTCTGTTTTTTCGGCGAAGCAATAACGGAGGGGGGTAAAAATTTCATGAAGAAGCCTTCAGAAGCCTCTTTGTCACTTCGATGATGTAATGCATCAATATCTGCCATGGTTCCTCTGTCTCTCTCTTTCTCTCTCTCCTTATCTCTCTATTTCTCCCCTCTCTCTCTTTCTCTCGCTATCACGTCCTATGAATAAGTAACAAATTGACCAATGTATGATGGAATACCGCTGGATGATCTATCATAGCCGTGGACGTCCGAGGCTACATCGTGAATTCATAATTGGTTGTCGCCGTAAAACTTATTTTGGTCTCGTAGACAATTTAGAATTTTGTGCGCTTTCTGGCTCAATCAAGATCGATTAGTATTTCCGTTATATTTTTAATTGAACCAAACAAGTAATTTTATCTCCAGGTTTCCCTTTGAGCTACTCTTGACTCTCCTCTTCATAACATCCATTAGAAAACCTAGTCATGCGATTTAATATTTTATTAATATTGATACATATACAACAACCATTCTGGTTCATCATTATCAATTTATAACATAAAATTTTAATAAACAGCTTTTTACCTTTGTCAGTCTTCAACTTTTTTTGTCTGTACAACTTTGACGTTAACGGACATTTCAATCAAAAGCAAGCATAGAACGATTCTTCATCATCTCACATATTTCGAAGCCAAAATTAAAATCCGTATCGTCCTTTGACTGACATTCCAAGAAACTTCATTACCTTTAACTCTTGTTAAATTAAACGAATCTCATATATGCTGATGGTTAATTTTTAGAATTAAATTGACAATTTCAAAGTATTTATATTTTTACTCCTCGATCGCCGTCGCAGGTTGACAGAAACGTAGCTAAGTATCTCTTTCCTTTTTAATCTCGTCATTCATATGCAAAATAGGACATCGTATTAAAATTTCCTATGAGACTAGATTAAGTAAAGGTCTTCTTCCCAAATTAAACAAGATGAGTCGAAAGCTCAACTGCGTGACAAGATATGAGGCATGTTCCACACTTAAGGGAATATTTATAAGCCGTGCACGGTCGAGGCGTTTCAAACGAAGTCCGTGTAGGAACTGCCAGAGGTATTTTCTCTCAACAAGCGCGGAAACTTCGCCGACCTTTATCCGAGAACTTAAGGAGTACGGAGAAACAAAAGACGAAAGCCATCTATAACACCCATCCCGCGTACCCAACATTTAAAATGAAATCGCTCGAACAATACTCTCTCTCGCTTCCTCCCACCTAAGGTATAACCTCAGACCTATCCTCACCCCTCCACGACGGAAACAACCCTCTTCAATGTTCCAAACGGACCAACCTTTCCCCACAAACGTACTCCTTCCATGCCCTATCTCTCTCTATCTCACTCTCTCTCTCTCTCATACACACTCTCCAGCAACTAACCTGCCGCATCTCTACCTAACTCTCCTTCTAAAATCCCTCCGATCTCTACCTCCTGAACTCCCTTTCACCAAACTCAATTACATTCAGAACTGAGAGAGAGAGAGAGAGAGAGGTGTTGGTGTATGCAGCCAGACTTGCAGTCCATCCCCTTTGCTGGAATTAGATTACGGATTTGCGCGCATTCCGGCAAACAAGACCGGAAAACAAGGCGCATATACACATCGCTCCTTCCTGGCCACGCTAAAGGGGCATATGCTTTTGCCCTTTTGCCGACTCTCTCACTCTCTCTCTCTCACTCACTAACCCTGGGAATATAATTTCCATGAGGGATTTCGATGGCGCAAGTCCTCTCAAAATGTTCTGTGACTTTCCGCTTCTCACCGCCATCACCGCGGAAAAGCTTAACCCAACACACCCCTTTCTGAAACCTTCGGACATAACGGTGGTGCAAGTTGAAATTGGGAGAAGTGGGAGGGGAGGGTGATGGGATTGGACCGGATGATGCGAGTCTGTACGAATGTGTGCGTGTCGCGAGGAGGGGATGACGAATAGGATGGGAAGAAAATCGTTGGAGGGATGGGAGTTAAAGAGAGGCAAGGGGAAGGAATAGGAAGGACGGGAAGGAATACTCTCGGCCGTGGTCTCTGCGTGAATGCAAATCGAGTCCGAAGTTCAATCGCGGCAGGATCCCGAGTGAACCTGTCGCCCTGAAATCTCATACATGCGTCTGGATCCACAATCAAGGGAGCATTTCACCGGTCCCAACCGTTCTCAAACTTCTGTAATTCGGAGCGTTTGTTTATCGCACGTTAATCTAGCGAGGATTTTGATCCTGCGTGAAATAAAATTTGCTCGTGCGACGTGTCTAGTTTGAAGAGTTTTAGTCGTAATTTCAACTTCATGTGACGCAATGACGAATTTTCGGAGCCGTCTCGGAAAGAAGTATTCGAGTTGAGCTGAATTCAGATCGGTTACGTAGCGAATGGATATTTCGGGAATATGTTGGAAACAAAATGAATGCAAGTTAAGCTACATAATCAAGAGGAATTTATATTTAAATAAATGGACATTACAAATTATTGCTAAATTTCAAACTTGAAATGCACCTACAATGGAATCCCGATTTAACGTCCGTTTGGAAAATTATCTATTTGTAAATAAACCCCTCAAGCGGCAAATTAATTTAGGGAAACAAAATTGGAAGACAGATTCGTGAAAGCGTTATGTATGCATGGAAAGTTATCTATGAGTAAAAGGTAAATAGAAGACTCTAAAATTTTAGTTTGAGTAAATTTAAGTAAGAGTCTGCACACGTGCACGGACAAATACAGCTGGAGTGGTATAGTAAGATTCGTACGCATCCGTATGCAAGTATTTTAAATCAATATTTGGATTAGGTCGATGAAAAACTATAATTGTGTTTGCCTGAAGCTGAAACGCAACAAGGCTCTCATTCGTTGAAACGATGAAACTTTGTCCAACAATAAACAGATTTATAATTTGCACTAATCTTGGTAGTTTATTCTTCCTGGAATGAAAGTTTGCCGCTACTATTATAAGAAGACTTTCTTTCATCAAAATTACTACACACTTTCTTTTTAGGAAATAAGACTCAAATTAACGTACGCCGCATTCTATGAAATCTAATTTTAAGGGATCGCGCAGAAAATTTCGCTCGACAATACTTGCGTGCAAAAAATAGACATTAAAATGTTTCCCGGAATCTGCCTTGAGTGTTATGTTTGCTAGCGACAACGTTGGGAAGCGGCACATGCACGGAAACGGCTGCACTCGCTCCTTTGTTTTTATTCCGCTTGCATCGCGGAACGGTGCGCTGAGTGCGCCGTTTGAAATCGCGGCGGCGGTAATAGCAAGCGCGTTATTGAGAAGGCACCTCTTATCTCCATTTCTCTCTTTATCTCCCATTCCCCTTTCCTTTCCCAGAGTCCATAAAAGTCGCGTGATTTCTAGGTGCACGCGAGAAATCCGATGCTAGGTCACGGACTCCGGAGGCATTAAAACGGATTAAACGTAAAAAGTTTAGGCAAGGACAGTGCGCGGAAAATAAATTGGCTTTTGATTCGGAGGGCTGTTTTTTCGGAAAAAAGATATTTGCATTTCCTCTTTTACTTTATTTGTCGGCTCTCGTGGAAAAAAGGGGAGAATACCTCGGTTTCAAAAATGCGAACTAAAATTTGTAATCACTCGTATCGTTATTTTGGTTTAAACGTGCTTTGGGACCAAATTGTTCCAGGTTAATGCACAACGTTGATGTTATGAACAAATTATTGGAAATGTTAAACAAATGTTGGTTTTTAGCATATATTGAAAATTGCGTTTAATTGCATTCGTCGAAAAAACAAATTAATTTTATTGCGCGAAATTTTATGCTTCCATGCGAATATATGTTATTTTTTAAATGGCCTTTGCGCTGATTTAAGATTGGAGAAAAATATAACAATAAAATGATTGAATTTCATAAAAGAAAGTATTTATAAAATATTATAAAATGTTTTTATTTTGAAATTTAAGAAAACCTATTAAACTGGATAGTCCAATGCTACTAAAAATAAATATATATCGACGATGATTTATAGAAAATGTAAAAGATGTTCATGCAGATAATTAAATATTCGGTTTTATATTCGTAATATCTAGAATTTTGTACAACAGAGATTCTTCTTAAAATTAATTAGATTTAATGTAGCTAAAACTTACAGGTTTCATAGTAAAATTTGAGTGAATTTATAAATAAATAAATCGACGACAAGAAAAATGTCTCATAAATATATTGGCAAAACTCAAAATAGGTTTCAAACAAGCAAAACATTATAATGTCAAAAAACGTTACGTTTAACATCGTAATTGCCATGTTGACCCGAATATAAGCCGCCCCCGAATATGAGATCTCTTTGAAAGGATAAGTATATCTCTACCCCTGTGGTACTAAGAACGCGATTATATGCCGCACTCAGGTTTTATACAAGCCCGATTACGGTCATTATTATTTTTAATATTAATTAATTTAATTTAATTTATATTAATTTTTATAACTAAGAATAACTTTTAAGCTCTTTTAAGATGAATTTTAACAACAAGTTTTAACACAAAGCTAAAAAATAACGCAGCTGTACTGATAAACATGGTAGAATTCTTCATAATTATCAGCCATTAAAAGTTTCTAATTGTTCTTTTCTTGTCAAAATTAATAAATTACGAAGTAATACAATGAAATACGACGAGTCTCATTTCTCTCGTATTCAAAATCCTTTAGTTCAATAGAGATAAATTCTTTAATTGCGTTATAATAAAATAGAATAGGATAGAATTTATTGACACATTACATTTACATAGCTGCAGTACAAGTCAGTCAGTAAATTGGTGTGTCGTCAATAACTAACATACATTAACAGTTACACATCACACATACGTTACAATACAAATGTTACATTGAATAATACGTTACAATACAAATGTTACATTGAATAATAATTCAAATTATACTTAACATTATGTCAATCAATGAAAGCCACATCATTGCCTTCCATATATTCCATTATTCAATAATAACACTTTTTAACAAAAACTCTTTCACTTTCTCCTGGAAATATTTTACATTACATTTTTCTCTAAATTTTAGGAGCAATTTATTATAAACTTTGATACCAGTATAATATGGACTATTTTCCATAAGTTTTAATTTGTGCTTTGGTAAATTAGAGTTAGCTTTGCCTCTTGTATCATATTGGTGCTCAAACTGATTATTTTAAAAGTATTCTTGACATATACATATATTCTTGACATAGCTTATTAGCTCATAAAAATAGAGTGATGGAAGAGTTATAATATTATACTGTTTAAATATTGGCTTACAGGAATCTCTGAAGCCTGAGTTAGTCATTATATATCGACCCATTCTAATTGTAATGTCCTACACCCTATAAAATTTTGTCAGAGCAATAAAATGATCTGATGTGATGAATATGTAAAGACATCTGGAGTATGAAGGAAAGCACCTAAACTAATTCCCAAGTCACAAAAAACGTTACACTAGTTTGTTTCTAGTTTCCTGGGATAGCTGCTAAGTTTTTTTTTCGGAGGATAACATGTGTTCTTCACAAATCGTTCGAAAATTTCCAAAAGCAAATTTAAATTCAAGCTTATATGAGAGTCCTGCGAAACTAAATCTTTAATTCATTAAGTTCTTCCAATGAAATTAATTGGAGAGCAAATCGAATTAAACATATGCAAAGAAATCTCGGGAGAGGGAACAAGCAGATAAAAATTCAACGGGAATGGAGGGAAAAATAGAAAAAAAATAGCCAGCTGACATTTTACATTCCTAGCTAAAAAAGGGGAGGATTGAAGACGTGAAAGAGGCACACACGGAAAGGAAACGTGATGAAATAAAAAGAGAAACGGTGACAGAACGTTTTCATTTGTAGAGAAGTGATTAGCGCGAGTGTGCTTTCTTATGATTCTTAGAAGGGTCATCGTAAAAGGCCCTTTAACGGCTGTTTACCAGCTAGTTACAATAAACGAATAAAAGTTAAGATGAACTCCGTGGGAACTTAAAGTGGGACTCGATGCAATCAAAAAACTTATGCTCTAGCAAAGGTTTTCGCATAACGATAGCGAGGTTTCCGCCCGCTAGAAAGGTTTTCCGAGGTAAAAACAGTTTTTACGGAAACCCCTTCAAGTCTTCGTGATAATGGTGTTTGCTCTTTACAGCCCATATTGACCCTCCTCCTGATGCAGTCCGTCTCTTCCACCAACCACGATTATCCATACGCGCATATAAAATCCCTCCGCAGATTGACACGTGATCACGTCACCTAGGCATCATACCCGATTCTAACGTGAGAGAGGGAGTTGGCCGATTGGGGGACGGAGGACTCTCTGGGGGTGTGTGATTTAAGTATTTTTCTTATTTTATTACTCTCTTGGTACCGGTCACAACCATTACATACAAAAGATCGTATAGCTAATTTCATGTTAAAATGTTTAGCTTTGGCCATTATATGTCATTATTCTATTCGTGCTTATAGTTGTTGAGGAATGAATAGTTAGACATGAAAGGATATGCTTGCTATACGATATTTACCCTTAAGTAGGCGAGTGCGGTCTCTATGCCCACATTCCATGTTTAATAGACCGTTTAACCATTAAAATATTCATCTAATTTGTTCTTATTTTTGTTCTATAATATTTTTTTGCCATTTCAGTGTATTTTTTATCGGTATAATTTATTGGATAAATAGAATGAACAATGTATTGGAGATACCTGAGGCAAGTATATTCTTAAATTGCTTGTTCTTGAATTTTTTCAGCAATAAGACGAGTTTTTGAACGTCATGAAGATTAAAAGGAAATTGTAACATGGGGTCGTAAAGATCCCAGGCGTCGACTTGCGCGTGCGCGACAACTAAAGGTTCAAAAATACAGCCTATATAACTCTTATGTTGTATTTGAGAAAAAGCATTTAAAAATCAATTTACAATGTGCCCATCTCAATTAGCCACAACAAGGATGTGTGTTTTTGTAGCTATTGGAGATACCCGAGATAAGTACTATTTCAATCATTTAATTTTTAAGGGCTCTTACTCTTGAATTTTTTCAGCCATAAGACGAGCTTGACAATTCTCTGTTGAATTTATGTTGTAATTTAATGACAAATTTTTTTCTGTGCACTATCCACAAAGATTACCACTATCAAAAACGACGTTTTAGAAAATAAGAATTGGTTCCTCTATAGGTACTTAAAAATAAACTAGCAAATTGCACGCCATATGACGGGGGAACTTAGAAATGAATGGCTGTAATTTTGAGTATGATTCCGAATAAAATTTTCCAAAATAGAGAATCGGAAAAATTTTTTCTCATTCTTGTTTTCACCAATTATGACCCCTTGTCAAAAATGAAATAATAATGATAAATAAATAATAATATTCCCTCCCTCTCTCTCTTGCCGCCTCTCTCTCCCTCCCTCTGTCTCCCTCACTACCTCTCTTTTTCCTTCCCTCTCTCCCTCCCTCTATCTGCCACTCTTTTCTCCCACCTCCCCCCTCTCTCATTCCTTCCTGTCCCAATCCATAGCTCTCCATCTTGATCCCTTTCCCCTCGTCATTTTCTAATTCTATACCTCCCTTACTATCTATGTACCTTCCATTCTATATCTCTTCCTACCTATCTCCCTCCCCATATCCCCCTCTCTCTTACTCTAAATCTATGTAGTCGTATACATTAGCAAAATAATCCTAACTAAATCCCACTCCCATTAGGTTTACGTAATTTCGCGAAAAATCCAGTGATAATTTAAGGCCATCTATGCACTCGTATGTATTACACGCATGCGGGTTGAGACAACAATTGATTCTCGAATTTTTAAGAATGACGTGGGCGGCAAGACAACATCTCGTTTAAAAGCCAATATTTTCCAAAAATAGGTGATTTAAATGTATAAAATGAGAGATTTCGTAAGGTAGGCGGGAAAATTTAATAGAATAAGAAATATTAATTTTCCTAAAACAGTTTAAATTTGAAGATCGTACGTCAATTCTTTCTAATTTGAATTTCCAAAAGATTAAAAGCCTGCTCTTAAAAAAGTCGCTTTTTAAGGGTTATCTTACTGCAAATGGTAATCGCCCCCCTGGAGTCGAACCCGGATATTTTTTCCTATTTTTTCGTAAATTAATTTTTAATCTGAATCTAACATTCCTGCGATATTTCAACCTTCCACCTAATCGGAAAGTTTGCTAAAATGCGTTAAATAATCCATTGATGACGTCAGCATTATACACGGACAAACACATCTAGGCTTGTAATATTATAATTTTCTTTTAAAATAAATAAGTTCAACATAGATTTAACAAACGTTTATTTTTGATAGTTCGCTATAACTTAACATCCACATTAAAGGTATTTTTTCAATTAAATTGTACTGCCCTTGTTTTACAAAGAATTAAACATAAAATCAGACTTGATTACGAAATTCCTGTTATTGAAGCTACACGAATCAACTCAATTCAAACCGATTAAAAAAGTCAATTCTTATTCGTAGCAGTCTTTTTTGCTTTAGTACTTAATTAATCGTCTCTTCCCCTCTTCCCTCTTCAGGGATAATTTCCAAGTAGCTCGAGAAAACCCGCTGGTGAGGAATTCTCCATTTCTGGAAACCGCAAGAGCGTGAGAGGAGGGGAATAGCGAGCCAAGAGAGAGAGAGAGAGAGAGAGATTCTCGTGAAAAACGAGAAGCCTCGAGATGAACTCATCCGTCTCATCTTTCGCTCCCGAGAAAACTTCTTATCGGTTTTGAAATGGTGCTACAAGAGAAACTGGGAGAATGGAATGAAAATGTATATTAATATTCCTCTTGACATTGATAAAAATTAATCTTATTCCTCCATCGATTTTTGGATGTTATCTTTTAATGAGAAAGGCCTCCCGGTGGATCCCAAAAGTTCTTGTACTTCTTCTTTCCATTCCTTTTCAATAATCGGAAGTCAGTTAAGGAGTTGTGATAGCTCGGCGAGAAGTTTCATTCGCTTGCGAACCTTCAAACTCCCACATATTTTTTATTACTTTTTGTAAGGGAAATGGCTCTCAGGGAGTTATTAATCTATCCAATGAAATTTATCAGGATTTCTTGTCGGTACTTAAAACACAAGTCGCAGGCATAATATTCCTTTCTGGTAGCATTACTTTTATACTTTATAGCTTCGAATGGCACGTTAATTCATGGTTTCATTGGCAATATGTAGAAGTAGAGTTGTACGGAGACACTATCAAATAGTTCACCTACTCGACAATGAGAAAAATCGAAGTGTACAATACGGCTTTAACGGTGTAGATTTTATCACTTGGAATAAAAATATAATTGTTACTCCAAATAAATTAATACACTAAAGAAACTCCTATAAAAACTCATCTGCAAATATAGTACCGACACATTCTTCTATCAAAAAGGCACTGTGCGAAATTTACTAGTCAATAAAAGTGGTGCGAGGAAGCTTTTAATGACTGAAACTCTTCGTAAACCACCTCAAACGTAATATCTTTCTTCTTAATAGGTAAGCCAACCTAAAACGGAAGTGGTTTGTTCGAGAGACTATTTCATTGCTACCAAACCGTTTTGCCAAAACTGAGTTGCCAATCTTTTGGGATTTTTCTTCAATTACAGAATGTGTACCCACAAACAATGGCGGATGCAATAGGGTAATTTCTTCCCTTAAGGGAGATGATAAATCTTCAATAAAATACTCTCTCAATTAATTGATTCTATATTATAGGCATTCTAGTTTTATTTTGCAAATATAGGCACATACTGGGTTATGTAAGCCTCGACTTACGTAAACACACTTACGTAAGCGGCGCCATAAATTACGTACGAAAAAATATACGTATTACATTCCGAAGATCCGTTTTGACTTCGAAAAAACGCGACTTTTAAACAATGAGAATTGTCTGTTACCATGGGCACCTCATTTGAGCGAGTGGTAATATTGGATGTATACTCGCGAGCCCCTTGACGATATTAGATCATTATGTTTGTTTACATGGATTTCGAACATTTTTGAAGAATGAGTGAACCTTTCCCCTTTGAATTAAAGAACCATGTTATTCGTTATTGTAGCATCGTTTAAAAAAATAATTAAATTAAATTGTTTAAGCCGAGCGCTGAACATTTTAAACAGTATAAGATTAAAATAGAGCCCCTTGACGATATTACGCCATTTTGTTTGTTTACATGTATGTGGATTTATGTCTTTATGTTGAGCCTGGCTGAGCCTGTTTATTCTGTAATATTTACGAAGAAATAAATTTAAAAGAACTTAGCATGGTCAGTTATTTTTATTTATCACATCACTTGGAAAATTAAAAAATTAAATTATACTTATCCTTAATCCTAATAAAGGTTAATAATAAATAGAATCTTCTGTTCTATTTACGAATAAAGAAGTTTACATCTTTTGTCAAATAAATATGTCTGATCAAATTAATTATTTAAAAAATCAAAATCAACTTAATGTGACAGCGAAGCATCACAGGCTCTCTAGTAGGTTACATTGTTGTTACATGTGAGTGTCGTAGTTTCTCTCCCAATCCCTTCAGTCTTTTTCCGATCGCTGACGCCTTGACGCGGGTGCTTGATTTCTTAGCGTGTGTGTTCGCTTTTGCACTAATTAACGGAAGTTTGACCCTTGTAATAATGGCTGATAAGCATTTAGTATTTAGCGTTTTAGTGAACAACTCTTTCGAAAATTCTCCTTGAATGATTAAAGTGACTTTCCCATAACTGCATAATACGTAAATGGCTTGAATTGCCTTCTTTGAAGCACGTAGATTAACAGCTTGACAAAATTGATATTCTACGTTTTGTTTACCAAGAAAATGCCTATTGGATGCTGCGAAAGCAAACTGCACTTTTAAAGCGCATCTGTATATTAATAAAATTAGACGAAATTTTGCTCTGCATATTGACGATTCAATATATTTTGCTAATGAAAATTAACATGGAATAGCGATTTTTTGCAAGGTATATTTATTTGATACTATTATATAAAATCAGATTTATATTGATGTTAGGCTTTAGGAAAATGATAACAAATGAAAAATTCTACAATAAACATTACACAAATATTTTAGGTATAACTGAACCAATTTTTACATTTTTAATCAACCGTGTGGATTTTTAACAGGAAACTGAAGGCTCTGAATATATATTAAAGTGTATTTATTTTACTTTTACGATGTTAACTACTTAGTGCACTAAAAATATATATGAGGAAATACTAAGATAAATTCTAATTATTATAATTGAGAATAAAAATAACCTAAACTTCATATTTATCTTTCTTGGCATGTCGTTGAAAAACTCTTATTATCCCGAGGATAAGCAACATATCTACGCATAATTCAATATATCCATCGGGAAATATCCACCAAGCACAACTTTTTTCCGTGTTACCAGCTTATTTTCTAGAAATGGAGCGACAATAACACTTTATTTTGCAAACAAATGTTTGGTAAGTTTCACAGGATGATTAATATAATTGCACTCCTTAGTAAATTTGAAACCTATCCTTAACTTTGAATGCATTCGTAATTCTCAATTTCTCCGGATATCCGTTCTGGGACGATAAAAATATCAAAATCAAAAAGTGATTTATCTTTTTTGGGAAACTCCATTGAATCCGGGAAGGTTGGTAGAGAGAGAGAGAGAGAGAGAAAGAGGTTATAGGCTCGAGGTCGTGGGTCAGCCGCATTAGGAAGGTGGGAGAAACTGGTTGAAGAAGAGAAGGGGGAGGATATAGGATTTGGGCGGGAGTAGCAAAGGGGATGAGAGGGAAGTTCAACCTCTTGATCCCAGGGGCGCAGTGAGGATTTCTATCCCCCTACACCACCCCCCTCTCTAACCCCTTTCGGTAACGATTGCACCCCCACCTAACTCAACCCCTTTACGAACACAAACCCTTTCCACAACCGACGCCAATCCACATCACACACACACACACACACACCCTCTCTCTCGCCTCCTCGCCCTTTTCCTATACCTCCGTCCATTTTCTCCCCTCCTTTCGGCTTAAGCTTCTCACAACCAGCAGCATCAACTTCTACCCTATCGTATAATTGGCGCCAGTTCGGAGACTATCTATTCCCTCTCTTCATTTCTCCCTCTTCTCTTCTCTTTCCTCCCCTTTCTCCGGTTCCGAGCCTGCGAAAGCCGAGTTTTATGCACTTCGGGAAACGTTACTTAATTTGATTTTCTTTTTTTAGATACGTGCATAAAGCTGCGCTTTACCGCATTCCCCTTTTTTCTCCTTCCCATAATACAGTTCTATTTTCTTTCTCCTCCCTCTTTGTAAATCTCCATCATTTTCTTACTCTCCTCCGCATCCATATCCCTATCCTACTTTCTATCTTCCAATGATCCAATGTATTTTGTTCGTATTGTTTCATCTTGCGCCACTTCTCCCGTAAAATCCAGGTCGTCAAATAACATTTTCATATCTCATCTTTTTCTCTAGTCAGTTTGCGTCACTCCCCGCTCTTGATTAAACGTGTCTCATATATTTTTTTTCCTCTACCTATTCTGAACCAACCAATTCTTTTTTCAACGGAAAAATTTGAATTTGCATGGCCATATCATAATAATAACATCATCAAGTCAGTATCCAATGTTGTAGTTCATTAACTAATACACAAATTTTAATTATGCTAGAGAGAGATATATATAGGGAAGGATCTATAAAAATAGAGCTCAGTACCACAAACATTTACAGTACGCCGCTGATGATCTATATATATTAACATAACAGAAGGTCTGTGCAGCGTTGAACTCGAAAAATTGGCACGATTCCATAGGATAAGAGATAAGAAACAACAAATGAGCGTTAGGCAACGCGTGATTTTCTCTGCAAAATCACATAAGTGCATTAACGAATTGTGTGATTTAAAAAAAATTATTAATCGGTACATGAGCAATAAAAATTTTAACACTAAAACCAGGAAAAAACCCATTTTAATCGCCTCTCGAAAATATATATTTTCTTTTCTTGCTCCATTGCATTCTTCGCCTTCGCGTTTTATTCCGTATGGCCAGCTTCTTTGATTATTCCCTCTCTTGTTATCCTTTTTAACTACTACGCTCGATTCCACGTTCCCTTCGCCCTCTCGCGAATTCCGCATTCCCTTTCGGGAGAAAAGAAAAGACTCGCATCAGCATTACGCCTTTCGCTTATTCTTTTTAAGATGACGTAATTTTTTTCTCGTTAATATTCATTCGTGTTCCTTTGTTGGAAACGGCTTTATAAATAGTTTTCGAATTCGTGCTGTTCCTCTTTATTTCCTGAGCCCATCGATCTTATATTTCTTCAGGGAAACGAAGAGATATTTTTCGTTGTTTCTTTTCGGTGGATGACGTCTATTTCTGCAAATTAAAAGAGTGCTTCGCAAAAAAACGCTATTTACATTTTTATGTCATCTAATCGCATTTTCCTTTCCCTCTCTACCTCCGTTTCCTCTTTTTCCCACTCTTGCTTCCTATAATCTAATCCTTTTTTCCTTTAGAAAAATCCCTCAAAGAAAGACGAATTTGTCATTTTATGTTTCAGTATTGGCATTTAATGATCAATAACTTACCGCTTTCTGTTTCTTCATCTTTCACGACGCTCGACTGATATTCAAGTATTATTTGTAAATACCTGGAAATAAAGAAAAGAAGACTATAAATTATATTATAATATAAATTCAATTAGCTCTTAAACAATCTTCATATAAATAATCGTAAAATTTTAAATGTTGGTCGTTATTCAGGTCCGTCATACAAAATTTATTTTGATCATCATCATAGGTAGTTTGCCCGTAGACAGGTCCGTGATTACTCATGGTTAAACCTGGTTCTCCATATTCTCCTATTTCCCGCTGTCTTCTTCATATCTCGATAACTCTCTTTCCCTTTCAAATCGTCTATCAGCTGAAACCTTTTCCTACCTCTTTCCCTTTTTCCATCTAGTTTTCCTTCTAACACGTATTTAATCATACTCTCTCTCCTCGGGTAATGTCCAACCCAGTTTGCCTTCCTCTTTCTAATAGTCTTTATAATCATTCCCTTCTCTCCTACTCATCGTAGCACTTCATCGTTTTTCATCCTATCTGTCCATTTTATCTTCAGCATTCTCCTCCAAGTCCACATTTCAAAGCTGTCCAAGTATTTGTTGTCATTTTTCCTTAGCGTCCATGTTTCTGCCCAGTACAAAGCTATACTCCATACATGGCATTGTATGAACTTCTTCCGGATATCTTCCCTTATATTCCCCGTAAGTAGGTGTTTCTTTGTTCTGAAAGCCGCCTTTGCTTTTCCTACTCTAGTCCTGATCTCATCCGTACATTCTGCTTATCTTGTTATGATGCTTTCAAGGTATTTGTAGTCTGCGACTTGTTCTAAAGGCATTCCTTCGATGCTAATGTTCAGATTCTCTTCTTTTCTCGATATTCTAATGACCTTGGATATTTCTGTATTTATTTCCATGCCGTATTTTCTACCTGTTATTACTAGTCTATTTATAATTTTTTGGAGTTCCTCTTCCTTTCTTGCTAGAAGTACTTGATCATCCACGTATTTTACTGTTCTTGTAATACTTCCTTCAATTTTGAAATCTCCTGTGCCTTCTAACGCTTCTTGCATTACACTTTCTCCATATATATTGTATAGGGTCGGCGATAGGCCTCCTCTACCGAGATTTACTCCGCAGGTGTCCGCATTTTCCAACCTGACCTTTACAACTTGATTCACATATAGATTCCTGATCAGTCCCCTGTCATTCCAATCTACACTTATTTCCTTTAATATCTTCATCAACTCTATCAAAGGCCTCCTGCCAGTCTACGAAACACGCAGATATCTTGACTGAACTCTATTGCCCTTTCTGATATGATTTTAACTATCCCTGTAGCATCTCTAGTCCCTCGTCCTTTTCTGAAACAGAATTTATCTTCCTCAAGCATTTTTTCTTACTTTTTCTCTAAACTTTTATTAAGAATCCGCGTGATGATCTTCGAAATGTGTGACAGAAGGCTTATCGTTCTGTAATATTTACACTGCATTGCCTTTAGCTTCTTCTTTAGAGGGATCATTGTTGCTTCTAGGAAATTCCGAGACCGTAAACCGTATTAATTAATTTTGTGATCATTTTTAGTCCTTCTGATCCCACGATTTTAAGTATCTCAGCCGGTATTCCATCGCTGCCTATGGCTTTTTCTTTCTTTAGTTCCACTATCGCTTTTTCTACTTCGCTCTTCATAATACTTGGTCCTATTTTGTTATCACATGTATATTTGTAGTACATTAAAAAATCAATTTTACTCCCATAATTTGCAAATCATCTGAATTTTCATGGATAAATGGTGCGAGGAACAGTTTAGCTTTTGAAATTCCCTTACTCTCTCAAACATTTTCCGTAGTTTTCCAGTAATAAACAAGAGGTCAGCTACCGAAGTGCTACCAAGTTAAACCTCTTTGAGGGTCGATGGATTTCAAATCCCATTAAAATCCCACTTTCGCAAAGTGCCTCATCCAGAGATTAAAGTGAAATCTTTAGCCCGTCTAAATAAATCACATTACTTGGGTTGGGTTTCTGTACTCAATGATTTAGAGGAAGATGCTTTCTAAAGTAATTCGGAATCATATTTGCTGCTTCAAATCGGTCATTAACAATATAATTGTATTTCTGGGTGATTTTATTTTGTCCAACATATAACTTAGTCCTATGCGACTGTGAATCTCCTACAGATGCTATTATTAAACATATATAACGGTAATATATGAGCTCTTAATGTGAAAAACAACTCGACTTAAAATTACAATTTTAAACCATATTGCAAATTAGTGAGAGCTACAATAAAAGTTATACAAAAAGCACTGCTTTGATACATGATGAATGTCTTATTAATATTTCACCACAAATTTCTTTTGGTTAAGAAAAGTTTGCTTTAACTATCTGTAATTTGTAATAGAAAAAGTATTTTTAGAGTTTATCATTCAAGTCAAAGTATTTTTATTGAAAAGCTGATGAAATGTTAAATTTATAGTAGAATCCAAACTACTACCATAATAAAAGCCTAGACGTGTTTGTGCATAACGCTGACATCATCAACGGCAAATTTAACGCGTTTTTAATTAACTTCCCGATTAGATAGAAAGTTTAAACTTAGCAGGAATATTTGAATCAGATATAAAAATTAAATTACGAAAAAATAGGAAAAAATATCCGGGTTCGACTCCAGAGGGGCGATTACCATTTGCCGTAAGATCACTCGCAAAAAGCGACTATTTAAAGTGCAGGCTTTTAATCTTTTGGAAATTCAAATTAGAAAGAATTGACGTACGATCTTCAAATTTTAACTATGTTTTAGGAAAATTCATATTTCTTATTCTATTCATCTTTTTCCGCCCACCGTTCTAAATCTCTCATATTAAACATTTAAATCACATATTTTGGGAAAATATCGGCTTTTAAACGGATGTTACCTTGCCGACCACGTAATTGCTAAACTTCGAGAATCAATTGTTGTCTCAACCCGCATACGTGTAATACATACGAGTGCATATATTCCCTTAAATCATCGTAGGATTTTCGCGAAATTACGTAAACCTAATGGGAGTGAGATTTAGTTAGGATTATTTTGCTTATCTATGCTACTATATAGATGTAGAGTAATAGATTGGGGTGTGGGGAGGGAGATAGGTAGGAAGAGATATAGAATGGAAGGTACATAGTGAGTAAGAGAGGTGTATAATTAGAAAAGAACGGGAGGAAAGAAATAAAGAGGGAGACGGAGAAAAAGAGGGAGAGCTATGAATTCGGAGAGGAGGGAATGAGAGGGGGAGGTGGGAGAAAAGAGAGGCAGAGATAGGGAGGGAGAGAGGGTAGGCTATAGGGAGGGTGGAAATATTATTCATTTATTTATTATTACTACTTCGTTTTTGACAAGGGGTCATCATTGGTGAAAACAAGAATGAGAAATAAATTTCCCGAATCTCTATTTTGGCAATTTTTATACTGGCTCATACTCAATAATTACAGCTGTTATTATTCATTTACAAGTTCCCTGTTGAATTTCAACGGGCAATTACACTAAAAAATATACCAATTTTGTGATTAGCCATAATAATAAGTTAGGATTATTTGCGATGTATGGTTTCAGTAGGATTACCAGTCTTACGATGAATTTTTAAACTATATAGTAACTGACACCCGTCATATGACGGGCAATACACTAGTGAATAATAAAACAATATTTTAAGGAAAATCGGCTACATTTTCAAGCCGATACATACTCATAGTTCAATTTTTGTTACATCATAATATTAAAATTTTATTTCGAATACAATGTTTCTATGATGATATTTATTCTGTCATTGAACATTTAGGAGTATATACATAATTACTCTGGGGCCGCCGTGGACTAAGACATTTTAAGGTGAAACAAACTACTTTACGGCTGGGATGTAGAAATAAAGATTTCTTCCATAAGGTAGGCAGTTATCGAATGGGAGCTTTCTAAAGAAATTCTATCTTGTAATCCGAAACTTTATAAGTTAAACAATATCCAGGAACAAAATCTCCGAAATCCTTCAATTACGAAACTTTTGAAATTTTCTAATGTATTTTTTTTGCGTTTCATTTTACTTTTTCTCTCCTCATCATATATTGGAATTTAAAACTAATTTAATCTAAAAAAATATTCCTTTTTTCCTCAGAGTCCTAATTTTCAATGTCCACTCTTGAACCAGGATCCTCCTCCCAAACTATTAAATAACGCCACTTATCAGAACTCTTCGCAGCAACTAGGAATTAAATGTCCCCTTGCACTCAATTCCTCTGCTCCCTTTCTCCAAAATTCATTACGTATACCGCGAATAAATGATTAAGTTTAATTCGAGAGTGCGCGACGACTTCTAGCGGATTACTTTTTCGCCCGTTTCACTCATATTAGTGGCGACCGCAATTGGAATCCCTTAGCACGATCCCCGTTTTCTCCCCTCACACACACATACGTACGCGCGCACGCACACAGGCACAAGTAATCCAAACCATTACCCTCGAACAATCCTACCCTCTTCTTCCCCTTCCTTTTCTTAAACCCCTACTCAATCACTCCACCTACTCTCCACCCTCACTACATCACCTCCTACTACTCCACCTCTCTTGAATACCCTTCAAAATTACCCCTTTTCTCCTCCTGGATCCCACCCAAATCTGCTTATCTATCCCTCCCTCTTCTCTCTATCTCTCCCCTTACTCAAGATCTCCTTACCATCCGCCATCTCTGATCCTCATAAACTCTCAGTCCCTCCTTCCGATTACTAGTCTCCCTACCTCCTAATCCACCTTTCTTCAAGCACCTGTGACTAACATTTCCTCTGTAGAACACCAATCCAAGCGTAGACTAAAGCGAGAAGGCAAGTGGTAGAAGGGGGAGGAAGATTTGAAGATATTCTCCTTCTCCGTGATACGCAAGGGAGGATGGAAGGAGAGATGGAGGATGAGAGATGGAGACCCAGGGAGATATGCGTAGAGAAAGACAGGGAGAGCGAGAGAGAGAGAAGGAGAGCTTGCGTGGGTGTGAAAGCCTTCCCCTCCACCACTTCCATTTGCCTGGTGGGTAGTTTTCGGCAGGAGTTAGGCGGGAGAAAATGGGAGAGTGTGTGAGCCGATGTTTTACCAAGAGAAAGCCCAAACATAGCTCTCCCTCCCTCTTTCTCTCATCGCAAACATACACAATCGGCTTGGATAGAGATGTTGGCTTGGCGTACTGAAAACCGTCTCCGAACACATGACCTAGCTCGACCGCGTTCTCTTCCCTTCGCATCTCACCCTCTCAAATCCCTCCTTCTCACCCCACTCTACCCCGGCCCTTCCCTCCCTCCCTCTCTCACTCCAACCCCTCTCAGAACCCCACATTACGATTCTCAAACCCATTCATTATCCCTCTCGCGCGAATTAGTCTCGAACCCGTTTTCTGTGTGTTCGAGGGAAGGTGGGGAGGAGGAGGAGGGGAGAAGGGGGACGATACAATCGTGCAGACAGATTCCTGTTCGTTGGTGTCCTGGATCCGTATCATAGCGGTCACACTCCCTTTATTCGTACCGTTGGCGTCTCTCTCTCTCTCTCTCTCTCTCTCTCTCTCTCTCTCTCTCTCTCTCTCTCTCTCTCTCTCTCTCTCTCTCGTGGCTTATTCTCATCACCCATTCCGCCCTCATACATCTCCAACTACCCGTCCTCTACGTATCTCTCCATCCACACACTCCTTCCTTTTCTCTCTCTCTCTCTCTCTCTCTCTTTAAAACCTGCATGCGTCCGTAACTCGAACAACCGTGGTATATTTAGTTCATATTTTATTCTTTCTGTCACGCACGCACATTCCTGCTTTTGAGCATCCTTCGTCCTCGAGCCACCCTTTCCTTTGTGCGCGTCACAATGATTCTTGCGGAAGCACACGTAAAACCTTACATTTGGACTGAGAGCATCCCATTCCTCGCAACAATGTTGGGCCAACGCATATGGCAAAAATTTTCCATGTTTTGAGAACTAATTTTTATTTCGGTTTAAAATTCCACCAACGAAATATGAATGGCTCTATATGTCAAAATTTTTTCTCCAATAAATCAGTCCTTCCGGTTGGTAGATAGTTCAGACACTGTACCTCCACCAAATATATTACTTCATAATTTTGGTAAATTTATTTCCGAAATTTATTTTATTTTCAGTGATGCGATCTCTAATTTTCGTGGCAAGTATCTACCTTATAGTCGTAGAATTTGTGTGAATTTAATGGCATCTGACATAACAAATATTTGTTTCAGTGCTCTACAGCGAGAAGCCTATTCGACAATTAAAATACTATTACATAAATAAATCCAACGAGCTCAATTTCATTCTTTTTGCCATATAGGTTAAAGTTAGCAGACGTCTCGGATTTCGACTCCTTGTCCCGCATGGTACATTTTCCCGGAAAATGTACCGCATTGTACATAAATTAGGACCTCCAAATAAGGTTTCCCAACCCGATTGGAATTTTTCATTTCAGGACTTTCTGCACGACCAATAATAAGCGTATCTATTAATGTAGTTACAATTTGGATTGGTTAATTTGTTCATTGAACGAGTAAACCATGGAATATACACTTTTTGGTTATATTGATCAAATATTGCCACTAGTTGAACGATAGTCTAGTGCGTGCAGCAGAATGGAAAGTTTGATGTTCAATTACCCGTTGAAATTCATACGTTTTGATTTTTTTCATTCTTATGTGGTGCGGTATTGTGCAAGAACTGGAACAAAACGTATATTTATAAATATTTCCAAAAAAATATACTTGTATGCTCTGTAATAGGACTAATAAATTTTCCTTCATGTTTTTTTTTTTAATCCCGCAATAACTAATCTGAAAGGGCTTTGTCTCGCATTGACTAACCTGAAATCTATCACTTAAATAAATATTATGTGAGCTACTCCTGTGGTCATTGACGGGAGAGTAAAGCAACATTTTTATGACCTTTTGGAGTCGGGCAGATTGTTAATTCACTGATCAATACGAGGAATAATTTTTAAAATATGGTCTCCATCAGGGATGGCAAATAGCACATGGCACGCGTGCCCGAATTGGCTACTCTTCAATAAAAATTTACTCAACAACACATACATATGCTATTTGACTAGTTCTATAAATTTCGTTTGAAGACGTTTATAAGTGATAATTTTCGAGTTATAAAGAAAAGTTTATTTTTGAAAGCAGTAAAGTGAAACTCCCGCTTAGGTTACGTAAACTACTTATATCACTTTCTTATTTTATTTGCCCTTTTGTCCTAAATATCAAATTTCATCAACATCCGCCAGGTAGTTTTGCAGATGAAACCTGCGGACGGACGGACACGGCCTGACCATAAGACGTCCTTTTTATTACTTTTTGTAAATAACGTCTAAAAATGGTTTATTCAAAGTCTTAACCTCTTTTGAGAGAGTAATAACGGAGGTGCCAAAATGTATTATTAAAAAATACAGTACCTCTCGAGATCATAGAGATAAATAAATAGAAGAAAAAACATATACAAATATTAATATGACCGGGGATTGGGCCTTAAGTACAACGGTTATATCAAGTTCATACTAAAATGTTGATGGTGAGCTCCTTTCATGCCATCCGAAGATGCTCAGATAATTGAGAATAAAATGAAAATATACAATAACTATATACTTTGCCATTGCATATTGTGGCTATGATGATGAAGCAGTTAAATAAATGACAAAATGTAGAGCAACAAAGGGCTCAAGGAAATAGTGGTTGCCATTATTTTTCTCGTTTGGATGTGAGTTGTCTAAGAATGACGTACTACGTATAGGAAGGTAGGTCAGGTCATGCAACTCTTACAATTTTAGAGAGGATTCGTTCCGTTTCTCATAATACGCGAAGAGATGAGAGTTCCCCACAGCCAAGTTCCTTAGCGGGACTATACGGTCCATGAATGTAACTGGGATCAATTTAAACATCTGGATCACGTATGGAATATGTAAAAATATACGAAAGAAGATCATTTTTTTGGAGAAAATTAATGGTTATTCTGAGGTTTTAAAAATTGATATATATATTGAAAACAAATACTGTTGATTCAATAATTCGTAGTGCGATTGTTATTCTAATACATTTGTTATGCGCAAAACTTAAGCACACTATTATCTGATTTTAATGGGCAATATTAATATAATTTATGACGGAGAATATTAAACATGAAGAAATGGGCATTTTAGTTTATATCCTAGAAAATTATACAACTCGAAATATAAAAACAGATTTGCAATCCTCCTTTACCTATATTTTCTTTAAACGAATGATATATGTATTATACTTAAGGCATTTTTACTTTCACTAGTAGGTATCCCATTGATTTGTTTCATAATTAGAAATTTATGAAAATGGCCCATTTCCTCTATACAAAATCATATCTAAATGGAAAAATTTCAGTAAGTTTCCATAAATTGAGCACAATTTTAATAAAGGTTTTTTTCCGGCATAATTACGCGTAAATTCGACTTTTATGGGCTTTTCCAACTCTAATTCACAGATCATGGATTTTCGGGATTTAATGAGGTTCCGTTGAAAATGCTAAGGTTCATCGATGGTTCATGAAGTCTGTTGCAAATTCGCATCAAAATGAACCCGGGTCGTCTTTTTCCTGACCACCCATATTGTTTCCCTTGCGGGATAATGTTGCAAGGAGAAGTTGCTCCTCCAATTGGGTCGGTTTTTCACGGAAGAATCGCGCTGAAAAGGGGACGAGGACTTTTGCGAATGAAAAATAAAACGAAAAGGGAGGAAGAAATCTTCGCTCTTGTACAAACAGAAGGGATAATTTAGAATTCCAGAAGTGAATCTTGCCGAAAAGGGCTTTGAGATTTAATTAAAATCGGAAGGGTTGCGTGGAATGGAAATGAATCGGATTGATTTCGCCACGGTAAGAAGGGAACGAAAAAAAATGTCGGGAAGCAGTTTGAAAACGAGAGTGACATTAGAATGAGGAAATTAAATAATTGCCTTCGAGTTACAGTACGTGACCGTTGTCTAATCATGACGGATCGATAAGAAGCCACGAGATGAATTTCTCCACTCGGTTAATTGCTTAAAATTTCCAACGATATCTCGCAAAAATTAGACCTAAGAGATTTTGCGGCGGTTCAGAATTAAAAAAAATGTTTTATAATGCACTAAAGGCCTACTTTTGCATATTGACTGGCCAGATAATTGCGACCTTTGCAAAGGAACGAATGAATAGCTGCCAATATATTTAGTTTGAATATAAATATCGGTTTAAAAGCGAATTATTGAGTTCACCTTAGAGGTCAAATAAAATTCAAAAATTACATTTATTAAATATCCGTAATAGGTCATATTTTAAAATGTAGTATTGGTAAATCATTAATGACGAGGCCGCTTTGTAGTACTACATGTGTAGAAATGGGTTTTCGGGATGCTTGGCGGAACATAGATTTTCAATTAGTGACGATAGATATTTTACTTCGAATATATAGAGTCCGAGTACAATTTTAATACGGTATTTGCCAGAAAATAATAAAAAAAACAATAATAAAATGTAACCAATTTCTATCAATATTATAATTATTCGTATCAACCGAAAGTTAAACATCACAAAAAATTATAAATATACAAGAAAAAACATTCGTTCCCGTAATACGCTCAAATTATGCCTTATTTAAAGTCTGTTGCTGACTCAATTGCAAAGCTATAGCATTCGATGAAAACATAAAACCATAGGATCCTTTTAAGTGTTTATCTAAAAAAAAAAACCTAAAACGAACAGAGCGAATTAGTACTGTGTGAAAGTGAATTTCTTTATTAGAAAAGAAGAAAAATTAATATCTGCAAAAGGAAAAATGCCTCCACGCAAATGTCGCGACGCAGCGACGGCGAGAAAACTTTTAACTACGTGTGGGAAGCCATTAAATTTTCTGCCTCCTTTCGGAATGTTTTACAGCTCATGGAAAGGAAACATACGAACGGCAGCTGCGGTTATTTGTCACGCGGCGAAGAAATTCGTAACTACTTTGCGTTTCAAGGTCCGATTCTTGGCTATTATGCAATAAAAGAGACGGCCACGCGATGCTAATCTTCAGGCATGCACTGGATTAGGATTGGAAGGAATTCCGGGCACGTCTTTGAATCCACAGTTTTATTCGTCGTGAGCACAAAAAATAAATTCCTGCTATGCAGCATTTTTAGCAGATGCAAAAAAATCTACGCTTAGTCAAATCTTTCTCCGGAAGCGTGACATGATTTAATTCCTTCAAAACTAGATGATCCAAACGGAACTTACGATGCCTGCTTTCCATTTAATCATTTACTTAATACTTACATATATTGGCTTTAATAACTTTCAAATCACCGCGGATATGTTGCTCTTTGTGTTCCCAAATTTCATAATTTAGCGTTATAAAATATAACAAACACATTCGAATGGAATATTAAATTGATCAAGTGTATATGTGCGGCAAAAATAACTCGCGTATGTATTAGAATATACCGAATCCGAGTCCAACAATAGTCGTTGCTATGGCAACACTCTCGTAATGAGTGATAAAAACTGAAAAAAAAACGCAAGTATTTACGAATAATTCGAAGAAATACGATCGACATGCAAAATTCTACGATATTATTAGA
Organism: Tanypteryx hageni; assembly: GCA_028673005.1. Taxonomy (NCBI): domain Eukaryota; kingdom Metazoa; phylum Arthropoda; class Insecta; order Odonata; family Petaluridae; genus Tanypteryx; species Tanypteryx hageni. The sequence goes on from CM054116.1 coordinate 49,164,691, forward strand.
ATCCCCATTCCTTTCCTCGGAGAAAAGTACAATTCCCGCATCCGATATTACAATTTTAAGATATTTTAATGTGCAAGAAAAAATAACTCTGCACGATGATTTTCAGATTTTTCATGTGCATCAAATGGGAAGGATAGTTCCTGGAAGCGAACACGAGACTTTCAATATTCGCAACAAAAACTATCCCCGGGAGCTCAACCCCAGTAGCAGGAGATTTTCATCAAGTGTCATGAAAATCGGTCTATTGGTGCAAAAGTTAATAGGGGGGACGGACAGACAGACGGACAGACAGACACAACGACAAAACCTATTTCCGTTAGGGAAAGTTGGCTAAAAACCGTCCAAGAACTAGGACCTCGGCCGCTTTCTCTTCTTTTTGCATGATGAAACGCAACACCAATAAAATATATCTTGATGGGATATTTCTGGTAAATTTGACCATGCCAAATCCTGCGTGGGGTGCATTAAAGAATATTCATTTTATAAACGCGACAAAATTGAATACAAACTAAACTTTAAAGTACTCACTTCCGAATTTCTCAGTTTTTAAGATGCTGTAATTGATATAACATTTTGCGAGATTTCTTTAATAAGTTGAATTTTAAGATGTTAATATTTTAACTGCAACTAAGACCAGATTTGAGATCATATTTGTAGTACTGGATTTAGAAATCTGCTTATTTATCTCAAGTATCTTGGTAAACTTAGCATTTTATATTTTATCGTTTTGATCAAGTAAATCGAAAACAGAGAGCAGAGCAAAAAGAATCCGAGATGAAAATGAAAAAGAAAACGAAGAATGGCGCGGACTTGCGCGTTAAACGAGGCGAGATTTCGGGCGATTCCTAGGTTATTATAAATATTCCCGCTATAGGAAATGGTAGGAATATATTCGCTGAGAAAAAGAGGAAGAAGGATGGCTGGAAGATTAGATTTTCCAAGGGAGAAGTTCGTGTAATGGAAGGCAAATGAACTCGGCCCGCTGAAAGGCAAATTCGGACGAGAGTTTTAACTGGTCCCCCGAGAGCCATAACTCAGGTCAGGTTCTGAACGACGTGTGAGAACGCGCTGGAGCATTTGTGTTTTCGAGAATGGAAATGTTTAGATGTTAGGAGAGTTTTAGATCAAAATATATATATATATATATATATATATATATATATATATATATATATATATATATACATATATACATACACACGCATACAAACAAGAGAGATGTGGATGTGAAAAGAGGGATAGGTTAGAGAGTCATGTTCTTCAGGTGCAGGAAAAAGGGAGAGGTTTTAGGGTACGGCGAGGTGCTGAAATCGGTTTGCGTTTCTACGGTTACCGTGACGAATGGAGTTCGAGAATCCCGGATACCCATTCCGCTCCCCTCCCTCCCTCCTCCTCACCTCCCTTACCTCTCATCAAGCCTCTTCTCCTCTTCCCATCTCTATCTATCTCTCTCATCCTCCCTCCCTCTAACTCCCGCAACCTCCCTTTTATCCCTCCTTACATGAATTTACACTTAGGCGAAGGGTTCCATCAACTCTGCTCTGGTGTACTACGTTGCTTCCGTATCAAACGGAGTATTCCTTTTGAGTTTATAGAGAGAGACAGAGAGAGAGGGGAGTGGATGGTAAAGATAGAGGGAGGGAGAAGAGGGAGATGGAGGTCGGTTGTGGCTAAGAGAGGGAGAATGGGTGGAGTGGAATGGTTTGTATCGTTCGAACAGACAACCATTTCGGTTGGTGCCCCTCCAAAGTCCATCTCGAGTTGTTTTTTTAAAAGAGGTTACTAGGAAATTCGCTCCTAATAAGAACCCCTGCTGACCTGCGAAAACAAAGAAATGGGATTAAGGGCGTTTCTCTCGCTTACATTTTTATTCACAATTTATCTTCTCTCTCGCAAAATCTTATATTTGCTTTATTCTCTTCGCCTTTTATTATCTCTTAATTTTCACTTTTTTGTTGTTTTAAACCGTGACGCTAACATTAGAGTTCAAATGATTTTTTTAATCCATTTAAGCGGGAGCTTATTCATTTTTTCCGTTTACTTCTAAAAATTGAAATATTTAATAAGGTGGTAATACTATACGCTTGTGGTTATAAAATACTTATACATGTATATACGAATGTGCTTTCAATTCACAACACATGTGCCTTACATTATATAAAACATTTCTCTGTCTCTCTATCTCTTTCTCTCTCTCAATGATGAATTTAATAACCAATAAAGTATAATTCAGCAAAATATTTGTCATCAATAGTGTAATATCCATGTTCACGGCAGACACTAAAACGATCGGCAAATTAGGTATTTTCCACCTTTGAAATGTTCTTATGCCCCCTAAATTGTTTCCATTTCTTCACCTTTAGTCCCAAACCACCGGCATGAGAGAATGTAATCCCATCACTCGTTGCCTCAATGTGTCAAGTAAAGGGCAAAGGAAACCCAATATCCGCCATTACGCTAGGTGTCATACGGTTTGACAATGCTACCGGAGGATTGAGCGGTGTGACACCAAATCACGGAAATTCTGAAAGGCAGATTGAAATTTCGGCCAAGCTTGTTGTCTTCCAATTAAATAAAACGCACGACTTACACTTTCTGTCCGAGTCACAACCACACAGCAATAACAATAATGTTATTGTTTGATTAAATTTATTGGGCTGCGGATTTATATTTACAGAGCAATAAGCCATTCTAGTTATCGGATTTTTATCTTACTATTAGTGTAGTGAATTATTTCCTATCAAAAGACTTTCCTGATATAAATTTCACGTCAATCCTGATGAACTAAAATTCGTAGCATTATTGGTATGAATGAATATATTTTCAAGCGAAACGACGTGAGAAATTTCTTTTTCTTGAAGTAATTTAAAATTACATTGGAAAGTTTGAAGATATGACGGAAATCCATAATAGGGAACAATGGAGACTAAAAATGTGTACTTTCGTAATTGCTTTGTAAAATATAGAAAATAGACTTTAACCAGATTATGATGCATGAAATTTGTTATTATTTGTTATTAAGACCTGAAAATAGTCAAAAGAATATAAATAAAATAATAAATACGTTTTAACATTACATATACTGAAAAATAAATGAACAAATTAAATGATCGTTTAATGTAATTTACATCTTTTGGTAGTGATAAAAATAATTTCAAGTTAATCGATACCTCTGAAAAAAAAAAACAAAAAATATTTCGAGTATTACAGTCAATCTCCTACATAACATTTTAATGGGTTTTCTTTTAATTTCGTTAAACAATTTATAGTACGATTTTAATGCTAGAAATGTCTTGCTAAATGAGGTTATTTCCGACGTCAGTACTTAATCTTTAGATACCTCTGACTAAAAAACGACCTCCAAATCGTAGAGAACATTCTCTCTCATTTCTTTTACGTTGACAGCGAAACACGATCACAAACCACAGTGAGTCAAAAGCCCATAATTCCGCGTGCGGGAGAGAACGCACGCAGAGACGGGAGGTTAGGAGGGATAACAACTACTTTTATTATCTCTCAAAATGCAGCTCGTCCTTATCGGCGAGTCATACGCATGATGTATAACGTGGCATTAGTATATTAACGTCTCAGTACAAGTACCCGCTTTCCTTCGTAAAAATATCCCCTCTCTCTCTCTCTCTGGCATCATCTCTTTCTTTCTCACATGCTCTTTGTGTGGAAATGGTATCTTCAAATAACAACACTTGGTTGAATATATGCGAGGTTTATGCGGAATATAAAACTTGTAAATCCTCACGCATGACTTGTTACGGAGCTCGGTTACGTTCATTTATTTTTACTTTTGATTTCGGGCCTCTCTGGCGCCGCATTCTTCTATCCTGATTTTGCCAGCGCACACACATTAGCGCACTCAGATATTCGGAGAGAGAGAGAGAGGAAAGGAGGAAATTATCGCGTAGTTTTTATGGCCGTTTATAAATGCAGATGAAATGCTACCGTTCGACAAAAAAATGTTCGCCCTTCGCGTCAAGTTTTTTCTACTTTTTTTTTGCCGGCAACCAAAGAATGGGAAGAGGATATTTTTGGGAACAATACTAACAGGGGAGAAGGAGCTTGATGGTGAGAACGACGAAATTCATTTTATAACTGGAATATATATTTCGCATTTGGACGACGCGTATTTCGTACTCTCAATGCCTTGCAACTTCGAAGAGTGGGAAAAGTCGTATATTTTTTAAATGCACATAATTGTGGTGGGAATTCTTCCAGCGCAATGAACGCCACTCTTTAACGGAAAATCGTAAGCAATACAACTTCAATGCGACGTCGGCGGTCTAATGCGACAAATGGCGGAAAAAAATTTAGGCGTGGAAACGGTAGGAGTATTTTGGATGAATGTTGCAAAATTAAATTCATTTCTTACAATGTTAAATAAAGAAATTTTTTAGAAGCATCCGCCTTGGTGCTTGCGTGATCGCACGCCCTAAAAACTTCCGCGGTTTTGTTTGATTTTAATAGAGATAATCTTCAAAGATCTCCGTATTAAAGCACCCGCTTTTACACCTGAACAAAATCCTCAAAGGGATTCTTTAATTTGCGAAGCTCAGTTTCAGTAAAGGAAAATACAAAAGAAGCTGTAACAATTTCACTTAATTTATTTCAGAAACAGCAACCAAGGCTTTGAAATATTATCTACCTACAACGCAAAAAAAAATTAAAAATACGAATCCATCATAATTCATTGCTGAGAGAAAAAACCTTTGAATTATAATTTTTTAAACTTTAAAATATTCCACAAGATTTACGTAACTGCTTGCGTCGTCTCGAGAAAAATGAAAAGATATCATCTGATTTACTCATTCCATACAACAAAGGCGGTGGGAAAATTCGGGTTGATTTTTTCTTCATAGAACTTCTTTTACAATAGAAGGAATATTTTGCGTTGTCAACAAATGAATCTCGTAATAGAACTTGATTTTAATCTAATTGTATTAACTATTAAAAATAAATAAACTTTCAATTCGTCGCTATTCGGAAAAAGGCGCTTCTCAACATTATAAAACTTACTTATACATAACAGCAGTTCTTCGGACCGAATAACGTTTTTTCCCTCTCCTTTATGGAATTTACGCAAATGCTTTGTTATAGAGTCATAAAAAGGGGAATTCTGCCATATTTATATGCTCCTTGTCCTTTTGTTGAACATTCTTCGAGCTGGGTCTGGGCCATCTCTATCTTATTTGCCGTATTCCATTCTGCACGTGCGGATTATTCCGACTCCGCTTTCATAGTACGGCGTGGGCTCCTAAACTACGTCAGCGGCGGACCAAGTACCTCGGATGAGATAGGTCGACTGGCCATCACAGGCGTTCTTCGGGTTATAAAAGAGCCGAATGAAAACGGTCGAAAGAGGATTAAATAGGTACTCTGTCTATTGCAGATACGCGAGTAAACGGAAGGATTCTTAAAGTAAGGGTAGCGTTACAACAGTTGCCCATTAACTACTGTTACTTTTTGAAACGGCGCATTGTTTCAAGAGGCTTTTAAAGCGATGAGGAAGCGAATTCAAATTAAGCGGCAATAACTTCTAAACAAATCACGGTGTTTTTTTTAGCAACCAAATAAAATGTCATACAACATTTTTCTGACAAAAATTTTACTGTCGATGATCGAAAAAATAGCAATGTTAGTATATTAACTTGTCAATATATGAAAACGGCTTAAATATGCTTAGTGTGTGGACAGAACCGTCCAAGCGCTGAATGGGGCCCGGATGCATATATCCTTGGGGGCTCCTGATATATGCGACATCTGATTAATGAATTTTTATGGCAGTGTTTTGCAAAGCATTGGTTGATAAAACAAAATTTTAAAGCTGTAAGTATACAAAAACGTTACGGTAGACAGTATAATTCTGTGATTTATTGGGTCCCCGGTTTTAAAATTATAACTTTTTCGTATTGATTTTATTGTAAATCAGTATAGTAAGTGTTTTCTTAGTAAACGTTTATGCAAAATTGACACCCTATACTTTAATGACTGAGAACTACAAACTTCGAGGGCCCCCAATATTCAGGGGCCCGGATGCCTTGCATCTGCCGCACTCACCCTTTGGCCGGCCCTGTGTGTGGAGTTTGGTGTTTTCTAACACATTCTTCATTTTAATTTTTATACTCCTCAACTCTAAAATCCTTGACAAAAAATCTGTCAGATATCCACCTGAGATATATTTCCGTTTAAAATGATTTAGATTCGACGTTTTAGTCTTTATTTTGGATAAAATAAATAAATTTGAAAGCGATTTTTAAATCTTTAACTACTGATAATCAATTCGGAAAGGTTATGAGCACTTTAAAGAAAGAAGAATGATCTTCCCTTTTGAGTAACGAGTGCTTTCCTGTTAAGCCACCCAAAATTCATCAAGAGACATCAAAGGTTAATCAATTTCTATTTTTAATTATAAACTCAAAATAATGTTTCACGTCTCTTTGATCCCGTTAGTGATATTAAAAAATTGAATTTCTCTGAGAAATCACATTTTTAAAATAATTAGAATTGTGAAATAAGAGTAAAAGATTTTTTAAAAGGAGGAAGGACTGTTTTATTAATTATTGTATCATTCTTATAAAAAGGAACATTTCTTTATTTAATGAAACCAACTATGCGTAAAAAATGTAACTTTGCCTTTGTCTTCACAGCGTTGTCGACAATCATTTTTTGCCGCCATGCACTCACTATTTCAACTTTTCGTGTTTCGACTTCTTTTTGTATGACTGCTGAATTTAATTCTCTCAGCAGCGATAATAATTGAATTAGCCACGCAACTCAAGAAATCACAACACCACACTATACGGAAATAAATATGTCGTACCGATTTGAAACTGCTAATTAATTGATAGTTAGTGATTCTCGAACAATAATGTTTGCAATATTTTGTATCATCGCCACTACTGTACTATAGATATAAACATCGCCCACGAACTTCAAAATGCAGAAATTATAATTGAGTAGCGCGTGCTACGTAATTTTGAATCGGTTTAATACTTTTTGACACCCAAACCTGTCAAGTGAGTGAGACATATTTATGTTTATTTTGGCTCAAGAATGTACGTTATTCATTAGCTTCATATTTATAACCTAGCATAATCATTTCACTGCTGAAAAAGAAATTCGAGAAGTTCTCAACACGAAGCGATTTTAAAAAGGAGCATTGTTGCATCTCTTTTATATTTATGAGCTTCATTTTGCCATGACGAATATTCTGATAACAACAACTGATTAAATTATCCAATTACGCATGAACCTATTAAATATTATGATCACATCAAGAGGACAAAAATTAAAGCTTTCCGACCTGCATTTTCAACGTAATCTGCTTCAAAAAATTTATTTCACACAAATATATAGGTCAGTTTTTTTTCGCGGTCGTTCTTCCATCCAACGTCACCAGCGATTTTCTAGAGTATCAGCCACACGCTCCCACACGCCCGTACCCTCGCATTCACATGCAAATTCACACTAAGTCGCTGGCTTTAGCCTCCATCCGCAGAGCGTGCTAGAAGGTCACACACACCACTAACCGTCCCTACCGAAACACTCGGCGCCGTAATCATACGTCCTTCTCAGGGTTGCACAATTAGGGCTATTGGGACGGGTCCTGACGTTCCAAAATCCGCCAACGCGAAGACCCTCTACGAGGATTCTGGCCCAGAGAGAGAGAGAGAGAGAGAGAGAGACCGCCCTGCATCCCCCCCATATGCATCAACCCCAACGAAACGCCTTAGTAAAAATCCTCCTCAATTATTCACCAGCCGTAGAGTTTCCGCATGTTCTCTCTTGACCCGTCATTTTTTATCACTCTTCCTCTTTATGTGGTTCGTCGCACGTGCCGGGAAACCTTTACCGGTAAGCTATATGCACAGTTTCATAATTTGAGAACGTAGTCTGCTAGGCTGATCTAGAATAAAACTCACCACCTCATCCCCCGCGATCCTCGTCTTCCCTTTCTCCTCCCTGCCGCCCACACACACATAAACACACAAACCCACATCCCCCATCGCTTGTGCCCACTAACTTTTACGTGGTGCTAAAACTGCATGGGAAGGAAGGAGTGATTCTCATAAAATTCTCCCCAAATCGGGTCACTCCGTCCGTTGCGGGGCGTGAAGGTTAAAGGTAAAAAAGGGGAAGGAAGTACGTGGGGACATTGAAATAAGCGGGGTTGAAGGAGAGGAACGGGGTAGGGCGAGTTTTATAGGGATGAGAGGAAGGGGTGAGGTGGCGGAGACGATAGCGGTGTTATCGGTTTGGGGAAAGGGGAGAAAAAAAAATTCGCGGTTCAAGGTTTTATGGTACGGCATCATCTGGGCAGGGTACTCTAGAGAGAGAGGGAGAGAGAAAGAGCAGGGTCTTCACTGTAAAAATCTTATATAGGTGTTTGAAACGAGGAGTCTGCTAGCCGTCGTTAAAGGGCTTTTGTAGGTAAGACGCTGTAAAAATAAAATACTCGGGGCATTGAGAAAATGGAGAATTTATGGGATGTTCATGAAGGAGAAATTACGGCCTTGAATATGAGGAGAGAAGGAGGATGGAAAGAAGCAGCCAGCTATTTGCAAATGAGGCGGACCGATCACTTATTTACCTCGTGATTTTAATGCGTCTCGATTTCTGCCGAACTCAGTGGCGTACTTAACATCCGGTGCGATGGTGACTACTGGTGGTCCCACAGCCACTGAATTGAGATGAGGTGCTCAAATTTCTTAGTATCAATGCTCTATTAATTATCTCACCGAATATTGTGTCTATGTATATGAAGTAAAATAAAAAAATAACGTTTTATATATCTCATCTTTGCCCTCTGGGAGGTATTTGTACCGAACGTTCTTAAAGCTTAATTAGGCTTCTATTAAAAAAAGACGCGAGATTTACGATTGTACTATCTGGCTTATTTAGATCAAATTTCGCGTGCATTACACTCCGCCGCGGCTCCTAATTTTGCGAAATGTATAACTATCGATATTGAAAAATATTTAGAAATGGGTTTTGCACCTCGTTAAAACAGTTCACAGAATCAAAACAGAAGAATAGGTAAAACTAAGGAGTTACCGGATGAATATTCATCGAAATTTCTTTTATGATTTACTTTTCCGTGGGTTTCGCCTCCTGGCGGGGTTTACTTTTGGGCCATTCAATTTCTGGTTAGGATAAAAAAATGTAAATTTGTTCTTTTTTTGTAAAGCAGTCGAAAAATATTCGAGCTCGCATACGCCGAAACAAATTCTTCCTCGACGATTCGGACGGATTTATAAGAGAAAATTAATTAATTTCACGTTATAATTGCGTCGACCCGTAAATAATAAAGTTTACATTGGTGGAATGCTTCCATAAATCGGTAATTGAAAATTTCTGAAACATGACCGGTATTTTTGAAATACTTTTGATCGTGTTAGAAATTTAAACTCGTTTCGAGAGTGGCATGTAATTTTTCCAATTCGTTTTCAGCAGCAAGCTCATGTAACAACCCAAATACTGCCAATTAAAAGTAAATTCCATCACAGCCAGCTGTTTTCATTAATAACCACAAAATTCTTCCATTATTTAGTAATATGTAACATGAAACCAAGTGTTTAAAAACAAAGTTAATTAAAATGCAATAATAGTAATACCTTACTGAATTTCGATCAAAAATTGATATTTTTATCGATATTGGTAATTCAGCTGTACGATATGAAATAGATTCAAAAATTTACACTTTTGTCAATTTTTCATGGTTGCGAATCGATAATATTGCAATTTCATCATCCAAAATATAATTTCCGAGTTATAGAGAAATAAATTTTTTCAGAGATTTTATATTGCGAGTAAACTGCAAACGCTTAAAAAAACACCATATACCAAGACCTGTATAACGCCATCTCCAGCGCAACAGCACTTGAGCTACGGGAGCTCATATGTATTATATATATATATATATATATATATATATATATATATATATATATATATATATAACAAATTCCATGAGTTCTTGCAGAATAGTTACAATTTTCCGTAAAATTAATGCAACTCTGTGTAATTTCCAAATTCTCTGTAAATCGGCTCGTGTTCAAGTTTTCGTATTTCAAACTTTGTGACTCGGATTGCCCTGTACCAGCAATAAGAATAATCATCATTAAGACAATACCCTATATGTTGCACTAAAACTTATAAAAAACAACAAGATGATCCAAACAGAACTTATGCTGCTTACTTTCCATTTGATCATTTACTTGATACTTACATATATTGGCTTTAATAACTTTAAAATTACCGCCGATATGTTGCTCTTTGTGTTCCCAAATTTCATAATTTAGCGTTATAAAATACTAAAAATACATTCGAACGGAATAATAACTTGATCACGCGTATTTGTGCGGCAAAAACAAGATTGGAAAGGTGTACTCCATATCGGAGTACACAGTTTCCAAATGCGTTCTTTGATATTTCATATTGTTCTCAATATTTTTCGCTCTGATGAGAATTTAACGAGAAGCAAGTGAGGTACGTTGTAAACTGCATGCAAGTCTTCATGTAAAGTGGCTGAAATTGTTTTCCGATTTTAACCAAAATTGGAATCGGTATATTAATTTTAACAAAACTCCCCATTACCAAATTTCATCAAATTACGTTCAGCGGTACCCGAGTTGAAACAAAGGAACTTTTTAAACTACATGTAGGTCTTCATGTAAAGTGGTCGTCATTGTTGTCCGATTTTAACCAAAATTGGAATCGGTGGACCAATTTTAGCACGACTCTCCAATATGAAATTTTATTAAAATACGTCAAGCGGTTCCCGAGTTGAAACGAACATTGTAAACTACATGTAGGTCTTCATGTAAAGTGGCCGTAATTGTTGTCTGATTTTAACCAAAATTGGAATCGGTCAATTAATTTTAACAAATTTCATCAAATTACGTCCAGCGGTTCCCGAGTTGAAACAAAGGAACATTGTAAACTACATGTAGGTCTTCATGTAAAGTGATCGTCATTTTTGTCTGATTTTAACCAAAATTGGAACCAGTCGACCAATTTTAGCAAAACTCCCCAATACCGAATTTCATCATAATACGTTAAGCGGTTTCGGAGTTTTAACATGCGGACGGACGGACGGAATCGACCTCCCCTATATGCGTTCACTTCGTGCAAAGAACGCATAATATTGAGTGTACGTATTAGAATGTACCGAATCTGGGTCAAACGATAGTTGTTACTATGGCAACACTCTCGTAATGAGTTATAAAAACTGCAAAATCGTCAGTATTTACGCGAAATTCTAAGAATACTATCTATAAGCTAAATTTTATGATTAAAATTAGAATCTTCATTCCTTTCCTCAGAGAATAGTACAAAACTCGTTCCGATATTACAATTAGAAGATATTTTAATATGCAAAAGAAAATTACGATGGATTTCAGATTACCCATGTAATTCAAATGGGAATGATAGTTCCTGGAATCGAACCCGGGACTTCAATCTTCGCAACAAAAACTAACCTCGGGAGCTCAGAATATGTAGAAAGAGATGTCCACCAAGTTTTATGAAAATCGGTCTATTGGTTCAAAAGTTAATATGGGGACGGACAGACAGACACTAAACCTATTTCCATTCCGGAAAGTAGGCTAAAAATTACGATATTTAATGTCAGGATTATACATCATCATTTGGTACATATTTGGATAAAAAAATCCCGAAATAGGTATGGCACCATTATTATATACATAATATCCTTTTTAATGCGTAATTATATTAATGTTAAAACTTTACAATACATTCAAAACTTGGGGTATCCAACAGCAACAGTAAGTAAATTTCAAAATTTATTGTATTATTTTTATTGTAATATGACATCAAAAGTAATATATTGATAAATATAATAAATAATAAAAATCGTTTGCTACTTAAAAGAAAACGTTCCGAGCAAAGCCGGGCGTTTCTGCTATTTATGTTATATATTATTTAATTATACAGACTATTAGAAAGAGGAAGGTAAACTGGGTTGGACATTATCTGAGAAGAGAGAGTATGATTAAAGACGTGTTAGAAGGATAACTAGATGGAAAAAGGGAAAGAGGTAGGAAAAGGTTTCAGCTGATAGACGATTTGAAAGGGAAAGAGAGTTATCGAAATATGAAGAGGAAAGCGGAAAATAGGAGTATATGAAAAACCAGGTTTAACCATGAATTATCACGGACATGTCTACGGATAGACTACCTATGATGATGGTATAATTTAATAATTGAAAAGAGTTAAAAAATTTCCAAAAAACTACGAAACAACAAAAATATTGTCGCGTATTTCTAAATTACGTGTGTTAGTATAATGACGTCATCGTATATTTACGTCGTAGTTTGAAATAAATGGCATTATAATATAGTCCAATGATTCTCGTTAAAAACACCGAATCATTGCTATTATAATATATAGATTATTATTCCCCTTTAATTAAAAGGAGTAATGTTCTTTTTATTTAATACAGTATGTCGTTTCAAATTCATGACGTCACCATATGTATGCGTCGTTTGTTGAAATCATTTCCCTATTAAATAAAAGAGGAAAGATGCGCACATCATGCGTGCATACATGCGAGGCAGTGGCGTTCTTTACGATTTATGCAATTATTTCAATACTGAAAAATGATATGCCAGTAGTGATGCGAGATAAATATAGATTATTTTATACACCGATTTATTTTTCCATCAGATATAATTAATAAAACGATCAGCAATTATTTAATACTTATCTCACTCGAATAGTAGTAATATAATCGTTACGTTCCAGTTCATTAATTCGTCGTAAATTACCCATTTCTTTACACTTACAAACTCTGTGTATACGTAAAGAAAATACACATATTTGGTCATTTCTTCGTCGCAGATAATCCCTTTCCCTTCATTTACCAAATTTTAACTGTGCACGAAAGAAAATTAAACGTAATTAGGTATTTACAGCATATACTGTTTACTTCAATTACCACGAATATTGCTTTAGTTGACAAAAATTAAAAAAACAGGAAAATATTTCTAAGATCAATTTCAATTATGACTTTCTCGTTTGATTTTCTTGAAATAGGCTATTCCTCCGATAAAGATAAATCGAACAAATCATATGCTATTTGTCAAGTTCTACAAATTTTGTTTGAAAAAATTCATTTTTTGTCACCAGTAAAGTGGCACTCCCGATTAGGTTACGTAAACCATATATTTCATTTTTTTATTTTCGTTGCCCTTATGTCCAAAATACCAAATTTCATGAACATTCACTTAATAATTTATCAGATGAAACATGCGGGCGGATGGAGAGATGGAGGGACGGACGGATGGACAGACAGATGGAGGGACGGACAGACTGACTACAGACGGAAGGACGGACAGACGAACGAAAACGATAAGGAGTTATTTTTTAATTTTTAAAAAAAAATCCTATATAATACAGATTACCAATTCCCATTTAAAAGCACAGTTGCCATGATAGTTGAAAATCTCCTTTTTCCGATTAAATTCGCCAATTCAGTACCGATTAATATTTAGTCTTAAAGATAATAAATCTTATTCTTTCAGATATAGAATTGTTTTTGTTCCGAGATTCTATCTTAATTTGAAGTCGTACTTTTATGAAGATCTTCACAGATTTTCGTGCTTTTCTAATGAGAAATTTAAATGGGACAATGGGATCAGAAATAATACCCTGAAAATTAATATTTTTGGAATTTTCGATTTTTTCGTTAGTTATATCCAATGACTTGTCATCATGCCAAATTTCAGATCTGTAGCCCTTATAGAAATACCAAAATATTTATATCTTCCAGCAGCTATTTATAATAGATAATAATATTTTTTTCGAGATTCTATACCATTTAAATCAAATTCATGATTTAGCGTTGGTAATGGCAAAGACGTGCCTTTTCAGTGTGACAAATGAACTCTTCTGTTGAACGCATCAATCATCAAATATTCTGGATAATGTGTTTAAGACATTCACCCGTAATATCTTAGGAATTGAGTTGGAATCGAATCAGTTGGACCTATGCATTAATGCAGCCAGTGTCGCACAATTTTGATGTTTCGGCAAAGAAAACAAATTTTCCGTCTAAATGGTTTGAGTATATTGATTTGTAGGTTAGAGCATCAACAGAGTTTCTCACGTTCATGAATTCTCTCTCATTAAACGCCCATTGTTTGCGGAAAGTGTGTTTATTGGTCTTTGGAATGTTGCGCAATTTAATCAGCGGTAATATCAAAGGAGTTTAACGGGGCAAATCAACATCATTGCCGCGGTTTACGTGCCTCGTAAAATAATGATACCAGGAAATGAGAAAGGGAAAAACTATATGCAAGTTGTAATTCGCAAAAATGAAAACTAGAAAGCGGGAAAAGCGATCCATTTGTTCCTCTCAAAATATAATGATCTCGGTGTGGTATTTACTCTCAGTTTAATCCCTTTTAATTTTTTTTACGGCTATTTGGATCGTTTCTATTAATTTAGCCAAAATACAAACCAAGCGATTTACTTAGCAGATGACTCCAGTACAAACGAGGAGTTTCTTCAGATCGTCAAATAATATATAATGATTATTGAAATACACTCATCCTTCTTCGGGCGGAACAACACGAGTTTATTTTTTAAATTCAAATTCAAACATTATTTTCACGCCACCAGGCTTACAGAAACGCCGTCGGGTGGACAACGTAATAAAACGAAAATTCTCCAACATGCCTTCGCTCTTCCATTTCCGAACTGCGGTAAGTACCTCCTCTACCGCCCTCTTTCTCATTTGTTTCCCGTGTATTCAACCAAGCGCACTTCAGAATCACTGCGACATTATCGAACTCCTCTTACACTGACACACACACACAGATACAAAGAGAGAAGCACTAACGTACACACACACACGCAAATGCACATGTGCAAACAAAGACGCCACTCACGAATGCAACATTTGTTTCCATGGAATTCCTCGTCACCAAACAAACGCATTTGTCTGAATCTGAAAGCAAAGGATATATCCCTCGGGAGATTTTCAACGGGCACAGGGCGAAACAAACAAATAATGAAAAAGAGAAAGAGGAAACGAGAGGGAGAGAGAGGGGGGAGAGAGGTTAGATTTTTTCCTGTTCCCTCCGTAGCCATTATCCGCACCGCTTCCATCAGCGACGAAATCGCGTCCAACCATTAACCTGCAATCCGTATCGCATGGAGTACTCGTACCTGGGGAAGGGTTTCGAATATCCCAGGCAGGGCGGCGTGAAGCAGTGTAGCGTGCGACTTGTGGGTGGGAGCGAGGTGGAGGAACGGTAGAGAGTGCGGGAGAGGTAGGATATCGGGTCGGGGCGAACCCACCCCCTCCCTTACCCCCACATCTCTCCTCGCATAGCAATATCCCGCCCTCCCCCCCTCCAAATCCCTCTCTTACACCCACCCGCCGTCACCCCGACTGATTGGTCTGAGCGTTTCGTCCCATTGCCGTGGGAAGTGGAGTGGCGCATTCGATAGTGGGTCTGAAACAGGATAGGGATGTAATGGATGCAGGAATTGGTCAGGGGCGTTGGGAGGGGGGGGGGGTGTGGGGCGGCGGGAGGGGCTTGTCGGCGGTAGCGTTTTGAACAGGATAAGGCGCTGTTTGACGGGAGGGAGTTCGGTTCCGATGGATTGGCGAGGAGGGTTGGTCGCTTCAAGAGCGTCCGCTGCAGAAAAGGGAAGGGTTGTCGACGTCGAAAAGGTAAGGGAGTGGTTTCGATGGGCGAAAAGCGCCATTCACGGGGTAAAAACGGGTTTTTTTTAGGTGCGGAGAGGATAGTGGGATGGTTCATACGTGAATTCGTCCGAGAAATGGTTAGGAGCGGAAAAAAGGGAGCATTTGTTTGCGTGAGAGGGAACCGGAACTACGAAAGTTTTTGGATAGATTTTTCACTGTGAAGAAGTGGGATGGGACATGATAAGGTTAGCTTGTGAAAAGCGAGAAGGAAGTTTTCCGAGAGTTCTTGAGTAAGTGCGAGATGATTTTTTCCGGAGTATGAAAGCCAAGATAAATTACATTTCGATTTATTTCTCGTAAGTATATTTTTAAAAATGATTGAATAAGAGAATAAAAAGTGGAAAGGAGAGATATGTGCATTATTATTATGTACATTTCCAGAAGAAGGCCACTTCATTTATCCTCCCATTCATGAAGAGTTGAGATATCCTCCTGAGTCAGCTGCTTGATGCCGTTTGAAAGGCATAGGATTTGGATCCGCTAGATATAACACTACGGCCCTCTCATTAATCTACTTAAAGTTAAAGAAAGAGTCATAGTGGGCGAGACGATACTGGTGTGATATAGGTTTAAGAACCAATTAAAAAATGTTCAATATTGTAGTACGATCGCTGGAGCTATTTTTTGCTAATGACATATGTAGCAGTCCCTTGTGTAGAGCGGGGACTACTTTTTTGGGAAAAGCCTCGTTAAGTAAAACCACGTTACGCACATATAATACCTTATGGAATGTTCGTATATGCTCACATGCGGTGCGTACCTAATTAAGGACCGCGGATAATTAAACTTCATACCTATTGGGTAAATAACCGTCAAATTTATTCAAACGAATTTAATGAAATCCGTGTTGGAGAAAACCGCGTTCGAAAAGGATTTTCTGCATCACTTGGTTACAAAGTTAAGCCATAAAATTATTCTTAGGTAAATTACTGTGACATGCGACCCACCATATATTTCGATACTCTTCATTTTCCCAACTTCCATGCAATTTTAATTTGAGACTCACGGCATAGGGTGCATCCTATCGATGCTGGACTGGGTGCGAGAAAGGACGCTGCCGAGTTAGGGCTAGTATCAGGTGGTTTTCAAACCAAGAGGTGAGGGTTTCGGACGGCCGTCTGAATTATTGGAGTGGTGGAGGATCGAGGGAAACAGAAATTCGGTTTGGGAGTTAGAAAACGATACGGGTAGAGACGATATTGGACTGAAAGCGCAGGGGAGGGGGAGGTTAAACAAGGTCTGGGGAGTTGAAATACGCTGATACAAGCTTCTTTCCCATTCGCTTCCCCACTTCCCCCACCTGCCCCCGCAGGCCACCCACTCCTCGTTCCCACCTCGCGATAGCTCGGCTAAAGGGCACTCGGGGGTAGCAGGTTGAATGGCAGTCCTGGACTTCGTAGCCCCGTGGTTTTCGTCCCTCCAGCCCATTCCCATCCCCGCCTCCACCGCCCCCCATTTCATTCCCTTCACTTCTCCCACTCCATTGCGCTACCCGAAATCCCCCTTTTTCCCCTTGCCAGCCTCGCCTCACTCTCTTTATTCCGATTGTTCTCCATCGGAGAGGATCACGGGGTTTCCTGGGGTCTCCAAGGATGGGATTTGCCCCGACTCCACGCTTATATGAGAGCGAGCGAACTCACCCCTTCTTCTACCCTCTATGTTTCTCGCTCTCTACCTCCTCCATGTCTTTCGCTCTCTACCTCCTCCATGTCTCTCTTTCTTTTTCCTTTTCCACCATCTTTACTTTCCAAATTTTTTTGCTCTCCCTGTCTACCGATTCCTTCTTTCCCCCGATTAACCTCTGTTCCTCCCTCTTGATTTTCTTTTCCTCTTTTCTGTGCCTCTTTATTCTCAGCTTCCTCTGTCACTTTTCTCTCGCTCTCTTTCACGGACCCCGCCCTTGCCGCACCCACCGGAACAGCCGCTGGGTAGTATCGGCCAAAAAAAAGAGGAATAGACGCCCACTCTGTCTGCGGGGCGGACGATTTTCCGCGCATTATTCCCGTCCCAGACGACTCCACCCCACGTAACAGATGGGATTGAAAGGGGGCGATCTCCGATAGCGGAATTCCGGGGGAGTCGCGATTCGATTGTCGCGGATGAAATGGATGTTAGCGCTATTGTTCGAGGATTATATTTTTCGGGATTCTTCCGCGAGAATGGGAGAAAAATAGATCTCGTGGCTAAAAAGTGTATAAACAAATAAAAAAATCCACCTGTATCTTGGCGATCGATGTTTTTAAAGCAGTAATTCTCAAATGTAATTTTAAGAATGGAGTGATTTTAATAAGTATTTGACGGTATCGGGATGTATTATATTCTACCACATGTGCGTGTGTGCGTACACATATACAATCATGTTACTCTACATACGGGCAGTACTTGGAGTAATGATGACAAAGTCGAAAACATTTCAGCAAATTTTAGCGTATTACCAATTTTTCCGATACAAACTGCAAAAACTAAAAATTCGAACGCAAATATCTAGCCTTGATAAATGGGCCACGTTCAAATAATGTTTTCAAAATTGGCACCGGTGAATTGATTGACTAAATAAATCTCTCGGAGTAAAATTCTTTTATAAAGATTACAAGCTACATCAAAATAGACTTTTATGACTCGGAAAAATGAATGCCGGCGTTTGTTTATACATATTATATATATATCGATATGATTTATTCACGAGTGTATGGGAAGATTAGTTTTCCTCGCCGTTTTAACGATATCAATTTTTCTTTTAGAAAGAAAATAATCTCTGTATAAATGCTCTAGTGTAGAAAACTAATGACTTGAATTGATTGATAGAAAACATGAAGATCAATGTGACACTGAGGTTTTATTCTACTACTGCGAGTGAGATATCGATTTGAAAACAACAAAGCGTCACAATATGAATCATTGAAAAACCCTTATGGATTGTATCAAATATAGAAACCTCTTGCAGCTGATGTGCTAAATGTTTTTATGGCTAGAGGACATGAATAAGTTATCTGAAGAGTTACTGAATAACTTGGATAAAGGAATAAAAATGCTATTAAAAGTAAACACTGTAATAATTAATCTCTACAGACTGCAGGGAGTATTTCGCATACATTATTTTAATAATTAAACTGGCGACATTTAGGCAGAGAGAGTCACTGCGGAAATAAAAATAGAGTAGCTATCAAGTAAAATTCAATTAAATAATTATCTGGAGATGAGATTTCAGAATTAATGTCCACCTTTCAATAAAGTTACTTGATTATAATTAATGTGTACATCAGGGCAGCCTCTAATTCCCGTAATCTCCTAATACTACAGAAAATTCCCATGAATACCACAATAAAATTTTGAGTAATTAATAGTTTAATAATATAGCCTAAAATTTATGATACGGACTGCATGGTACTCGTATCACTATTTACAAAAACTATCCGCCCTTAAAAACATTTGGTAAAGATTCCTTCATTTTTAAATAAGAGTCAGAAGTAACCACGAATATCACGAAACTCAAACCAATGCATAAAGATTCCTCTTTATCCTTGTTTACCAAGCTATTCAAAATAGACGCCATTGGCGTCCTTTCCAATTTTTCTTGGTACATTGTTAATTTCCACGAAATGGGCCATGAAATTTCTTTCAACAGCGATCTCTAAAAATGGAGATTCCGAGTTGTTTAAAATTCAAGAAGAGAAAAAGTAACAAGACCGCATAAAACATGTTTATCCAGCTCCCAATGTATCGAAAAAAGAAGAAAATCTCATCTTTTATTCGCCGCATTGAAAATTTAATTGCACGGCCGTTAGCGATTCCATCCACTTCGGAAGAATAATAAATAAAAAAAGACCCGCCGAATGGTCCGTCGCTTTTCCTTTCATAAGGGTCCCCACTCGCCGCTGAAAGCTTCAATAAAGTCTTCCGCGGTCCGCTACTTGACCCATTGAATAAAATTCCAGCTAATCCATTCTCCGCCCGTCATCATCGCATGTGTTTTTCTTTCGGGGCATTCCTTCCCCTCGCAAACAGTCGAAGGAGAAGTCGAGCGCAATGCAAATACCGCGATGAAAAATAAGCGCCGGTCGAATTTTTTTTAATCCCTTTTCCAACGGAACAAAAGTGTTGCAGTAGCTACGGAGTTCCGTTCTTCCGCTTTATTTTTTTATGCAGGAGACAACCTCGGAAAAAAATCCAAAATATATATTAAAATATTAAAATAAAACTTGGAGACAGAAAGAGCGTAAGTATATTGGCTACAGCGCGCAGGAGTTGGGCCTTCTCCTTTTATTCATATTGCGGCCGAAATTCAAACCTCTTTCGATTCATTGGTATTGATTTTGTATCGCCTATTCCATGCCTGTCCAAACTTTCCTGGCAAGCTTTAAAAAAAGTCAGGCCGCGGGCAACGTACGTTATATTCATTAATTTCAAAATGTCAGTATTACTAAAAATAAGGAAATATTCCCAAACATATGAGTATTTTTATATACAGAAAAACAGAAGTTGCTTTAATTTTTAGAACACTAATGTGAAATCTGGCATATATTTTTCTCAGTTACCTTAGTGCATGAAGCACCGTATTTCGTCAAGGTATTCTAATGTTGTCCTATATTTTCCGCCAGCATAAATATTTTGTTTTAATATCTTTCATTATAGTACTTAAATACGTTGAAGCACGAATTCAGTCTAAGAGAGCGCATTTTAGAATTGGAAACTTCTGAATAGGTACTATGATCAAAAGCTTTGGTGCAATAACAGCAATTTTATTGGAATATCTGTACTCTTTTCAATGATTTCTATAGCCGGCCATACACAAAGGATCTTTCCTGAAGGATTGGCGCGCACCGTTCTTAACCTCAGGACTGGTTCGAGACGCACCAAGACTTGTTGCCCAAATGACAGAAGATGTTCTCGAGGAACCTTTTCAGGTCTTTGAATGCAAAATAAAAGTATGCACGTTTATGGACGATGAGTGTGCATTTTACACACTGCATTTTATGAATTGTTTAAGGTTTGGAGCTGTATGTGGGCTTTAATTGTAATGGTCCTCATAGAACTTTGTTTTGTTTTGGTGAAAAAACCTTCGACGAAGAAGAACCAACCTCGTATTAATGCTTATGCGATAACTTATTTTTAATTATCCAGGCTGAGCAGTTCCTCTAAAAATCGCTCAGTGTGAATTAAAAAATAGTTATTAGAGAGGGATAAATTCATTAATTTGCAGCTACTTTGAGAACTGAGAGAAAATAATCCGGACAACTTCCAAATTACTTTTGAATGGGCTGTAAAACGTTTGAATATTGTTTGAGCTTGATGATATCTTATTTAATTATAACGACTCATTGCCATGCTCAGACTTTTGGCAACTGGAAGATCGTGCGAAGAATTAAAGTTCTCTAGTGGAATTTT
The DNA here is from genome assembly GCA_028673005.1 of Tanypteryx hageni. Taxonomy (NCBI): domain Eukaryota; kingdom Metazoa; phylum Arthropoda; class Insecta; order Odonata; family Petaluridae; genus Tanypteryx; species Tanypteryx hageni. The sequence continues at coordinate 49,185,827 of CM054116.1, forward strand.
TACTCAAATGTTATGGTACTTAATTTCAGAAACGTGCAGCATGCTATATGATAGTCTGAAGGAAGAATATAATACTTAAAATTTTACTTATACAAATCAAGCAATTAAGGGAAGTCATAAAATAGAGCATTTAATTACAACGCTAACTCAAATTATAAATTATATAAATTATAAATAGAATTTCTTACTTGGTATCAAATTTAACATTGAAAAATGCTTTAGGCCATCATTTACGACTCGTAGTTAGGCTTATTCGTAGGATTACGTGATGTATCGTTGTAGATAAACACGTCTCTAGCAGTTCATTAAGGGTCATTCCCTTAATTTTAAACATATTTATTTGAATACTTGATCTTTTATAAGAAAGGATATAGTCGGTAAAGATCAATAAATTCCACCAATATCTCTCTAAGTAAATACCTAGTGTCACGCATCTCGAAAATCGAGAAATGCACACTTCACGAACAACAAAAGCTTCAACTTTGGGCAAGTGGAAAATGAAATAAACAACTTAAGATATCGCAAAAGTCTATTTATAGTTTAATTTATTTAGTTTCTAATGGTTACTGCGCATCTTAAAAATTGTACTTCCTTTATAATATTGCATATCACCTATTTAGTTTTTAATTTCTCGAGTTGTGTCCATAACCACAAGCTAAACTTCTTTATTTATGGCACCACCATTTAAAGGTTTGTTTTCCTTTTCCAAATATATCTCTATATTTATTTCTAAATGAAGCATCTTTATTTGAGAACTGGCATAACGGATTGAGCTTGTCACACACAGTTCATCAAATTTAGTTTTTATTATTTCATTGTTTTCGGGTATTTTTCTATGCACTGTTTATGCACGGTTATAAACTGTAGTTTCACAAGTTGAACGCAATTAATTGGTGCTGTTACTACTTGGAACTTTATACTCCTAGCAGGAAACACCGAGGGCAAACATCTTACCCGCAAATTATGAGTTAGACTGGCTTGCCCTATTCACTTAGGTTTTTGTCTAGTTGCTTCAAGGGCAGACAGGCATGAAATGTTTACGTTGGTTCGAAGGCTTCCAAGGCGTGAAGAAAAAGAAGCCTACTGGAACGCCGGCGAAATATTGTCCAGCGAAATTGATCTACACAGCAGCAACCTGGAAATAACCCTTATGTCATGAAATGTTTACACTCACCGTAGGGCTGTTTCACAAGGATAAAACTCCACACAAACGCGCACTCATCAATGCGCGCGTATACCCAAAAGAGGACAGCTTCAATAGAAAATGAAACACTCGCAGATAAAATAATCGATTCTTATACAGGAAATCCATGCACGCACGCATGAAAACGCACAATTTTGTAAAATACAAAAGTAATAGTACGTAGTTTTAAAAACACCCATCCCTCAATACATCCCCAACACTTCCCTCACTAGGCGCATATTAATTTTCTCACTCAAACACACAATACACACAAAAAACGGTAACGCCTGAAACCAGAAATGCACATCAAGAATTCATACGCAAAACTCGCGCAAACGAAGCACACATACTTGCGGCACGTATGTGACCGCTCTGGGGCACTGTAGGCGAGATGGGATTTTAGTCGATCCCCAACCATCCATCGATTTATTTTATTACTCCGTTTTAACCCCTTTAGCCTAACTCCCGTTTTCATCCCTAAGCTACTAATCGGGACAGAAAGGGAAAGAAAGAGACGGGGAAAATAGTGAGTAGAAACACGAGGTGGAAAAGAAGATTCAGTAATGCAAGCTTGCCAACGATATCGAAGCAATCTGTTTTAGGAAGCCGCAAGTCATGAGTAAGGAAGAGAAAAAAGGGGTGAGGTGGAGAGTTGCCCTTAGGAGATGTAAGAAAGGTCAAGAGAGAGACGATGAAAGATATGAACTAATCAAGACCAAAACAATGAAAAAAATATATGAAGTGGCAAGAGGAGCATGAAGAGGGGCAAGTGGTTGCGGAAAATAATAAAAACCGGGACGGAAGAGGGTAAAAACATTTTGATGTTAAAAACGGAATTTTTTCGGCCTCCGGTCAAAAAGAAAATTTTTTCCTCTATGACGAGCGTTCATGATTTTTTCCATCTCCGACAGGTTTTTATCCAGTGAAAAAATAAAGCGGGTTTTCGTTCCGAGTAGTTGGATGCCCACGCGTCCGAAGTCACTCCAAATCGTAAAGTTTTGCTCTTCCTTAAATAAAAATCGATTTTCAATTCCAAGCTGAGAAGAAAACTAAGCCCAAGCATGTTCAATTTATTTTCGCGAAACATATATGGAAAGTAATAATTTTCAATCTACGAAGAAAATAGCTCAGTAAATCACTCAATGGCTATGCGACACCGTAATTAAAGCAATCGTTATATCCGTTATATCAGTATTTTCTTAAAATTAATGTGCTCATTCCATACCATATTACGGCTAAATGAATAATTTCAAAGAAGCTGAGCTTGTGACAATGAATTCCTTTTTGTAATCATTGATTGATTATTTATCGCTGAAGACGGCTGGTATATACCTATTCGACAGGTGTTACTGTTTCTTCCAATTATTTCTTGTTTCTGCAGAAGTAGTCTTTATCAGTTGGGTTCTAGCTATAAGTTTAGATGAATAATTTATTATTTTATAAAATATATTCTTAATCTAAAATTTCTGAAGAGCTCTCGGACCATACCAAGTTAAAAATAGTCATGGAAAACAAGGAAAGAATGAATATGAAATTCTTCTTAGCTATAAAATCTTGGTGACTTTTACATCCATTTAATCCCTAAACATGTCGCTTTATTTTAAAAAATGTTCAACCTAAAAATCGGACCATATCAGTTTGTTTTCTATAATATTCAACCCAAAAACGATATTTTTTCACAAGATCGTCATGCTTTGTTTAAACGATGATGGTTATGAGCTACAGTAACAAAAAACTTGCAACAAAGACGATTAAAATGAACTATACATTCAAAATTAATAAAACAAGGATACCTGAAAAAGTCATTTGATTTAACTCTTTTAGCCCCTTCCTGTCCGATAAATAGATACTATATATATCAAAACGCAGTGCATTTTCTCCTCCTCCATATCTGTCACTGTAACAGATCTGAGATCAATAAATAAAGGACCGTTTTATTTTTTTATCACCGTTTTTAACTCATCCGAATCCTGGACGGTACCCACTCTTTTTTGACTTTCTGCGATAGTCCGACAGGTACACAATTTGAAAAGAGATTTTTTCCTCCTATTGTCGAGTGCACCGTTTTAGATCAAGCTCTTTTCCGTTGGGAGTCGTTGGGATTAACGTGGTCCCGGGTTTGACGGCCGGACTCGGATGCAAAAGGAGCAGAAAAAAGGCAGCGAGAGAAAGAGAGAGAAATGGGGAGGGTGAAGGGTTGGCATACGGCGGAGGAGGCCGAAACACGCCAATTAGTTGGGAGACTCACTTCATCTTTATCCCACGTAGGTCCCTCTACTCGTAAGGGTATAAAAAAGAGAGAAGCCGCCCCTTTTCATCTCGTCCTACTTCATTTTCATCCACTAGTGCGCGCTCACTGTTTAACTTCTCTCTGCTTCCTTTGTATTTCCGCCATGTCTGCCCCGATAGCGTTTTTTATAAAGCTTTTATTTTATACGGCCATTTTGAGAGTAGGACCGCTGAAAGGCCGATTGAAATGGCGGCGCAGAGCCTCTTCTCTCCGAAAATCTATCTTTATATATATATATATATATATATATATATATATATATATATATATATATATATATATATATATATATATATATATAAAAGGTAGAGTCGAATATAATCGCGCGGCAATTTTTATTAAGGGTCGAAGTGAAGGAAGACGGTGATGCGGGAAAAATTATTCTGACGCGCATGAATATCTTGTTTCGTTTTGTCCTGCGTGAATTTTAAAATGGACATTGCAAGGAGGAAAAAAAAAACGTTCTCCGAACGAAGTAGAAATTCAAAGCGCCGATGTGTAAACAACACGGTAGATTTATCAAGTCCCAAGGGATATTGCGCTGAGGATTGTTTCTGCCTTTGTATCTCTGTGGTAAAGTTAATTAAATTTTGACCTAAATACAAGTTTCGACAATTTAATACTCGTTTACTTCACTGATTTTCTCTTTCGACAACAAATGTTTTCGTCTCATACTGAATATAAATGTAATGTAAATAAATAATGTATTACTTTTCCAGAAAGGTAATGCTCTTTCTGAGGTATTGGGAGATAAATTCATTAATGTATACGGCGCATAGTTCATTGTTTGTTTCATTATGAACAAAATGTAAACTAAGGTGATGTGTACATTTGAAAGTTAACTCACAATTTTCCATGGCTTATTTATTAAATATCCAATTTTATATATGGAAAAGCCCAAAATATAAAAATAAATCGATGACAAGAAATAAACGAAAGAAATATTCTGAAAATAACTAACTTTTAACAACGCAGTCACTGAATTATACAACATGAATTCATTGGAACGGGTAACGCGGACAGTGAGCCGACGTGCACTGCTTCTGGCGATATGAATTTACAAAGCTATTTTTAAATTTAATACATTTAAAAGGTGTTTTCTCCTTCCGATATTTGCATTTTTTTCTTTTCAAAATATAAAAGAAAAAGGGAACTTTTAATTATATGTATGTATGTCGTGGAACTTATATTGCACAGCTGTTTTTGTGCATCATGCTTATAAATATCTTCTTTTTCACTTAATTAGAAAATAAAACTTCTCAAAGTAACAATCTTTTTCTACTAATGTGTAAATTATGGTTTTCAAAGTTATGGCGCAGCCTCATCAATTTCATGCATTTTTAATCTTCTGATAGCTTTAGTTGCGCAAGGACGGATGTTTATAATATATAAAAACTGTAAAAAAGATTTATTTCTATAAAACATTATTTATACGCGACAAATTTAGATGGGCGATCGCCATCATCAGGTGACAAGTACTGTTACATCAATCTCAATGCAGAGATGGAAAAGGGGGGATGAGTTTACGATCAGGGAAGAGAGACCCAACAGTATTATTAATGAGGAGTTGTGGATATGAAAATGTGCTCGTAAACCAATGTGTTTCCGTGGGAACGTTCGCGGTGTAGGATTTGTAATTACTCCAAAAGGTTGCGTTTATACGCGGAGACTAGAAAATTAGGAGTAGTTGTGTGGTCCCTCGCTTTTGCTCTCGAGAGGCTCTTTTAATTGGTACAGACGAATTGTCGAGTCTTCGATATTTTATGATCTTTTAATATATTTTCTAACATTTTTGTAGTACTTAGAACCTTTCATCCATACTTAATTCCTCTCGTTTGAACAAACAATGAAATTAAAATTCCCTTCTCTTTCCCAAATTTTCACACCACTGAGCTTATTTAAATCGATCACGGGATGAACGAGCGATTCAATGTTGCTAAACGAATTGGTTGCCGCCATATTATTTTTAATCTCTTTTTATTTTCATTACGTGTCACTTCGATGTTCGAATAAGATGTGATCATTGGGATTCATCAGCATTTTCCGCATTGTGTTACGAATAATTAGCTGAGAGTTGATCGCGCGAATTGAAATTATTATTTGAGTGCGAAAACATTTCAGAAATGAAGAAAAACCTTCAAAATTAATTATATACACGATAAAATACGGACCAGTTATTCATTTTAAACAGTAAAAAATACATGATTTTTAAATGAAAACATTTTTACGATTCACACAATGATAATTGACACATGAGCGATTTAAACAATTTATCTGCATCTTCTTTTTTCTGTGTTCACGTTCTTTATTATAGTTTGCTTCTATCATGGTATTTATTTAACAAATTATTAAAACCATCATTAATAAGGCTAAAATAACTAGAAATTACTTATTATCATAACTTATTTTGCAAAACAATGTTGGGCGTCTTCAAGTTTCGTGGAATTAAAAGTTTTCTCAGGCCATCTAAACGGTATCAAACAAACACTGCTGTACTTACACAAATACATTTTAAGAATTTCTCAATACCAATCCCATTTTTCCGAAACAACGCGGCACGATATTCTACGGCTTCAGATGTACCGCAAGTTAAATTATTTGCCCTGAATAAGAGAGAAATTTTGTTCTACTTTAATATTTTTACCGCAGTTTTGCCAAATAAAAATTTTTTATACACGATAATGTCGATTAAAATTACTAAAAAGCGTGGTTATGCATATATAACAATTAAGTAATGTAAAAGGCAGTGCATGAATTTCAATGATATTCTATAATTCTACTTACAACTCTGGTATATCTATAACGCGCGTCTATCTGTGACCAATGCCCTCTTTATTTATATTAATATTTAGTTTAGTATCAAATTAATATAACTAAACACCGTGTTTCTTTTTTATTTTGAAGTTCCTATTCTTGAACTACACTTGCTGTTAGGCAATAGCTAGGATTCTATATCTGCCAAACATCAAAATTCCAGCTCTTTGACGACCATTTAAAACCGTACGGATTCTTGAGATTTTCGGATTTTTGAGCTTTGACTGTATTAGACTTTTAAAAAAAGCAACGGTAGAAATTTATGTTCATCCCATCCTCCATAAACTGTAAGATTTGGTCTCGTTTTTTAATTCTTCTACTGGAAACCGATGTTTTGCCTATTAAAAAAAGTCTCTATGAAGAGCTGATTTTTTTACAGCACACTTTACTAAATGTTACAAAACTGCTAGTCATTTTTCGAAATCTTATAATCGCCTCTCTCCATTCAGATGTGAGCCAAAGTACCGGGAAGCGTTCCACGAGCATTCACTAAATTGCCGTGCTTCGTTGCCAAGCATCACACTTTTGGATCGATCGTCCATGGCCGTTCGTGTAATTCAAAAATATGTAATGGGCGAAAACCAAATTGCCGGGATACCATAATATCCACGTCGTATATGACATATGAATGTTTTTATTTTTAAAACAAGTGCTCGCTAACATTATCCTTTCACTGAATCGTGCATTACTTCATTGCATTTTAAAGACTTGAAAGTTGTACCAACCAAAAAAATATGCTTAAGAGTGTTCGTCTAGATTTTTTTCGCTTTATATAATCCCAACTATTTTAAATGTTATACAACGTTTAAAAAAAGGAAGCGAAGATGCATTTAAAACAAAAAGGAAAGAACACAATATGGCGAGGCACATTCATAGTTAACATTAGCCGAATAATTTCGTTACACTCAATAATTGTATGCGTAACTAAAAACATTTTGTGAGTAACGCTCGTCCACTCAACAATCGGCTTCTGATTGCCAATCACCAATCCCGCGAGAAACGTCAGCAATGATATCAGAGAATTAAAAACACGCGGCTTCCATCAATTCTCTCTTCTCTCTCAAATTGAACGCCATATTAAAATCGCCGATATTTCATCCAGTGCGTAGTGCGCGGCGGAAGCAAAAAAATACAAAAAATAAAAACTTACCTGAAGGAGAGAAATGAAAATTTTATTGAAAACCTTTGCTGGCTTAACGAACGGATTGAAAAAATGTATTCGGAGAAAGTAAAACGAGCGGGAAATATAAGGGAATCACGGGAACGGAGAAGTTTTTTTTTCAGGAAGAATCTCATCTCACGCGAATTATCTCCCCCCCCCCCGTCCGTCGTCTCGTTTTAATTTATTATTTCCAGATTCCCTTATGCCACACTGCCTTGAAAAAAAAACTGATGTGGCCACCGCATGACTTTATCCATACCTGTAATATTTCTAAAAATACTAAATAGGTTACATGACAGTAAATACTTTAAGGAACTGCTAGAAAATTTAGAACAAATAAACTCAAACCATAGCATTCTGATATTGGATATAGCCACAAAGCTCCAACAATTAATAAAGTAAAAAGTAGCGTTACTAAGACGTAAATAAGCGTCAATTGTTAACAATAGTCTTCAAAAGGTAGCGTAGTGGCGGCAGCTAAATGTACAAGATACCTCTTAAACAATGGATTATATGGGGCAAAATTTTCAAACAAGATTGTAGAAAATTACATTTCCTGCAAGTTTTATTCCGATACATTTTTACATATCAAATATTTCAAAATAACGGAGAAGTGACAAGAGTAAACACACACTTCCGGTTGACCGATATTAACCAAAAACTAATCAGTTCATATGACTTTCATAAAAATAGAAAATATAAAATTTCGCGTTGACCTGACTAGTAGTTTTTGAGTTCAAGCACCCACAAAAAACTGTCACATACACGCAGACGCCATCGAGAAAATGGTCAAAACGTGTTCAGGGGACCTCAAAACGTTGAAATCTCGAAATCGATTTTTTCACGAAAACAATACTTTCCCCTATTCTACGTATGGAGAAAGTAATAAATAAAATAAACCTCTCCCTCATTCAATTTCTACCTATCCATTTACCTCCCTCTCCCCCACCCTCTCTCTCTTCCTCCCCCTCCCTTTCTCTGCTGTACGCCGCATCCAGAAATATAATCACATTTGCGGGAACCCCTGCCGCTTCGGAACGGAACGATGAGTGAACGGAAGACGAAGCAAACTTCCACGCTGTATTTCGCGTGTTTTTTTTCGATTTTTGCGACGTTCGATTCTGTAATTCGCAATTTATTGGAATATTAAAGAGGTGCTTTCACGGGAGTTTAATTTTGAAGGGCCGTCTCCTTCCCAAAACAGTTTTATTTCTGTACTTGTAATTTTTGCTTGGGTGCTCGTTTAAATGTTTTGTACTAACTAATGTGGTACTTAGATTAAATCTCTTCAAATTAGTGACAAAATTTACGAAAATAAAAATAAAGCCTTTATATATTGTCGTCGAATTTTAGTTTCAATAATTACAGAATATTCACAATTTGCTAATCTGTTCAGCATTCAATTTTAAATTCAATACTATCTGAAATGTGTCATCTAATGGAAATTATAATATGATTGAATATTACACGAATATCTTTTTGCTATTAAAGATTGCAATTCAAAAGTTTTACGTCGTTATCTGTTGTATTTGGAAACATGGGTGCACTTAAGTTTTTCGGAGTTGATCTCTCTCTTTATCTCTATTTACCCCACCACTCTTATCTATTCATATTCACCAGAACTTTTCTAATATTATTTCAGCCGCTACAACAATTCTTGCTCCGAAAGCAGCGAAACGAAGAGAATCAATATCGCTCCGGATGTCTGGAAACTTTTCGGTGGAAATTAAAACCTTTGCATAATACACAGAAACTTTCCCATTCCGAAACAATGCTTCGCCAGTCGTACGACTAATTTCATTTTCTATTTTTTTCAATAGTTAAGGGCAAGGGAAAACGAAAAGCGAAGTAACTACTCCGATGCAGGAGTTGTACTATAGGGCCACTAAATCTCCCTATAACTTCAGACAGCGGTGGAGGGTAACGGCGTGAAGCTATGGCGTCAGATCGAGAGTAAGGAGGTGAAATTAGAGAAGTGAATGAGAGGAGAACTAAGAAGAGAATGCAAAACGGAATAGGAACCAGAATAAAATAAAACAAGAACCCAAAAAAGAACTTCTGTATCGCTAGTTTAAAGGTAACTTAAATCTAGAAAAAGTTAACAATAACAGTAAATTTCCTCAAGGCTTTTTTTATCACTAGCTTTCTAAATTTCAACAAACAGCGTTATCATTGGGAGTAAAGGGCGTACATAAAACGATTCTTTATATATGAAGACTTTCAAAAGAGAATAAAACTGGTGTGGGGAGGAGTGTAAGTGTAAATACTGGGAAGAAGGAAGAGGGGGAAAGGTTAGATGTATTTAAAATTTTGAAGTTATTTTTAGCCCTATAATGCATAGAGATTGCTGGAAAACCCCTAGCAAGTAATGCATTTTATATTTAAATATACATTTCACCATAATAAATCCTTATGAACACATTCATTTCCTTCTTCTTAAGTTACTTAAACCATGAATTCATGAAATGATTAAAACTTGGGATGTCGGCGGTTCCAAAACTTGATGAATCTAGGTTCCCCTCTCAAGGCAATTGACCTAATCGCGACCTTTTTAACCCCAGCCATCAACCCATAAATTTGCAATTTAATGTTAAATGGAGAATATTATAAACACCTATATTATTTTCGCAAAAACATATATATCCCTACATAAAATAAAAAAATGTTGCCTTCGGAATCCTCTGAAAACCTCTCCCGACCTCCAGTATGGGGAGCCAATGCCGTATGCAGTAATGACTGCCAAAGACATTCTAGGGTTAAAATATAAATTTATATTTTAAGTAGAAAGGTTGTACCGTTCAAAAAAGGGGGTAAAGAAGAAGATGACATGAGAATTAGAGTGAGAAGGAAAGATACGTGTGTGTGAGTGTGTTTGAGTGTGTGTGTGTGTGTGTTTGAGTGTTTGAGTGTGTGTGTGTGTGTGTGTGTGTTTGAGTGTGTGTGTGTTTGAGTGTGTGTGTGTGTTTGAGTGTGTGTGTGTAAGAGAGAGAGCGAGAGGGAAAACGGGTATAATACGTGGGAAAAGGAAAGGAAGTGATAGGAACTTAAAGATCAAAACGATATACGAAAGAAGGAAACTGGAGAAAGCGGAAGGGAAAAGAGAAAAAGTTGGAGAACGCAATAACGGAGAAGAAAGAACCGTTAGCTATATGATCAGAAATGTCCTCAGAAGTCATCGTTGCTTCAATTAAACGTGTTAGTTGATCCAGGGATGTGTAGTTTCAGAGAAGAGTGAATTCGTGTGGAGTAAAAGGACGGGACAGACACTGGGAGTGTTAAGACGATGGTATCTTTTTCTCCAAGGTTGGGTGCGGTACGAGGTAGGGGGAATTTCTTTGTCGCCATCACAAATGAGTTGCTAAACTAATAGCATTCGTGAGCTGACGAAAGTGAATTTCAAGAAAACGTACGGGAGTGTACCATATTCGATATGTATTTGAGAAAGTTGAATTTAGTTAAAAGACACGAATCTTTCATTAAAAGTTTACTGCTGTATCAAAAAAGAAAAAGGTTTTTCCAGGACCGTGATATATTCCTACAGTGAAATTCTTTGCATACAGGCCAAAGTACTAAACTCAAAGTTTAAACGTATCTTAACATAATATACCGGCTACCAGGAATCGATGAATATTGCTTATTGGCCATCATGTTGCTGTTATAGTTTATCATTCACAGGAACGCCATCGATAAACATTTGAAACTAATGAAGATTTTCAATTTTTTCTTAAGCAGCAAAACTGAAAAATAATTGAAGAAAATCCGTTTTATGAAATTATGCAGTTTTCTCAGCCAAATTAAATAAAAACGTAAATATCTAATTGTTTTTCTTATGACAATCTCTGCTGCCTTGGTATTTTTACTTATATAAAGATTAATTTAATTCACAATAAAAGCGAAACAGAAATGAATTACGAAATATTAACTGGGTAGTTAGGCAATTAATCAAACGCTGCAATTATTGTTTGAGTCTTTAAGTTAAAGGACGAAGACCGTATCCTTCAAAGTTTTTTAAAAAATCAGGTAAAGCTATTATTACCGCTTCAGAGTTCAATTATAATGAATGAATATTTATAAAGGTGGAACATATTAAAATAACTCAATTTTGAACTAAAAAAATAAACATATTACAAATCACTACCGCATTACAAACGGTATTGTTAGCGATAAACAGTATTCTTCACAGTTTGGGAATCTCAATATAATAATGACGGCATACACGACATCAGTGTTGTTCAACTATCTTCAAACGCAGTCTTTAAATATGTAAAGAGTTATCATGAGGAACGCGAAAATATTAAAGGACACTCTTTCTACTAAATTCTGCATTGATACAAGATTTCATAATCAAAGACTGAATTTAGAGCGTTATAACATCTTTTCTTTCCGAAAAACAGGCGTTCACAAAAAAACTCTCGTTAATATTTTCGCTTGAATCGTCAAACAGTTTTCCAGTAATGCAATTTAATTCATAAGAGGTTCCGTAGTACACTATTACACATGACATATCGCATTGTTAATTTTGTCAGCATCAGAAGTGTCGATCATAAGCAGTCATATTCACTTATTCATACGTATAAATTACAGGTGATCTAATTCAATATTAATATTTTTCTCCTCATGATTTTCTATCGGTGCAACTTTCAAGTCTGCCACGGGGCAGGCGAAAACTCAAAAGGAATAATTCAAATAAAAGGGCTGAACACCACAGCCCAACATAGTATTAATTACAAGCTTAGGCGCGGAACTAAGACTATGCTGACAACCCAATCAATTAATCCCATACCAGGTGATATAATAGCGTCGCTAGGTGCGCACGCTTGCACCCCGTGGACGGATGACATTGACGAGAAGAGACTCCAAAGGGATTGGCACGTATTATAGGCGAAGAAAAAAACCATCCGCGAAACAAAGGATCGGGTCTAAAGAAGGATGAGCATCACCAGGAGTGCGGAATTTAATCAGAACGGGCGGAAAGGGAGATCAGTCCTTTTGCTCGGATTGATGAAGTTTTCCCTCTCTCTTTCTCTCCTATGGTTTTTCCCCTTAGGAAAAGTAGGCGGGCGTGCGGGGATAGATAGGGACTCTTTTGTCATTCTGCAGAAAGAAAAGACAGAAAGGACACAAAAAGGAAAATTAGAGAGGAGAGAATACTAGAAGTGCAAAAACACGATAAACACGAGACAGAGAGAACTAGCGAGGGGGAAACGAATTACGAAAGCAGGAGAACGACTGGGGCGAGGCCAAAACCATCGCCGAAAGTGAAAATGAAAGGATCTCTAAAGGGGAGAAGAAGGGGGAGATGTGGAGAGGGAGAGTGAAGGGTGTCCCACGAAAGGATAGTTCGGTGTAAACATTAACGCGTCCCTGAATGATAGCGAGAGCAGACGGGTTTTTGAAGGAGGTCATTAGCGAAAGGAGAGAGAGAGAGAGAGAGAGAAAAGGTTCGAGCGGCTTGGAGAAAATTATCGGGGATTCGATGCTGCTGAGAAGCTTGTTTCGGCTTTTTGAATTCATCCTCGAGTTGATTAATTAAGCGCCGAATAATTCCCCCGTGAAAGTTGACTGCGCGAAAGGGACGTGCTCCAGAATCGGTCGTTTTGAAATTCTAGTCTGGGAAGAGTAATAAAATCTACTCGGGATTCGAAAAAGGACGGACGTTCTTTCGTTTTGTGATGCTGACATGCGAAGTAAAGAACTTTTGCAAATGGCGGCATCGAAAAAATTCCAACAAATTCAAATATAACATTTAGGGCACGATAGGCTCAGTTAATAATACGCTATGAATCTCCAAGTTAAACCTAATGAAGCGTCAATAGAAATGATTTCAAGTGTCCTGGAACATTTTACTGTTTTAGCATTTACAAATCAGGAATTATAAGGAGCACTCACTAGTTTGAGTGCATTTTAAGGAGATCCATTTTATTCCCTCGAGACATAAATCAGCATTCGATATGTTTTCGGCATAAGTTCAACTCGATGAATTTGACGAGGAATGCACCGAAATGAAAACACTGCGAGAAATATTACAAATCTCCGTGTAAAACGCAGGAAATTGTGGCTTCACGGACGAAAATAAAACTTTTAGGATTTAAAGCAAAAAAAAGATAGCCTTTTATGGAAAATGTAAAGGAAGAACAAGAAAAGGAAATACATCGTACTAGGGCACAATGAAATTCCCTAGGATTGGACAATACCTCGGAGCACCAAATGGCCAAGACAGCAATGGGAGAAAAGCGAGCGGCGTCGTTGTGGAGGAGGAAGAGTCGTTAAAAGATCCGGATGATGGAAGGTAATGGTACAAGAGGAAGAGAAGAAAAAAAGAAACGGGTAGCGTAGCGTGAATCTCGCCTCACTACCTCTTTGGAGCATCTTAAAACCGATGAAAGGACATCAATTTGTCGTAATCAAAATTTTCGAGAAATTTTTTCCTACTCCTTCCCGCACTTCAGGGAAAAAAAATTTAAAAAACGCCGTATCATCGCGCCGATCTCCGTTTAAAAGCGGTCAGCGAATAAAAAAACGCGAAGAAGACGAAGAAAATGAAACGGACGGGAAATGCTAAAAAGGAAGAGAGGGCGGAAAAGTGAGATAAGAGGAGTATATTATTATAAAGAGAGCCGACGGAGATTAGAGGAGGAAGTCGTCCCGAAATGGTTGAAACTGTAAGTAGGGTTATCCTCGAGGGTTGAGTCGTCGGATTTTTATCGCGAGCGATAAGGGCTTTAGCGAACCAAATCCATTATACTTTTCCATCCTATTATATCCATCCACCCGCGCTCTTTTCGCTATTTTTCCCCCATTCTTAACTTATTCCGCCTTCCGTTTTCCTCCCCTCTTTAGCGTCAGAGATCGTTCCCGGAGGGAAAGAGAAGCGGGCGTTACTCCCACCAAAACATCCACCGCAGTCCCATCCCTGTATTCTCGGAGCGACGGATTAAATTGAATGGCGTGCGAAAATAAAATTAGTTTGACCGGGCATTGTTGCGGGGATTTTTAACGCCGGTCAAGGTTAAAAGGGTCTCCAGATGCATTACACCCTACCTCGCTCGCCGATTCCTCATCCTCTCCTCCTCCCCACGTCCGCCCCAACGCCTCCCTTTCTGCCCGCTCTCTTTCGATCCCCCAGGAGACTAAATGAAATTAAAGTCGATGTTCCTCCTCCCGGGAAAGGGAAAAAAACTAACGTTCCGGTTCCTTTGGGAGGTTTCATTCTACGAGCGAAAGATCATTGGATTTTTTTCTCTCTTTTTTCCACCTGGTGTTCTCTCCTCCCCCCCCCCCCTCTCTCTCTCTCCCTCTGTATCATCGTGAGTATTCTTGTGGTGCTTAGTGGATATCCTTCACTAATCGCTTGTGGCCCGAAGGCGTGTGTCACACTGAGGAACAAGATTTTCGGTTCCGAAAAAAAATAAGTGGTCCTGGTGTAGTTTGTAACGCAGGTCACGAATCTGTTTTTAAAAATTTTCCATCACGTATGTATATTGAGATATGACACTTCCAATTATGGCGAACAAAGCCCGGAAAGAACATATTCCACACACAATAATATTTAATACAAAACAAACAAACTCATTTTGCTACATTTGTTGTTTTCACAACACATCTTGAACAGCATTCATTCTGTGTTTTTCAGTAGCAGCTGAAGGTGGTAAAGAAATATGCCAAATACCATGTCTTCTAAATGTGCATAAACTTTTGCGAAGTCAGTCTGAAATATGTATGTTTAAAAGTAATAATAGCCCATTTCTCCTTATAAAATTAGGCATCTGATATTTTAAATTTCATGCTTGTTTTTATAAGTTATGTCTACTTTTAATTGCTTCCAGTATTGAAATAAAGTTGCTACAAGTATAATTTCGATGCTTCAAAATAAGCACGAAGCGAATAACGAAATTCTTTTGTCCAATTGAAGTAATAATCGGAGGCAGCAATGGGGGTCGCCTTGGGAACGCCCGGAAAGAGTACGAAAAAGCCATAAAATTTCGAAAGTATATGCGTATTTCTGACAAATTCCTTCGTGTCATCATCATCATGCTTCTGTCCGAAGACAGGTTTTAGCTGAATCGCTGCCTCCATTTCTCTCTCTCCCTAGAAGCCTCTTTTATACCTCTATAAGTATTATATCCCTGCTTTATATTATCTAATATTCCTATTCTTTTTCTCCCGCTTCCTCTTCTTCCACTAATTTTTCCTTCTAAGATCGTCCTTTGTAAACACTGTCTTCTCAATATGTGCCCTATCCAATTTGCTTTTCTTTTCCTGATTGTTTTTATTAGCGTCCTTTCTACTCCCACCATTTCTAATACTTCTTCGTTTCTCTTCCTCTCTGTCCATTTCACTTTCATTATTCTTCTCCATACCCACATCTCAAAACTTTCTAAATATTTTTCCTCCTTTCTCCTTACCGTCCACGTCTCTGCACCATAAAGAGCTATGCTCCATATGTAGCATTTTGCTAATTTCTTCCTTGTTTCTAAATTTATTTTCTTGCTTGTGAGAAGGTCCTTCTTCTCGTTAAATGCTGCTTTTGCCATTGCAATCCTACTTCTGATATCCTGTGTACTACTTCCATCCTGTGCTAAAATACTGCCGAGATATTTGAAACTACTTACTTGTTCCAATTTTTGGCCATTTACCATTATATTTAATTCTTTATGTTCCTTTGAAACCACCATGACTTTCGTTTTTTCTGTATTGATCTTCATTCCATATTGTTGGCCAACCTCCACTAGTCTGTCTGTCATCCTCTGAAGCTCTTTCTCGCCTTCTGCTATTAAGCCCTGATCATCTGCGTATTTAATGGTGGTAATACTTTCACCTCCTATCTTAAATCCTTTCTCTTCCATCAACGCTTCTTCTGTTATTGTTTCTGCATAAATATTAAATATCACTGGTGAAATAGGACAACCCTGCCTCACTCCCCTCCCTATTGAAGTACTTTCTGTTTCTTCTCCTTCAACCCTGACTCTAATCTTTTGATCAAAGTAAAGGTTTTTAAGCAGTCTTTTATCTTTCCAATCTATTCCTATTTTGTTTAAAATACCCACTTCGTGTAACATCTAAAAATTGAAAGAATAAGATATTATATAGTTTTAGCCGCCGAATAAAGCATATACGGAGAAATTCAGTCCACATTTATCTATTTTAATGAATGAAGGAAATAAACATTGCACCTATAATAATCGAAACCCCTATGTAAACATATTGGAAAATATAATTGTCTCCTGGAATCGAACCTGAGACATTTATGTAAACGAAAATAGTTTTCTCGAGGTCTCCTTGTTGACAGAAACCAAATGGCATTTACAACATTTCTCTATGACAAATTGGGAACAGGCAGACATAAGATATTTCTGAGTCCCAAGCTTTATATAAAGTTTTTTTCAAAGTCTTCTGACAAGAAACAACGTAAAAGGAGCGCAAAAAGTTTGAAAACTTAATAAAGTACAGCAACTAAAAATAACAATCATTTCCGTATATTGTAAATGGAATTATAAAAAATAATTATAATTTCATGGAAAATGTTTTATAAAAGCCCAAGTTTTGTATACATTTTTTATACAACTGATCTGACAATTAACGAGATTAAAGAAGCAAAGAATGGTCGAAAACGTAGGAAAGTATTAATTCCTAATGAAAAAATGTAATTAGAAATGCGTAATTTGCAGTACAGAAACGAGGAGCCGGATATCCAAAAGAGGCGTAAGCTTTAAAAGGATGGAATCTATCTGATGACTGTAGATAGATAGGGAAAGCCTTACCATTGGCCGCTAACCGCCGCAGTTACTTGAAATACTTATAGCGCCCGGTCGTTCCAGAACGGCGCGAGTCATATGTTTGAACCACGCCGGCGTTCCTGAACGGCCGCGCAGAGTTGAACGAGTTAATGAAGGAATATTTGCGGGTCCCTAAATACGTGAACTCATGAACGATGATGGATTAGATACAGCGTTAGAAGGATAAGAAAAAAGGCATGAGCGTGTTTCAAAGCAGTTGTCATTAACTTTTTAGGAAACAACAAAGCACCAAACTATGAAGACTTGGTTAATAAAATGCAAACCATGATACGGTTAAAATACATTTTCTTCGCTCTCATCTGGACATCTTTCCTGAGAATTTTGGAGCTGGGAGTGACGAGCATGGCGAGCGGTTCCATCAGGACATTCCAACTTTGGAAAAACGATACCAAGGTAGATGGAACACTAATATGCTTGCTGATTATTGATGGTTATTAATTATGAAAGCTCCTGGTATATCATACAAAAGAAAATTGATTGCTAAATCTTTAACCTAGCATGTATTTACATGTATTTTGCTGAGTTTATATGACAAAACACAATATGTTCTCTATAACTAGACGTGCTAGACGAATTCTGACTACAGATTCAAACTCAGCGGGCCAAAATCATTTAGGATAACCTCATTTTATGCGAGAACCAGACAAAAAGTTTTAATTTGTTTTCAAGTGTTATCAACTAGACTTTCCCGGAAGACTTCATCTAGTTAAAGGGATGAGAGGGTTCAGTAAATGGAAATCAATACTTGTTAACTGCGGTGAGATGAGTTCATTTTATCAGTTTTTAATTTAAATTGAATTAAACGTGAGGTTTATTCAAGGAAGCAAATATTGAAATGAAATATCATTACGGTTTAGGTATTATTTTTCCTAAAAATACTGTCTTTATTTTAAAAATCAACATAAACCAGGCATCTAGGTCTATTTAAAGGAAATGAAATGTATAAAAATTCCTTTTTCACTTTTGGGATAGGTTTAAGCTTGGGTGAATCGGGCCATCGGATGATTCGGGCCGTTCTCCTATTTTTCGTCAATAGAGATCAGCAAAAAACGGAACAGGCATAATTTTACCCTAGTGGCAAAGTAGGGAACTTTACCTGTCTGGAAAAGTGCAAATTATTTCTGTCAAGCTGTGTTCATCAAGGAAGAGTCTTTGTGAAGGCATGCAAGTAAGAATTGGCTATAATGAGCACGTTTCAATTATGTTAGTGTCACGAAATCGCATATTACTTTTTTACTAACTTTCTAATTAATTTGATACTTATTATGGTACTTGATCAATGCTTTTATCTTCATGTGACCAGTTTTAGGAATGATTTGCAGTCATATGAGAGGCACCAATCGGTAATACGTTTCCCGTGTACACTTCGGGTGAATCTGGTCACTATTATATCTTTCGTCACCAAAGCTCAGAAAATAACGGAGGATACCTCGAATATAGCTATAGTTATTTTGATCTGTTGATAATTTTGTGAACGGATTCTATTTGAGTGCCAAGAACTTGGTTAGTCTTCAGTGAAGAACTTTTGTTACGGTTTAGCAGGTTTATCTTATTTTTGTTATGAAATCTCTTAATGCTCTCTTAATTATATGCTATTCCTTCTGATTTTGGCTATACTAGTTATCAATAGTTGTAACCTCGTGCAAAGCATTAATTCTGACACACAGCCATCCCAGAGATACCAACCGAACAAAAAAATACCATTTCCGCGTTAGGTGAATGGTGTCGAAGATTTTCCTTTTAGGAAAAATGGAGGTGTTCTAAGCAAATTAAAAGCAAAATCTATAAATACAAAACATTTAATTTCCAACAGAAATAATGCAAAAAAATATTTCTGATCTCGATATTTTCGTATTTATCTATCGAGTAGAAAAGTAATTGCCATTGAAGCGCAAGTGCGTAAACACTTAACGTTAAAAAATCCAAATGCCATAGGTTTCTGTGTTATTTCAGACTGAAAAATACACCCAAAAAACAGGCCCGAATCACCCTACACACACTGAGTGAATGGGAAAAAGCAGCTCCTAGAAAAAACAATCATTACCGAAAAAGTATTGCGCTAAAAAATGCGAACTTGATGCCAAAGTATAGCCAAATGATTACTTTGTTTCTCCTGAAAATTTGCTACTTCCATCAGTCATAGTACTCATGCAATTTTGATTTTCCTTTTTGTAGCCCTTTTCACCCAAACTTACCCTATGTAAACGCGCACAGCTGACGACAAAAATATAAACACATTTGTCAGAAGCGAAAATAGAACTTGGGCTAAGGAATGTGGGCCGGATTTATAAAAAAAAGAATAAGGCAGAGACCTTTCATTGTTCCGGAACGTTGTTTCAAGTCCTTCAAGAGGATCTCAAGAATAGCACCCGTGAGGAACCATTAATCAATGGAAACACTGCTACAACTCCAGTGTTTGCCTTGAATGATACTTCATCGACGAAATAATTGAACGCGAACTGTGAAGAAGAGGATTTGGGGAAAGAGTCAACATTTAGCGAATTGGTAGGAAGACAAATGGAGGAGCCTTTATTAAATACAGCTTCTGTGGTCCTTATACAAAAAAACAAGTTTTTTATCCAATTATATGCCTTATAGGACACTGCACGGATGAAACTCTCGAGTATTTACTCCGTTAGTATTAGGCGACAGGGTACTAAAAATTTGTTGCAGTGTATTACATTCAAAACGGCTTTTTATTTGCGAAACATTACTTGACAAACCATAAATTTTACGTTTATTGAGATTCGATATCTAAAATATCATCAGTTTAACTACAATTTTTTAACAGATTTTAATTCATAGTATTAGTATTAGTTTTACCCGTTAAAGTTTTGTTTGCAATTTCATAAATCACCTCTGCTTTTAGTTCAATCGAGATATATCGAGCTCTAAACATGGTTAAAACTAAACTGGCCAAATAGGTATCTTCAATTGCCGTGAAAAGGTTAGGATGACCATAATATTAGCATTTCGGCTGCAAAGCTGCAGTAATCGATAGATAATATTTTAGAATCTACCACCGGTAAAACAATACTGATAGCTTTGAAGCTGCATGCGCACCTGGTCTTCATAAGTTTTTATGGCTCCTGTGGTAATCTCTCCTACACTTTTATTAATTCTAAAAATTAATATTAATGGAGTTTTCTTTCCTTTTCTACGTGAAATCAACTTCCTTTCTCCGGACTGGTGTGGAAGAAGCATGGATTACTCTAGCGAAAGAAAAACTCAACTCGGCATGCATCATATTTATATATCACATTATATATTTATTTTTGAAAGCATAAATGACATTATTAAAAGCAGAGGATGTTTATAAGAAGATGAAGAGATTGGTCTTGGATGAAACGGTTTAGGTTTGGTGAGTCTAATGCCTATAGAGAGGCAGAAAACTTGAGAATATCGTAATCGTCGAGCCAACCAACTCCTCGCGGGCATAAAAAAATGGCGAGGCTGCAGAGCAAATCCAAATTACGTTAAAACATGAAAACGCTTTATTGCCCGAATAAAAATACCTGTCTCGTTGCTTTGGACTTCGGTATGTCAAGAGTCGATATGGAGAAAGAATGATAAAATTTTATTACGCGTTTAAAAAAACGACTACCTCATTCCAATATATCTCTCCACGAAACGAGTCAACGGTCGACCTCGGAGGACCAGTTTTGCAAAAAATACATTTCTGCCGTTAATTCATTCAGAGCTGAAATTTTAATGGCCTGGAAAAAGTAAAAAAAAGAGAACAAGGCAGAAGAGGAATGAGAGACTGTGAGAAATGATAAAAGATGAGAACGTCGGAGTTTAGAAGGGACAATATATAAATGAATAAATAAATAGATATAACATACATACATACAAAAAACGAAGTCATTAATTGCAACTATTTTAATGCATTCGACTATTTATTGGCAAATTATTTTTTATTAATTATTTATCTGGTTTAAAATGAGGCTACCTGTCATTTTGCAAAATTCTGCGATAGAGTTACAAAATAGGCGGGTGTGATGTTTACACTTCTAATGTGTTAGTATATCGAAGAAGTATTCTTATATTATTATTATAGCCTTCCTTGAACAATAGATTCACACTTCGGGATATAGTTGCATCACTCGCTATGATTCCGTAAAGACGTCTATGGAGAGAAATTCATAGACTGCTTTTTAGCTGTAGCGCTAGATACAATAGGAACTAAATTGAGCAGAAATATAAAATTATATTGAGAAGGTTTAAAAACACCAAAAACTTTAAAATTTCTAAATAACGAATTATTGATTTATATAATAGATTAAACCCAAATATAATAAAAAAGTATATATGCCACACTCACAATCCGTAGTAGTGCATTGATCATCTATTCTCCTGTGCCTCACTATTGTATGAAAACTAGATCATCTCATATATTATCTACAAGATCTAACTGTTGGTAAAAACGTAATTGGTATAATGTATACGATATACCGCAAAAAGAATTGTCCATCGTTATCGTCTTGTTAAACGCCGAGATTAACAACACAAAGTCTTTAACGTTGGACGTGGTCATGAAAAAGGATGGACTAGTCCTCCCACATCCGCAAAATTCTATGTTTTCTCATCACCGTAATAGCCCTAAACGCTGGATCTCTCACATCAGGAAGATAAATAGAAAATGGTTGCTAGGCGCCGGTACGGTGGGGCTAAGGTGGTGGAGTGACGAATAGGTCTTCGAGCAGGGGGCAATAAATAAGGGAACGGTCGTTTGGAGAACCCCAACCCCACCTCTCTTTTCCTCTTACCTCCCTCTTCCACCCCTTTAGTTGCCTCTCGCACTTTCCCCGCGAACTTCCGGCCTGCGCTGCTCATTTGTCTTCGCAACTACTCCTGGCTCGGGAAAAGGAACCTCATCATGGTCGAAGTCCCATATACTGCGATTCTGCAAAAGGGGTTTTGTCAAAACTGTCCTTTCAGGATTAGTAAGAGTAATGAAAATGTATGTTGTGCTCCTGTGTACAAGTTTTACCGATGGGAATTTCGTCGTCAGATGATGAAAACTGGTAGTTTGAAACTTTTAAAAAATCCAATATCATTAAAAAGTTGGGTGGGAGGATAAAGGGAGTATCCAGCAATTTGGATGAAAATGAAAAACTTCGAATTGGAATTCATTCCACGATGGAGTGACTGATGACAATAAGTTGCCTTCATTTTTATTTCTGTATTTGTCAATCGCTATTTTTTAATTTTTCAACACAACTTCATACTGAAATACGTAGCCTCCATTTTTGTATTTAAATAATTCTCCTTAACTACCCATCAAGTATGAACGTTCTTTATAAATATTATTTTTAGGCAAATTAGCTGGAAAGCTCATTTGTAAACAAGTTAAAAATGATATGTCGGATTATTTCTAAAGAGAATAATAGTCAAGTTTGTATTGGAAATATTATAGGTGTTATTATTGCAAAACAGGCTAATAATAATAAGCTCTTAAAATTACTTTTAGGAAAATTAATGGAAATCAGAGAATCATTATAGCATTTGATAAATATATTATTAGCAACCCTCTCTCGTGCGAGATCGATTAAGATAAAGATTATTTGTTTATTAGGATATACCTCATTGAATTTTGCTGTTATCTTGTTGTACGGTGGATGTGAACAATTGAATAATGAGTAAATCAAAATAGCGTGTACCTACGCTAAATAATGTAGGAAGGGTGAACTCGATCATACCGATTTTATTTAAAATGTAGATGATATCTATCTATATCTATCATATTGGTAATTTTCCACAGCATAGAATTTTTCTTTCTTTCACGACACATAGTTCCATCAGTTATATTTGCGAATAGTGACATTTTTTACGGCTATAGTCGACCAAAGTGAGCGGATATGGAGTACGAAAAGTTTCGGCCGCGCTTTCAAATGGAAGTAACCCAATGACCAATATGGCACCGTTAATTGATCGATATTGACCTACATTTAATCCCCCTCGTTTAATTAGAGTTGATCCAGGTCCCGGAGGACGGAAAAAAGGGTTCAAACGGCTACCCAGTTGACCACTTCTGCTGTATGTGATGACCCCAAAAACCATCTTTGAACGTCCATTATTGCCGATCAGCCGTCCATATTTGATTCGCAATAGCTTTAAGCCAAATTGCGGCTCAATTTTCACGTTAAGCATTATGCGAAAGGGCTACTAAGTTATCTGCCATGAGTTATCGAGCCAAATCCAAATAAATAAAAATTTTTAGCAAAAAATAGCAAGCCATAGAAATGAATACTGTACAGATCAATTGATCCGTCCCATAAGTAGAGTTCAAAGATTTAAATATGTTTATAAAAACGCATATTATTCTTTCCATAAAGCTGTGAAAAACATCTAGTAAATACCTGTAAGAAGCAATTGTATCGTACTTTACATGCGTTCCTTTGTTAGCGCAATTGTAAAATTGTAAAAATTTTTGTTCTTTCTTCAAGGTGGAATTTCATCCTCATCCGAAAAATGAATTTTTTATTATAAGCGCTTTCATTTGAAAGTTGAGAAAATATTTACTTACGCATATATTTCCCAAATTCATCTTTATACGTAACATTCTCCTTTTACATACTTAAAAATAAGATGAAGTGATTATTTTATTTAGAGATATAATTGCTATCACTACGATAATCAAATAAATATGTTTCCCAAGGCAATAACCAATTCGAAATTGTAGACGTAAAGGAATTGATAAAGACAACAAGGTATAAAACAGCAAGAATTTTTTTAAACGAGGAACGGATTTTAATGCCTAAGTAAAAAGCTGATTGATTCTTGACTTTAAATTCCAAAAACAACTACACGAGTTAATGTAAATAACTTCCTCCTAATCTGAACCAAACACTACAGCATGCGACAAATATAACGCCCTAAAGATCATTAATGAAACTTTAATTCCGACTATTTCAAAAGACAGGCAGCCTCAATGCGCTAATATAAATCAGTTATTTCAAATTGTATACACATTAAATTATCCATTTGTACTCTATGTAAGTTATTAGTATGAGCATTACACTTTTATATCATTGGATATATTATGCTAATGAAAAAATAGCATAAATAGCATAACCACAAAATGAAGTAAAATTCACACTACTAAGTTTATACCACGGAAATTCTGTAAATTAAGACCTATTTAAAAAGAGAAAGTCATAAAACATGGAGAAAACAAGAGATATGGCACATCTCCTCGATCCAAAACCCAACTACACACAAAACTCAACGCAAAAGACAATAATAATACACATCCCCCCATTGGCGGGTCCATGGAAACTGGGGATCGCGGAGAGGAGGAGAAGGATCAAGAGGGATGGGTGGTATTCCCGCAGTACTTATATATATATTCTCCCATTAATTTAAGAGGCGAGGGAAATTGACCCAACGCACTGGGTAACCTTGCTCGAAATCAAATTAAACGCAGCCGTCGCCAGAGAGCGCAGGAATCTCATTTTCTTCGAGAGCAGAGGAGAGGGGGAGCGGAAAACGAATAGAATGGGATTGGGAAAGAGAGAGAGATAGAGAGAAGAGAACAGAACTCGCGAAAAAGGTAACCAAAATTAAGCAAGAGCGGTACGGATCAGGCGGAATGTGTGTAGAAGGCTATTTCGAGACGGAGGAGGAAGAGTACGAAGAAGGGAAGTGAGAGAAGGAAGGAAGGGATTAAGGGAGGGTAGGTTTAGTGGTAAATGGAAGAAGGGGAGAGAAAGAGGAAAGGGAAAGAGATTGAAAGAGGCGACATAAAAAGGGAATGAAAGAGAAGAGAGGAAAAGGCAAGTGAGAAAAAGAACCGAGAGAGAAAGATGGGATGCCGCGAGAGGGATGAACAAAAAGAATAAGAAATAGTGTATGGGAAGAGAGGCATAGGAAATGAGTAAGAAAAAGGGTAAAGGGGAGAGAAAAATGAGAGCGGAAGAGTTAAAATAGGGAAAAAGTTACGAAAGGGAAGGAAGAAGCAGGCAAGAGATGGATAAGGGCAAGGTCGCATAAACAGTACCTCAGGCCCTGACCGTAAATGTATTGATGGGTCTTTCGCTTCCAACAAGTATAGAAGAAAAAATCCTATGAAAAATTTGCACAAACTTGTAAACTGCCACTAATAGAAAATGAATCACGATAAAAGTAATTTAATAAAAAGTACAGAATAAAAGGATATTCCCCCAGAATCCTGGGACCCAGCATTTACTTATTTTTCCAAAGTACGTAATCTGCGGTTTCTGAAGGACTTTTACAAGTGTTTCTAAACCAACTCTTTCTTCCGGATAAAACGCCTGGAACGTCATATTCTTTCATGGCTTAAGTTACCGGAAGTATTTGTTTACTTATTAAATGGTTCTTAAACACAAATTGAAAATTATTAAGTGCCGTCTTATTCATCCATACGGTGGTACTTCTTATGATAAGATTTATAGTGAACTAGAAAACAAAATAAATCCGCAGCAAGAAAGTAGCGCCGGAAGGTTAATGCTTAAAAGGAAAAGGAAGGAAATGACAGCAGAGGAATTACATAAAGGCTACATTAAGGCTAAATAAGGTTATATTAAGGTGAAATCTGAGTCAACATACAGCCAACCGGTAATGAAAATTTCCTGGATTACGCTAAATCTTCTTATTGAACGTGAAATAGTTTGGGATAAACAATGACGCAAGCAGCTATTTCCCTCCAGGATGGATCATGGGAAATTCTATTAATAATTAAATTACTTTATAGGAGTTTGTTCTGCCATGCCTTCACTCTTACGCAGGTTCTTAAAATTTAATCGTTTTCGTGTCGGTTGATGCGATGCGATCAGGGAGTAAATTAAATGTTACACGGGACACGATTAGGCAAGCAAAATCCTTCGTAGAGATCATCAGTCATATAGTTTAAATTGGTAACATTTTTATTACTTTTCGCGTTTATTACATTTATCATAGAATTGATAAATTTCATATCACGTGAGAATTTTTACAAGATATCGGAAGATCTCACTGTATACCTAGTTAAAAAGTATTCATGCTAACGCAAGCATTTGAAACGTTTGTGGACGATTAGATATGCCGGGAAAGAAAATCCTAACTTTATTAAATTTTTAAAAGCCTAAAATTCACCTGGGAACAGTAGTCAATATGCCATAGATTATCTATGTCATTGCTTACAGCTTAACATCATCATCATCATAGGTAGTCCGTGATTATTCATGGTTAAAGCTGGTTATCCATATACTCTTATTTTCCGCTGTCCTCTTCATATCTTGATAACTCTCTTTCACTTTCAAATCGTCTATCAGCTGAAACCTTTTCCTACCCCTTTCCATTTTTCCATCTAGTTTTCCTTCTAACACGTATTTAATCATACTTTCTCTCCTCAGGTATTGTCCAACCCAATTGGCCTTCCTCTTTCTAATAGTCTGTATAGTAATTCACTTCTCTCCTACTCTTCGTAGGACTTCATCGTTTTCATCCTATTTGTCCATTTTATCTTCAGAATTCTCCTCCAAGTCCACATTTCAAAGTCTTCCAAGTATTTGATGTCATTTTTCTTTAGCGTCCATGTTTCTGCCCCGTACAAAGCTATACTCCATACATAGCATTTTATGAACTTATAGTTTATATAACGATGAAAATAAAAGCTGCCACAATTACATTCAAATTTCCAAATGAAATTAAGCGTGTATGCAGTGCAAGAGTAAATAATATTAATTCAATACATTACTAGGGGAATATCCGAATAAAGTTTTCTAATACAGCATCAGCTTTGTAGTCACACGATCATGAAAGGTAATCATGGCGAAGTAAAAAATGGGTTCCGATGTTGCAAAAAAGACATGCTAAGGCTGACTTATCTACGACTGTAACCGGGGAGTTCCATAAATCGTAACGAATAAGAAACTCCTCCTCGTGATTGGAAAGTGCCCTTGCCCATCCCCCGCGCCACCTTCCATTAGGTCCTCCTCGAGAAACGGTCTATAAAATCCATATCTTATGCAAAAGTTAAACTTATCCCGGAGGAATTCAAAACTCTGGCAGAAGTGAATAAAATACTCCGTGTCTCAACTCCCTACAGACTCTTCTCGCTAACATTTTGCATGGGATAAGCGAAGCGTGAGCATGGGTGCGCAGCAAGGGAGGGGAAGGAATGTAGAGAGGGGTGGGGAAAGAGGAGTAGAGTTCGTATGGAAGGGAGGGATAATCATGGAAGAGAGGGGATTATTTCAGCGGAAGAAAACAAGTTCCTTAAATAATTCAACGCTTTTAAAGGTTTAACTTCCACTTTAAGGGTTGGCTTTGTCCTCAAAAGTGATGATGAGATATTGGAGAGGCAATGAGTGGCTCTGAATAAATGAAGAAGTAGCTTATCACAATTACTTCGGAAAGAGTTAGAGAAGTAAAGGGGCGGAAGATATTCTCGCTATCGTTGCCCCTTTCTCGTCGCTCCTTTTCATGCAATTGGGCCATTACATATTATTTTACGAAAACGGAAAACATCTTCTTGTTATTTCGGTATGTTTAGCTTCAGAAAATTAATTTTGGATTAATATTTATATTTCATAGCGTAATGACCAATAAGAAAATACGGAAGGATACGAGTGTGTATTTCAACGAGAGTTTACTATAAATATTGATATTTGTAACGATAAGTTCCTTCGTATTCGATTTTAGAACGGAGCGAAAAAGAGGATCGTTTTTCCCAATGACGATAACAGAACATAATAGGAAAAGATAGCGTAGGAAAACTAGGGACATTTGGTGCACTTCAGCTCCTGCTATCCACCAAAAAGGTGACTTGCAGGGTATCATTTAGATGTAGATGTTCGTATTCCGTAACATTTCCATTATTTCGCATAATAGCCATATCTTCATAACAGATGTAAACAATCAGTGTGCATAAAACTGTAATAGAAGAATACCAAAAATAACTACTTAATATTAGTTTAAAATAGTTCTACAAGGTTCATTTTTAAGTTTCATTTTACCGTAAACCAATCTAGCCATAATTGATTTAGCAAAGGCACAGAACCCTTCAAAATAAAACAATAATCAGTCACAATTTTCCATAGGGAAATATTCGCATTCTA
This sequence comes from Tanypteryx hageni, assembly GCA_028673005.1. Taxonomy (NCBI): domain Eukaryota; kingdom Metazoa; phylum Arthropoda; class Insecta; order Odonata; family Petaluridae; genus Tanypteryx; species Tanypteryx hageni. The sequence goes on from CM054116.1 coordinate 49,214,136, forward strand.
TGTCTCTAAAATCATACCGGGATGTACTCCATATAATATATATATATATATATATATATATATATATATATATATATATATATATATATATATATATCCAATTACCCACGAAAAGTCAAACCCATGATTTAAAATTTCTGTTTTCAATGCGTTAAACTAGATAAATCAACGAGGTTTTTACTCATTGCCATCATGAAATGTATAACTTAACAAGTAGATGAAAATTTAGTGTAGTACGAGCATTGTAGGAGAATAGGTGATTTCAAATTGATTGCAGAAATGCGAAATATATTAAAGGAGTGAGATGGAGAGAGAAAACGGACTTGGCTCATTAAGCAGACGATTACGCTTTCGGAGTCGGTATAAAAGGAAAATCACAACTTGGAATAGAATTAGATGGATAAAATTCTTAAAGGAAGGCAGTGCGCAATAATAAACACCCCATACCACATCCGGAAGGTTAAGAAGAGCTGCGCAAGATGGCTCGTAAAACGCATAAGAAAGCTTAGGAAGATGATTACCTTCAACTAAAAAGCATTTCGGTATTATTTAAAATCTAGGGCTTCTTAATCGAAAAGATTTTACCCAAACGACGTATCAAGATTTCGAGAGTGACTTAGGGAAGAATTTTTAAGCATTAGATTGATTAAAGAACAAGGTTAATTAATTTAATTTTCAAGAACAAAAAAATACATTCTCACGAATTCGAATATGAAACGTAGAATGAAACTTTTCAGAATCATAGTATTTATATAGGTCGTATTACAAATATTTGAATAAAACCATTAAAAAAATATTATTTGAGTCTATGGAACAATCGCACTGGAAAAATTAGAAGTAATATCACTCTAATATATGAGAAAAATCCAAGAATGACCTCAACTTTGAAGATATTTCAGAAAGAATGGCACTTAACGTTATATTACTCCGTGAAAGAATTTAATATGTTTTTTACAGCTAATGAAACTCTCAGTACTAATATCATGAAGTGGATATTTTCCAAGTAGAAACACTCCCAGTGTATTAGTGGACCTTTGCGAGAGAAGCAGTGAATGCTCACCGTCGACTAAGGATGAAAATATTATCTTTTTTGAAAGCTTTGACACTATTGGAGATGAGAAAATCCGGATGGAGGGAAAGAAAGAGGTGCAAAAGAAAAGTCTTCACAAATTTACACGCACCCCGACGATGACTTAGCTAAGTCGACGTCTGCCTACTTTCTAACCTTCCATATCTCCCTCTTATGTCCATCTCTCTCTTTCTCAGATCCTCTCCCATCCCATTTTTGACACCTCTCAACGCACGATGTATTTCATTCTCATTCCAGCACACACCCCTTTATACCTAATGCTTTCCAATGCGTTTGGGATCCGGACTACGATATGGAATCTGCATCCACGAGATGTAATCTTGGGTCTAAAACCCGTCTCTCCACTCTCCCTTACCTCTTCAGCCACCTCTCTCTCTTTCTCTCTCGCCATCTATCTCCATCTCTCTCTCTCTCACTCCATCCCCATTTGCGGGAACGAGTCACGACGGACGTAGATCTCACGTGTGCGTACCTTTTGTGAGCTATGAAAGGATGAGAGGAGGGAGGTGTCACGTGACCCAACGCCCACCGTTATGTCGTTGTCCAATGAAAGCTTCAAGACCGATTTGATGGATGAGATTGTCCGTCATTCGTCTGTTGACCTATTTTCAAGGGGAAGACTTGAGGCAGACGGTCGCTTTTATGTTTTAAACAAACGTCCGATCCCCGAGGTCTGCCATTGGTGACGACAAATCTAAACTTTGCTGACGAATTTTTCTTTCTAATCTCGATGCGTTCAAAATGATGAGGAGAGTGTGAATAAGTAGGACGCAAGCATACACCTGCGGTAAAAAAAACGTACCTTTTCATTCATTGATCAAGATTGGAGAAGTCTTTTTCGTATTTCTTTTCATCAGATTAAATGTATAATTTAAAACAAATAATGCAATGTTAGTAATTATAGCATTTTAATGGAGATTTGAAAATACAATAAACAAATTTTTTATTATTAATTACCATGCTATTATATCTGTTAGAGTTAAGTTTGAAGAATGCATGTAACTTTTTAGCGCGCTTTTTTAATGCAGTTATGGTTTCATTTTGGCGTCTGTTTGCCTGACTGTCTGTGCATTTGCTTAAATTGAAATTTTGGCAAAACCGTGAACGATACTGAGCTGAAACTGGGAAGGTATATTTCTGTACTGCTGCCATTTGTTTTTCTGTAGATTTGGGTTTTTTTAAATATAAAATTTCGGATAAGGACTCATTTAATTTTTTTAATATCTCCGAATATGTAAAAGGCGGAAAGCTGAAAATATGATCGTTCACTTTCATATTAAAGCCACTTATTCTCGAGAAGTTTGAGAAATATCCTAAAAGAAACTTGTAATATTTTAGTTACAAAATGGATTCCGTTCAAAACTTGATGGTCATTTTAGTATTATCAATTATCCAAAATTTATTTTTTAATGTAAAATGTAAGTTTATATAGAACGAAGCGCAATAAAGCGCTAATTTAGCTAGTAAATCTCTCTCATGTAAACGCTAACCTCACCTTCACATGGTACTCCCCGATATAAAACAAACGATGCTTTACTGAACGGATATTTGACGATATAACAACATGAAAATAAAAAACGTCTTAATATTATCCATGTTCATGGATAACTCTCAACTTGTTTGCTATTAATTACTATGCTATGTTATACAATGACCGTAACGGCTTCTAAATCAAACATTCTCTCTTTATACAGAAAAGCAAACCTTACGGACCACGTTTTCATTTCATTTTTTAAAGGACTAGCCATTAAATGCCGGCGGAGGTTTTTGGGTTTCGCTACGTGGAGATCGTTTTTGATTCTCGGCGTTTTGCACACGTTGCAGCCTGCATCTTCAATAATAAACAACGCGTGCGAAATGCCGAGCATTGACCGCGTTTTTCACGCAGCGAAACTCGAAAATCACCGACAGCGATCAAGTACGCTGCGAAAACCTTTGCCTAAATCTCACCCATTAATCCGTAGCCTACGGTACATGCTCACATAAAGGAGAAGGTTTTGCTTCTAAGGAAACATTTTTTTCTGCAAAACCCTCCTTTCTTTCTCCGTTCACTAAGTCCTTGAGATACTATTTCCTTCCCACATTTTGGCGCGAGTAATTGTAAAATATATTCGTACTAGATAGATGAACTTTATGATAATAAACATGATAACATGATGTGCCTACATTTTAAAAGGAATGCTTTCATTGTTAAAGGGTGTTCTTCATTACACACACACGCGCGCGTGTTTGTGTGTACTGATAGTAAAGTTATACGATGAAAACCTAATTGACAAAGTATAGTAACTGAAAGTTTTATCAACATTTGTCTCTTATGAACGTTATAGTAGAACGCTTTCTGCGTAACTCATTAGCAATTAGTTTATGTTATTCTGTGAAGATAAGTTGAAACTCCTTTTTTTAATGCGTTATAAACTAATGTATTTTTAAAATCCGTTAATGTAATCGTTTTGTCCGACAGTCCCTCCATCCGTCCGTCATACTTCAGTATCTACATCGTTCAAGTTAGAGCAACCAAGTTTTGAGGGATTATTCATGGCCATAATTTCTTTCCAGGGGCAGCCTAAATGGTGCGCTGTGGGGCATAGCGAACAGTAAAACATTAAGTTAGTGAACTACATCCACACTGTTCAAGTTCTAGCAACAAAATTGTCCGTTTGCCTTTTAGCAGGATATTGAAAATCTTTTATCGTCCGTCTATGCGGGTCCGTTACTAAGGTAAATTTTCGTTTTGTTTACGTTGCTAAAGCAATAAAAGCGAAGCGTTAAAACGTTCAATTTATTTTTGAAAAAGGATAAAGACAATATTGCAACTGCTTACCTGCGGTGAGTTATGTTTTAAATAAGATTTGATTGATTTTGTGTTTTACATTTTGTTTTTATTGCTGAGTTTCTAATTAAAATACATTGTAAGAAATAATGAATGTGATTTTAGTATAATTTACGACAGTTTGTTTATTTTTATATGCCATTAGTTTTAAGATATACCGATATTCCTTTAAAAAAAACGCCCTTAATATCTAATTCATCCGTTCTTTCCTTATTTATTACATTAGGAGCGATAAAATGTAAATGATTTTCAAATTCTACCAGAGGTATTATACTCAAAATGTTTATTTCTAGAGTTGCTAAATTTTACTATTAATTTAATTTAATTTGGCAATATACATTCTGATAGGTTTTATCCAAAATTTAATCCCAATGCGGAATCTAGTATAATCAGAAGCTCTCCTGAAGAGAAATTACTTGCAGAAATGAAACATGACACAAAGCTTTTATAAGAAAACTAGCGCAAATTCCCGTCAAAATGACAGGATATAAAATTTAAAGTTTCTATTTTTTACTTGGTTTTTTAATAGAAAGACATATACTTTGCAAAATAAAAGTTTTAACAACTTCTTATATAACAGTGTGTGGGCGTTTGGGTGTGAGTTTGTGTGTGTGTGTGTTAGGGTGTGTGTGTGTGTTTGCGTTGTGTGTCTGTCTGTCTGTGTCTGTCTGTGTCTGTCTGTGTCTGTCTGTGTCTGTCTGTGTCTGTCTGTGTCTGTCTGTGTCTGTCTGTGTCTGTCTGTGTCTGTCTGTGTCTGTCTGTGTCTGTCTGTCTGTGTCTGTCTGTGTCTGTCTGTCTGTGTCTGTCTGTGTCTGTCTGTATGTGTCTGTCTGTGCGTGTGCGCGTGTGTTCGTGAGTGCGTGTGTGTGTGTGTGTTTTCGGCTAATCAACCTCTTGGATAATTATAGCCATTATTCCTTCCACACCAAACACAATCACAAGGGAGGAGGGAAAACCGGTGCCGGCATTATTCTACACGAAGAACACCAAGGAGGCCGACGGCTTAACGTCCCTTCCGAAGGACGGAACACTGAATTTGAGCGGTCTCCTTGAACAACATAAACGGGGCCGGGCGGCCTTAGAATAAATCCTACTTTCGCTGGATTCGTACCCGTTACCCATTCGGGCAATAGGCGAGAGTGGGGAGGAGAAATGGAGAGAGGGAGAGAGAGGAAGGGAGTGAAGGATGGTGGGAAAGGGGAAAGCAGCAGGCGAGTAGCAGCCAGCGTCCTAACCACTACACCACAGGCACCTCCTTATATAACAGTATTCCAAAAATTGTCGATGTAAAATTTCCTTTCTGCTTCACCCTTTTCCCTATTTCACCCAACCCATTGGGAAACATTTATTCAACTATGTATTGATTTAGATTTCTCTAATTGTTAGTTGTATTTAAGATAGGTTAAGGGAAGATTTTTAGATATTTTTCTACTTTTCTACTTGAGCTAATTTAACATACGCAATTTCGCGAAATAAGCATCAATGAGATTGCCGCTGTCGGCGAAAAACGTACAATTTTATTTAAATATAAATTGTGGAGCAATGTTACGCGTATTTGAAAATCGAGGGCAGGAAAGTTATTGTAATTCTTTCAGAAGTTCTTCGGTTTGAGTATCAATATTGAACGATTATTATAAGTAATTTTGAAATACAAAATATAAATACGCAGCAACTTTCCCTATGTTAAGAAAAAGGAGAGACCGAAACGCTCCTGGAATCGAACTCCGCCCTCAGTTGAACACGGTGTTTACCCATACTCCCCTTAAGACCTCAAGCCGACGAAACACTGACAGAGTTATCAAAATAGAAGTAGCCGTTCTCAAGTTGTAGCGGGACAAACTGAATGACAAATAAGTACATAAATGCTAAATAGCAATATTATCCGCTCGGAAAGTGAAAGACCCGTGTTCGATTCCCGGTCATAGCAGACTTTTTCTCGTTTCAGAAATACTCCAAATAATACAGCTTATGCCTGTCTGCAAAGGATCTTCAGATCACTTTATTCTATAAATTTCCAGCTATGGATTAATTATTGTTTTAATAAAACATTCCCAAAAGAAATACATTGCATCCTCATTTATAGCTATAAAATTGATTCATCCAATTAGCTAGAATTAGGATACAAATAGGAGAATTTGACAGTTGTACGACCGATAGAACTAACTATATATTTTTCTTGAAGAGAGAATTCAAATCCGTGCCGAATAACCTTAAAAATTCTTTTTTTGTCAAAAAAAGAAAATTATTCAAAATTTTAGTAATGAGAAATTGTGAGGCCGTGGAAACAAGTCTAATTCTTTATAATGGTGTAATACAATTAAATGGGAAATATGAAGGGGGTCACGGAAAAGAGAGACTCAACAAATTGCATTTCGTGCCGTGAAATGAATAAACGAGAATAAAGATGGAAAGCTATTTTAATTGAAATTTTTTAATATGATCTGTTATTGTAATATAAAAACAAGGTTCTTTTAATTTTATTTCATATAAAATAAATATTGCCAGTAAAAATCCCTTACACCGTTATATAAAAACAAGGTTCTTTTAATTTTATTTCATATAAAATAAATATTGCCAGTAAAAATCCCTTACACCGTTACATCCGAATCGCAAGCAACGATACAACGGGCAGGCAAGCTATATATGTATATTAAGACCGTCCATTGTTAAGTGGTTCACCATTTGAAACAACGCTGCTTGACGCTGCATGCAACTTATTCGCCTGTTCTATCATCGGTAGAGAAAACGCAAATATGACGGGGTTTTATATAGAAGCTTGAGCACATCAACCGCCTCGAATTTTTGTTTTCATTATTCAAATTCATGGTCGGAAACGATCTCGCCAGCATACCCTGCTGGAAGAAGATCGACATCTACCCTAACCCCTTCCATCTCCATCATCGTCCCTTTCTCCCCCTCGCAGTATAACCACCCTCGCTGCATATGAGAGAGAGGGAAGTAGAGAGATGAGAGAGAGAGGATAGATAGATAGATAATCGTCTTTATTCGGGCGAAATTTAGACCATAAGGTCCATTCTTACATTTAACCCTAAGAGAAAGAGGAGAGGAGAGATAGAGGGAGTGAAGGAGGCCGAGAAGGGGGAGGGGTGGGGAGAGGGGGAGGGGAGGAGGGGGGAGGGGAGGAGGGGGGAGGAGAGGGTGGAGGAGAGGGAGGAGGGATGATAGAGGGAGGGAGGATAGGGGGAGGGGGAGAGAGGATAGGGGGGAGGCGAGTGGTGGGAGAGGGGAAGGGGAGAGGGGGGAAGGGGTGAGGGTGGGAGGGAGAGAGGCGGGAGGGGTGAGAGGGGGAGAGAGATAGGGAGAGGGAGGGGAGAGGGTAGAGGAGAGAAAAGGAGACAGAGAGAGGGAAGGAGAGAGAGGAAGACGTGGAATGGAAAATGGAGGCAGAGGCTCATCGGAGAGTGCGAATGATGTCGCTTTCACACACAGCAGGTTGCGTCGGTCTCCTGCTGCGAGAGGATACACCCGGCGGGGAACGGTAGCAGGTGTCCGAGCGCACCTACCGCTCGAGCCTGTTGAGAGCGCTTATACTGCCGAAATGCAGACATAGTGCGTATCACGATTCTGCCATATTAGCAATGGAATCTATTAATCCGCATCCATCGGGGAGAGGGGAGAGTAGATGAGGGCATAGATCGTGGGAGGCAATGGCGGGTGGGGGGGGGGGGGCTAAAGCGAAGTTACATCGACTTCGAATGGAGTGGGCAGTAGACGAACGCGAATACAAGAACAAGAGCCGATAATGATGGCTTCTTAAAAAAAGTACTTCGTAGAACGATCTTGTGAAATGGACGCGGCTTACTGGGCATGTATCGAAGCCGCTAAGTACTTCTCTCGTACTTTCGGGTTATTTGGAGAAAATCCGAGTAGGACGCATATTTTTTTTAATGGTGAATTTCTCTCTCGGGCGATTTTCGCCTATTTTCCAACTGGATGATAATATCTTACGTAAAGTGAATTTATTATCAGGGATTAGAAATTAATTTCTTTGAAGAAATTAGGTTTCATTTTTCAGAGAATCGCAAAAATTAATCAACATAGTACATAAGACACTCCCTTGATATTGTTTTTAGCAGCCGTTTTAATTGTTTTCTATTTAACTTTTAAGTAATGCAATAAACTCAATTTTATACTTTCTCTTATATGTAAACACTGATACTTAGTAAATTATTATTGCATTTAAATATATTGTATTTGAGTTGCAAACAACTTACTATGTAGCCTCGAACGTTTGTCGCAACCGAATTGTGTATTTGCTATAGATATAATCACATTCAAGAATTGAAACGTCTTTAGTCAGCGGCGCTGATATCGATGTGCGAGTTTCACAATCCATGCGGCCCTACTATATAGGTGGTCTCGCTGATTTTTGAATTATGGTTAAAAATACGAAATGTCTTTCTCGTACGCATACGGAAGATGGTGCGTAACAGAAGAATCTTTCAAAAAAAGCCTTCCGTGATTCGATTCTGAAATAACATTCTCAAGCCTACTTTCTAAAATATTTCTGATTAAATAATGCAGTTTGATTCTTAATAGTTTTACGAGCGCACAGAGAACATAAGAAAAAAGCCTAGAAGGAATACACTTTACATTTACGACGTCGTCTTAACACGTCTTCTCTCCCACATCAACTAGTCTTGTTCTATGAAATATATACAAGGTGAAATTTAATTAATTATTTCGATTAGTTATGAAGAAATCTTGATGTAAAATGAATTAATTTTCTTTATTAAATATCTCATTTAAAAAAATAAAAACTTTGGTGATGCACTTTTCGAATGAGCACACAAATCCATTGAATTTTTAAAATCGAAGAGTATGATATCGCGAATATTATACCAACGACGTAAATACATAAATTCAATGTAAATTGAACCAGCTGATGGATATTATTCCAAAACCTCATTCGCCGAGCACATAAAAAAGCTCAGCGTTGGATTGAAAGAGACTTCTCTAGACTAGTGTCGCGAGTGTGCGGGAGAGAAAATAAGTGGTTAGGGGGACTCCTACAAATATTCAACCTCAAACGCACAGTCCACAGTATCTCTCGTCTCGCTACTCTTCCTTAGCAGCGAAGGGACGGAGTGAATGAGACGGAGGGAAAAGAGAGAGATAGTGTGTGAGGAGAAAAGAATGGGTTCGGGAGGGATGGGATCCAAGGCGAATAGGGAACTAAGAAAGGGGTCTGTGTGTATTTGTGTGCGTGTGGGAAAATCTTCCCGACTTCCCAGTTTTCTCCCCTCTCTCCCTCTCGACGCACCCGACAATTTCCCAGGCGCCTTCTCCATGAAAGAAATAGAAGGAGGGGGGAAGGAAATAGAAGGAGGGGGGGGAGGAAATGGAGTCGGGAGAAGAAAAGTGGACTAAGCCACCTCTGAGGGAGGAATCGTCTTCTTCTTCTTTGCTCTCCTTCGCGCCTCCTTTCCCTACTACTCCGACCGCTTCCCTTCTTTTCCCCCGCATACCAAAACCGGCCTTTCCTCAACCCGTTCTTCTCCCTATTCCCCGGTTCCCTTCTTTCCACACGCGAGAAGGGGAATGGGAGAAAGAGTAGGAGGAGGAGGAGGAGGAGGAGGAAGCCCCATCCCGACCGCTCGGGAATGCCGATCCTGCAGGATTTGACGCATTACGGCCGCATTGCCTAAGGCTCACGACAGCCCACCCGAAGGCGCCAAAAATCCCTCCTCAGTCTAGTCCGACGTCCCGCCCAACCCACTATCCCGATCCTTCCTTCTTATCTCTCCGTCTCTCATTCCTCCTCCTCGATCCCCTGACTCTCTCCTCCTTCTTCTCCCGGTCGAATCCCCGACGTCCGAAGACCCTCCTCAACCGATTTACTCCGCGCGGCGGCGGACGCTGGCGAAGAATGCGGAGGCGTTCATCAAAAATGCAGCGCCCTCCCGTTCGATCGCCCGGACGAAGTCAGTCCCTCTCTCCTTTATTCCTCAAAAAAAATCTCTCGCTCGTATTATTTCCTCGCTGTCTCGGGGGTTTTTCTTTCTGTTCGACGGTGGGGGTGTGAGGATTTTTTTTGAGGGCTTTCAATTTGTTTGTGATGGAGAGGCAAACGGATTATTTCTTTCGTTCTCATGGGGATGCGCGCGATAGCAACCGCAGTGATACATGTTCTTTTTTTCCTCTCTCACTCCGTCGTTTAAAAGGAAGGATTTCGTATCTCGCAAATGCTTTTCGTATGGACAAGTGAAAATGGAATGGCGAAGACATTGATGCACGGTTACTGCTTGTAATCGGATGCTTAACATAGCGGAATTAGCAAATATTCATTACGGAAGGAGAAAAAAATCCGAAAGGTTATTTTCCTTCTTTCGTCATTGATTCAGCTGCTCAGTATTACATTGGAGTTTTACCAGAGTGTGCTATAAAAGTGAAAAAGTTAAAATAGGTTAACTTATTTCATTAATTATGATTCAATTTTAATTTAAACTATGGATATAAGTGACAATTTAAATATTTCTGCTTTTTTTCAACCATTTCATGTCTACTGAAATAATCGCCAATTGAATTACGGCCGTAAAGCTCACTCGATTTCACTTTGAGCAGAAATATATAATTTCATTTAACCACATCAGTAAGCATTATTCATTATTAATTATTTAATTAGATCAATACCAGATTACTTGCTCGTAAATTAATCGTTCCGGGTTACGTTCATTTATTTAAATGATAAAATTAATTTTTGTTTGTAAATTTTAACATTAAAATTCAGTTTTTTAAGTTTATTCTTTTAGCTTTATCTATCATTTACTTAATTTATGAACTAAGAAAATAACTGCAATATAGGACCATTGAGGATGTTTTGACAACACACGGAGTTACTCTGATAAATACTAATATTTTCGTCTCTTCGGACGAAGATTTCGGAACACCTAGTGTTCTATCACCCTTAAAAAGCAGACGCGACGCATTAAACCGGAATGAGAAAAAAATGCGTGTACTTAAATAAAATATTCCTTCATAAAGATTTCTACCCAATACCTTGCCGAATTTTTTAAAAGAAAACGATTCCAGCGAATTCGATTGCACAAACAATCCCCAGCGTAATAGAACCGGAAAATCCTGAGGTTTACCTCGGAAAAAACCACCGCTGTAACGAAAGATAAGGGGGAAAAGAATGGCGGTGGGAAAATTCCTAGCAAACCTCAGGAGTTTTTAGGAGAGAGAGAGAGGGAAAGGTAAGGAGAAAGGAGGGACAGGGATAGAGAGGAGGGAAAAAGTCGAGTAAAAAAAGGAAAGGAGAGGTCGGAGTAGAGATGGAAGTAAAGCGAGGGAGATTGAGTGAAGCTAAGAGAAGGCGAAATTATACAGACGAAGCCCCTAATATTTTTTAACTTAAACCAATTTCTAGGACGAAATAAAATGAAAAATAAGACAGGAGGAAAGAGGTAATCAGGCAAGTGAAGGGAATGAGGAGGGCCTTAAATTGTGGCCTGCCGTTGTTCCATTCTCCCTCATACCCTACTCCTCCAGTATAAAGATGCAGGGGAAAGAAAAGCGAAAGAAGCGGAGTCAGGCCATCCGCCACGAGTTCCCTCAAGAGAAAGAGCGAATGAGAAAGAGAGAGAGAGAAAGAGAGGGAGAAGAGATATTATTCGCGAACGCATATCTTGGTACTGCTGTCTTCAGACGTGACTCTTTCCGCTAAGCTGCTTACCGTCATCATCTTGGTGGGCTCAAGAGAGTTGGTGTGGTATGGGTTTGGGTGGATTTGGCACGAGAAAGCAAGGGGTTGGGAGGCAACGGTGGGGATGGTGGTGGAAAAAGAGGTTATAGAGGTAGGAGGAAAAGAAAATGTAGGGAGAACGTAATAGTAGTGGGAAAAAGGGCCGTAAGAACAAGAGAAAGAGAGAGACATGGAAAATATAGACCAAAAAGAGCTGGAAGAAAATCACGTGAATAAAGGTAAAGATAGGTAGGTATATAAATATGACACAATAGAATCGTGAATAAAAAAGATTGCAAAAGAGCTATATATACATATAAATGTAGAAAGATATAAGTGGAGATATAGTATGCAGACAGTTATAGAGATTGGACGTGAAAGAAAAACACAGGTGTTAAAAAGATGAATACATAAGCGTTATTTATATATACGAGTTGTCGGTGCTTGCACACTGTAAGCACCTAAAAAATCACCATACACCATGTTTTAAACTCGTAAATAAACCAACGCGATCTATAAGGCAACAGCTCTATAGCCACGTGGAGCTCGTATGCATTAAATAATAAATTCCATGAGTTTCCGCAGAGTATTTATAATTTGACGCAAAATTAAGGCAATTATCTGTAATTTCCAAACTTTCTGAAAATCTGCTCGTTTTCAAGTTTTCGTATTTCAAGTTTTGTAACCCAGATCGCCCTGCACGAGCAATATAATAATAATCATCATTAAAATTATGGAAAAATTAGGATATTTTTTGTTAAGATTATGGCATCATCACCCGTGTCTTTAGCTCGTACTTAGATAGAAAAATCGCGAAATAGGTATGATGCCATTGTATTTAACATTTCTCGAAAAACTACGAAACACAACATTAAAATACTTTTCACGTTTTACTAAATCTCGTGGGTTAGTATAATGACGACATCATAAATTTACATCCTAGTTTAAAATCAAAGGCCTAATAACATAGTTCTAGAAATAAATGGAATATTATGTGCTAGGATAAAGACGTACTTCGTTGGTTGGCATTAAAGATATAATGTAATATATAATCCATTAATTCCCATTAAAAGCATTGCATCAATGCTCTTGAAGTATGGAAAATCAATTTCCATTGAGTCGTAGCTATGGCAGTTAATATTTATTATTGTGGAAAAGCAAAAACAATTTCATAATTTTATGATTAAAACCAAAGTTTTACGCAAATTCAGCCTGGATTTGAATTTTATCTTCAAGAAAAATAAACTTCAATCTTTCATCCAGAGAATATATCCCGACTTCGTATATTAATTTTAACTAATTTAAACAAGATGTAAAAGTATATTCCATAAATTGAATACACAGAGATTTTAAAGGCGTTCTTAATAGGAAATACGTATGGAACGGTATCGAAAGATTAGGTGATTCTTGAATTTTTATCCCCGACACTATAGTCTCGGGGACTATCTTTTAGTAAATGTTGTACTCTATCTAAATAAATTTTTAAATCTATATCTCGCAGGTTATATAAGAGAATGGGAGAGAAATATGTGGATTTTTAATTGTTGTTTGCTGAGAGAACCCTCTTAGCGATCGATGTAAACAAAATATGCGATGTTTTGCTTGGGATATTCTCTAATTTTTATCTCCGAAACCATAACTCATAATTATATGGCCACGCAGACTATCTTGTAGTAATTTTTGTTTTCTATCCGAATATTTTTTTAAATCTATACCTTACAGATCATATAAGAGCTAGGGAGATAAAAGTTTGGTATTTCATTATTGCTTGACGGATGACATTTAACGAGATACGAGTATAAGATTAATGTAATTATGTAAAGTGGAAGTTCTAATTGACGGATTCAGTTAAAAATCACAATTGGGTGATATATTTTAATAAAGATAACTCATACCTAATTAAATTAAAATCCGTCCAGTGGCTTTGGGGATGAAAGTTACGACGGACGGACGGACGGACCAGACGTGCCCATAAGGCATTCTGCTATTACCGCTTCGCCGGTAATGAACGCCTAAAAAGAAATTTTATAAAGCCTTGAGCCGTTTTCAATTCTTTTCTTATGGGTGTTTAAAATGTGACAATGGGGTCAAAAATACCCCTTAAATATAACTTTTTCTGGAATTTTGGATTTTTTCCAGAGGTTGTACCCAATGACCTCTCTTCATGCAAAATTGCTAAATAGTTCTCCATTCAATATAAGCAACTGTGTCGAAATGTTAAACTAAGATTTACAACTATATAAAATATACAGAGAGAGAAAGAGAAAACAGGATATACCCAGTAAAGCTTCTGAGGATGAGAAGGGTAAAAAATTTGGAAACATAACGGACGATTGCAATTATTGAGTGTAGAAGCCAAGTTTCGGAACATATCGAACGCGCAGTTATAAAGCAAGAAAGGGCAGTCATTGTTTGAGAGCAGCAGCTTCGGAATAATAGAGGAAGAAAAGAAGAGGGAGAGAGAGTGGCAGAGAAAGAGAGTTGATAAAAAGCCACGAGAGTCCTTGTATGGGGATAGAACAGAGCGTATTGCTGGGAGTTTACGAAAAGGCAAGAAATACGGGGGAGATTTATTAAGACAAATAGGGAAACGGGGAGCGTTTGGACATGACCGAAGCTCGGCCAGGAGTGAATTAAGAGAAAGAGGATGGCCCAGAGTTAATTAGGGAGAGTAAAAACAAGAGTGAGGAGAGAACGCAACGCAGGAGAGAAAGAGGGAGGGAGAGAAGGACACGAAGAATATTTAAAATGCATAGCTAAGAAATGCTGTGAAAAAATTCCCCAAACCGTCATACTGCGACGCGCTCTGATAAAACCCGAGTCTTTTATCTCCCAAGAGATATTTTTCCTCGAAAAAATTTCTCTTCTATATCTCCGATAAAAAGGCTAAAGGGAATAACGTTGGGAAGAAGACCGACCTGTGAAAATTTTAAGAGAACGGGGTATGACAAAAGCGTCCGGGATGCCTATGATCAAGGGAAACTACGCGATGCTGATACCCTTTTCCTGGCATAATATCTGAGAGTATGGGACTGGTCAAAGGGCGAACGGGTGTTATAAAAAACGGCGGACGGTTTTAAATAAAAGGGAGGATGGAGGAAAGTATTGGTTCCTGAGAAGGAAAAGAGTTTGGGACGTATTTTATTTTTTATCTCCAGGGTTTATGCAAGAACAAGAGTCGAAGCTGAGCGAGGATTTTAGAGGTTGGTAGAAAATAAGGGGGGAAGGGGTTAGGTTTGGGAGAGGAGAATTGGTGACAAAATTTTCTTTCGGAGGACGAGAAAAGAGGGCGAGAGAGAGAGAGAGAGGTTGTTTAGGGAGAAGCAACTATGACGTCCGCAGAGGGAATTAATTTCGAAGTAGAGAGAGAAGAGACGAAGAGGGAAAATAAAGATTGCAATTAAAGAGAGGCAAAAGAGTAAGGTCGCGGGGTGGGGGATTTTACAGAGATAATTGATAGCGAGGTTAGCTTTTCGTAGGAGAGAGAGAGATATGAGGAATTCGGAGAAATGGGGCATGAGATAATTTATATATCTTTGCTCAAGCTTCATCGCTTCCCATTTCTACACTTTTCGGCGAAGTAGTTTTTAAAATATATTTTTAACGATTTTTCGGGTTCGTTTTATATTACATCATCGCAGTTATATTTATTTGAAAAAAATATACGCAACGATAAAGCCGATCTCGTGAGAAACAATCTTTTTTTTTATTTTCAATTTTCTCCCGCGTAGTTTTAAAGGTCGGCGGGAGTGTTCCAGGCGATTTCTTATTTTCGATCATGTTTTTTCGATATCGAAGAACTGATAGGGATATCCAATTATGAAGATTTTCAGTCGATTGGAAAGTTGCGCGCTCATTTTTTTAAAATTGGCGATTCAATCTCTTTAACTAAGTGAATAAATTAGCCGTGAATATTCATAAATGTTAATTTAACCTAGTATGCCGACGCTTTGCTATATTCAAAGTAAATGTAAAATAAATAGTACCAAATATGTGTCAAACTTAAAGCAATAAATGCGACCCTAAAATTGCTTGTTTAATTTATAAAGGTGCTAATGTGATTTCTTCAGCCGTTAAATATGAATATTCATCAGAAATTTTAAGTATTTTTGTAAGAGCACATTCTATTTTTCCTCCGCATTCTGGAAAAAATAATATGGCCGAGTAACGCCAATAAATCCTTCGTTAGCTTTTTTATTTGTGACGTTATTTTATACCACGAGCTCTGAAGATTAAATTGATTTTGCATATAGCAATCATATATTTCGTTTAATTTTCAGTGAAGTAAATGCACTCATTTGTAGCTTTACACACGGGATTGTTTCCCACTTTCACATAAATTTCTCGAGATAAAATTAGGAATACATGTTCTTCTCATGAATGACGCTCAAAAAGTAGTGACTCCAATATTTAAGTTTCATACAGGAAGCCCAACTCCTATGAGAATGAGGAATTCTTTCTTGCTGGGACACAACACACAAAAGAATCCAAATAATTCCATGATGGCCGAATACAGGTCAACGTATCTAGGTGAAGCAGTTGACCTCTCTGTACTCGATATATTGAGTCTTGTATCAGGTGCTCTTGCCTCCTTAAAAAGACAGACCCACAATGGATTTCTGAGAGGCCCCTCAAAGAAGGGAAGAAATTTCAACCAAACAGCAAACGTATTCTGAGCTCTGGAGTAATCCTAAACCGATGCTAAAGACGTTCTGCTCCCTCTCTCTTTCTTCCTTTTTCTGAAGGGAAAAATAAGGAAGAATCTTCCATTATAGAGCTTGGAGCCGAAAAATCATGAAAAAATATGAACCCAGTGCATCTGAGATTCTTGACTACCATTGTTTGGAGGTTCTGACGGATGGCACGTAAGGAATGACGAGGGAAGATCTTAATAAATGCGAAAAAAAAACTACAGTACTATTTTATTTTCTCGAGGGGGGTTTTCTCCGAAATAAGTCAAAAATTCAAAGAAAGGGCCAAAAATTCTTACCATTTAGTTAGCACATCATTGTAAAAGAACTGCGTAATAAACTTGAAATTAAGGCTCACTATCATTAAATGCAACCTAGCGACCGAATTTACATGCCATTTCTCAAATGCGTATTCGCAATTCTCAAATGAAAATACCAATTGTTAGAGAAAAATCACAATTGAATTCAACAATTAAAACCGAATTCTCAATAAACTCCCATCATAGGAAAAGATGGAAAAATACCATAAAAATAAATAAAGAGAGGAATATCAAGATTTTCGCGGAGTTTTATCAAAATGTGAAAAGATCTGATTCTAGATCAGAATCTGTGGGTGAGAGACGTCCACATAATTGAACATGAAATTTATCTCAGTTTATTCCGTGTAAATGGCCACAATTCTACCCCATTTTGGTCAGATAATGAAATGATAAGTAAGTTTAACATTTTTGAAAAATTTTGATCGTATGGAGAAAATAAATTTCTTTCGACAAATGAATTCAATTATTAAATAACATGAAACGTAAATACTTTACAAAGATTTGGAATGAACAATTAATTCTATAGCTAGCTAGCTTGATTGTAATTTAAATACCGTAATGCGAGCGATTAATAATGAAGTTAAGTCCTAAAATGGTTGGATAGGCCAGATACATAAGCTACAAAATGTATATTCTGAACATAAATTCACCAAACGCCTATTCTTCTTAGAATTTAAATGTAATGTGATTACAAACGTAAGGTGAAATTCCTAACTAATGTTATTTCTGTACTCCAAGATTTATGTTAACAAACTGAAAGTGAAAGATAGACTAAACGACATATAAATTATAAAAGGAATAATCTATTCCTCTGGTTACCCACGCCTGTAGAAGAATTAATATTATCATCGCAAAGAAAAACCGGAGTACATTTCAAACATTCACTCAGTTGTAATCAACAGGCATGTTTTGCTCGGGATACGATACAAGTGTAAACGGTAGAATGGCGATAGACGATTTTTTTTATTTGTTAGAAAACCATAACAGACAAAATAAAGCTATTGTATGCATCTAAAGTATTTTAATCATTTCTATTATTTTATGGGGAGAACTATTCCAAAAAATAACTTTTAATAACGAAAGCAGAAAAATAATATAGCTAATGTCGAGGGTAAAGGAAAGGGTGCGGCGAATATTGAAGTATCTCCTCGTAGCGTAAATTATTCATGAGTGACTTTCTAGGGTGAACGTTGCCATCCTCAGATTCTCGCAATACGATGCTGAATGAAGGTATCCCTCGAGATATTTCCAATTTTCTTACTAAAACGCTTCTGCATCTTAAAAGTTGGCCTTTTTATATCGTGGTAACTATATCCCCATGAAATTCAAGTAAATCCATTTAGGCTTTCTGTGTATATCTGTGTAGAACCGAATCTCATGGGCTATGATTGCATCAAAATTCGATCACCTCATTCTAAAGAATATAAGAAAAAATCTTCATATTGATCTAATGCGGTTGTTTTATACTATAACCGGTAAATATATAGATAAATTACACAGAGTAAACGCAGATCAGTTCAGGCGGCATCTCGCTAAATCTAACTTTTCCGCGGAATAATTTTCAATTTATTATAGTTTCCTCTAATTCCATTGCATTCCTCTCACTTCTTTCCCGTCACGTTCTTTTCATTCTCTCTCGACTCATGGCATCTTCTTTTGCAGAATAATTATCTGTTCCTACCGAAAGAAGGAAAAGTTTTTTCATATATATATATATATATATATATATATATATATATATATATATATATATATATATATATACACACACACTAATGCACAAGTCATCTCTCACTCTTGACTTTCTCTCTCGTTTGTGAATGCTCTCCCTCCCTCTTCTCTCTCTCTATCGCTTCCTAAGTTTCAAAAAGCGAATAGAACCTATGTCGCACATCTGGAGCCATGAAAGAGCTCAGAATGGCATTCTTCCGTCTCCGAAGCAGTAGCGCTCTGACTCTCTTGCCTTAAGATTACTTTCAGAGGCCCCTTTGAGAAGCTAGAAGCATCGCCAGGGAGAGAGGTGGTTTGTGAAGGAGGGCTAGGAAACGCAAACAACACACACCTTTCTCACGAGTTTTCACCATGGTTACAAAATATAAAACGGATGAAAGACAGGAAAAAATAAATAAACAATACATTGTATATTGAAATGTAGGTTTGTTTCTCATATGTATTTTTCTGTTATTATTTACCAAACTAAAATTATTTTTCCTATTTATTTGTTTGTATTCTTACTAATTTATGTTTAAGTACTATTTTCAAAATCGTTCGTCCTTTTTTTTTCTCTCATTATCTCTATCAATGATAAAAATCGCAGCGATGAAAGGGCAAACTAATGCATATTAACATGAATTATTTAACTAATAATTTATCAGTATATGCATATGCCTATTTACTTTTAGTCTACTGTTTGTTTAGAAAAGTGCAAACGAAATCATTCACAGACGTATTTTTCAAGAACGTTGTCGACGGCATTAGGAGAGATTATTTTTTGAGTGAAAGAAATGGATGCCGTTTTTTCCTCCAAGAGTTCTGAAGATTTCTTGAAATAACCGCAAGAGAAATGCGTTTGTTACAGTTCTCATTCCTATGCGAGCCGCATTGCGTGGTACTGCGCATAGACAATTACTGCTTCGATCTGAGACCAAGGCTCGGCGACCATATGTGAGATACGAGGAAGCTGGAAGAAATTGTATCTTCGACTCCACCAACCGCGAATCTTCTGTTACTTGAAATTTTATCAGAATATTTGTGCGCGTGTGTGTGTATACATATTAGTTTTTATAGTATATCGGACTTATAGAAGCAAAATAATTTTTAATATAATTTAAGAGATATAATTCAAATGAAGAAAATAAAATATAACGTTTTCATTATCGGAAGAAATGTTTTCACGCTTTTTTTTTAATACGGGCATGACTCCCAACTAGTGATGCGAATAAACTCGTGTAACGTGGTGTAATCATCTAACAAAAAACACATTATCTCCCATAAACTCGGCAGTTCCATCGTGTCCGGACTATAAACAATAAATTTGCGAAAGTTTTAATACCTCCGAATTCATTGTGGATGTGGATGGCATAGTTGTAACCATAGATTCTAATGAGAGTGTAACAGAAAATACGTCGAAATAGCCTCTAGAGCCGAGAGATGCTACAGATAATTTTTTCAGGTCCGATAAGAAAATCCTATGGAGACTTTAACTAGAGTGTGTGTATGATGTAATGACACCCACCTGTGACACACTATTGGCGGCATACAGGGTAATAAGATATATGAGAGGTTACATTCAATTTATATATATTATAGCGATTTTTTGAGGAAAATGAAATAAACACTTACCGGAGGGAATAACTAAGTTCTAAAGGTAGAGGGATCCAGCACAGCAAATAAGCTTTTGCATTAGATACCTGAAAAGAAAGAAATTACATTAGTTATTACAAGATGAGTATGTACATATGTTAATAGATTTTTATTTTCAAACAAAAATAAATGCTGCAGAAAGTGAAGTAATTGCACTTTTTGCAGAGATCTTCAACTACACAATTTTTGCCATGTACACGAGTATTTCATCAATCTTCTTCAAAAATTTTCATCTAAATAAATATATTTTTAAAGATTGCTAGTTTAATGGTATGAAAATGAAAAATGGATTAGAAGCAGCGAATGAAAATGAATCTGTGAAATTTACTGAAAGAAACTCATTCGGAAGTTTCAATCAAATCACATATAAAATAGCGCTTTTCACTTAATAAAGATTTCCTATATGGATACATAATGGAACAGAGTGTCCAATCATCCAGAATTATCTTTCGACATCATCGCAAACAGTCCAAAATTTTCACCTGATAGGCATCTAAACGCCATAGCTCAGAAAAAGATGTGGGAAAGCCTGGAGGTTTGGGTTTTGATACGATTTTCTACATTCTCCTATCTTATCTCTAATTCTTTACCTTCTATCCTTAATTCACTCTTACCTCCTCCATTTCTCATCCATTTTCCAATTCCGATTTCCCATAATTCCTCTCATTCTTCCCAACTTCTACCTTTCCTCAATTTTCTTTCACCCATTTGAATTAGACAAGGGTGATGAGAAGGGATAGCCCAATTCAGGAAGGATCGAGGGAGAAGAAGGTAAAGGAAAGATCGTACAAAGGATTTCAGAAGATCGAAAGTGACTCTGATAAGCTGCACCGAACCATGCAAGGTTGCGAGGAATGATGGTAAGAATTCCTGCGTGGAAATAGGGCGGAGCATAGGAGAACGGAGGGAGACGTCAGGCGTGAAGAAACCCAAAGTATCGGCGAAGAAGGTAATCGAAATTCGGATGAATTACTCTCACTGCGAGCAAAATCCTTTTTGTAAAGGTTTAAACTCTGTCGACGCCTCTCGCTAAAATATCTTCGCCACCATCTACCAAGAAATTAATATAAATAATGATCATTTTCGACGACGGCGGGAATTGTTTTATTGGCAGTAAAAGGGATTGGTTGCCTCAACGAAAAATAAGAAAAATGAGAAGATAACATTGAGTTATAATAAATAAAATATCTTTGATATTATGTTTATATTTGTCATTTTTAATACCTGCACGCACTTGAGAGAATCTTTTTAGCTAGTTCTGCTTCAACTTGTGTATTGTTTCTTATATTATCGCACCAGAATTCGTCATCTATCCGCGCTTGTTTTTACTTAATGGAGAACTTGTTGCTGTCACACTTCAATGACCTCCAAGTTAGAACAATTTTCCCCTGCTTTTACGGACATTGACTGGATATAAATCCTGGTTCTTGGAATATAAAAAATAGAACAGAGGGAGGAGAAGAGGATTAAAATTCGTGAGAGTAAGAAGTGGACAGATTGAACGAAACGAAACTCATATTTTTGCGAGATTTTGAGATACGGAGTAGCGCACATAAAACAGAAAGAATATGAGAATCTGGAATAATTATAATGAATAAAATGAGGAAAATGAGAATATTAAATGAAGAACTGGACGGTTGTTAACACAAGCAGAAAAAATACTGTGAGAATTAACTTTTGTGAAAAACAGTACAATTAAACAAAATCAACAATTGGTAATTTAATTTCGTGCCGCAATATTATGTGACCATCAATCCTTAAGCTTATGGATATATAAAATTTATAAGGGCATTCATACAAAATTATATATATATATATATATATATATATATATATATATATATATATATATACTTGGTGAGTGTCCGCTGGGCTTCCCTCAACACCTTGTTGCCACCCTCATCACTACCTTTTCTTTTCCTTTAGTTAATATATATATATATATATATATATATATATATATATATATATATATGATTTCACTTATTGACAAAGGTTATATAAAAATTACTCGAGATCCCGTTTTTATTGGTGCAATGAAAAAGTTTTAATGCAACAGCAGGTGATGAGAAAGGATTACATATATACAATTTAGATCGGATAATCTGGTTACATAGATAATATTAAATATACAGAGAGCGGAAAACCGCCTGGAACGAGGACGGATTTTAGGAAAGTAATGTGGGGAAGGGAATATAGTCGCAACATGGAATGATTTTTGAAAAAGCAAGAAGATTGTTGGAAGAGAGCAGGAAAAGAGGCGGAGAGGGTTTAACCAACTCACGCCGAGTCGTTTCCGTGTTAAAGTTTTCGCTGACGCCGGAGAATGTGTTCCACGGGATTGTCTGGACTACGGCATGCGTTTACTGCTCCTCCGCCGCCCACGCAAACTTTCTTCTCTCTCTTCTCTCTCTACATAGATATTTACTCTTCCTCTTTTTTTCCTATTTCTCGTACTGCCCTTTCATTCGCCATCCCCCCATCGTCGTTTTCCCCAAAAAAGGAACGTTGTTTGCATGGAGAGAAGGCGCAGTACACCTCACTTTCGTTACGGATTCTGTAGGGGTAGTCGGGAGAAAGTCGAGTGTTCTGAGGAAAGAGAAGAAGTGGAAGCAGAAGATGGAAAAAATAGAGTGGATTTCCAACGCGATGTTCCATCTTTTCTGTCGTTTTTTTAACTGCTTCACCACGCCCTCCAGCGTCCTTTTGCGAAGTACATTGGATTTATTTTCTCGTACTATCAGTATTTCCTTAGATCCCGCAAGCATCTGCATCTTTATCCGCCAATTGCAATTTAAGAGATGTAGAATATAAATTGCGTGCACGTATCTCTATATATACGCAAGCACTTCATTAATGCGAAAAAGAGTCGCGTAATTCAAAGTAACCATCGTTCACCCACCGATCGTTTCATTTTTGCATTTGTATATATTAATAAATCAATTTTTTATTTAAAAATTTAATCTTATCAATAATGATTCAAAAAAATATTTTTTAATGCAAACTGAGATGCAGATAGGTATTTATTCTTTTCTGGGGCATTTTTCTGGGCAAGAAACACTTGCTCACAAACGTAAACGTAAAAGTCAACGCAAAGCAATATCAAAATATAAACCAGAAAATATCGTAGCTCTTATATTTTTTACAATACTGCAAGGCCATTGTTTTTTATTATTAACGACGTTTATGGTGAGCGACGTTTCATTTCAGTATTAATTTTATTCAACATAACATCGATTACTTCAGTAACTACCGCTGCGTGCTAAATCAAAATTGCTGAATGAAGCGCATGAGTTAAATTGAAAATTAATTTAATATGTTCCAACAATTTGTCACACAGGCAAACCGTAGCCGTTTAAACAAATGCTCCCAGTCATTCCATAATGCAAAATATCATTACCGTTTATTGGACACTTGTTTCATTTCTAAAGCACAAATGAATGTATACTTAAAGTACCTAATTTGTAGAATTTATACATAGCAATGAACTCATCTATACTTCTTTGTATTATGTAAACAACAAAGGGAGGCATCCGATATACCGCTTTTAGAAACATGCAGTAATAAGAATCTGCAGCTTACACCTACCAAATATACATGTTTACGTATCGTTGCCTAGTTCGTTAAAATAGACTTATTATAAATATTTTTACCTTTTTCTTCGTTAATATTGAAAACACATGCAAACAAATTCTTTTATTTGTTTTGGTAGAAACAAACAATTCCTTTCGAGATATGGAGTAGAATTTAGATTTTTTAAGATGTCACATAAGATATCTAGAAAATATAATATTTCCTTCTTCTAAGAAATCCTAAGCAAATAACTTAGTAAAAATAAAGTCTGATCTTTAATAATTCTTTCAAATCAATTTCACCAATTTACAGTTCGGATTTTGATAGAGATTCATGGTCACTCTGAAGAAATCATATCTATAAGAGTAGTAATTTGACATTTCAAGAGGGAAGATTGGTAAGGAAGTGTAGTTTTGTAAAAGTTCTTGGAGGACAAATGCCTGGGAAATACTATTTGTGTTACGTTGCAATGGTTTAATTGTTTATTACTTTCTCCCTTTTAGTCTCTTCAAAAAATTGCAGCTGTGGCCTGCGCCCAAAATTGTAGACCTTTTATGAGGTAAAAAGTGAGAGAGAGAGAGAGAGGCGGAGGGAATCGTGCTATAGCAATTATATTATTCATTATAGATTTTTAGTTTTTCGCATTTGGTGTGTTGAAAGACATATGAGCCTTCATTTCAGTGGATTAATTTTATAGTAATAAAACTTTCTTTTAATACTTTTGAAGCGAAATTTTTATTCGAACTTTAAATATACTGTCATATGATACTGGCACTTAAAAAATGAAGTGTATAACTTTACTTTCTGCAGAAAATATTTGCGAATATAGGATAAAATTATAGGATAATAAGGTTAATAATGAAATAAATGGTTTATTTTTTAGAAATACTTTTGTATTTCGTTTCATATGTGAAGTTTATATTGGAATATTTCGTTACATTTATCTATCTCCAATGTTGTGCTAGTTATTTGAATCCGACCGTGCGAAATAGTATGAACAGGAGTTTCATTCTCTACCTCAAGTTTGCATCAAACAAGCGACAAGTCGGAACAATATTCGCTATTTCGCGCGTATGATTAAATGGGTTAACGAGAGCCGTTTAACTTTTGAATGAAGTGGCATTATGTGACCTTATAGCACGCGAATAAACTTCAAACAGAATAGCTACCAAAGCCGGATCAAATGTACTCGAATTCTGCTGGCCATTATTACCTTGATCAATTCCAAGCTTAACAAGTTTCTTGCCCATAGATATTAAAGTTTAAAAACCAAACTCAGGTCAAAGTCTACTGGCAAATCCCATCTAAATTAGCCCCAATGATGCTAAAAGCTTAGAATATGATCAAAATCCCAACTCAAGTATCCCATTTCTATTTAGTATTTTAAATGAAAGAATAAAAGGCAGCATCTTTTCCTTGAGAAGGCTTTTGCGTAACTTTAATCTTATTATATTCTGTAAGTCTCTGATCTAATAAATTTAGGTAGGAATACTGGTGTAACTCCACAATTATGATTTCTAGTTATGCTATATTAATATTTTTTATAGATTATTAAAATAAAGAATAATATTTTGGTGGAGGTGCATTTATGAAGTATGAGTCAAAGAAATTCACCCCATTTCAGAATTTAAAAAATAGAATAACTCTGATATGAATGTTAAACAAATACCAAATAATATAGGGATTGGTGAAATAATATGAGACTATGCAGAATTGCATAAGCTGTAATTTTGGGAATAATTTTGAAACAGAAAAATTCTGCTATAACCGGGAATCGAACCAGCATCTTCCACTTACCGGGAGCATATTCTATCACTGAACTACCGTAGCAGATAATCTTTGCTGTTTCTGAACGCGGGTGTTTTTCTTAGTTGGGTCCGGGCTATCCAAGCAATTATCAACCAGCCCCAACAGACGTCCTCCAAGAGAACGCCGAAGAAAACTCCTCCCTCTCAAATGGTGAGCTTGCCAAAGTCAGAAATTGATGGAATAATATGAGACTATGCAGAACGGCGTAAGCTGTAATTTTGGGAATAACTTTGACCCAACTAATAAAAACACTCGCTTTCAGAAACAGGGAAGATTATCTGCTACGGTAGTTCATTGGTAGAATATCCGTCCGGCAAGTGGAAGACCCGGGTTCGATTCCCGGTCATAGCAGAAAAAATTTCTGTTTTCAAGTTATTCCCAAAATATGGGGATTATTCAAATTTATTTTCACCAATACAGATTTTTTAAATATCTTCCATCATTCTAAGCACGCATGTGAATACGTGTAGTACAATTGCTGATTACAGCCCGCAACGTATCAAGCCCAATATTTGTAAACTTAACTCAGATATTTTGAACCTGCCACAAAAATGGTTGTTAAGTAAAAAATAGACTTTTCTTTTCTAAAGCGCTTTATTATTTAATCCTACCTCTTGTGGTTATCCTGTATTTTCATTTATAAAATTTGAACCTGTACTTATATTCCTGCACGTTTTAATATGACGAAAATTCCTTCTCCCAGTTTCTTTGACTAAAAAATCCTCCAAACTTTGGATAGATTTAATACGGTCAACTTGGTAACCAAAATGTCGATTAGAAAAAAAGATCATTGGTTTTCTCGTCATATCTTCCCGCCTCCACCGCTGCTACCATACTCTCCTCCGATTTATCCCACCCTACCTCCTTCACTTATCCCACATTTTTCGGATTGACCGAAAGGTTTGTATTTTTCCGCTTCCCGCCCTACCATGTAAGGTTTTTCCACTCCCCTTATCTCCATCCGTATCACTTCTTCCCTTCACTAACCACTAGCACACGCTTCTTTTTTCCCAACTCTCTCTACCTCTCCCTTCCCTCTCTCCATCTACATCTTCCTCCCTAAAATCCCATCGCTCCTACTCCTTTATCTCTCCCTCAGCTTCTCTCCCACATCCACTCCCATTTCCCCCCTTCCCTTCCTGCGGATATCGGACCCCGCACAGCCTCCAGGAATTCTTCCCACCCCCTCCCCGTCTTTATCGCTCTCTTATCCTCACGCTAAAACCTCTACCTTTATCCCCCGCCTTCTTTGTCCGAAACTAAATCCGAGGCTTTTAGCTTCTTTGCAAAATACCCCTATTCGATATCCGATCAATCTTTTGGAAGTTTTATTTTATTTTTTCCTCTCTCTCTCTCTCACTCCCGTTCGCTTCAGGGGGGGATGGGGAGAGGGGAGGAGGAGACAAAAGACGGGCGTGTCGGAGATGGAGGAAGATGAAATTGCTTTACGGGAGGAGGAAAAAAAGAGGATGAGATGGAGGAAGGGGGGGTGGAGAGTTGGCTGTCGCAGGAAAAGAGACAAGGGAATCACATTACGCGGGATGGAGAATGGTTCGCCTAAAGCTAACGGAAAAATTGAATAAATAAACAGGGATGAGCTTGTTTCCGACTTTTCCGGCATCTTCCGATACATCCTTCTTCTTCCATGCGTCGCATACATATACGAACACACATGCGTACAAATACGTAGGTAGGTATCGAATAGTAGTTCTAATACATTATTATTTCCAGTGATACGATAGCACGAAAGTGCAATTATTTTCTCCATTATTAAAATGAACTAAAAAAACACCAATTTCGATCGATATTACAAGCGATAAAAAAAGAAGGATTTTGAGTTTTCATTATAAGTAGAAGCCATAAACGGCGAACTGGTTTATTTCATTTATAGAAGCTATTCGGGACTATTAGACAACTCTAACGTACCTCATAAATGAGGATCGATTGAAAATCGCAAGGGAAAATTTAAGTGGCAATCACTTCGCGAGCCGCAGGGTTTTTATTTCTCGCAGCGGCGGAGGTTTTTCTCAGAGACGCCCGCTATCTATTTTTTGAGATAGAGAGAGAGTGAGAGAGAATACAAAGGTTAACGTAGCGCACGCGGATAAAGATGGGAGTAACCACGGAAGCGGATGAAAAGGTAGTGCGAGCAGGGGACGGCGAGAGGTGTCTTTTTCGTAATCTAGGGGCTCTATCACGCAAGCAAGGCGTGTGACATATACTTGATTGATTTCCAGGTGAAATGGCTTGAGCTTATGGAGGATGATCGCCATGATCCATGCTCGCTTTTCTCTTAAGCGATGCCAAGAGAAATTGGCATTTTTGGGAGAAGAGAAAGACGGATAGAGAGATAAATACAAGTGGCAGAGGGAAAAGGATGACAGGGAAGTGGGTCAGAATATGATTCACTGGTAGAGCTCCATAATACGGGGGATGGGTGTATAATTTGAAATAAAACATATTGCGCAAGATTTTTTATAAACTGTACTGTTTCGGCAAATTTAAGGATATAGTGCAAATTTTATAGGGAAAGGATAAAATAGAAAAGAAAGGTAAAAGAAGTATAGAGAATGTTTGAAAAATAGGAGAGGGGAAGCTGACAGGAGTCCGGCATAGGTTGAAGAAGAAAACTGATTGGTTTACGCAATAAAATTAAGGAAAAATCTGAGAATCCCAGATTTGCGGTTCTCTACATGGGTTATTATGCATTGGCTCATCCTTTTTATAGAACCTATAAAGAAATTTGCGTTACATGAGTAAATAAACTGATGTGGGCAACATATGACTTTTTCCGTATTTATATGGCAAATTACATGTTGTTAGCTCTGGGATCGTTGTCAATATTGACTTCCGGTTGACAATTAAGAAAATAAAAAGGAGCGTTACTAAGACGTAATTAAGCGTCAATTGTTAACAATAGTCTTCGGTAGGTGGCGTGGTGGTGGCAGCTAAAAATATAAGATATCTCTTAAAAAATGCATTATATGGAAAACTGTTTCAAACAAAGGTTGTAGAAAATAAAATTTCCTACAACTATTATTCCAATACATTTTTACATTTGTCAAATGTTAAAGCAAATATTTGAAAATAACGGATAAGTGACAAGAGTTAACACCCACTTCCAATATACCGATTTTTACCAAAAACTAATCAGATCTTCTAACTTTTATAAAAATGTTAAATATAAAGTTTTGCGTTGACCTGATTAATAATTATTGAGTTAGAGCGCCCACAAAAATTTATCACATACAGACAGACAGACATCATCGAGAAAATAGTCAAAACGTATTCAGGGGACCTTAAAACATGTATTTCCGTTGAAATATCGAATTGGATTTTTTTAATGAAAACAATACTTTCTCTATACTTCGTACATGGAAAAAGTAAAAAGGGATGTTCTGGATATTTTATATTCCGTGATGACTACAATTTTAACATCAAGAGTATTTCCTGCTCTTTTTAATGTCTATTGGATTTGAGTACATGCACTTAAAAAATTCAGTGGATCGCATAATAAAATTTGTCAAACAACAATCGGTTTCAAGAAATATTTTGGTGCCTCCGCAAAAATAAAAATTGGAAAATTGAGCTACAGTCTTTCTAATTGAACACAGTTCTCCGTCATTTAAGATGATTGCGATTTAAAAAAATACTGGAAATGTCTTCTTCAATTCTTATTTCATTTTTTTTATTTACCCCTGGACAACGAAGAAAATGATAAAATTGAATCCTAGCAAATTGGCAAAATTTGGGAACGAGAATTATTAATAGGTATTCCCAAAATAACTTTCCTCTGTTTTTATACAAGCTAGACTGACTTGTGAGGTTTCAGTTCTCAGATAAAAACTAAAAAGCAATTGCGAATTAAGTTTATGATAATTAGATTTTAAACAAACATTTATTATTTTACACGTATCAGCAAAAAATAATAATTTTGATTTATGGTGAAAAAATGTCTCCTAAAAATTATCAAAAATAAATAAAATTGTAAGATTGAAAATTTCATTTATTTTTATGATATATTATCTCAATTTTTCCAAAAGAAGATCTGTGTATTCGAAATATCCATATTTAATGACTGAATTTTTATTTTTCACATAGAGAGCAACTTCATAGAGATATGAAGTGTCTTTGAGGAGTGCCACGGGGTCACACGCCCTCATGACGATAGACGGCTTGGTATAGAAAAGCCGCTAAATTAACTAAAAACGAGGCCTAAAATATATTGTTCCGTCTATATCATAAACATGAAATTAATTTAAATGTAAATAAAAACAACGCACAATTGGTTTACGCACGAGAATGACCACTCAAAGAGTTAAAACGTTCCGAAAATTAAATTTAATATTTTTTCATCGATTGTAATCCATTAAGTATTCAAAGTGAGAGTGGTTACAAAGCCATTAACTCATCAAAATTGAGATATTAAAAAATTCGAACTGAAAACTCTGGCCAGATAGGTTGCCAAGAGAGATCACACAACTCCTACCCGATAAGGTAATATCGAATGATAACATTTCGAGTGATCGCACAATCACCAACCGTCCGCATTACAATCCTAAGTCCTTAATTGTGACAATAGTAACTGTCCTTCCTCGAATCCAACCCAACAGAGGGCGTGAGAGACAGAGAAAGTGAAAAAAGTGACTAGAATAGTAAAATCAACCTTCTGACCGTCGGCGATGATTAAATTTGCTCGCGTTAAAAAAAAAGTGTTTCCCGCCGCGTAATGAAATTCAAACAAGCTCCTTCCCCCTTCCACATAACACTTGCGCTTCCTACGCCATGTCGGACAATAACGTGTACAAACGAGCCCGTGCATTGTGATGCGGATTGTGTGACAGAGTTGACGGGTGTAGGGAGATTGGAAAAGGGTATGAAAAACATTGCGTTAACGTCTGTAATGGCGGCGCTCCCATCTCCATTTCATTCCATTTATGAAGCGCGTTTATTTTGAGATGTTTTTAGATCGTATCGCTTAAATTAGAAACTTCGGGTCGCGTGTAAAACATGTGAGGCGCGGAGGAAACGTGGCTCTAAGTGCAAAATCTCCAGAAAGAGTTGGAGAAAAGCGGTTTGGAAAAGATGAAATTGGATGGTGAGATGATTTTTTTGGTTCATAACCAAGGACAAGGTAAGGTTCTATGCATGAAGGAGGAAAGTGAAGGGAATGTGTAAATAGACGGGATTTTAGAGATGCTCGCATTGTAAAGAGTGTGCAAATGCACGTGCGGATTTGATGTAAGGAAAGGAGAGATAGGTGAACGGATAAAGGTGAGTTTTGGAAAGGTTTGGCTTGGGGCAAAATGCGCGCGGCACCTTTATTTTTTTCGGGTAGAGCCAGAAGAGGAAAAAAGAGAAAGGACTTTTTAAATCTTATACAATGCAAGTGCGTTAAAGATGAAATGAAAATAAGGATGAGAGATGTATTGGATGGATACCGAAATTTATTTTGAGCGAATTGAAATTGAGCGTGAAGAGATTGCACGTATTTATCGAGGAGGATCGTGATGCAGCTTTCAATCGAGCTTCCCGAGAGGTTTACGAAGAAAACCTCGCGGATTTTCCGTAAATAGATTTCAGGGGTTTAACGCGTGAATAAAATCATTTTGGAGATTCGTAAGCTTGGTGAGAACTATATCGAAGGTTTAGGAAAAAAATCTTCCGTAAGTGACATTTTCCTGAAATACTTTACTTTTAAAATATGTTTTACACTCTATTTCACTCAACCACAATGAGATACAGCAACTTTTCTAAAGAATCTTGTATTTGAAATATTTACTTAAATTAATGCAAAAGCTTTATGACAAACAAGAGATTTGTAATATTTGGTTATTATAATGTTTATGGATAATACATGTCGAAAAAAATTGAAAGTAGTGTCGACAATATAAAAATTAATTTCCTGCTGATGAAATTCATAATTATTTTATAATAAGCAAACAACTCTCTTTCATACAATATATTAATATAACGTGCATCAAATTTTAAAGCAAATTCCGGAAAATCACTGAAATTTGATTCCAGAATAGAGTGACTTGATTTCCAGAATTGTCTTGCCTTAGGTATCTCCAAATTCCATAACAACTTACTGAATACCTAAAACAAATACTTTATTTTTCGATTATTTATCTTTAAGTGGTAATTCTGGAATTTATTTTCACCCAAAGTCGAGCTCGATTATTCTCTATTTAACTGAAAGTTAAACATTTAAAGGGGGAAAATTATACGCACCCGTAAAATTAATATATTAATAAAGGAGCTGTTTCATGAAGACTAAAATAAAAAATGAGAATAAAATTAATAGAGCGAACTTTCATATTCAACTATCGTGTTTTATTTTAGGTTAACTTTTTTTAGATCGTCGCTCCTTATTGAAGAAAATTCTCGCACTACATCCAAAACAGCTATCGTATATTCGGTTAAAAAATAGATCGATTTTTCGCTCAATAACAAAACTGACCGCTTCATTTCTCTGTAGAACTTGCGAGTCTGATTAAAATTAGTACTGAAATATATCCGCTTACACAAAAGTCCTTGGGGTTTTCTCTAAACTGATCAAAGTTGTCTACTTTATGAATTGGCCTTAATTACGTTATCGTCGAGCGGCGCGGAGAAACCGCCATTTTCTTGCACGAGGTCACCAATGGAAAAAAGCATCAATTTCTGCAAGATATCCCTTCCGCACTCAGTTTACTTTCAAGCTTAGGATTCCAGAAGTCCTGCAGAGTATTTCCTATCTTTTAAAAACCTACCCTTTAAAAAAAATTAATTTCGTCCACACGAAAAACTCCTCAAATTTAATTGAAAACTTGAAAAAAATGCACGATGAAAAAAAACCCTTAAAGACCAACAGACCTTTTTTTCACTCTTACGGAGCCTTAAAGAGGGGCGGGAATTTAATTCTTCCTACTTTTACCCTAAAAAAACAGCGCGGAGGAACTCCTTGACTGAAGCGTCGCGGCGGTATTAGGAAAAATCCTTTGGAAATAAGGTGGGCGGGCACACTGGGGATTAGCAGGGATTAAGAGAAGGAGAAGTGAGGGATGGATGGAAGGAGGGGAGGAAGGAGAGAAGGAGGGAATGGAGGTGGAGGGTTAGGCAGGGAGGAAACGAAAGACAAAAGGAAGGATTGGAAGAGGCTGAGAGAGAGAGAGAGGTATGAGGAAAGAGAGAGACAGGAAAAGGAGATTTTCTACAAAGAGAGAGAGGAAGGGCTGGGCGATGGGAGGCGGAGAGAAGAGACCTAGAGGATGAAGGGTAAAGCGCTTTCCAGACCCTCTCTTTCGCTCTCTCTCTCTCTTTCCCTATTCCAAGATTTTCGCCCTCTCCTCCAAATCACGTCAGCAGCAGGGTACAAGGACGTAATCGAGCCGCACAATTTTCCATTTATTATCCAGCTCCACTACATTTTCCCTCACCCTACTCTTTCTCTCTATTTTCCGCCATTTTAATCTCTCCGTTTTACCTACTGTCTTTATCGTCCAGTTTGCCTTCCTCCTCGTTTTATTTTTCTTATCTTTTTTGTAGGACATCCTTCTGAGCCGCGGTGTGATATTCATTTTCTCTTCTATTCCTCGTATCCCATTTTCTCTGAATATCCCTGCTTATCTATATCATCATTGTAGGGCAATTTTTTATCATGGCAATATCATTAACCGAGTTAAAAAGCTTTTTCTTGACTATCCCTACGTTATCGTATC
Source organism: Tanypteryx hageni (assembly GCA_028673005.1). Taxonomy (NCBI): domain Eukaryota; kingdom Metazoa; phylum Arthropoda; class Insecta; order Odonata; family Petaluridae; genus Tanypteryx; species Tanypteryx hageni. Next base: position 49,247,220 of record CM054116.1, read on the forward strand.
TGTCATCGCTTGTATCTTCCTCCTTTTCTTTTAATTGCCTCTTCTTTTTATAGTATTCCCGGATCTCTTGAGTCAATTTCTATGAATTTGATGATGTAGTTTGTCATCCATTTACCAGGTGCAGTTCAGCAGCTCTAGCTAAGTGCATAGATCCGGGAGGACGTTATTATTACCATTGAAAAATTTATCTATTTTTAACATATCGAATCAATTCGCTTAGCATACATTGAGATAATATACGCTTATATAATTTGTTCTTAAGACCGTTTCAAGGCGATTACGTTTGGTTCTCTTCTTCCAATCTTTAATTTGTCATTTATCGTCCACCTTTTATATTTTGGTTCTTATTCCAGCTCTCCCTATTCCACTACGAAACGGCGTAAAATTTCCAATGACTCACTCCAAAGAAATGCCAGTATTCTACTACTACATTATCCGATTATTTTATATTCATGCGCCCTCGCCTTGTTTCAGTTCCTCCTCTCCGCCTTTCCGCCCTCATTACCTTTTTATTCCCCGCTCCCTTTCTATTACACGCCATTCACTGCTTTTATACTTCCCTCGCCTCTTTGCTTTCGCTTCCTTTTTCCTCATCGTCTCACCGACCGCCCTCTGCCAACCTCTCCAGGCCAATCACGCGGCGTTTTCTCTTTTTCCTTCAATCTTCCTATTTCACTCTCTCTTTTAGCGCTCTCGTTCGTGTAGATTTGGTCTCGTTTCGCCCCTCCCTCTCCCTTTGGACCGTATTTTCCACCTCCCTGCTTAGCAGTTTCCATGTTATTTATTCCGGCGTACCCTTATACAGCGAAGGTGAGCGTGCTTTCGTGTGTGGGCGATCCTTAAACTCCACGAATTTCGAGTATTAAGTACATCTCGGACTACAATTTAAACACGGCGACGTTTTATACTCTTCTCCCTCTGTCTTTGCATTTTACCATTTTACTTCTGGGTCTTATTCAACATTCCGCGCAAGCTCATTATTTCCCAGTGGGTCACAGAACCCTAAATTTTGTAATTGTGCAAATTATGATCGCTTCCATTGTGGATAATTCGTAAATATTCGTGGAAATCAGTAGAACAGAATACAGTTTATTAATATTTCCTATATTTTTCCGTCATTAATGACTTGCAATCTAATTACTAAGTGGGTTCAACTTTAACTTAGTCTAATTTAATTTACAATGCTTAAAAATGTTTTCGAAAAGGATGTCGTAGCGGTAGTGAAATAGGTAAGTTAGCAATCGTAGAAATAATAATCCTTTGGATATGAACTTGATAAACTCAAAGTGCTGTATACCTCTAGAGATTTTTTGGTTGAAGCATCCGCTCCCTGTTAGGCGATCCATGCCAGTAAGGGTTATAGTAGTCCAAGCAGCACCTGGATTTCAGAGAAGAGGCTCCATAAGACGTCTATAGTCAGTTGATCTTCTTATTCATGTGATGGTGTCATATCGACAACGCCGCTGAGCAATACAAAGGAAGACCGACACAGTTATATTCCCACGGATTCATGGATCAGAAAGTTAAGACAAATACGAGTCACAACGTATACGTGATTCACCTTGATAGGAAATGTGTCGCGTCTGGCAGTGACGGAAGTAAGTAATAATGAAGCTATAACAAAATTTGGTAAAATAATAACAAATAGATATGGAAATTTTCAGCTCATTCTTTCTGCGCTGGCAGGATGGTATTTTCTATTTTTGTTTGTGGATAAATTTTTTATCGTTGCCCCTTAAATTTTATACCTACCTACAGTAAGATTATATTCAAATAAGTCCTTTTATGGCCAACACTGTTTTTCTAGGGTTGCAAAAAGTGGCAAAAGTTTGCAGTGAGTATTAAAAATATAATATACGATTCATTTTCATCCTTTTCAGAATTTGATAAAATCGTTACAACAAAAAATTCTGTCAATTACTATAAAAATGAAATTATTAACATAGCAATAGGTAACCATTTTTAAGCCCTAATAAAAGATAATTATGTAACCACAAAAGAGGTAACATTTACTGTTAACTCAATCCCATCCTCGACGATTTTTCAAATTTATAATAACTATCATTGAATTAATTTATATAAGACCACACGAGAAAAATGCAATATATATGCGTTGAATTGTTTTAATTGTGTTACATTTTCATACGCATTCTACAAGACGACAACATATCTGGCAATACGTCTTAGCATACTCTTCCTATAAGCATTAAACAAAATAACGAACAAATTTCCATTTATTTACACATTGTGTATTGTAAGTGACGATTGAGAAAGAATGTCAAATCGTGAAAGGAACCCCGGAGAAGTATCGCCTATGCTGAGTATCAACCGCCGGTTATTTCAGGCCTTCGTGCCAAAATAAAACCAAATTGATTTGAATTCTGAATTTGAAATTCAATCACACAAACCGTTAGTCGAGCTTACAACTACCTCTCTAGTTTGCTGAAGATCTGATAAAGTTATTATTAAAATTCATGGCAGAAGACGTCGTACATTGTTTTTGAATGCGAAACAACGTTTTAAAATTTCTGATGATGGTGTAAGGCATCTGACAGATAGGAGTATTTATGGAAGAATATAATTCTTATTTTAGGTACAGAAATTGTTTCACGATTTTTCCAATGTAATTAAGCATTCATATAGCTATTTCGATAACATTTTTTTGCAGAAGACGAGCGGGAAACATGCGAAATGAATCCATGCTATAAAGAAAAACACCTATATTGGCGCTGGTGAACTTGTACACACAAAAATTCAGCAAACCGATCAGAGAAAAGCCCTTCATTCTCACTTTTTAGTATCAAACTCAACACTTAACAAGAAAAATTATTTAAATACAGCATATGAATTTATTAACGACTGAGGGAAGAATTGGAGAGCAAATTACACAAGGCGCTTTTTTATCGTTTTACGGCCTCATAATATAGCCTACAAATTCTCTTTCTATGTAATAATAGGATTCCCATTTAAAAGCAGTGGACACGATGCCATGGCAGTTGATATTTCCCATTGTTAAAAACTGTAAATATTTCCTCTTTTTTGGATTAAAAACAATTGTTCGCTCTCATTCGACATGAATTTGAATTCTATTTTGTTTAATATGAACCTCAGTCTTCCAGCTGTAGAACCTTTTATGTACCAAGTTCCTATCATAATTTTAACTTATTTAAAAAGGCAAATTTATAATGCTCTGCACCAACATCATGATTTTCTTATTGAGGGTAAAAATAAAAAAGCGGCCAAAAAAAGACACCGATTATTGTCAACCAGTTAATTCCGGATCTGCCAAATGTATAACATGTTTATTTATTATATCCTAAAAATTTAACTTCTTCACGTTACAGGATTTCGGAGATAATTTCGAAAACAGACCAATAGACGGAATGTAGGACAGATAAACAGATTATTTTTAGAAAAAAATAAACTATCGATTTATTTTCGAGTAAATACAATTAAAAAAGTTTTCACTGCTCCACCGTGGAAAACTCGCCACTCCCCTCAAGTAAGTTGCGGCATGATTTTACCGAGAGCCTTCTAGACTCTCTTATTTTGAGTGCACCTGTATTAAACATTGCTAATTCTCTCGATGCCGGGCGAAAATTTTGCCGGAATTAGACTCCTTCTCTGCTCCGCTCGAAGAGCCGAATCTTGAGTCCTCTTTCCCTGCGCTGCTTTGCAACACGAGCTTATGTGAGCAATGCCCATTCCAAAGGTTTTATAAGTGGAATACACAAGTCAGTTCTTTTGAGCATCGCTTATGTTGGAAAGCAGCTTTATTTTACGTGCGATTTAATGCTATCGTCGGAGTCGTTCGGCTAAATTTGCGTTCATAATTACATTACCACTATTAAATGAGGGAAGACGCGTTTAGGAAGTATTTTTTCCAGTGATGTTATTGGTTACACAAAAGCGATGATCGTGATGATCGCCTTTTATTTCAGCTAAAAGAAACTTAATGTGTGTTGGGTGGTGAATCAGACTCTTGGACTATTATCGTAAAAGAAACATTTAAACCTCCTTCCGACTGGTTTGAACATCTTGGACGCCATGTTCTAATAGGAAAACGTAGCCAACTAAAGTTTTGAAAATAAATAACGCGAACTAATTTATCCTCCCCATTTACAGAGTTTTTTGTCGGATGAATTCGGGTGAATCGTTCGCCATTCGTAGGAAACGTCTACGCAAAGCAATACATTCACCTGGAAAATGGACGATTGAAGTGGACCTTTTTTCTGACGCTCCCAGGAGAGGAAATGAGAATTAACTGGCTGCGAGAGGCAAGTCGAATTGTCAAGTGAGGGTCCTTGTTTGGCGGCGTCATAATATACCAATAGCAACCAATCTCCCTCCTCCTTGAAATCCCCTTCGAACCCATTCTACCATCCATTTGTCCGATTGCATCGAATTTATCTTGGGAAAGAGAACTCGAAAGCGAGCGGTTCGAAAAAAAATTAATCACGTGTCGACAGTTTTCGAATGACGGAAACACAAGCGGACGCGCGTCCGCCAGCCGACCATCGGTCGGTTCGGGACGGTTTCTTTTCCGAAGGCCTCATATCGCGGTCCTCCTTTCCACGACACCAGCCCTGTCATCAATCCATCGTCGCGTGTGGATTACATCGCCCGAATCGCTCACGGCGGAACCGATAGCAGCACCATCCCTTTCGGGCCGACTAATTAATGAATTACGGAAGCGCCGACGGTTGGTGGTCTCGTTCTGGTGAGAGAGAGAGGATGGCTCCGTATTGGGGCGAAGGGTGAGGAATCACACGGGGATATTTTTATAGGGAAGACGGAGGGAAAAGATCGAGGGATCCCACGTTTGGATTGCACCCGCAGACACACACGTTTTCGATGGACGAATCGTTTGTGCGTTGCAGTCCGCCGGCTGCACAGGATTGCAGGATCTGTGGTGTACGAGGAAAAGGGAAGGGAGGAGACACGAGAGGAAGGAATGGGGGAGAAAGAGAAGATACGAGGACTAAGCGCGAGTTTGAGGACGGAAGTATGGGAGGAGGGAGTGAAAGGGAATGTGAGAGGGGAGTGGATTGGTCGGACTGCCCCATCAGCTTGATTAATTGCGCAGAGGATTTAGAGGAGGAGGGAAGAGAGGAAGGGTTTTCCTCTGGATTCGGGAAGCAGGGAAGTCTAGCGGGTTAAACCAACTCTTCCCCTCTTTCCCTCACCCTCACTCCTCCTCCTCCCCTTAGCCTCTTCCCTCCACCCTCTTTCCAGGAAGCTTGGTGATTTTCGCTCAGAGTGGAAGCTCAGTGGTGTCATTAGACTCCTCTCAAACCGAGCGGCGTTGTTACCCCCGATGCGAGCGTTGGACCCCGAACTTCCCCTAACCTCTCCCCTCCCCCCCACCACCTCTCTACCCACTTCCTTTCCACCCTCCCTCGTGCGAATGTCCACGTTTGTATGCTTGTAGGTACGTGAACGAGTGTGTTTGTGCGAATCCGAGCTTCTCTCACTAATTCTTGCGAAAAAGGGCGAGAGAAAGAGAATGGAGGAGATAAAGAGAATGGAGGAGAGAAAGAGAATGGTCACTGGACGAACTCTTCGCTTTTATTCCCTAAGTGATATTTTGAAAGAGTATTTGACGGATTAGAGACTTTTTAATTGTTTCAGTAATCGTCCAGCAACCCCCCTCTCTCTCTCTCTCTCCATCCTATGATGTTTCCGTTCTTCATTTGCTACGAGAATGGATGGCACCGGATAAAATCTTTTAATTGAATTGATTTTGTCGTAAATTACGGACGGGGAAAGCGGTTACATTTATTTTCGGCCGCACGAAACTGTGGATTGACCCGACTTTTATTTTCGCAAAGTAGAAAAGCATCTCCCAATTTGATCGAGTGCGTGATCTTCATATAAGCGTTACACTAAATAATCTTTCGTAAACATAGCTTCAGAGAATTAACCAATCTACTAATTTTTACTTTGTTTTTACCATTATTTTTATGACGACCCCGGTATTGAATTTAACATAAATGTTCTTACTCCTATGTTCTGCCAACCAATTTCACTACCTCTTTACGCCCTTTGTAATATTGTTACGCGTTTGCATCACGAAGAAACATTTTGATTAAATTTATCCTACAGCTCGAAAATATTTTATATGGAAATAGATATTTATTTTTTTTTGTCATAAAAACAACAATCTATAAATTATTATTGCAACAATTTATCGAGGTTGACCTCCATTATCGCAGCACAGATTTGTTGCTCTAAAGGAAATTATTAATTCAACCTTTTTTATCTCAACGTGGGTAATATTCTTATTTCAAACAAGATAACGTGAAAAAGGCCACCTAATGAAGATAATTAAAATAATCGTAGGCATTCTGTGTAAAGGCCAAAAAATCAATATACAAAGGGTATAATCCTATTATTGTGATCAACTCCGCAATTGAGCTGTACAAATAATATATTTTTTTAAATAATTTTAATCTATATTCACCTAACCATTAATATAGCTTTTCCTCTGTATAATCAATAGATAAGATTTCTCGGAAGACCTGCGAATAAAGAAGTTACAAATAGAGAAAACTACTTTCCCTTAACAATGATTATGTAAATCGAAATTTATTCCCACAGGGAAATTAATGCACCAAAACCTAATGATAATATGTCCACTAATTCAACAACAGTTCTTATTTTGTTTATTTTATATTAAACTACATTAAATTAACCCTTAAATACAGACACCTATTTGTGACAATAACACAGACGACTCGTCTCACAGACTACCTAAAATTTCCGCTTTTATACTTTGTTATATGCACATATTAGAGCCTCGTAAACTAATTTTTGCTGTTCAGTACCTACCTGCTGAACAGAATCCTGTTTTGTAACATAGTGGCTCATAAATTCGGCAACATTTTTAAAGTCATTACAAAAAAGTTGCAGGATAACCAATAACTTCAATATTTTTTTAATACAAATTTTATTTCGCTTAAAATGCAAGTGACTACCTCAAATGGATATAACGAAGTAACCAAGTATGATTACAAAGGAAAAAAATAACTCTTTAGAAAAATGAAATTGGGCAACATGACATTTATTAGATGGGTGCACAGTCTCTGCAGGTTTTTTGGATGCACTCGACGTAGATTGGTGTTGCACATACAAAACACTAGTACGACGTCATCCTCCGCTTGGCAATGGGGCATGTACGACACATTTTTCTTTTAGCCAGCTTTTCAGTGTGGGCGACATCTAACGCTCCCGCTGGCTTCAGCCGTAAAACACGTTTGATGCGCAGTTTTAGTTCCCTGGAAATATTTTTCTCCAATAGTCTGTGGAGTTCAGGAGTCGCTAATGCTTTATCCAGATGTTTTAGAAATCCTCCTCTACCGGTTATGGACGAATTGTTTTTAATTCCATTGTAAATAATGAATCAATTGACACCACTTATGTCCAATATCCATAAAAAATAGCGATTGGCCATTGCCTTGTCCTTCTTGATAAAGAAAAATGGGCGCATTTTTCGTCTAGTACGTGCACTCCAAATTTTGTATTGTAGTGATATGAGATAATTTCCGGTTTACCCTTGTCTTCCTCTTCATTGTTGTGCATAGAATAAATTAATAGAACAGCTCTATTCTTTTTTTTGAGTGTGATAAAAGAAATAGGTCTTTAGAAAACCATATATGCTTGACCCAATTTTATTTTATTGGGCAAAAATTCTTGAGCCACTTCTCTTTTATTTTTCTTTAGAGTCCAAACATTGGTAAGTTTTTTCAAATACTCTACCATCGGCAAAGAGGAGAACCAATCATCTCCCGTAACGTTCCGGTTTGTTCCATAAATTGGTTTGCATAGTCTAATAACAGCATGGGTAGGTATATCAATTTTTTTTCTTCTTCTGACAGCGAAATTTTGTTTGTCCCTTTTCCAGCATAAAGCTATCCGTTGTAAAAGTAATTGTTTCTTACGTCGCAAAGACACATTATTTTCAGGCCGTATTTGGCCGACTTCTTCGGCATATACATCTTGAACATACATCTCCCCCTAAAAGCCATGAAAATCTCATCAATAGTAGCACAATCCCCTAATGAGTGAACTGCTTGACAATTTTCGACAAAAGTTTAAAAAATATGAGAAATTGCAGCTGTGCGATCAATTTTTTTTCTTCCTTCCCTGTCTGGATTGTCAAACGTAAACATGCTAACAGAACTGCAAATCGGTTTTGATTCATAATACATCTAAAAATGTCTCTGCCTGTTACATCAGTGTTAAAAATTTAACGAATATTTTCGTTATTAGAACGAAAGAGAGCAGTTTAAAATAGCACACTGAAGAATGCTCTCATTTAAATTTCATGGACGCACATCAGCAGGAGCCTTATTGTACTCATTTCTACGTCTATCAAGCCTTACGTTGGTCTAACAATTCCTTCAGTCATTGAGTCTGTAAATAAAGCTTTCAAAACCGTCACTACATCAGCTAAATCTCCAAAAGCGGATGCTTTTACGCCAGGAAGATGAATAATAATATTATGTTTCGCAGTTCGTGTTCGTTTATACGAAAAAGCTTATTGGCACCACTTGTAACAACGATATTTTACCGTCCAAGTATTTTTATTTGAACAGTCATCATCCATTTCCTCGTCACTCTCCTCTTGGTAATCAAAGTTGCCCTCACCACAGCTATCATGTTCATTCTCACCACACAAAACTTCTGATACCGAATCGTGTTCACTAACCTCGGTTTCGCAGCCTGATTCATCCGGATAAATCACATCATCTTCCATCCATTTACCTAAGACCTCAGCAAAGTTGGGGTCATCAACATGTACACTTTCCCGATTTTATGGTCCGGGTCTAGAATCCATTTTTATGCCGATAAACGGCGAGAAGCTCACCTACGATAAAGATTTGACAAAATCACAAACTTTGGTAAACACAGACTACTCGTCTGTCAGACGACACGGGGAACTTTTTTATGGCTGACGCTTAAATAACCTGCAGTGTAGTGAAACATATGATTTGAAACGATTCAGCCTAGCCTCATTTGAAGGTAATAAAAAGGATTTAGTTCATAACCTTGTCAGAAGATAGTGAGACCGTCAAAAATAATTACGCTCGTCTCACGGACGAGTGGTATGTGCTTAATAAGGGTTATTTAAAAATGGCCGGCATAATGGAAACACCGGGAAAGGGACAGTGTGAAACAGACTTTGTCTAAAAGGTCCACCATATCCTCTAAACGAATAGGAAAAATAACTCATACATTTATCACTTAAATGGCAATAGTTTTCATATAGACTAGATTTCAATATTAGAATCCCATTATGAGATGTGCATACAAAGCTTAACAGTGGTGCACGGTATAAAATGTGCAAGAGGAAACGTAAGAATTATATTTAAGTTTTAATCCTATTTTTTCAATTGTGGAATAACAAAATTACGTGCAATGAGTTATCGTATGAATACAGATATTTCTTTATAATCTGATACACTTCGAATTTTCAAGTAAAAGAATTTTTTATTCAGAAATGTGAAATTTAATTTTAAAATTCATCTGATTATGTTGTAATAGGCGAAACCGGTCATGTCAATCTTTTTTAGTGGAAGTTACATTAAATGTTTCATTTTTTTATTTCTATTTTAAAACACTCATCCACGCATTGATGGCGGGTTTGATCGGCACGTGTATAAAAAACTCATGTGCTTCTTTAAAATAAGCATTGTGAACGTTAATTATGAAAAATAAATACGAACCTAATCAATTCTAATTTTAAAAAATATATCGCAATCAAAAGATATTTTCTATTAACCTCCCACTTTCGTATTTATGATTCAGGATGGATGCTTATCAATGAATGAAAAATAGTTTCCATTCACTTAATCACTTATTTTCAGGTTATTCGTAATAAAATAGATGAAATAATAATATTTTCAGGGCATTTATGAAATTTACAATAGTTAAAAAGTTTTTTTTTCGGATTAAACAAAAATCTCCCGACCTGATATGAAGGTGATTAAATGTTCATCAAAGCTTATAATTGACCTTCATACTTCCAGCGCTACATCTGTTCATGTACTGAGTAAACATAACAATTTTAATTAAATTTAAAATGCCGTTTAATAATGCCCTGCACTGATTCCCGTGTTTTAATTAAGGGGATTATGAATAAAAAAATGTGCATTGCACAAACTTTCTCATATCCGTACGCTAGTCGTTCCTTCAATAATGCCACTGTTTACATTAATACTTATTTGAATTTTGTCGTAACAAAAATGTTACTGATGTATATGAAGAGTCAATGGCTGTAGCTGGAAGTAAAAATCCTTGCAGCCGTTTCTGAGTAAACTGATATCTTTGTGAAAATCGAACAGTATAAATTACCCTCAATTGCTTCGCGATATGATCCATTTCATCAACGCTTATATTCCTGGTAGCATCCTATAAAAATGCGAGATCTCATCAGATTATGTTTGACCGTTTACCCAACCAACTACAAGCAGAAAGAATGGCATGACCCACTTTTTCGGGAATCAGCTGCACCAAAAAGGTGCATTTTTGTCAATATCTCGGGGTTCAACTTTTCTACAACCACAACACTATTTTTTCATGAACCTTGCATACGATGAAGCAAAAAGAAAACATTTTAAAATGAATTTTTGCGAAATTTCGAAAATTCACACCGACGGGCAACCACGACGCCAAAATTCGGAGCAGTTGCCTCTCTAAATAGAGCTGATAATTTGTAGAGGCCATTACGTTGAGTCAGCGAAGTCCAAACTGCTTTTAACTAAATGTTAAATAAATCGAATATGACACTTCTTATTACTTATCACCGACAACAGTATGAATTGCAAGTTTGTGCGTCGCAAGGGATGGGTGCTTCGCGCTATTTCGTTCCGAACGAGAGAGGGAGTGAACGAGCGAGGGAGCTAGAGTAATGGCAATGGAGGCATTATTCCATATGCGTTCATCGCAGTAATTGATGATAAAACTGAAATGCGGCACATATGTGAAGCAGAGAAATTTTCCGTTGCAGCAGAAGCAAGGATGCAGTGGCGGTGGTGATTCTATGTTCCGCGGTCATATCAAAAGGCAAATGCAAGCATTAATTTTGCAGTTCTTAACGCTCTGTGTGCCGCTTGCGGCTTATAACTTCCCACGTTTTCTGTAATATGGGTGCTCAAAACGATTCTCCACTTCTAAACGAGTGATTATTAGAGTGTGTACTTATGACACGTATAATTGACACAGTGTATTTATATGTCTTTACTCTATCATCGAAAAGTCTCCACGAATTACGATGTATATTTAAAATGAAATTTCATAGCTGTCGAAGTGCGTTAAAATATATTGTATGGGGTTGTTTTATCATTTTTTATTATAAATATTCTCAACATCAATTTCTTGTCATATACTTGTTAAACTAAAGATGAAAACCAAAATGTTTGGTGAGAGCAAATCACTGAATTATTTGAGTAAAACAATATATGGAGTGTGAGGTTTACATCAGAAAATCTCCACAGAAATATTGCACAGGTTAAATCGTTAATGCTGTTTGAGGTAACAAAAAGATTATAATCTAAAACTTTGATATTGACAACTTAAAAAATCGAAGGATGTTATTCGGCGTTCTTCACTAACGGAAATATCTTAATCATACTAGAAAAACGGATATACCTTATTGACCCGAATATAAGCCAAAGTTTTTTCCCTAAAACTTAAAGCCGGATAATACATATTCGCCTTATAATTGCAGACTAAGCTTTCTTGTCAATTTCTATGCTATTTGAGTTCCCAAAAACGAGGTTCGTCTTATATTCGAGCCAATACGGTAAACAAACTAAACGACGTTGTTAAAAACATGGTCCTCGGTAATGAATCAAGTTATTACATCTCTTCAGGATAACGATGTAATTTTAAGCCATCCAATCGTATACCAAGGTTATAAATGGCGCAAAACCTTAAAGGTCTGTTTCCTCGATTCTAGTTGCAGAGCAAAAGAATTGCACCCATACAACGCTTTCAGTGAGACGCATGTGGATCCTATCAAACTTTTTTGTATTGAAACTTTCTTTTACTTCTTTCCATTTTCATATATAACTACTATATAAAAATGACATGGTGGTGCTGATGAGTGGAATAGCTTCGGCACTTCCTAAATTATGCAGACAAAATGATAGGGGTTGTGGGACGGCATGCCCAATGAGCGAAACACCCAGTCCCAGTGTCCGGAGCAATTTCCTGCTCAAGCTACTAGAAATCTAGTACCTAAGCACCAGTCGTTAAGGCCGTCCATTGGGCAGTTCGCTTCCCGGATCTCAATCCTTAGGATTTTTTTGTTTGGGGTCACATGTATGAAAATGCAGTTAGTCAAGAGGCGGACATTTTCCCTCGCACCCAGGCTGCTTGTGATTCAATCCGCAACATGGCGGGAATTTTCGAACGAACGAGGCAATCATTGTTCAGAATGTACATGTTGTGTTTGTAAGTTGGGGGCCGCCAGTTCCAGCATCTCCTATAATGAATCTTGCCCTCTATTCGGTACGGTAATTGTGGATTAATAGAACATGCTATTACGTCCCGAAGTTCCAAATTTTTGTTCTTCTAACTCGGCAAACACAGGTGCCACCGAATACAACATCCGCAATCCGCACACTCGTGCCTGCAAGCAATACTATGCAAACAGAGTGAGCAAAATATTTTACCGTGCACCGAGGCAGCGCATCACAGGTGACGTGCAAAGCACAAGGACAGCCTTAACACCGGGTGCTTAGGTACGAGATTTCTCACCTCGTAGCTCGTACAGGAAACTGCTCCGGGCATTGGGACCGGGTGTTTCGCACACCGAGTATGCCGCCGTACAACCCATATCATTTTGTCGGCATAATTTAGGAACACCCTGTATATATATATATATATATATATATATATATATATATATATATATATATATATATATATATACAGGTTGGAGATAACAAGAGGAAAAGAAACGGGGAGATCGTGAGCTAAAAGCGTAAGCATGCGAGCACACGAGGGCAGTTGCATTAAATGGAGATGTGGCATGGCCACGCCATTCTCGCCGCACCGAAATCAATTTCAGGTTAACCTCCAATCTTGAGATTTCTTTGTGTTCCTCTCCCCCTCCTGTCTTTTTTGCTCAGAAAGTTATACTGCCTGGATGAATAAACATTGAAACAAATGGAGCCCGACATGATTTTTGAGATGACTTCCATTCCCACCTTCCTGAATATGAGGATACCGAGGATGACAGAACGAAATAAAAGGAGAAAATTTTTCCTCGTAAGCCGGGTCCACGCCGACAAAATTGTCGACGACATGTGATTATCGACACATGTTGGCAACATTTAAAAGTCGAATTTGATAACAGTTGAGACGTCCACATCTAAAGACCTTCTCGACAAATCCATTCCCAGTTACCAACACAGGTCGACGGCAATTATGCGAATACATACCAAGGTTGCCAACACAACAAGCGACAAGACGTAGTTTTGTGGTGGCTGAGATGTGGAACGAGCCCTAAGAATTGTCCTGTAATACGTTTTAGTTTTCGCTCGATTTCTAGTTAGTTCATCGCTCCATTTAATTGTGCTCGTCAAGGATGAAAGAAATGCGAAGTCTGGACCAAGTGTTGCCCCCTCTAATGTCGGCGACTTGACGCCTCCATCAACATGTCGAGCTGTGTCGTCGACGCAAGTTACCAATATTTACTTGAAACATCATTTTGTCGTCGACAATCCGAGTTATCAACACACTTTAATTCATTTTGTCGGCGACATGTCGCCGACTTTTGATGTGGACGCGGTTGTAGAGTTCAATTAACGTCTCATCTTTTCCTAAATGCTTATTTTGTGACACCGCATTAGTCAGACGACTTCAAACCCGGTTTCATGGATGCAATAGTCAACTCGTTCCAGCTTTTATCTTTCTCTAAGTTCATTTAGGCATAGAATGGGCGAGGATAAAGATAAAATAAGAAAGAAAGACTACTGTCACTGGTTTATGACCTATTAGAACAGTCCATGTGATAGAATGTCCATTTATGTGTTTGTGTCCCCCCCCCATAATTTCAGCGTGCTATATGCCATTCAATGCCGTTGGCGAAACGGCGATTGCTGAAACATCTTGTCTTTTTTAGGGGATTGACCGTTTATGCCTGCTAAAGTTAAAATTCATCCGTCCTCAATTTAAACTGCCTCTTATAAATCACCAAAAAACACTATAAATAAGAATTTTTGCATTCAATTCTTATAAATTCGATGAGAGACTATACGGTATCGAATCCGTATGAAACATGTACTTAGATATTATTTCACCTTATATAGGCTGTAAAATGACTTCGCAGTTCATTAAAGTGATTTTTCATTATTTAAAAAGAACCTCATCTGGAGATTTTTTATTTTTAGATAATGTTATACACATTTAGAAGTTTATAATGCATTATAAAGCGATATTGTAAAAACCTTTTTCAAACACTATCACATTATTTAAAGAACCATTTTAAAATTGTTTATTTTTAAAAACTGCAAAATTATAAAATGAGTAAGTAATTTTCATTCAACATCTAGAGCTTTTGGCATGCAATCGAATACCTTTTTATTCAAGCAGCAAAACATTTGATTCTTGGAGAATATTTTTCAAAAGATTACGATTTTTGATGTTTTTTCTTCTTAACAATTTCTGTGCCAATATTTGAAATTCAAAATCAAGTTTCTTTCCCTTAGTCTCCGACGCATTATGCTCCTTTCAAATTAAATTCTGAAATAAGGCGATTTATTTGATTTTGGAGAAAGTCTAGGTAAATTTGTATTTCTCCTCTCTTTCAATTTGAAGACCCGTCGGGCCTAATGATGCCTTCAACGTCGTAAATAAATTACGGTTAGACGAGTTGTCATAAGGAAAAAAAGGAAATAATTTAGAAGTCTTTTTCAAAAAATCCGCTTTTATAGCAGTAAAATCGCTGGCGGCTAGAAGAATGTTTTATATTATTGAAAATGCTTTTTTTTCCAAAACGGCCAGTGCGCTTCAATTACTTTAATCAAAAAACGTCAGCTGTCAAATAGACTAATTTTTCGTTTATTTTTTGTCGCTGTATTAATACCATAAATGATGCGCCGATTTCTAATATCCTTTGCTTATCAGTCGTCCCAATACCGATAGTTTCATGACAGGAACGAAAAAGGGGATAACGAAAATTTATGTTGTGTTTATGGAATAACACCCTCCAATTTGAATGCAAATTGAAATCCAACGACTTCAATGAGCATATATTTTTTTCCATGATAATTTCTTCCGCATACTAAATTTCCTTCGTGTTATCTCGTCCTCCGAAAACTTGAAACCGAGCTCTCTTAAGTAAAACACCTAGGTACATCCAGGCTCCAAAATGTTGTCTATATTTTGGGTATTTTTAACGACATTAGGTCTGTATATACCGGGTTATAATCCTGGCGGAGGCTTGTTTTTCAACCCAGGCTTATCCCTTCCCCAGCCTTCCCTTTCGTCGGCCCTATTGGCTAATGCCGGCACTTTTGTTTCCTTCTCTCTCCTTTCTGTGTGGGCTGAGCATTTGAAATTATTTTTCCAATAGTCCCTTAAATACCGAAAATTGAAACATCAAGTACTTGTCTCAGGTATTATGGTTACTGGAGATACCTACTTAATTTTTCATTTTTCGTCACTTAAAAGCGCTTATCCTGGAATTTATTTTCAGCCGTAAGACTAGCTCGATAATTCTCGAGCGAATTGTTTCCCCGATGCCATACTCCA
Organism: Tanypteryx hageni; assembly: GCA_028673005.1. Classification (NCBI taxonomy): domain Eukaryota; kingdom Metazoa; phylum Arthropoda; class Insecta; order Odonata; family Petaluridae; genus Tanypteryx; species Tanypteryx hageni. The sequence goes on from CM054116.1 coordinate 49,262,985, forward strand.
AGAAGCCCGTTAAGGCTCAACTCCACGATGTTGGGATAGGCAACGAACGCGTACCTCTTTCCCCGGATTGCACTGGGTCAAAACGGCGGAAGCAGCGGGGATTGGGGAAGCGGGAAAGAACAACGGGAGCGGGATGGAGGCGGAGAGTTGAGTCAGTGGGTCGTGAGTAAGACGCTTGTTCGCCCGTTTCGTTAAGGCTTTGTGGTGGATTTGCGTCTAATTAACGCGATGCGGCGAAGGCAATAAACAAAAGGTTGATGATTAATTCATAAGCCTCAATCATTCCAACCATGGGAGGAGCGAAAGCGGGATTTTCGCGAGCGCCGCTTGATCACAGTCATGCCAGCCGCAGGAGAGAACGGGAGCGTTAAGGCCGATTCAAACTATACGTAACGTCAACGCACCGTCACGGACCGTCTCCGTCACGTCATTTTTCATCACTGTTCACATTTTACGTTGAGGTTTTTACACGGATTGACACCTTTTCAGTGCTTATAACTTATTGATTGTAACTAGAAAGTTGTTTATGTTTTCTAATGTGAAATTCGGAGTAATAGCTCTACTTATAGAGGAAGAAGAGGAGCATCGACGCGAGCTTATCCGAGCTAAAAAAAGAATGTTGATGCATAAATGATTGTGGAACATAACATCGGAAAGATAATTGAGGGAATTCTTTAAGGAGTTGACAGAAGACGAGTTAAAGTTTTATCAGAATTTCAGAATGCCTCAGTACCAATTTAGCATATTCCTCAAGAAGATAAACAGTGATGTATTAAAAAATAATTTTATTAGCTTTACATCCATTGTGATAAAAACGAGCTACTATTATTTGTAATATAACAGACACTGACGGAAACCTGACTGGTGAGGTGTTCACATTTTAAGAAATATACAAGCACGAAGACGTTCAGACCGTGACCGATCCGTCAAATATTCCTCCAGAGAAACCGTGACGGAACGGAATGATGAGGCGACGGAGACGGGACGGATGGTGTGTACTCCTCCATCTAAATACATAGAAGAAATTTTGACGTGTCGAAGACGGTCCGTGTGGAAACGTTGACGTTACGTATAATGTGAATCGGCCTTAAGAGAGTTAGGGAGTGAGTAGTGGGGAGGAGGAGGCGAAGAGGGAGGTCTAGGAACGGGTGGAATGGGAAGGATGGAAATTGCGAGCGAATGGAAAGGGTAAATGGGGTGGCCCTCTGTAAACAAGAGGCTTGGTCGGGCATTTTGCGGTCCGGCGGAAGGAGGTAAGTGATGTGAAGTGGTCGACAAAGAAGCCTAAATACTTGGGAGCAATGGCGCGCGGGTCATTTCGCGATACGTCGGAGAGGTGTTTAGTCGGGCGGACGGTATCCCGCGTTTTACTGGGGCGGAGTAATGGGCGAACAACAAAGTCCGCAAAAAGTATGGTTCCCGTATTTCGGTTTTAATTGGATGGAATTCTCGTGCAATTCTTTTTGGTTGTTTTGGAGATTCGGTGTTCCGAAACGCAAATAATTTTTAAACCGGAAATGTCGGCGTGAAAACATCGAATGCCTTTAGTCGACAATAATAGTTTATTTGACGAGAAATTAACTTGTAATAAGGCACGTTTTTTTCGAAGAAATAAGCTTCGCAAATAAAAATGTTTAGGAATAGACGTAACGTACCTTTAAGTAGAAATTGCTCATATTTATGCTGATAAAAATTTATAATTTTAATTAATCTAAGATACATCTTCGATTTCCGTATTTATTTTTAACAATTTTATTCGATCATTATCCTTCAAAGTTTCTTTTTACGCTAATTTTTTTCTCAAGTCGGCATATTCTTAGGCAAGAACAACAATATTTCCTAAGAATAAAATTCGGGTGAATGGGACAGATAGTGATTGTCGCAAATCGCGCGTGAAAAACTCTCCATCTACGGCACCATTGTGAGGAAATCAAGCTTTCGACCCGAATCGAAGCGAAAAGAATGACCTTTTTGAATCTCCTTTCCCCGGTTCCCAGAGAGCGACCATTCATCAAATTATAAAGTTGAGTTCCCGATAAATCACCCAGGTATTTGGAAAGGATTGAGAAAGAGCAAGAGAGAGTTTAAAAAGCGCTTCTCCAACATGGGAGGGAAAAGCGGTCAGGCAAATACGGGGAGACAGCTAGGGGAGAACCTGGGAGAGAGAAGACCCCATAAAAAGGCATGTGGAGATCCTAATGAAAGAAAGAAGAGAGAGAATAGAAAAAAGAGTGGTATTAGGAGGATGGGGAGTTATCTCGGTGGTCGGGAGATAGGGAGAGGAGAAGGGAGGCGAAGGGGGAGAAAGGATGGAAATAAAAAATACGGGAAGAAGAGGTTTCCAGTGATCGACTTCGCTCCGACTCACTGTCTGCGTCTTTACGACCCAGAGGCCACCCCATTACTCCGGCACCCAGGGTCGTAACTCGCTCTTGCTGACGCTGGGCCGTCGCGACCCGAGACTATGGAGCTTTGGGATGAGTAAGGGGTGACCGTAGAGAGAGAGAGAGGGGAAAGGGATCTTTTTTCTTCAAGAGGGGTAATACGGGGACTTTATGAAGGACTGCAAGGGGGATCCCACAACCCCCTCCTTCTCTCACCTCCCTCCGTAACCTTTCAGCCCCCTCCCCTTCTGTTACCTTGGCGCCCGCTTCATCGCAATACTTTCCCTCCCACTTCCTCGCCGCTTATAATCCCCCCTCCCGGTGGGGACCCCTTTCGACCTCTCTTGCCCCCCCCCCCCCAAAGCCATCCCATTCCATTCCGCTCGCCACTCCGTTGGGGCAGAGAGTGGCATTCCCCCATCAACTCCCTCGTTAGCGATCGAGTCCCATGGCATTCTGCTTGGGCGGCAATCTCTCTCCAAAAGCGGTCGCCGCAGAATGCTCCTTTCCACTCACGCCACCCACTCCCCACCGGTCCCCGTCCCCCCACCCTCTTTGCCCGCCCCCCTTCCTCCTTCCCCATATCCCTCATCCTTCTTCCCCGTGTGACCGGAATTCGGCTAATTGCATCCGTCCACTGGAATCAAATCTAATTTTCTTTTTCGCCCCATCCACGACTATGCTTCCACCACCGTCCCTCTTTCCCTTCCCTGTCCATCCATCTATCTCGCCTCCTCTCCCTCCTCCCGATTGAATTTACCAAGCTGTGTCTGAGTGTCAATCTACTCGGGATTAAGCGGGAGGAAAGTTTCTTACGATAATGACTTTTGGGAAAATTGCATTTCGAAAAAAGGATAAAAACAGGATCCTGAGCGAATAAAATGAGAGTACGACGGAAAGCTGTTTTAAATTGCTGTTTTCGAGATTACCTGCGTTTTTTCCGCAAGAGATTAAGCATGCCCTTGTTCTTCCTTCATTCATGAATTAACCTTGTCATTTTCATAAAAAAATATAATGCGTTTTTGCTGAAAAGCTATGCTATTTATTTCGATGTTTTAAAATATTACGTTGAATTTTTAAAAAAATTGTATTTTTTATTTACCGTGAGGTGATTTATTCCCAAATCTTTAAGTGCGAATGGGGGCTATCGCAACTTACTGTATCAAATACATGTTTTCTTTAAAAAATTAGCGTCTACTTTCATATCGAAGAAAGATAAAGACTGAATTATTTGTAGACTTGGTCTGATTCGATTTAAACCGATGAATATCGATAGACATCGAATCCGTAAATTCTTAAATTCAACGAAAATGAATTGTTGTCGATAAATGTCGATTTTTCATCACTACATCCCATGCAAAGTTATGCGTCATGATTTTTAAATTTTGTTTGCCACACACAAACATTATATTCTGCTTCAAACGCCAGAACCGGGATAGAAATTCGGCATTTGTCCTATCAGAAGACCACACTTCATTAGGAGTTCCCTACACTTTGCTTTCTAAGAACACTGTCATATGGATGCATACTGAGTTATCGTTGAAGAAAAAGGATAAGAGACAAAACAATGATCGGTATATTACACACCGTCTTTACCCCCGGTCAGATCCGATAATCCCTACGCACTATGAGTCGTTTTCACGATGTGATCTGCCGTCTAACTCCATTTATTTGAAAAGTCGGGGTACGTTTCTTGTATCTTTTGTGAGACAAGATCTGCCGACCACCTCCAATTTGCGATAAGATAGATTTGCCAAACTAAACAATGAGAACCGATCCCTATAGTATTTTCACAATCACACTAGTAAAATAATATTTGTGAGAGTCATGCCCACAATCTATCCGCCGAATGAGAATGCCCCACGATTTCTTTTTATTTTTTTTATTTCCATGCGGCCCCTAAACAGCCGTAACCGGCCTTTTACAAGGGGCTCCTTAACATAATAACAAGGACTATCACAAACATCCATGCCCTAGGTGAAGAAAAACCCACCTAGGCGGGATTCGAACCCGCGACCTTTGGATTGGCAGGCGAGGACGTTACACTGCCACCACCGAGGCCGGTTAGATTGCTGTCGAAGGAACATCGTTCCGCGTTCACACTGGCCTTTTTTCTACATCCATCGTCGTTAGTAACTCAAAAAAATGTTTTTCTTCAATGTATTCGTATATGCAATTGGTTGTACATTATATTCATGTCACATTAATTTTGTTATTGATTGGTCACGATTTCGTGAAAGAGATGCACAATTTAACGAATAAAATATATTTTTTGATGCATTCCGAGAAGTTATCCGTTCAGGGTTGGTGGGAGAAATCAACGACAGCACACTCACTAAAATTTAAGAAAAGCAAACAATCCGACATGCAATAAATGATATTTTCATATATACGCTTTTAGTAAAATTTAATTACAAGGTAATGAATTAATGAAAAATTTCCAGATATAAATCTATAAAATGTATTAAAATATACGTCGATTTCAGCGGTCTTTTTTTAAATTTATATAAACCGCGAGAACTACCAAGTCTAATAAAATATATTAAAGCTAACGTAAATTTTAGTAGAAAAATAAACGTAAATTTTAGCCGTCGATTTAAAAAAAAATAAACTGCTAAAACTAACAAGTCTATTTATTAGATATATATATTGGTTTTAGCATCGTATTACAAATGAATTGTCTACTGATTACAGAAATATTTATTACAGAATAGGTTAAATGTGTCATAATTCGTCGCTTGTAAGAAAAAAGCCACTCAGACACACTTTAAAATTCGCAACCTGTAAGAAAATAAAATCATGTTCTCTTAGAAAAACATCAAAAACTATCCCAAATGCCAAAAAATTACATCGACAATAGCTATGAAAAATTTCCTGAAATAAAAATAATCCAAGAACGCATCGAAATCCTAATTAGTTTCCTAATGACAAAAGTCAATTACCAAACGAATATGGCGAATCGTTTCGATAAAGCGGGGAAATGAAGTGATGTAGCCGAAATGAAGACAATCGAGAGAAACGGCGAAACAATAAAAACGCGTAATAGATAGTATCGTAATAACGTAATTCCCCTTTTCCGTTTTCCTCTCTCTCTTTTCCTAACGGTCAAGGTCCCCCTCCCGAATTTCCGCAAACTTGCGCATTTCGCTCGCACTATTACACTCGCTCCGTGCAATGCGCACGCGCGAGCCCACGCCCGCTCAAAACGCACTCTCTGTCAAAAATTAAAATTTTTTCCAACCCTATAATTAGTAATTGGTTTCGCTGTAATATCACTTGTTTACGACTTTCACACGCCACGCATCCGAGTCGGAGGCACGCAAAAACAAAAATTTAACAACCTCGCAACCTACTCGATCACCCATCTCGCGCCAATCCATTCCGTCAAAACCGGCCCCGTAAATTAAAGTAATTGATAGCGGATATGAGATATCCCGGAGCGTTTTGGTGGGGAGTGGGAGGGGGGAGACAAGGGATGATGAATGGTCGAAAAAGAACCTTTGTGAAATAATTTGGAGATAAAAACTTATCCAAACCGTCGATTTGCCACCTATTTTTCCGTCTCTCGTCGATGGAGAGAGAAAGAAAGAGGAGATTGGATGTGTGGTAGGAAGGAAGAGAGCAAAACGAGGGGCCGGTGTGGAACATTCAAAAAGGGGTAAAGAAGGGGAAATGGTAAAGGAGGGAGAATGGCGATGAAGGGCGTAATTGTAAGAGGAGAAAAATGCAGGGAAATGAAAATAGAAAAAGATCAATAGATAGCGTGAGATTGATTGGGCGAATGAGAAAGGAAGGTTAAGCAAAATGGGTGGGAAGAGAGAGATAGAGGAGGAGAGGAGATAAAAGAGGAGAGATAGGAGAGTGGTGGAGAGAGAGGGGAAGAGAGATAGGGAGATGCGGAGAGAGAGGAGGAGAGGAAGGAGAGATGGGAAAGAGAAGAGAGGTGGAGAGAGATGTAAATAGAGAGGTAGAGGATAAAGAGAGAGAGAGAGAGAAAGAGAGAGAGGCGAGGAAGGAAGAGAGAGAGGGTGGGTTGGAGAGGATAAGGAAATACAGATGAAAACTGAGGAGTGAGAAGCATAGAGGAGAAGCGATGGTGAAATCAGTAACCAAAGGAAAAAAAGACGGAGAGTCGAAAAGAAAAGTGTAGAGAGAGAAATAGAAGAGAAAAGAGATGGAAACAATGCGAGAGAAAAAGGACATGCCGAGGGAAATAAATGGAGGAAAAGAGACGAAAAAACGGGGGGAGTTAGAGAGGGAATGAGAGACGGGAAGGGTATTGAAAGGGCATAAAGTACGCGCAGGTAGTCGGGTTGACTCGCATCATTCATCTTTTTTTTTAATTTCGTTCCGAATTGCTGGACTATAAAAAAGGCCTTTGCTCGTCCCCGACCGGATAATTAACCAACCACCTGTGTCGAAATCGGCTCGCAAATGCGGAAAATGCATTGGGTGGAGTCAGTTTTCAAATTCCACTCTTCCCCTTCTCGTATATTGTACTGAATGAACTGATGAAACTGCGTGGGAGAGGCAGAATATCGCATTCGCCGCTTCGCAATCGAACAATGGAGGTATAAAGCTCAATTCACTGTCCATGAAATTTTTAAATTTTTCAAACGTTTTACTTTTTCAAATTAAGGCAGAGGAAACTTTTGTTATACTGCACCTCCAACATTATATACTTCACCTCATATCATTCAAGAATAAATAACAAAAATGAAAAAATTATTGCTTATACTCGGTATCTCCAATAGCGACAAGTAGTTTATAAAAATAATAAGACGTGTGGCGGCCTTTTTTGATTTAATGCGTGAGTGATAGAGGGAAGTTTGTGAGGTACCTTTTAAGAGTGAGCGTGGGGTGAGGTCTGGAGTATGTTAATTTTGTAAGAGAAGGTATTTAATAGCTACGAAAACCGGAGGCTTGTTGCTAGGTTTAAACTTAAGGACATTTGTAAGAAATCGGTACTTTGTTCTGTCAAAGAAATGTAGCAGAGGGAGTAAAATCGGGCCGAGATCGTTGTTCATGGACTCAGATTTTTTAAAATGTGTTGGCTCTCTAGTGCGTTCAATGTTCGAGTTGTGCTGTTATAAGTTTAAAATCGTTAATACAGATTTAGTCACCCGTTTCTTGAATGCGCCTAGCAAAGAATATTTCGGTAGTTTACTTGCCACATACAGGAAATCCCAATTGCACGCTCTTTAATAAAGAAATAAGTGAATTAATTAAGGAGTTTATAGACAGTAAAAATTAGTTAATGTAGTAGAAACATAAAAAATGTAGAGAGAAAAAACTAAGGTGCTCTTAAAAATCACTGGGAGGCCTTAATTTTGAACTTGGCCATTGAGTCATTAAAAATGTCAATGCTTTTGTCCAGATCATCACAAATATGTCTTGATCGCCCGTGAAAATTGGGAGAAATTAAAAGAACCAATTCGGGGAAATGGGGGAGCAAACAGAGAAATGTGTTTTGATATCCTGGCTGGGACGGCGAAATTGATGCTTTAGAGAAGATTAGGTGGAAGATTTTCTAGAACTGCGCCTCGGTTGCAGGAGAGCTAGGTTCAACTTGGAGCACATTTCCAGTTATAGTGAGGATCTGGTCCTGTTTAAAGTAAATCCACTATATAAGTCGCATTTGGGGATTTAAAACTTATCTGATTTACACTTGGGATGAAGATTTATAATGAAGAAGACATACTCACTCTCACTAGAGAAACGAATAGAGTCACAACAGTACACACCGAACTGAAACGTGTGTTCCGTTTACTAAATCCGAAGACCTTTAGGGTTCTCCCAATAACACTATTTATATACGTGTCAAATTATAGGTTTGGCGTGACGCCTAAGTCTACAATAAAGTAAACACATTCAAGATTGATGCCATTTAGATGATGAGTACATTTTTCTTCAAGAAAATATTTTTACACTTTTTAATGTTAGGAAATAATTTCCAACAGAACCAATTATGAAATTTTCAAATATACATACTTTGCTTAAAGTGATCCATGTGTTCAAAGAAGAGTGTTTGTGTTTACATTTTTGTTTGCCCCATGTAGTGTTTGTGACATTGTAAGCAGTTTATTTTGTAAACTAGCCTAATTTCCCGTCTAATATGACGGATGCGTGTGAATTACGTATTAAGTTGAAATAAAATTTAAATAAAAAATGAACGAGGCCAACTTTTATATGCACTAAAATAAAGCGTTAAAAATTTAAATTCACATAATTGAGTGTTCCAGAGAGTAAAAACTGTTTTTGCCAAATGAAAATTGTGTGGCAAAGAAATATTAATGAAGATTTATTCGTTAAATATTTCGCCACAACTTTTATACGCTTAAAATTATTTTTACATTCTGAAATATTCAGTAATGTAAATTTTAGATATATTTTTTACTTTTATTACATACTAAACGTGATTTCATTAAATTAAATTTATATAAATTTTATTAGGGGCTCCACCCATGGCGTGTATGGCGCCCAACCCCGTTGCTCACTTCGCGAGGCCTTTTTTCCCTCTCCACGGGCTACGCGCGTAAATCCCTCCCTCCGCACGCTTCAGGTAGGACGGCGCTACGCACCTTGATTTTGGCTCGCAATTCTCGGTGAAGTCGTTGAAAATGAGAAATACTGCGTAATTATTTAACGACCAACAATTCATTTGCTAAGCTTGCTCGCGAACTTTTTTTTTATTTATGAAAAGGGTAAAAAATTTTCAACTCGGTCATAATGGCCGCGCGCGTCTCTTAGGTTACAAAACACCGCGCGCCCTCTAAAGCTGTTTTCATGCAAGTGATGTAGGCGGCGTGGGTGGTGCAACCGAGACGACAGAAAACAGAGACCGTTTTCATGAACACTACTTGGCGCACGCGGCAAACAAGTGACTGCACGGCACCGTGATTGTATTCTGAGCCAACGCTTCCGTTTTTGTCGTATTTACTAGTCTTATAAATGTGTGAAAATGTATCGATTTCAATTGCAATGACGATATAATGTTTTGCGATTACTTATGAGAAGAAGAAAGCGAACGTTTGCCAAACGGTGGCGGGTTCGCCATATTTTAGGCTAGGCGTAGACAAGGAGATAATCTCCTCTCTTTTACATTGTACGGGAGCTGGTACTTCTCTTTACATCTACATATACATATTACCCTGCAAGTCACCTTGACGGTGGATGGCAGGGGGTGCCGCGCACCAAATTTCTAACTAATTATTATTCACTTATCTATTGTGGTCACGTATTGTCCTAGAGAAAAATGACTCCTTATACCTATCCGTCCTACTATCTATTTCGCGAATCTTGTCCTAATTATCCCTCCGTCCGTTATACGTTGGTTGTCGAATAATATCCTTCATTTCATTTACGAATATCTCCGACCTATATTTATCTAGAAGTTTAAGTCTCGCCTGTAATCTACGATCTTTCAACGATGGCCAACTCAACTCTTCAATGAGCAACGTAACGCTCTGTTTTTTATCGCAATTCTTTTTCACGAATCTATTTGCTCGCCGCTGTATTTTTTCTAAATCCTTTATGAGTCCTCTCTGATATGGATCCCAAACCGCTGCTGCGTATTCCATTTGAGGTCTAACCAAGGATAAATAACAGGATTCTCTCACCTTTTCCGTGCTTTTCCTGACTATTCTACGCACAAAAGCCAACTTCTTATTTGCCGCACCTATCACTCGTCTTATGTGGGTGTCCCAAGACAGGTCACGATTCAAGGTTACCCCGAGGTATTTCACGGATTCCGAAACAGGAATACTCTCACCATCTATCGAGTAGGTAAATACGGACGATGGGTTTCTAGATTTCCAAAAGTTTAGAACGTTACTTTTTTCTGATTGATTTCTACATGCCATTCCTTGCACCAAACAGATAACGCATCCAGATCATCCTGAAGCTGAGGATGGTCGCTAGGACCACTAATTTCTCTATAGACTAACTTCTTCATTTATAATATCTTCTACTGCTTTCATCGCACCGATAGCTCATCAGTTCAAAATGAACCTCCTGCGAGGTTTAATTTACGCTAAAACGTATTCCTTATTCATTTGTTGGATATCCGCGCGCGCGGCACATGCGGGAAAAGTTGAGAATATTTTAACTTTCACCGCCCGACCGCCTCAGCGCTCGTACCGCTTCAACCGAGGTCACTGATTGGTTACCGTCGTTTCTTCACCGCCCGTGCTTCCTATACTGCATGCATTAATCGTAGCTTTAAGGGTTGAAGTCCGACGCGGCCCATCGAAACAACTGTGACTTTCAATGGAGCCCGACGAGGTATTCGGAAATACTAATGCAACCCAACCATCAGAAAAAAGGTTGCACACTCCTGCCCTTAAGGCTGCCCGAGTTATCCCCACCCTCCCATCATCTACCACAATGTTCCTCCTTTTGTGAAGCGTCTGCCGATGTAGCGTATCAAATCTTTTTTATAGTATAGAGAGAGAGTTTACTGTTTTTAGTCATAGATTAAAAAGGTACTTGACTTTCCCAAAAGGTATCCTCACAGAATTTTAAAAATACAGCAATTTTAATCTCTATATCAACGAAAAACTGAGTATTTGTTTATTTTCGTTACCACATTATTTGCCATAACCAAGGTATTATGTAAACTTCAAAACAGCGTCGAAACTTCTTGAATTTATAATTACAATCAATTAAACGAAACTGGCAACGATGCAAATCACCCTGAAGGCAAAAGATTTTTAAGGAAAAATACGTCAAATGTTTGTGTTAAAAGCCAATTTGTGGACCGATTCGATGCTTATTAAAAAATCTACGGCAGAAAAATCAAATTTCGATCTTTATTTCATTCTTTTTTCATACCCGGGAACCTACGACGATTCTAAATAATTTTAATGTGCAAATGGCTAATATGCTACACTCGAACCCGTGTTAATCAAATGGAGAGAATGAACGCTCCTGTAATCGACCCCTAGATAAAGGATGAATTTCCTAAATAATGCAGGAGTTAGATCCTAGTGCATTGCGAAAAAATTGTCAAAATCGCACCATCCGTTTTCGAGTTATTCTATTAAAGATCCCGCTAAATCATTCGCAGACAAATACACAAACAAACAGATTTACATTATTATTATAATCCTGATTACAGACTTCTTGATTTTCTTCTCTCATAACTATATTTCTTGACAGAACACTTGGAACTGATTTTTTATAGAATCTAAGCGGATAATCCAATCCACTCTTCTCCCGCAATAAGCCTTCCGTTTCCAAAGATTTAAATTCCTTCCCTTTCAAAATTCACATACACCAGATTTAAATGGATACACAATTTTAATGGATATCCCCCTCTACCGCACAAGAGTAAAAACAGCAACAGAACAACCACACGTGTTATTTTTAGAATTTACTTTCGGTGAATTGCTACAGAAGATTGATATCATATTTACATCCATTAATTGCTTTTAAATTGACGGCATTCAATGTAACTCTCATAATAATGTAATATACACTTCTTATCAGTTCTTATACTACAGTGAATGCCGCACAATGCTATCATACTGGGTTCTATTAAATTGATGACATTAAGTGGCTGATAAAAATATCTTTTAAACCATCTGTTGCGGTTTTTCTACAAGTATTCTTTTAGCGTATCTTTATCGATTCATATTTTCGTTTGCTCTGTCACTAGCTTCAGAAAATTGTTTCATTACTACTTTATTGATATCATTGGGAAAACCATCATAATCACGTATGTTTTTTTGATCTTAATGCAAACTTTAATCTTCCAGTTCATATGAAAATTCGCAATTGAAAATACTAGAATAGTTTTGTTTACGCGAACATTTTTTCAAAAACTCTCCCTTGGAATTGAATATTAGCGCTTGTGACAAATCTGTCGCTTAAGTGTTGAGATCTGAATGCGGTTAGCGGTGTGCCTGCATCATCTCTCTTATTAAAGCAATCCACTGACTTCATTCGATGGATGACCAGATTAAATTTTGATCTCAATGGATGGTAAATGTGCGGAGAAAATTGCACGTGTTAAACTACATTTGATTTTGAAATCCCAATTTGATACGCTGCTGATAACAATATCCATTAATTTAACCTAAAATACATTTTTAAATATAACTCTTAAAGACTTCATTTTCAGCATTTACTTCACCAACGCATTATAAGTATTTTATGGATATAAATATTCTGAGCTGAATATGCATAGTGAAATATTTAAGGAGAAAAAATATATTTAAATAAATAAATTCGTCATGAAATATTTAGTTATCCGTTATTCCTCTTATTTGAGTATATTGCTCAGTTTTATTCAAAATACGGATTTTGCTCATCCACATCTTATTTCTAAATCCTCATAGCGTTAAAATGTCAAAGATCTCTTGCGTGAAAGTATAAAAAGAACCAAACTTCGCATTATTTTTCTCACTTTTTTATGCCTGCCGCCAAAAAACGTCTGCAACTTGAGCTGCGCAACGTAACGAAACTGTGGAATAGAATTTCTCTGATACGATCTCTTTCCTTCCACCAAGCGCCTTCGGATGGAAACTCAGTTCCCCTAGGATGACAGTGAGTAGAGAATAATCCCCCCACCGCCCTCCTATTCCTTCCATCAAACTCCCAACCGTATTTCCTTGCCAAAGCGTTACCTTTTGGCATAGAAAAGACAAACTTTCACCTCCTCTATGAGACCACCATTTTTACCAATAAAAATTATTACCATCCTCGCAGAAAAAAGCGAGGAGAGAGCGGGAGAAAGATGAAAAGACATAAAACAAAAGAAACATGTACCCTAGTAATTTAACTTATGTCCCCCTTCTCTCTTTTTATGCCTATCTTTTTTGAAGAAGGGAGAGGTTCAATAAAAAAGATATAGGGTATGCATTTCAAAGGGTTATTCTTTTTCCTCTCTTTGAAAAATAGGTTTACCAACGGAGTGACGTACGAATGGATACGGCGCGGAGTGGAGAGGAGATTGGAGAGAGGCTGAGGGGGCTGGAGAGAGGGGAAGGGAGTTGGATAAGGGTGGAGGGGGCTTGGGAGCGGTGGAGCGGATATGTGGCGGGAAGGCTTGGTAAAGTAAGAGAGGGAGGAAGTGAAAGAGTGGTTTTTTCCGCGCGGCCTTATTGGATGATCGTGTTGTCATGGGATTCCCCTCGAATACGTGAAGGAAATACGGTCAATGAGGCTGGAAATGTATTAAATGCTAATAAAAGGTTCCGCCCCACGGTTGAAGTAAGGAAGAAAATGAATTTTTTATTGAGCTGCGGTGAGAATATGTGTAGTTAATGTCCTGGCTGATCTATCTATCTTTATATCGGGGCGAATCTGAGAGAAGAACCAGGAAAACTCTGCATCATATCGAAGTGAATCGTTTTAGTTAACCGAACGAGCCATAACTTTGTGGCATCCAACGTTCATGGTGTTAGGAAAGTAAACGATAATGACTTTGCTAATTTCTTTTAAATAAAAACCTGTGGCTTCAAAAAGCAAAGTCAATTTTGTTTATTCTCACAACATCGGGGATCTGTAACAATTTTTTGAACTTTTTATTATTAATGAAGACGAAAACATAAGTAATCGTATGTTAGCCTGCGATACAGATGCTAAAATATTTTCAGCAAATTTGCGATGATCCTATATGTATCTAGAAATCTCCACAAATACGTAGAAAACTATCTCATTAAGGTTCTAATTCTAATCTGAATCGACGGGAAACAGGAAATCCTGTTAATTTGTTCAGACTTCACTTTGTGTAGATACCTAGTCAATTATTATTTCTAACGTGAAATCTTGTTCATTAAAAAAACCTTTTAAAGAACTGACTTTTCACGAGAAATAACTTCGGATATTGATTTCTTTATTTCATTATCCATAATAATAGCAAGTTTTATAAGTCCAGCAGATGCTTTCATTAAAATTGGCCATTGATCCGACAAACTAGGAAAGTGCATCTAATTAAATGAAAATTTTCATATCGGTTTGTTTGATAGCTTAGGGATCCTTTTCCGATTTTCTAAAGAAAGTTATTAAATTTAACTTTTTGTTAATATTCGTACTTAGTGTCCCCGACAAATGATGTTATCGGTTCTTTCCCATAGTCATAGAGACATATGCGTGAATTTCATTCTCGTCTATAGGGTGAATTTATCAAAATAATTAACACTTCAGATAAATTGCGCAGGGGATTCTCGGGCATCTTTGTCGCATTGACGTAAACATCTGCATTTGGGAATTCCCCCATCTGATTCCACCTGTCCGAGAAATTTTACCGAAAGCATAAACGGGTGGAGAAAGAAACGCAATTTTAACACCAATCTCGGCATGGATGCAATGGCGGTCAAGAACCATATGTAGGCAGTTTTTGTTTGAAGATTTTACTATCATCGAGAGTCCGAGATAAAATAAATAAAAGCAGAATCTCGAATGGCAGACATAACTTGAGGAAAGTTCAAGTTTCCCGTTCAGGGACGAGGAAATGATATCCGTGAACCGAAGCGTAAGATTTAAACGTAATCGGGTTAAGCCGTAAAGGAGGAGGAGGAATAAGGGACGCTCGGACAGGCGGCGAAAGGACCCAACGTCCTCGCCAAAAGACCGAAGGGAAGATGGACACTGGCTAAATTGAAGGGCGGAAAAAAAGCAGGCGAGGGAGAGGTAGAGATAGAAACCTCTCCGTCCTTGCGCACACGCAAGAATATACATATATACAAGCGTCGTTTCGTCCCCTTTGCACACACGCACGCACACACAGACAAGCGTTCGCCTCCATCCCCTCCTCCCGACCCCATAAGATTTCATTGCTCGGCGAGGGAGAGGGAGAAGGAATCTGGAGGAAGCTAGAGGAGAAGATAGAAGAAAAGACAGGAGTGAGAAGGAAAAAGACTGTCCGAAGCAGGAGTTTGATACGTTTACAAAAAAGAAAGAAAAAAGAGGGTTGATGGAATTCCTTGCTCGTGTGCGTATCCGTGTGCCTGTGTGCGTATCCGTGTGCCTGTGTGCGTATGTTCTTGCGCGAGCTTGTTCGCCATTTCGTGCGTATGTGCGCGCGTCCAGAGGGCAGCAGCGGGAGAGGAAGAAGAAAATAAAAGGCCTGAGACGGAACATTCGGTGAGGCTCGAGGGAGACGAAAAATTCGATTGGTCTTCGGGTGAAATAAAAAAATGGAAAATTTCCAAGGATAAAGACGAAGGGAGAGGAGGGAAAAAAGGGTGGGGAAGAGAAGGAAGAGGAGGGATAGGAATGGGGATTTTCTTACTAAGAGAAACGAAATTCTATCACTAGAGTTCGGGAGGTTCCACAAAGGATAGAAGAGGGATATTGGGAAGGATCAAGGAGATATATAACCTTTCCGCGAAATCCCTAACGTAATACGAAAAATAAGGAATGGCCGTTGGAGGGACTATTTTTTTCGTTTAATGAGGTTTCTTTCCGGACTTTTCCCAGGTGTATTCTAGTGTGTCTAGTGACGGGAGTCCTTTTGATGTGTTGACATTTGGCATTGGTTGAGACCCAGTTGATTTGTCCCCTTGCCTTCATCTTTACGGGAGAAATAAAAATAAACCTCTTTTTATCCTAACTGTATCAAGCTTTTTAAATGGAGTGTCGGTAGTCCTCCCTATCCCTTTGAAAGCAATGTAATAAAAAAGAATTTCGTCAATTGAAATTCCCAACATCTAAGACTCAGGTGATTTCATTCGTGGAAAATGTTCACTTGAATATTGACCAAAATTAGCTGTAATTTGTGCCATATGAGCAATTCTAGGCCCAAGAAAACAGTGATAAAAATGTAAAAAAACGCATTTTGTGTGGATTTCAATTAAAATAATATTGTTTGTAATACTTTGATTAAGAAGAGATGAATTTCAGTTAATGCCGAAAATTCCATTTTCTGGTTTATCAAACTAGCATTCTCAATCAACGCCACTCGGGCAATTGAGGAACTAATGACATAAATGTCGACTACTCAACCACCGCCAAGTGGACGATTGAATCTGATATTCATATACCCCACGCGAATACGGGTAATCTTTCCTACAATTACCTGCCGGCTAATCTCTCCCCCGTCAATTATGTGGAAACCAAATTCATCAAACAGTATGCAGCAACATTAGCATTCCGGATAATTGCGCCATCAATGTCTCTCTAAGCGTGTTTACCCGAACGCGAACAAATAAATCCCCCTCTCTCCAATTAATGAGATTCCATTTGAGCCCACAGCGACGAAAAGCAAGGGGGATGGGAAATGAATGAAGAAGAAGGACGCTCCTCAAAGCGATTCGTCCCCGTTCATTCAAACGCTTTTCGTCACCGCAGAGCAATCGTCTTTTAACTAACTAGGACCGCATCCGCAAGAACGTTGAAGCGAGCGACCGCTTCTTAGTCAGCAGTGTGGACGCGGGAGGAACGTGTAGAATAAGAGAGTTGAAGGAGAGGAGGAAATGAGATGGCGAAGAGAGAGAGAGATATGGAAGGAAAGGAAAAGGAAGAATGGAAGAGGTCTGACCCGGGTTCGGGAGTGTGGTCTCACGGTTATTGTGGTCAACGCAGTGGCTATTGCGGTCCTCGGAATCCAGATGCCTTTAGGGAGTCGTAAAAGGAAGAGATAGGAAGATAGGAAGAGGAGGGATGAAGGAGGGCAAGTCATCCCACGGATTCCAAATGGGGAAGCGGTAGGGCGTCCTACGGTCCTCCTCGAGGCGGTGGAAAGATGAGAGAGAGAGCGAGGAAGTTTTTTTATTCCTGCGGAAGGAAGGGCGGGGAAAAAGTGCGACTGTGCGTGCGTTTTTGTGTGTGCCCGCCAGTATAAATGTCCCTGCGTTTTATTTTTTTTTCTAGACCTGACCCAATGCGGCATTGTCTCGCGAGCGGCCGGTGCTGTAAAATAGACCCACGTAGAGTTTATCTGCGCGTTACTTGTTGGGAAAGTAAACAAGACAGAGGAAAGCTACTTAACTCATACAGTGATATTAAAAGATTTAAATCTGAATATTTATTTTATGAACTAGATTTTTATTAATCGTAAAGTCATTGTTAAGGTTCCATACAATCTCTTCTCTGCTTCAGTTTATTATTTAAAACTCGTGGAAGAAAACAGCAACAGGAAGTAATGGGTTTATCTTATGCATTACTTTTTTCGCTATACACCATCAGATATGTGCATAAAATTGTTATATATATACATATATATATATATATATATATATATATATATATATATAATTATTTTAATTGGAATTTCAAGTATTGAGAAGATCTTTCCGATTCATCCTTCCTTCAAGATAGATATATATTTTATATTTACTGAACAAGCGAATTATATCCCATACCTTTTAGACCAATTACTTTCCTCCTGCAGTCCACGGCTCTCTTCCAGATGATACGATAGGAATTCTCAGTTTTTCCCCAAGAAATCGCACTACCCATGCAATTTCCGGTTCTATATATATTTTCTCATATATGAAGATACGATGTCCAAAAGTTTTTGGTTGCCGTCATAAACGTCCTTTTCTGAAATCCATTTACTCAGAAATGATCGTCACGTGACCGAAAGAGTATAATCATGCCTCACCAATCCCAGAATACAGTTTCTTGTCGCCATCTTTATTTCATATCCTATTTCATAATCTCATGCCATAAACATTCCTCCTCGCAAATATTTTCTTCTTCTTATGCATTTTACCCCTCAGAATATCAACGTTGGTTGAACACACAGATATTTCAGCTAATAAGTTCTCAAGAGCTATCGTGGGAATGCCTTAAAAACATTTTTGTATCCGTCCTAAAATTTATAAAATATTTTTGATGTTTAGCATAAATCAAATATGATTAAATAGTGCTGAATATATTTCACAGTTTAGTTAAAGCCTCATATTTTGCCTGTTGATTATACCATACTGCTTAAATACTTCAGTTGTTGCTATAAAAAAGCTAAAGATAGGAATCACAACTTAGAGCAAGGTATATCTCCGCTATAAATTTTATAGAATAACTATATTTAACAAATATATCCCGACATTTAGATCATTTCATTTAATATTGACATCAAATAATAAGGACACGAGAAAGACAATCTTTACATATCTTGTGATTATCTACATACGTTCCATAAAAGCAATGTTTACGAATACTATGAGGAAATAATTACATACGGCTTAGCGACATATTCATCAGCTGGAAAACTACTAAAATTCGTCAACAAAACATTTCCGCCAGCTCAAACCTTGGCACAAGTGCAATAATTTAAATTCCGCTAATAAACGCGAGCCATCAGTGACGGAGGACTGACTAATCAGGGCTAATTTAAGTGAGCTAACCCGCTTTATAATAAGCACTAATTAATTTCTCCTCCTACCGAATTAATTCCGCGTTCCTGCTCTTACTCAGCCGCAGAAGCATTCGCTCTCCCCTTTTTACCACTTCGTCTTCATTTTTCTTTCAGAAGGAAAAAATAGCCTCATTCTCTCTCTCTCAAAACTCCCTTCCCTACCCTACACTCCGTTCTACCCTTTTCCCATCTCCTCGCTCCTATTCTCTTTCTCTCCTTAATTACCCGCCATGCCCCGTGGGCCAACATCCCTGCGACGGAGGCGCCAATTTCGAGAGAGTTTTGTCCGCGCACCACCTCCGGAGGTCTCGAAGGGAGGGGAGAAAAAGAGGGAGAGGATGTGGGAGGTAGGGAGGGCAGAGTATAAGTAAGGAAAAATATATATACCAGATCCTTAATATTCCGAGATACAAGGGCATGGGAGGGAGGTGGATAGGATGAGGGAAAAAGGAAAGGGTAGATTTGTGCGTCTGTGAGTCTCTGTATGTATGTTTATATATATATATATATATATATATATATATATATATATATATATATATATACATATATAAACAAAAGAAATACGCCATATTCCACGACCCGAAGGAGAGACAAAAGAAGGGAAAAGTGGTGATAAAAAGGGGGAGAGAACCACTCTCGAAGCTCGAGAGGAGAGAACCATAATCAGAGCAATACACTCTCGCACATCCACACGCCACATCCTCTCTCTCTCCAACCCTTCCCCTCTCCTCCCAACCCTCCAACCCCGCCATCATCAGCTCCCTCTCTTCCGGATATCCACTCATTAATTCCCACTCACCTTCTCTTCCATCAGGCCTCTTTTGCCTCACACCATCTCACTATCTGTTTCCCTCCACCGTGCACACTCTATATAGCCCTTGCTCTCGGCTCCAATTCCACTTATACGCACTTCTCTCTCTCTCTCTCTCTCTCTCACACACACACACACACTTTCCGTCTCCTACTCATCGTTCTCTTCAATCCCTCTCATATTCCATTTGTTTCGCGATCTCATCCCCTACGTAGTAGAGGAAACAATCCCTTATACTTTTGTTTACCGCGGAATTAATTAAAGATCAAGTCCCCCGTGCTAATGGCTAAGGTGGGACGGAGGGGAAAGGGTAAGGTAGAGGGAGAGGGGATGAATGAGGGAGAGAGATAGAGAGAACTGGCGAATCCGGTGGTTAGAGCGGTTGGCATGGCACGTTGGTCGGTTGGATGTTGCTAAAAGGAATGGAAACGGAAAAGGTAGAGAGGGAGAGAGAGAGAAAGAAAAGGTTTTAAATTAAAGGAGAGACTACGTTGTTGACTCGCGCATTTCTCCCCCATTTTCTCTCTCTCTTGCCTCTATTACAAGATCTCCCTTTCTCTTAATCTCTCGAAATCCACATTTCTCTTCATATACCTCTCTCTTTACATCAATTATATGTCCTGTACCTTCCTGTATTTCACCTCTTTCTCTTGCTACACCCACTCATTATCTCTCTAACCCTCCCATTTCTTCCTTTCTTCCTCATTCTTCTGTTATACTTTCTTTTCTTTTATACTAATTTTTCCTTTTAAATACGTTATTACGGTTTTCCCCGTCTTCATTACTCTATTGCTCTCTCTCTCTCTCTGATCTAGTCCACAATATCTCCCTCTTTCACTCCGTGTCTCCCACTTCTTCCCTCCCTCCTCTCCCTTGATCACTCTTCATCTCTCTCCATCTTTTCTATTCTTTACTCTTCAATTATTTACGGCGCATTCACTTTTCTTCTTCCCCTCTTCTCCGTTTATTCTGCCCTACTTCCTTATCTCCTTTGTCTCATGTCCGGCTTCCTTATTTTCCACTGGATTCGAGTGAAAATCTTCTTCATACTTTCCATCTTTCCGACGCAGGGGCGGGCCATTTCCGCATTCTCCACCTCGTTCTATCCCCCTTTACCCCCACTTCAGTGAGGATTGGATCGGACGGGCCTCCTTTCATTCGCAGCCCACCCTTACCTAGCAAGTGTCTCTCTCACGCGCACTCATTCCTTTTCGTCGAAAGAGCGTGTTTCTCTCTCTCTCAACTTGCTAATTGCTCAGGTATTCATTACGAATTCTTGGGCAGATATGTCCGTTGCAAGGGATTTGCCAAAGTGAGCCGAAACTTTTCCGAGGAGGGTGGGTGATATCTGAGACTGCCAGACTCCGCTTACTCAAGACGAAGTTTTCCCAAACAATGTCCCCGAGTAATGTTCTTAGGGAGAATTTAATTTTTTCCCCCTTCCTCGTTTCTTTTTTCGACCAGCTATAGCGTCGCTGAAATTTCTTCGCCCGTAAATAGGCGGCGTGTTTTGGAACGTAAGAAATTGTTGTCCTATTTCGGAGCCAGTAATTGATTTTATTTCGGGAAGTTGATGTTTTTTATACAATCGCATATAATATTTTCTAAGCTGAATTTTCTGTTATTCGAAGGGGTGTGTTTGAATATTACTTTATTTAAGTCGTGCCTACACGAACTTAAAATATTACACAAATATATAATGATCTTTACTCCACTAAAAAAATTAAAATAATTAAGGTAATGGTTCTGAAGCCGATTCTACCTTTACACCACGAGTACTGATTGCTAAATTCGCTTAACAAAATTACACTCACAAATTTTAATGAGCAAAATAAGACGTTATCGTAATCATCTTGATTTAAGTAAAATATTTTCGCATCCATAGATTTTATTTTTTGGAGACTTATTAATTTAATCTGGAAATGCCTAATCCATCATTAAAAAATTAGAGTAAAACCTCATCTAAATTCAACAAGTTAACTGGTAACATTTTTAGAGAAGACATCAAACCGCACGTAAAAACTACTTAAAAAGCTTGGTTATAGAACTCGGCCTAAAAACTACCTTGCAAATATTAAGAAGTTCCTCAATCGCGTGCTTTTATCGCTTCCCATTTAATGAAGCTCTATTGCTGCAGTCGTTTTTGAAACTCATCCGAGTAAAAGTTGAGAAATATTTTCCGAGAGAGCGCCGGACTTATCCGTCGAGACTCAAATTCGCGATTTTCAAATGTATTTGCATCGAAGAAAATAATACTCCTTTCAAACTTCTGCTCTTCGGTGTAGTGGAATTGGAGAATGCTCTTCGTGAAAACTAATACCCTTGACTTGTTAATAAACAACTCCCGAGAAACGCCGACCTCTTCCCATGTAGGGTAAATTAAATGGCGAGGTGTGGGGAAGGGAGACGAGG
Source organism: Tanypteryx hageni (assembly GCA_028673005.1). Taxonomy (NCBI): domain Eukaryota; kingdom Metazoa; phylum Arthropoda; class Insecta; order Odonata; family Petaluridae; genus Tanypteryx; species Tanypteryx hageni. The sequence goes on from CM054116.1 coordinate 49,284,901, forward strand.
AATTAAGTTTCGAAAGATATTTAGCTTAAATTCATGGCTGGATTCACCGGAATTGCGTATTTTTTCACATAAAGTGCCACATCAAGGTTGAAACAAAAAAATAAAAGGTGAAATAATAGCTGGAGGGTTAGAAAACGTTTCTATTTTTTTAGCTGCGTTCCCAATAACTTTTCGTTTGGTAAAATTACAGAAGATAGCCCGCACTTCCCAGATCATGTTGGCCCAATGCTATTGATCGTGAAGGCAAGCAGGTTATTGTTTTTGTGTATTGTCAACATAAGCTCGTTTAACTGAAGCAACTGCTCCTTCCTTACCCGAGGAGAATTATACGACTTGTGATTCTTACAAATAATAGTATCCGATTACGTGTACGGTAGAGAATACAATTTCAAAAAATAATTCATTGTCACCATAATCTGATTGAATAAAGGACTACTGAGAGTCATCTCCGCAGAGAAAACGCTACCACTTGATATTTTTACGGAAAAAAGTTAATGGAAATGCGAGAATTCTAAGTAAATCTTCCAGCCTGAAAAATATAATTCCGCAGTTTTCGATAATTTAACGAATTTTTGAGCTTTATTTTTTCGTGGCTTACCATTTTTTACTGGGTGGTATTTTTCTCGAGACCCTTAAGGGAATGACAAAATAATGAGCAGAAGGACTATGCAAAGACGACGCGCCAAAAACTTTTTTAAAAATACGGAAAGGATAAATCGAAATTCGCATTTGTTGGCGTATCACATTACGTCACGTAAATGAGGTGATAGATGAGACAAATCTCTCTCCCCTTTTCTCACGCTATTTCCAGCCTCCCCAAAATGTGCCGATACATGCAAACATACTGCCTTGACTGAATAACATCATTATTAGGCAGGGATCCAAAAGAAGGGAGACGCAGTTACCGATACACACACACACCTTCACATTCTTTTTTCCCCCTCCACTGATGGATCGAGTCGTTTTCAAAAAGGAGGAGAGAGAGAGAGCGAAGGAAAAGCACACACAAAGAGAAAAGAAATGATCCGTGAACGTCAGGAGAACCATAAACCAGAAATGATTGATGGCTTATTAGGAAGGCGGCGAAATAAAGGAAAATATTTCCTTCCATGTGGAAATCTTATGCAGGGCAAGAAAGAGAAAAAGGGATCATCTAGAAAGAGAGAGAGGAGGGAGGGAAGGAGAGAAAAACACGCGTCTGGATGACAAAGGAAGATATAAGGTCGGAGAGAGAGAGAGGGGGGGGGGGAGAAAAAATGGCAACCTCTGGGTTGAATTGAAACGGTCATTAGCTCGCTTTTCCCATTCAGCTTCATTCTTCTTTTTTCATCTTATCTCTCTGATTCTTTCCATGTGGAGTTTTCTCCATCTTTATCACGGTTTGAAGTAAAGTTATCCATCCACGACCTTTTAAAAAAATCACGCATTGCTTTAAAGATGTATTTGATGGTCATCGCGATTCAAAATATTTGTTTCATTGAGAAATTTGATGCGCATCGATGGTGTAATCCTCCGTTTATTCTCAAAATTTCCTTGATAATTTGACTTCAAATGCACAGCATTATACGGGAACTTTAAATAAATATCAAATTACTAAATAAGATTAAATAAACAATTGGTAATATTATCAGCTAAATAATCCCTCAATACATTATCAATGTGCAGTAAAAATTTTCTTTTCTCTCACATTACCATAAAATTTGAATTCAATTCAACTTTCCATCTGAAGGAACTACATAAGCGGGCAGGAAAAATATTTCGCCTTATGAAAATTAATGTTTCGATTTAATTTAATATCATCAATTTATGTCATCTATCGTATAATTAATTTATTGCTTGAAAAAAATACGAGCACGAGTAAGTTTTGCACCAGTTTGCAAACAAACGATAATAATAAAAGCCTTATTAAGGTCACATTAAAGTACAACTGATATTTTCTGATTAACGGAATACAAACCAACCCTCGCACGAAGCTCTGTGCTCCTGGTTTGTTACTAAGTTGGAATTTGCAATTCCGCAGCGGCCAAAATTCTTCGCAGAAAATCTTTAACTTTTGAATTTTGCATCGAGAAAATCTCGTCATTTAATATTGATTGACCGCTTTTTTAACGAGGAATGATTTTCGATTCCCGGCTTTGCATAATGATGAACCGGAAAAATCCCTTTCCTCCACATGCGCAGAGCCATCCAACGAAGATAGACGTTCATTATCCCTCCACAAACTGACCAAAATTATGAAATCAGCCTCGCGGCACAGTTCCTAGCGCCAAAAAACTTTTGCCGCACCGTTAACAAGGTAGGATAGATTTTTTGAAAGGGGCTCTCTCACACCTGGATTGCAACACAGGATGTCGGATCTGAAAGAGAGGGATGAGAGATAATATAAAGAGAGAGAGGGATGGAAAGGGAGAGAGCTCAACAAGCCGGGTGAGAATAATAGGGAAGTTCAGCGGGTTTGGAGGAGAAAAAATCGGGTTGTTGGTTTGGTTGGAAAGAAAAGGCGGAGAGAGAGAGAGGTTTTTGGGGAGGGGACAAAACGGAGGGTGTGGTTAGGAGTGGTTCGTTTTAAAATGAGAAAAGTGTGTGGGGAGGGATGGAACCGTGTAATGGAAGAGATGACTGAAAGAGGAGGACCTTGTAAGGGGTGGGAGAGGAGAGGTGGGTTGGGGAGGAGAGATTAGGTGGGGATAGCTGAAGTAGAATGTAGTCGGTATGGCGACGGAGGGGAGACGAAAATGGAACGACGAGAAGCGGTAGGAGGAGGAGATATTCTTCTGTGTATGGGGAGGGGGGAATGAGGGGGAGAGGGAAGGAAAATGCCACAAAAGCCAGAACGCTTTGCCTTGAAGGCAGGGAATGGCTTCGGTTGGGTTTTGAGGATAGAAGGTGGGAAAAGGAGAAAAGGGGTTTATTTGAAGAGTAAAGCGATGTTTTTGAGCATGGAACATTAAGGGCGTCATGGTTGGGAGAGTAATGGGTTGGGCAACATGAATGTTGATTCCCCTTTCCGGAGAGAGAGGCTGAGAGAAAGAGAGGTTCGTTTGTTCTTAGAGATACCAAAGAGAGGGGGTGGAGGAAGAAAAGGACCAGGAGCGAAAACGCGGGCTATAAAGAGAGGAAGAAAAGACGCGTGGAGAGAGATAGTGTGGAGAGAGTGAGAGATAGAGAGAGAGGAGAGCGGAGAATGCGAGAGAGAGTGTAGATAGTGAGAGATAGAGAGAGAGAGGAGAGCGGAGAATGCGAGAGAGGGGAGGGTGGATGGAGAATGTGAGAGTAAAAGGGGTTGTATGGCATTTTGAGCGTTCCTTCCGCGTAAAAAAAATGGCTCAAGGTTTTGCTTTCATCCTTTTATGGCCGGGCACTACGATTTATTTTTTGGCTCGCACGTGTGAAATTTTTGATGCTTAAATAAACAGAAAAATCTAGGAATTCTTACTGGAGAGAGTTGTATCGGTTCCGTTCGCAAAAGTAAAAATTAAACTATTAAATGCGTGGATTTGTTTCACTAAAGCCAGTTGTGTAAGTATATCCGTCGAAATAGATATATTTAACATGATCAGATCTATATATTTACATTTTTTAACTTAACATTTTTTTAATTTTATTTTTCTAGTGTCGAATCGGTCTACAAATTAGTTTTTAATGCAAAAACTTTTACGTGAAAATCTTTCGTCCTGAATGTGATTTGCGTTGTTGTTTGTTTAGTGTAATTGCTTATGATTGACTCGGATTATAATTTCGCGTCGCATCTGTCCATATATTCGCAAAAACAATACCTAAGTTAAGATAAATAACGCAACGGTAATTTAAGCAAACAAATATTCAATCATTCAATGATATTGTGCTAATGAATGCAGATATAAAAATATATAAAATTTTTGTTGACTAACTCTCAAGGGGAAGAATCAGAACACCGCTTCTAACTCAAACACTTTTGATTGGATTAACACTAGGACGAGTGTAGCGCATTCATCATTTGCATATTAAAATTACTTAAAATCATTATAGTAAAACAACGAACGCATAAAAGAATTAAATTTTGTTTTATTGACATTAACTTTCAAATACGCATCGAGCTGGTACACAAATTAGTTTTTAACGCAAAAATTTAATGTATTTTTACGTGAAAATATTTCGTCGTCAAGATGATTTGTATTGTTGTTGGTTTAGTTTAATTGCATATGATTGACTGGGATTATTTTTTTGTCACATTTGTTTTCAAATTCACAAAGTTCGGACAATATTTTGAATTATGACCAATACATTCGTAACGACAAACTATACGACTGTAACGACTCTAAATTAATATACTACGCTAATGGGTATTCGTAAAACAGATATAGAGATTAAAACTGTTGATTAAAAAAAGGACTTTGAGAACATTTTCTGCGAAAGCTGAATAAATTATTTATTTTTGACAAAAAAAAATAAAAACTTATTTAGAGGAAATCGAGGGAGAATGGAAAGGAGAAAGGGAGGAGAATGGGATGGAGAGAAGGTGGAGGAATGGGAGACAGTCGGATGGGAGAGAGAAAACAAGGAAGAATTGGAAGTGCCTTAATTCTAATACAAAATCCACGCATACTCATCATTTGACAGGAAGTTACACTAGTAATCGCATAAAAAGTCTTTTCATTTGTTATAATGGGAATGCAACTGGGAAGCACATATATTTAAAGAGAGAGAGAAAGCAATTAATGTAAAATCTATACTGAAAAATATAAAAGTCAACAAACATTTGTAACTAAGGAGAAATTTTCCAATGTGGTTGAACCTAATAATTCTTCCGAAGGAAACGTATTTCTAGATAAGTAGTATCGTACGTTTTCAATTTGCCAGTTAAATACTCTTGGTTTACATGGCGCTTGAGAAATTAGACCGAAGAGAGATGAGTGTTTCTTGCACCGTTAAATATACTGTTTTATCTAAAATTCATAATCATTAAAACGTTTGCTTTTGCTGCTTATGACCGCGCAAATTCAGCTGTTCCGTCCTTTGGAAGGGACGTTAAGCAGTTGGCCCCCCTGGTGTTCTTCGTAAGAGCAGGCAAATGCCGGCACCGGGTTTCCCTCCTCCCTTCTGTGTATGTGTTCGGTGTGGAAGACAACGGGAAACCACCACACCGTGTATGTATATTCCCTAGTCAAAACCAATTAATTAATTAATTGGTAAAACCTGTCGTAAGACAGAACACGAATGAATGAAAGGCATAAAATGAGAAAATTAACTAGTTACATTGCATGTGATATAAATACCAAAATTTATAATTTTTGTTGATCAGATATTAAGCTCAATAAAACATTTTGCGCAATTTTAAGAAACGTTTAATAAAGTAATAACACTTCATTTTAACTTGATGTTATTGTCAAGAAATGACAAAATGTGAGATATATCGTTGTTTCTAATGAAAAGGAAGCCACAAGAAGGTAACTGGTGAATAAAGGTAATTTTAAAAGCCATAAAAAGGATTGGAATGAGAGCTATGTGTGCATAAAGGGAGAATCTTGTGTATTGAGTGAGAACGTTACTAGCCAAGAGGAATCTCCTTCATACACCGTTCATCTCAAAAGAACTCTTAGAGATACCTAATACCCGAAAGATCAAAATAGTGCCGATCCTGAGAATAATGGCGAATTCACGAATACCGAAATTTAAACTCCTAACGGTTATTGCTCGCTTATTCTCCCATTGTTACAATTTAAATAAGAAAATCGCAATGCAGCAGTTATGACTTTTCACTATTCGTTCGATTTTAGGAAACACGATCGCAAAATAAAATGAATTTGATACATTTGCGATTATAGAGCCTTTGTTAGCGAAATAAAATGCATAAAATCAAGTGATGGATTATTGGTGATTCTTTTCTCATTTCAGGAAATAGCGCGACGATCGTGGTAATAACATATGCTTAATGGATCATTATTATTCAGAATAGCCATTCCCTCACGGAAAATTAATATTTGAGTAACCGAGTCTTGGTATTTGAGAAACGTAAGAATTGTAGCCCTTCGGTATGATTTGCGTCGTTTTTCCCCTTTTTCGGACCAATGGAAGATTTTCTTGGAACTCTTCTTACCGCTGCCCAGTTAGATAAAAGCGAATTAAGGCAAACAATGGCTCCTACTTACCTTGGGGTGGGGTTTGAGAGGATGGGGATATGCAAGTAATGGAAAGAGCGTTATTAAAGCCGCTAAAATGAATCACGGAAAGGAAAAATGAATCACGGAAGAGAAAAACGAATCCTTCTTTCGTAATGAAGGTGGAATAAGAAAGGAATCTCAAATATTATGCTTGGGGCTCACAGAGTCCTACACACACCTACTGCACACAAAGGGCAGACACGATAAAAAACGTAAAAACTCGTTTCTTTTTTAAACTCCATTCGACTGGCAAAGATAATAGAAGATAAGAGAAAAATAATTTCTCCGAGCGCACTGGAGAGAAAGAGAGGGAGAGGAGGAGAGAAAGAAAAAGCAAGGAGAGAGACAGGTCAGAGAATAAAAAGAGATATTAAAAAATAACGCTTCCCTTTAATGAAACGAGCACACGAAAAAGGTTAATGAACGCCTTTAACTTTTTCCTTTATCTTTAATTTTGGGTATTTTTCTCCACGTCTTATTTTTTTCATCGTCCGACCACACTTTCGCGTGTTTAAAAAAAAAACTTTTACTAAAAAAGGGAAGCCGTGCGCAGTCACGAGGAAGGATGTGAAAGTGAGATAGGACGAGAGAGGAGAGGAAGAGGAAAAAAGAAAGGGGAGGAAAATATGGCGATATGAAGAGGAATGCTTAAGCATCTTGGATAATCAGTGCACTTGATGAGGTAATTTCGGACGTTGGAAAAGAGTGGCTGGTTTTTAATGAGAGACGATAAAGAAGAGAGAGAGATTCTTACGTAGACCCCAAATAAAAAAGGAACCTCGGTCGGCCTTGGCCTGAAAACGCGAGAGGACGATGAAGTGCGGCGTATCGTACTATATGAGGTACTCCGTGAGTGCGAACCAAGTTTTAATACAAGCCGCACCATTTTTCCTATATCGCTTCTCGTTCTTCCGAAACCGGTATCGAATCCATCCTTTTACCGCGCTCCGAATAGTATTGCTCGGAGTGTTACGCGAAGTCTTCACTGACCAAGACCGCCTCTTTAAAGATCGAGCGAAAAAAATGAAGGTAGTTGGGGAAAGAGTTCTCTTTTTTGTTGAAGCGGCGAGCGGAGACCAGCTTGACCTCATCTTTCGACGTCTTTGCTCTGTATCTTCTCTCTTTGTACGTGTCTCTCTCCCTTTTTCATACCTCTCTATCTCTCTCTGAGAAGACCAACAAGTCCTCATTTCCTCTCCGCGACTCCTCATATCACGTTCGAGTGAAGGACTCGCGTCTTCCCTTCGTCCTTCAATATTTTATCTCGATCGTGACTACTCTTGGTTTTGTTTTTATTTGTTTATTACGACCTGCTGATTCCCTCTGGCCTACGCTCTATGGGTATCTAAGAGGTAGTGCAATGAATAGGTGGTCAATTAAAAAATTTTAGGAAGTCACCTTATTGGTGAGTGCTCACTGGGCTTCCTTATCCCAGCATCTTGTTTCCTCTTCCATAAGCATTTATAGCAGTATGTAATCTCCGGTAAAAAATGCGCGGCAATATAAATTTCCACCGAAAATTACATGCTGATTGTGAAACTATTAAGTAAAAAGTAAAATAATCAGTTAATAATAAAGCCCTTATTCTCTTGGTCAGTTGGTCATTCTGTCCGTAACGCTCAATATCTCAGCCGTTTCTTCAGCCAGTTCAACCAAATTTGGTAGGATTGGATTGATCACGAACTAAAAGCGAATGACATAAGATACTTTCATGAAAGGCCCCGATAGCAACCAATGTGGTCTAATTTATTGTTTATATTGTTTGATTACAAAGTCCATTTTAAACGGGATAATTCATCTAGTTAAAAATATTTTTTAGGAAACTTTTATATGTTGCACTAAAAAGTATAAAATAAATTTTGATTAACTAACCTTGATTTAAAACTTTTGTAAAAGTTATATGGCTTCTAACCTTCTTACACTATTAAAAAGTCATATAACTTTTACAAAAGTTTTAAATCGTCTAGTTCATGTGTGTCCAGATATGGAAGCGCATGTAGCTTTATAGTGCCCAAAAAAAATCTTGAGTGGCCGCACGGTAAGGGGGGGGGGGATTTGTTTTCTAAAACAATTATTAATTTTTGTTATTTTTTTGTATTGCATATTTCTTAAAATGTATTTTTTCAAAATATTTTTTATTCATTTCATTCAAAATTTAAAAAAATATTTACTTTTATAATACCTACATATTCCTTTAATAAAATTTATTTTTTTGTAAAGTATTTTAAATTTATTTAATTCAAAATATCATCAATTCGTCAATTTTGTAGATGATAATCTGAGCTAACGGGTCACATTTTCATCGGTCAAATGGATTACTGAGAAGTCAGGTGACTGCTGAGAGATAGGGAATACAAAAAGGGGGGGTTGGAGTAAGTGAATGATGACATAACAGGATGACTAAAATCTACTTATTAAGTGTTTTTGACGCATGAACTTTTGCCTCTTGAGTCGCTCCGCGGCAACGCCCTAAATCCGTGTGAAAAAATTCTCATTTATTGGGGTTGGGTTTGAAGTGTTTCGAGACAGTATCAAGTAGAGCTGGCAGGACAATAGGTGCATGACTCGTCATCATCCTGGGAACAATAAATAACAAGCGAGGAAAGAAAAGCCAAACAAGTCCCAGAAAGAAGGCGTTTTTATACACACGCACCGTCACACACACACAAACATCATCGATAAAATGGTTAAAGCGTGTTTAGGGGACCTCAAAACGTGTATTTCCGTTGAAATCTTGAAATCAATCTTTTTCATGAAAAAAATTCTTTCCCCTATACTACGTATGGAGAAAGTAATAAAAAGGAGCGTTACTAAAACGTAATTAAGCGTAAATTGTTAACAATAATCGTCAGTAGGTGGCGTGATAGTGGCAGCTAAAATTGTAAGATATCTCTTAAACAATGCATTATATGGAAAACTTTCAAGCAAAGGTTGTAAAAAATTACATTTCCTACTACTTTTATTCCAAAATCGACTTCGAGATTTCAACGGAAATACACGTTCTGAGGTCCCCTGAACATGTTTTGACTATTTTTCAATGATGTCTTTGTGTGTGTGTTTGTGAGTGTGCGTGTGTATGTGATAGCTTTCGGTGGGTCCTCTAACTCAAAAACTATGTATCAGGTCAACGCGAAATTTTATATTTAACATTTTTATAAAAATCGCAAGTTTTTGGAAAAAATCGGTCAACTGGAAGTGGGTGTTTACTCTTGTCACTTATCCGTTATTTTAAAGTATTTGCTTAAATATTTGATAAATGTAAAAATGTGCTGGAAGATAAGTTAGAGAAAATATAATTTTCTACAACCTTTGTTTGCATTGTGTAAGAGATATCTTATATTTTTAGCTGCCACCACCACGCCACCTACCGACGACTATTGTTAACAATTGACGCTTAGTTACCTCTTAGTAACGCTCCTTTTTCTTTTCTTAATTGTTGGAGCTTGGAATTTTTAGAAATATTACAGATATGGAGAAAGTCATGTGGTGGCCACATCAGATTTTTTTCATGAAAACAATACTTTATACTTCGTATATGGAGAAAGTAACAACAAATAAAATTACGACAATTGAAAATATTTTGGAATTTCTTCTCTCAAAAATGGCCACATGTAGTACATTAAAAATTAAAATCATTCAGCGGGCCGCACGAAATCGTGAATGTGGCCGCACGCGGTCCGGTGGCCACAGTTTGGACACCCATGGTCCCGTTGATCAAAATTTATTTTTTTACTTTTTAGCGCAAAATACAAGTTATTTTTAAATATTTTATTTTTAATTATTTTATTTTCTTGAGACCTCTGCAGAACGATTTGTTGCGTTACGCGTGGTCAGTTTTCCTTTTATGAAGGCTTTATTTCGTTTTTTCCCCCCGCTTACAACTTGGAATCTTAATGCTAGTTGTTTTTAGCGCTTTTATGCTTGTCCGACTGTTCGTCCAATATCTTAGTTATAATATCAGTTACTTATAGCCATCGTAGGAGTTCGAGGCTTTAAACATCGGATGCCTAAAGGAACAATTTTATTTTCCTGCCCTCGATTTCGTATTCGTGTCGTTACGGTTCACAGATTGGTATTTAACGCAACATCTTGACCTATATACCGTTGGTAGCTCGATAACTTTGGCTCAGATTATCAAAAGTAATGTAATCCTTTAGCCAAATATATATTTGGCTAAAGGAGTACTTTACATTTAATTTTGACCTTTTTTTACATGAAAATCATTCGTCATCAAGGTGATTTGCATTGCTGCCGGTTTCTTGTACATGTATATGATTCACTTGGATTACAAATTCGCGTCCAATCTGTCCACATTTTCTCGAAATTTTGACGCTATTTTGAATTTTAAACAATACCCTGGTAACGATAAATAATATGATAGAAACGAAAATAAATAAATATTCCATTATCTCCTAGTATAAAACACTTCTTCTATCATTCTGCGTATCGCTATTAAGACGTGCTTTCAGCAAACATCTCGACTAGGTAGAAGGTTGAAATTTGGCAGGAATGCTGCAATCACGCATTAAAGGTCAATAAACAAAAAAACGAGCCGAATTCGACTCCGGGGTTTAATTTCTGTTTCCAGTAAAATAACATATAGCAAGCAATTTTTCGACTTGAAAACTTATGCGAAATTTAAGTAGAACAAATTGACACTCGATAATCAGACTGGGACTGTTTTGAAGAACAACAAATCACGGTTCTAATTATTATATTCGAATTTAGCCATCAGTTTGAAATCGCTGAAATTTATCATTAAAGTCACAGATTACGAAAAAAAAATCCTTTTAGCAATCTGCTGTCCTATATATGATGCGCCTAGACAGTATATTCATTAACTTAAACTGTAATGAAAGAAATAGTTTATATATTTGCATCTGAATTAAAAATATAATAATTTCAAACTGTTACATTAGAATATTTTATAACAAATTTATTATTTTGTGTATTCATGTTACAGTATTAAAATAACTCTTTAATTTGAAATATTAATTTGATTATTAGCGTAATTTCCCGTCACATATGACGGGTTTGCGTTAATTAATTATTAACATAAAAATATTAAAATAAACAAATAATGAAACATTTATATGCACTAAAAATTAAACAATAAATATAAAATTAATCTAATTGCATGTTCCATGCAGTAAAAATTATTTTGGGGAAAATAAACTTTCTGTGGCAAAGAAATATTAATGAAGATTTGTCGTTAAACATTACGCTAAAATTAGATTTGTTTTATACCATTTAGTGCATGCAAAAAGTGATCAAATAAGTTTGCATAAATTTAATTCTTCTGTTTTATTCAAAAATTTAATATTTAATGAAATCGCATTTTGTATGCATTAAAAATAAATATAAAATTCATATAATTGAATGTTACATAAAGTAAAATTGGTTTTCTGCACATAAAAGTTGCGTTGCGTTACGTTTAACGAACAATTTTCATTAATATTTCTTTGCCACAAAAAATTTATTTGCCAAAATCGTTTTTATTTTAAGGAAAATTCAATTATGTGGATTTTATTTTTATAGTTTCATTTTTAGTGCATATAGAAGTTTGTTTCATTAAGTTTTTATTGATAATTTTATTTTAATTAAATGCTTCATGCTTGCATACCAGGCATATTTGACGGGAAATTACACTAATAATCAAATAAATATTTGAAAACAAGCAGTTATTCTATAAATGCAACATGAATAAGCAAAATAATAAATTTGTTATAAAAATGTTCTATTGCAAGTTTGAAAATATTGATTTTAATTCTAATGCAAGTATATCAATTATTTCTTTCGTTATAGATTAATTTATTATGCGTTCTTTGCACGAAGTGAACGCATATAGGGGAGGTCTTTTCCGTCCGTCCGTCCGTCCACATGTTAAAACTTGGAAACCACTGCATGTATTATAATTAAATTTGGTATTGGGGAGTTTTGCTAAAATTGGTCGACCTATTCCAATTTTGGTCAAAATTGGACAATAATGACAACCACTTTACATGAAGATCTATAATGTTCCTTTGTTTCAACTTGGGTACCGCTGTACGTATTTTGATTAAATTTTGCATTGGGAGTTTTGCTAAAATTGGTCGACCTATTCCAATTTTGGTCAAAATTGGACAATAATGACAACCACTTTACATGAAGATCTATAATGTTCCTTTGTTTCAACTTGGGTACCGCTGTACGTATTTTGATTAAATTTTGCATTGGGAGTTTTGCTAAAATTGATCGATAGACTCCAATTTTGATTAAAATCGGACGTATTACGACCACTTTACATGACCTACAAACAGTTGACAATGTTCCATTGTTTCAATTCGGAAACACATGATGTATTTTGATAAAATTTGGTATTGGAGAGTTTTGCTAAAATTGGTCAACTGATTCCAATTTTGGTTAAAATCGGACAACAATGACGACCACTTTACATGAAGACCTACATGAAGTTTACAATGTTCCTTTGTTTCAACTCGAGAACCGCTAGACGTATTTTGATGAAATTTGGTCTTAGGAAGTTTTGCCAAAATTAATTGAACGATTCCAATTTTGGTTAAAATCGGACAACAAAGACGACCACTTTACATGACCTATAAATAGTTGACAATGTTACATTGTTTAAACTCGGGAACCACTTGACATATTGTGATGAAATTTGGGATTGGGGAGTTTTGTTAAAATTAATAGACTGATTCCAATTTTGGTTAATCGGGCAATAATTACGAGTATTTAAATGAAGGCCTACATGTATTTCACAACGTACCGTGCTTCTCGTTAAATTCTCATCTGAGCGAAAAATATTGCGAACATTGTGAAATCTCAAATAACGCATTTGGAAACTCCGTGTACTCTGACATGGAGTACACATTTCCAATCTTGTTAACTATTCTGTCGAGACGCGTCTGAATGATACGCAAATACATCTCCAATACTCATGAAATAGCATTCTTTCACGTATTAGTTATTCATACAAACACGTAATGCAGTCATGCACCTAAATCTAATTTGGTCTATATAATCTCATGAAGAGAGCAATAATAAAGTACTAGCTTTATAAATGAAAGACTATTTGATCGTATAAAGATAGCGATGCAAATAAATCAATCCTTTTGGGATCGCAGTTTTAATTTTTTCAACTAACATCACTTACTAGCTATTTAGGTAAGCAGTAAAACTATTCTACAACAAAACAATTTGATTTGCGTAATTTACGTAATTGCACTGTAACAATGAACAAGAAGAAAAAGTACACTCTGTAAATTGAATTCACATAGATTTCGAAGGCGTTCTTTATGAGAAATGCGTATAAAATGGTATGGAAGGATTTGGCGGTTCTTGAATTTTTATCTCCTAAACTATAAGTCGTAATTATATGATCCTACCCTCTGTTTTGTGATAAATGACGTATTCTATCTGAATATTTGTTTTAATCTATACTCACAGATCATAAAATAGCAAGGGAGAGAAAAATATTAAATTTTTATTGTTGTTCACCTATGGAAATGTCGTAGCGATCAATATAAACAAAATACGTGATGTTATGCTTAGGATTTTCTTGAATCTTTATCTCCGAAACTTTAAGTCGTAATTATATGGTCACGCTGACTTTTTTGTAGTAAATGTTATCCTCGATCCAAATAAATTCTTAATCCCTACCTCACAGATAATATGAGAGCATGAGAGAGAAAATGAATTTTTTATTGTTGTTCGCTGATAGAATTGTCGTAGAGATCAATATATACAAAATATATGATGTTATGCTTGGGATTTCTCAAATTTTTATCTCCGTAAATATGTCGTAATTATATGATCCTGCGGAGTTTTTGTGGCAAACGAAGAAAAGAATGTAAAACGTAAATATTACTACTAATTCATTCAAGTGAGGTAAGTTTTATATAATTTTCGATTGCTTGATTAATTACAACTGATAGGAAAATAAATCAGCAAAGAAATTTTTAATGTCTCACTGGCATCATTTCTGATATATCGTTTTGCAGTATTTAGTCATTATACTAAAACTAGCGTAATTTCCTGTCAAATATGACAGGTATGCGTGAATTAAGTTTTAACATAACCGGGTCGTGATATATAGCTGTTCGGTATGATGAGGTATTTGTTCAAAGTACATCGTTTAGTTTCAAATACTCCATCCTTGTTTTTTTATTTATTTGCTTACTCAAATTTCGGCGATAGAAAAAATGCAATTCTTTTAAACGTCCTTGGTTTTAGCGATACTAAGTAATTTAAAACCGGCAGCGAAGAAAGACTTGCAAGCCACATTTCAGATCTTTCCATGTTATTCAAATGGAGAAAAGACAGGCTCCTGGAGTCGAGATGATGACTTGGACGTAGACGGGGATCAGCCTAAAATTTAAAAGTGGCTTTGCCGTAATCTTTGTAAGTTTGTTTGTCGTGCTTGGGATGCTCTTTCTCTTGTGCTCTTTATAGTTTGGACGTGGCTTTACACGAAACCTTCAAGAATGCAAATCACCCCGACGACGAAAGATTTTCACATAAAATTACGTCAGATTTTCGTGTTAAAACTAATTAATGGACCGGCTAGACGTGTATTTTAAAATTGATGGCAGAAAAACCAAATTTTGTTTGTTCAAGCGTTCTTAATTTCAAATCTTGAATTCGTACTATGGTACTAAGTTATTTTAAAATGCAAATGAATAATGTGCTGCATTCATCTCCGTGTCAATCAAACGGAGATCATAAACGCTGCTAAAATCAAATATATGAGTTAAATGTACACAACAAGCAGATTAAAATTTAAAAGTTGCACTATTAAGAAATTCCTGAGAGTTTGATCGAAAAAGAATGATAATGTTTGGAGTTATAAGCGGTTTTCTCATTCTGCCTTTTAACACCGTATAGCGTTCTGACACACATGCACACACACACACGAACTCCCAGATTAAGCCGTTTGCTAATTAATAATATAATCTAACAACTAAGCACCACATTTTAATGCACTTTATTTATATCTACTTAAAATAATTACAGCGGTAAAAATTCAATATCGGCCATTAATTACATGGGTTTTGTGCTTTAATTTTCCAAAAAATTGATTATTGTTCGCAATATAATGTTTTTAATTTGCCTTTACTCGGTATTCAAGTTATTTTAATAAGTTTCATTGTAATTAAAATATGATTTAATGATTAAAAAGAATTAAGAATGGCCTTCATACATGAATACTTCATTTTTAGGGTTTTCTAAAAGAAATGAGAAGTGCTCAAAGGAGCATAGATTGTAGAATTTTTTAAGAACTGGAAATTTATTTTTTACTTCCTCAAACGAGAAATGAATCTGATTCGGTAATTAATTCGTTATAGCGGCGAATGAAATATCATTAACAACTTAGGAAAGTGTACAGTGTATCGCATATAGGCGGTTTTTATGCGAAGGAGCATTTGAAACTAAATCTAACTCGAACGAACGCAAACTATGAAAAAGCTATACACCCCGGCTTGTTTATATCTTTCTGTCTCCTAAACCCTCCTAGTCTGGTGCATTAAGAAACGTATTTACGTTTCACGCAGCTTACAAAATGCTGCATTCTGACAAGGTAATTAAACCTATTTTCAAAATTCTATCAGATCTTATTTACTTCAGTTACTAATAAAATTGAATTAATTCACAAAAATAAGATAACACCAACTTTTCCTAGTTCAAAGTGAATTACGACTTTTTTGTTTGATTTTACTGATACTGCTAAAAATGTATTGAACAAAAAATAATTTATTTGACTAGTTCTACAAATTATATTTGAAGAATATTTCTGAAAGACTAATATGAAGAAAAGTTCGTTTTTATTTCCAGTAAATTGGCACCTCTGATTGCGTTACGGGAACGATTAGTGATATTTTATTATTGCCCTTGCCCATAAGTCCTAAATCCCAAATTTTATTAAAACCCGTTCGGTAAAGGCGGAGAACGAACCTGCGAACGGGCAGAACGAAGTTAATAGGCGCTTAGTTTTGATACGAAACGCGCCTAAAAATTGCTGAATTTTCCAGTATCTGCACGAATATCATAATTACGTTCAATTTGTTGTATTTAAATGTTGAAAACTAACTAAAACAAATGTTCGATTGCAAATAAATGTAAATATATACCGTAATTTTGAATGAGTCACGATCTCCGATAGGAATAGGTTTGAATCGTTTTATAATTACACTATTAGATGAATCAATTAAACTAGGGGTAGACAAGATTTCAAATCAAAGGAGCCGTTTTTTGTTGTTTGTCTCATTCTAAAATACTCAAGAGCTGCAAAATGACAATCTCTACGACCTTTTGTTTTAGATATTTGAGTGATTGCAAAGAGCCAATTTTATGACTATTAAAGGTTATAGAGCTTAGCTAACTTCTATAAAGTCACAGGTATGCACCCAAGACGCCATATGCGTCCCCCAAACCGCAGGTTGCCGACCCATGAAATAAACGAACTAGCAACAATAGTTCTCAGCTAAGGTGAACAAAAAAGTGGTTTTGAGCGTAAAAAAAGTGATGACTCCAATAATAATTTCAGGTTTCTTGGTAATCGAAGAAATCATTTCAGAGCGAATGCAGCAGCCGATTAGTTTAAATGTAATGGCGAATTTCCCTGCGAAATATTAATACCTAAGTTTTACCTAGGTAACTCAATCAAAATAAAAAATGCGGTGGAATGCAAACCTCATAAGTAAGTAAAAGTGATAAATGAAACGGATCGAATAAAACTTTTAGAGATGTAGATGTTCGTCAAACGCTGAATGTATCGAGATGACTCACCGACAGCTATGTTCAGATGTTCCTTCTGTTTCGCTATAGTTTCTCTCAATTTTTAGCGAGGTGACTTCTCCTTCCTTCGCACTATTATACTCGTATCATGTATTTCATTTGCTCAATCGCCATTTTTTTCGTTTAACATCGATTTTGATTCCATCACTACCTCATCCCACTCCTCCGACTCCCCACTATCACTCCCTCCCCTCTCCTCCTCTTCCCCCACTCCCTCCCCTATCCACCTCTTCCCCCACTCCCTCCCCTCTCTTCCTCTTCCCACACTCCTTCTCCTCTCCTTCTCCCACACCCTTCCCTCTCCTCCTCTTCCCCCACTCCCTCCCCTCTCCTCTTCCTCCACCCCTCCCCTTTCCTCCTCTTCCCCCCTCCCTTCTCCTCTCCTCTTCCTCCACTTCCTACCCTCTCATCCTCTTCCCCCACTCCCTTCCCCCTCTCCTCCTCTTCCCCACTCCCTCCCCTCTCCTCTTCCCCCACTCCCTCCACTCTCATCCACTTCTCCCACTCCCTCCCCTCTCCTCTTCTTCCACCACTCCCTCTCCTTTCCTTCTCCCCCCACTCTCTCCCCCTCCTCCTCTTCCCCCACTCCCTCCCCCTCTTCCTCTTCCCCTACTCCCTCCCCTCTCTTCTTTCCCCACTCCCTCCATTCTCCTCCTCTTCCCCTACTCCCTCCCCTCCTCTTCCCCTACTCCCTCCCCTCCTCTTCCCCTACTCCCTCCCCTCCTCTTCCCCTACTCCCTCCCCTCCTCTTCCCCCACTCCCTCCCCTCTCCTCCTCTTGCCCCACTCCCTCCCCTTTTCTCCTCCCTTCCCCTCCACAATGCCGCCACCTACATGCCATAGCGTTTTCCAACTTTCGACGCCTTTCTCTTTTTGACGCTTTTGAAATTCCGTTTCCCGATTCTTGGAATTCCATCGGCGTTATATTTTTTCCCCTCATCCCCGGCCTTTTTTTAGGGGAAAAAATGGGTGTAATTGGAGAAACCCATTGGAATCGCTCCCCAAACCTCCTCCCCCCTGTGGAGAAAACGAAAATTTCTCAAATGAGTTCCCCTTTTGCGAAAAGGGACGAGGAAGCGAAGAAAAACCAAATTTTGGCCGAAAACTCCTTCCCAAAAAATTATTCGTTCAGATATTCCGCATAAACTATTGTCTTCCGGTCCGTTCGAGCGGAATAAACGTGAATTCGACACTTTTCGATCCTTCCTAAAAAAAATATTTGAAAGGGAAATAGGTCTGGTGCAAAAATTAAATCGTTGTGGAGAAACGCGTAATCCAACTGAATTATTGCTTACATTTCGCGGCTCAAATTTTATTATTTTTATTTTTATTCGTAAATCTTTTTTCACGATCAAGTTTCAACGAATCTACTGATAAAAGGACGAATTTTACAATTGCCCTTTGTAAATTTCTTCTAAAATAAAACGTTTCATTTTATACCGTGAGAGGACCATTAAATTGTTATTGCGTTAAGATTCAATAAAAAAATTGGGGCAACATAAATTCTGTCAAAATATACATTCTCTAAGAAAGAGAGAGCACATCAGGGAAATTAATCATTATGTATGTATTGCTTTTTTGTCTTCATATACGGATATACTTTCTTTTGAATAAATCTTAACTTATGACAATATTTTTATTTTTCTCATTAGTTATATAAACTATTTCACTATCTTTGCTTTCGTTATTATTGAAAAATAAATATTGTCTTAATTTGAAATTTTACTCCAACAATAATATATATGTAAATAATCCATAACCTTTAGTTATCCCTTCTAACGAAAACTTTTATATATTCAGATTTCCAATATAAACAGCTAAGAATAACAATAATTGCTAAGATTAAATAAATAAAAGTCATAAATTCTAGCCATTTTGGATTTTTAAACCTGAGAAGAAATTTCATAAATTAGAAAATTCATTATTTATAATCAAATATTTAATTCAAAATTAAAATTTAATTAAAAGTAAATAATATTGAAATCATCCTATTTATGAAATCTTTTAATAATTTGAATTATTTATAGATTATATGCATATGGAGTTTATAGAAATAATAATAATGATAATTTTCTCAAATTACCATAGAACGAGAAAACAATAATTACGTACTTGAAACCAGTGAATTACCCTTTGCTACACAATTTCAAAATTTGGAAGCAATGGAATATATTTTTTCTATAAAAAACGCAATTTTTTATATATTTTATCAATCAAAAACTTCTGTGAAAACTAAATTCTCAGGTTTATCCTTTTTTTGCCAGTCATTGTTGTTTTATTGCTTAAATATCCTGTTCTGGACATTCAAACATACGATTGTCCATGCAAGAAAACTGAGTCATACAATTTTAGACCAATTATTTTTAGTGTTTGGCCTTGCGCTTTATTTATCACTATAGCAAAAGACAACCTTATGGGATATTGGTTAGGCCTGAATTTACACGGTGAATTGCCAGCATCAGAAGTGATAAGCTAAATTCGAGGGAAAAATACTCGATCTCCTTTCTGGTTCCAGTGGCGAACTGCGCCTCAAGTAAGTGCGGCATCATATTTGTAACAATAACGTTAGTACCATAACTTAGACCGTTTTATGGATTAAAATTTCTGAATAAAATTATGGAAGGGGACAATTTTTATTATTATTTTATGATACGACAGTCCTGAGAATTTGATTGTGGTTGATGACCTCCGTAGGCCCTACGCCGTAATTTACCCTACGCCGTAGGGTAAATTACGGCATTATCTAAAATCACTACGTCTCACATTATAAAGCTTTTCCTTTCACTTTTCTGCCATTTTATCGTAGATTTAATTAACAAAAATCATTTTTGGGAGCCAGAATAGAATTTTCTAAGAATGATATTTTGACCAACTTCTTCTCATTGTCAACATAGTAAACCAATGTTAACGATTCTTGAATATCATTTGAATTTAAGATTGTACTGAGTTGATATTTTCATTTGTTCGTTTGTACCATTGTGTTTTAGTTTCCCTTCTCAAACTTTCAAAAGATAATTTGTGTGAACTTTCCCGTTTCTTGGGTTAACACTTAACTGCATCTTTTGAACATCATGCCATTGCTTATTTAAAGTAGCATTTACGATTTCCGACTTGCTTTCACGCGAAATAATGGCTAAATTCTGCAGAAAATCAAACAATTTTGGCTGTTAAAACAAACAACAATGACCGAAAAATACACTTAACGAAATAATCAGTTAACATGAAAATTGAAATGCTTTACGCTCATTCCAGTGTAAATTAAATGAGGAAACGAAATTTACTTGATTCGCTGGAAATTCTGATTATCCTTATTCTTACAATAAGCAATTTATCAAAATATATTAAAATAAGCACTCATTTTAACCTCTAGTTGTCATTATCAAATCGTTTAAATTTAACCAGGAGATTTAACAATGATATGGTAAAAATCTATGATTTTTCAGTTTATATAATTTTAACGATGAATTTTAACAATTTCGAATCTATGCATAAATCAACGATAAGAATAAGAATATTTGTTTCTATTCCTTTAAAACAGTCCATGTCCGAAGATCGAAGCTCAGTTATTAATTTAAAGTGGCAACATAATAAAAGCCCGCGTGTCAATAAATCGATTTTTACTTGTTGTCTTATGAGAAATATAAATTACATTTGAAGGTGAACTCGGGTCTCTCTTGGGATTTTAAAAATCTTCATTGCCTTTTAATATCCGAATCGAGCATTCCCGCCAAAGTTTGTTAAAAACAGAGGTGATGGACGTCATACATTTTGCCTTGGACGGATTATCGGAAAATTAGAATAGAGAATCAATCCCTGCGAATGATAAATACAATGTCAACATAGTTTGGAAATAAATAAAACAAATTCAACGGGTAGAACCGGAGATGAGTGGTTTTGTATTTAATGGGCGAATTTACGAGTTTTCTTATGTGGGCAACATTAATATACCGAAGCACTTAAAAATCGAGTGTCTAAAAAGAACTCCCTGCTCTGCCAATCAACTCTGTTTGCAAATATGTTCTTATCCTCGATTACTTGCCCACTTTATCTGTAGATGGGAATTTACGTAAGACTTCCTCTACAGTTTTTGGTAATCCCTATCCCGCAAGGAATTTTGAAGTTAAGTCGACTTAAATACAGGCACATGCGAAAGACAACGTTTATCATTTTTGCTAATTGATCGTCACATACTGTGATAGTATTATCATTTAAAAGGTTTCGACGAAAGTTACCCAATAGAAAAATAAGTGGATCTAATGCTATTTGCTCAACTACGGTTATTAATGCCAAATTTTATATTCAATAGATTAAATTAAAATCAACTATTATGATTTCAACTATTTTATCTTATTATAGGCAATTCAATACGTTCATTTTTATTAATGAAGGAATTTCAATTGGTGTTCACTTTTATAAAAAATATTTTTTTTTTTTCAAAACCTATCAACCCCTCTATATTTATATTTTATGCATTCTAAACATCTTTCTTGTGTAAGAAATATTACACACAGGAATTTCGCATGTCGTTAAAGATGATATCATACTAAATTTAGCGTTAGTGTTATGTTAATTGTCTTATTTCTGGATGTAATTGACTTTCATGTTAGCTCCATAGTGTTCCATTGCATGTTTTCATATTTTCTTCTAGAGAAAATGTGATTTCCAAGTTGTTCCGAATTCATTCATTCCACGCAGCGTAAAGTAATAAAAATGTTAAATTATCTGTAGTATCTGCTTTTGTAATTTTCTCTAAGCAAAAGAATACGGTCCCCTTTTTGAAAAATCTATTCCAATGCTTCCGCATGGAACCTTGGCAAATAGCTGTTATGTACAAAACTAAAATTTTGTATTTATTTTGTTATCCCAGCTTATTTATCGAAAAATGCCTCGAAATATTTTCAGAACCTTATATAGGCCAAGTTCCAAGCCGCCTACTACGGATTTTCTTCCAATTTACTCAACCCCTTTACCATTACCAGAAATTTATATCATGTTCTTTCTCCGAGATCGGAACTAGGATAAAAATTGGGTCACTCCATTGCATCCGCGGTAAGTTAACATACGCCGTCGTATTTTTCAAAGACGGTGAGGGTTTGTGAAGAACTTTTCGCTTGTTTTCGAGCTAGACTAGGTCAAAAGCTTCCATTTCTTGTTTTTATTACCCCCAGGGTTTCAAAACGTGGAGAGAGTGAGAGAGAAAAAGAGTAAGAGAGGAGAAAAAAGAAGCGAAAAAAAATTAAGAGCAGGCAGGCTCTCCCGAAGGTTAGCTGGGAATAGAAAAAAATGTTCGCTGGTGGAAGTCTTGAAGTGAAGTTGAAAAGAGGGCTGGAGGGGAGGATTAGAAAGGTAGGTACCGTGTCGGGTGTGTGCCTCTGGTTTCGGGGGTCAACATATTTATTTTGCCTTTTCTTGCGAGCATCCGCGAAACCGCGAATGTCTCCACTGGCTTGCGAAGGTGGTGAGGGAGAGAGGCGGCTAATCAATAAAGCGGGTACGGACACTGAAATACCAATCTGATGTTGGCTGCACGTTCTATCCTATACTACCCTATTCTGCTATCCATGCGGACTATCTTCAACAGAAACTATTGCACCGCATTCCTCGGAACGGCGGAGAAAATAGCGCATCGCCAGGAAGCCGATGGGAAACTATGATAATCTAGGAATACTCTCGAAATGCTGCCAGGATACGCATCAAACAGCAGGTTGGAGTTCGAGTACGCTTCGAAAGTGGGAAAACGTTTTGGTGGAAGTTACAAGGATCGATCTGCAAGTTAATGGAAGTATGATAATTTAAACATTTGTGATTTAGTATGATGATGACACATTCATAATAATAAGAATCGGCTTTAATTCCATTATTTCCGAACGTAAAATCATATTTTGCGAAACAAATGAACCAAAAATCTTTAATATTATTTATTCTAGGCAATAGATGAGATCAGGGAAAATGATTTACAACCACTAGTTGATTAAAATTAAGTTGATTTACTAACTATACTAACTTATATCTTCTGTTGTTTTGTCCGCATGCCTATGCATAAATGAGCTACCTCTCAAATTAATTTCCACATTAGCTGAATTGCGTTCTACTCGTATATCGAATTTCCAAAAAAGAATTTTAATTTATCGAAAATTTATTTAAGCAAACATAAATCAAACTGATTATGTATTTTAAAATGATAAAGGTGGTACTTGCCCACATATAGTTCATTGAAAGAGATATTTCTGTAAATTAACTACGAACGTCTATTTAATATATTAGTTCGAAATAAAACAATGTTTCGCCTAATTTTTTTAGGACGTCTAAATTAATTTCCTTAACAAATCTGGTAGACTCCTATCGAATACCAACATATTTATTCGTTCTCTCAAAAATATTCTTTGGCGTTTCTTGCTTTAGAAATAACGATAAAAAACGAACGCCAATCCATATGCTTCCCTCTCCAAATATATTTCACGAGTCCAAACGGTTATAAAGAAAACACAAAAATACTCGCTCAAATCACCCACCACCTTTAAAGCCTTCATCAAAACCTTGGGAAAAAGAATGGTTTGCCGCGTTGAAAATATCCAGCGCTAGAGGAGTGTGAGACAGAGAGACAAAGAGCTTGTACAAGAACCTGACTTTGAAAAGGCAATGGCGAGGTGGAGATTATAGGGAAAGAGAGAGAGAGAGAAAGGATCAAAATAAGCCTCTGTGTGTGTGCGAAGTATTGAGTGAGCTTTTCTGCCGGAAGTCTCGGTACCCGCGAGCGAGCGAGGAGGTGGGGGAGGAGGAGAGATTGAAGGGAGAGGAATGAGGTTTCGGCTGGGATAGATCCGTCTTGTATCTAAAAGGGCGTGGTGCTACCGGCTTGGATGAAGCTCCTAAGAGAGAGAGAGAACGAAACTACGGTCCGAGATTGATGACTACATAAAGGAGGGCGAACGTGGTCGTGCAGAGATTGAAATTGGACTAGATATGATCGCGCCGAAAAAGAAAAGAAGATGGCGGGAGCGGTGTGCGAGGGATGAGAAAAGGAGTGTTCTTCATAGCGAGTAGAATTTTTCCAATAGTCTGCTCTCTTTTAGAAACAGGATAAAACACAGCGTTTTGGGTATTAATTATCTAGGCGAAGATTTCATTTTGCAAAATTTCTCTGCAAAATCGGAGTGCTCTATGCCAAACACGTTAAATATAAGAAACTCAAAAGATTTTTCCAAAATAATAGCATACCGAATTAAAAAATAAAAAATTCAAAATATAAACAAATAAAAATTTATAAATATATTTATATGTACATTTATATTTAAATCGATACATCCTCACTTGCGGAAATATATTCTTTTAGAAATAGGTGAAATGCGGCGGTTCATAACTAAGACCGCTTGGGAAGGTTCGACTTTGTTGAAAGATTCCATCATATAAATAAAGGTAATTATTGTAAATTTCCACTAAACACAAATTCATTCAACCGGTTTAGCCTGCTACAGCCTCATCAGGTCGATCAGGTGACGATGCTTTAACAGGAGAAACCGTTGGAGTGAACTTTTTAGACAAGGAGTTAATTTTGAGAAGTTCGGTAAAAATCAGAATATCTTGTTCCGTAAACGTTATATATACGGTATTCAAAAGAGTTTCTTCGTGATGAAAGCATACAGCGACGTTCAAAAATAAATAAATATTAGTTAACAACATATTATAAATACATACATTTATATTTATGTTGATACATCCATACCTGCACAAATATATTCGACTAAAGTTATGGAAATAATGCGATTCAGCCATATTGATGGATTGCCGTTTTACCGTGTATCTTTAAAATACTTTTTCCTGCGGTGTACTCGAAATGATGTAAAATGCTAACGGATCCCGGGCATTTTTCAAAATGAATTACGTGCCACGAATAAGCGCCGAAAAATAATGCTAAGCAAACGCATTCGCAATATTTTAAGTCGGATTCCTTATTGACGGTAGCACGGCCGAACACGGCGACAGGATGAGATATCGGCGAGTGGGAGGGGAAAAAAAGACGCAAGGCACTGGTTACGCGAGCGCGTGTCAGGGCGCTTATACGTGTTCGTGCGTGTGTTCGCTCGTGCGCGCGCGAGATGGCCTCGGTTCGCATCCACTTTAACGGCGCGCATACACACGCACACAGTCTCCCTCGCATCATACAACATCCATGCAAACCTCCCATTCCATTCCTCCCTCCCACGAAAGCCCGCCCTTTTTCCCTCCCTCACCCATCTCTCCAACAACCGGTTGTGAAGGACGGTATTTTACGACCGGGCTGGATATTAACTGAAATCGATGAGGGGACCCCAACGGCGCCTGTATCCTCACCCGTATAGAGAGCGGGAGAGTTATGTAGAGAGACAGAGAGAGAGGAACAGAACAAGGTATACATCGATTGGATTTTCGATAGTTCGATCTCCATATACGAGTCTATTTCAGCCTTGCAAAGGTATTTGGTCGTGAGGTGTGCAAGTTCAATTCTCATGTATATGTGTGCGGGGAACCAAGTATGAGTAATAATAACGGGTTTGTCTGCGGACCAACTACAAATGATGAATTTTAATGTGTATATATATCATTATATATCGACGTTTCTTACAGAGGAGGATATAACATATACATATAAAACATATAGGAGGATACTAATTTTCAGCCCAAACTACAAAAGCTAGATAGCTGTAAGTTTCAGTTTTTGTAGACATGATAAAGAAACTTACAGATAAAATAAGATTTTTCACCTAAGTGATATGAGTTCGACTCCAGAAATTCCGAAAGTTGCGTTTTTCCCATAAGAAAAGCATTGCGCCATTTTTGTAAATTAATTTTGGGCACTTACCCGTAACCTAGAAAAATTAAATTTTCAGTGTTGCTAGACGGCCGCAATATCTATTGAGAATTATTGTTACTTTTGCTTACAGTGTCCTAGGTTCGACTCCAGATACCCCGGAATATCTCCCATAAGTTAGCATGGGAAAAGTTATCCCAGTGTGTAGACCAATCTAATAGGTTTAGGAAGCTGAAAAATTTCAGGTCTATAGATTTTTCTCATAACCAACTACAAAAATCAAAAATTTCAAAATTGTTAATTTTTAGGGGTTGTTTTAACCCCATTTGTACTTTAAAGTTTATTAATTTTTATCTTGGAAACTATATGCTGTAGGTTCGAGTTTTTGAAATAATTTTGTAGAAAATTATACATAAAAAAAATAAAATTTTGAAAAAGTTAAAAAATTTGACCACTAATAATTCGCAATTGTTTAAACATATTTTTGAGGTTTATGTATTACCGAATATGCTACGGAGCTGAAATTTTTTTTAGAGGTAGTGTTTGTAAAAAAACGAAATAGGGATTATAGAAGTTTTGATATTATAATTTATTTGGCAGTTAGAAATTCTTAAATTTTAAACAAATAGGTATATGTTTAGATACTACGGGGTGAGTTAGAAAGCTGAAAGTTTTAAGTTATTTAGAGTTTAATCTATAAAAACGAACAAACATTTCAATGTATCCATGAAATTTTATTGCGGCCGTTAAAAGTTATTTAAATTTTAACAATTAGATAAATGTTATTTCACTTCTAGAAGTGCTACAACTTTAAATTTTGGCGAAAATGTGCAGAATTAGTACCCCATAATGGAGAAAGTATAAAATTCTTAAAATTGCAAAGTTTGGGGATTGTATTAATCTATTATTTTTACATAAGGGAAAAACAAAAACGCTGCGGAGGTGAAATCTTTAGAAATAAAAAAATATTTGTAATGATGAAATATCTGTCTGAGAAATGAATGCTTTTTCAAGGTGAGATGATATGCTTGCAGATTGCAAGCACCAACTACTAGTATATATGTGTGTGTGTGTGTACAGTGAGACTTTCATTACTCGACCTTCTATACCTCGAGTTTTACTTAAGTCTAAGTGAATTAATGTTACCAGACAAAATTTCTATATTTAAAATGTATTTTCATAAGTCAAATATTCTATGACTCGATTATTTTTTGTTTTTTGCACTTCTTGAATTTCGACTTATGGAAGTTCTACTGTTTGTGAGTATATATATATATATATATATATATGCACTTATATCTATGTACATACATAGATGTACATGCATACATACATACATACATGTACATACATATATAAATGCGTATGTATATACATACACAGGAAAATATTGAATAGTTATTTAAGTAGTCGTAAATTTCACCATATTGGACATAAATATAAACCATAAATTCACCACATTATACAAAAATATACATACAACACGTATTCAAAAATGTGAAGATTTTCAAGTGCATATATCAGTTTTTGGGAAGAGAGCGGCTACTTAGAATATCTTACGTTTCAGGGAAAATTGCGTCATAAAATATGACGGCGTTTGACAGGCATACGTGGCATAGCGTAAAGCTGGTCAAACCATTCTCATCCTGAACGTTTTGGAGGCACTCCTGTTTTAAGCATATAGGGGAGTGAACGTAAGATCGCGGTGGAATAGATCCTGCGAGCGAGCGAGTGCGGGAAGAGATTGAGAAATAAATGGAAATACAGCCTATGGGGAGTTGTTGCATCGTTTGGGAAAAGCGCGGAAAGATTGTAAAAACAACGGAGGAGGATGAGTTTCGAGGGAAATTTAGTGGAGCGGAATAAACTGCAAGGGAGTTGAGCAGCATAGAGTGTTAAAAGGAGTGTGAGGAGAGAGTGAACGGAATAGAGAGAGGGAGAGATAAAGAGAGGCGATGCTCGCGCGAGCGAATTTTTAGGGAATAAGCGAGAGACGGCGGCCCTAAAAAATTGTATTTTTTCGCTGAGAGTCGGAGGAAAATGGATGTACACGTATGTGGGTGTGTGTGTGCGCGCGCACACATGTGTGTGTGTTGGTGCGCACGCACGTGCGTGCGTGTGTGCGCGCACGCATGTGCGTGCGCGATTTTTCCAGTGTTCTTCGGAGAAAACTGACGGCAAAATAAATAAATGCATTCATTGCCTTGTCATCCTCTCCTTTATCCTTCTGACCAAACTTTTCTTCTTCTATATCTTCCTCTATACGTCGGACCAATATACCAATCCTTACGCACACACACACGATGACGTTTCACTTATTAAGGTAACATCCTGCTTAAAGTCGTAAAAACAAAAGTTTAGCCAGATTTAAACGTTTGCCCTTATACCGTTGATACCGTGTACGTTTCATTTCATGTAATAGGCAGCAAAAGAAAACTATCTCGTCAGGAAAACATCAGTTTCAAAGTGGCTGAGCGCATAGAAACATGATAAAAAGTGGAAATTCAAAGCGTGATTCGACATTTGCGTACAAAAGAAAGTTGACCAGCTGAAATCCAGTAAGGATTTATCTCAATTTCTGGAATGTTATACCTCAAAATCATATAAGGAGTTCGTGTGCAGCCTTCAACAATTGCAGGACAGATGTTCGACAAGAGAAACGACTCGTTCTGCTTAGTACTACCTGTAAAGGTGACAACACTCTCCGTCTTGATGACCAGGGAAGAGCGATGTGCAAAACTGGCTGACATTGTAAATGAAATGAACATTTCATAATATTTTCCTTGAGTAACTTGGGTACAGAAACGTTCCCTCCCGTTAGATTATCTCTAACGGCTTATAACTATTTTCTACTGTACAGGTATCAACCAAGTAGCGCCCTTTTGGGAGAAATGCTGAAAGTATGTGTAAAATATTTATGGTATTAGTACATTCAATTTAGTAAGCTTTACTTCAATAAAAAATGTTTCCCATCGTAACGATAGTCGTTACCACTTTTACTGAAATGCCCTAGTGTTTATTTGTATGCGAGTTTCTTTCTGTGTATGTATATACACTAGGGGCATATTTCAATTCTGTGTTATTAGTTAATTTGCAAAATTTCTTTATGTACAATATAGTGTTACGAGGCTTTTTCTTTTAATGTGTTTTATTATATTTACAACACTTTTCTGTATACAATGTTGTTTGTGACAGTTGGCTGTTGCTTAAGATCTGGTATAATTTGAATTTTAAATAAATTTTATTTCGAATTCCTGAATACCTCAAATATCTCCATGTGTAAAGCAAGGTTCAGGCATAAAAATACCAACTTTGGCTAAGGTTTGGCCTTGCGATTTATTTATTGTTATGGGATATGATCGCGAATTGTCTGTGATGTATGTTAAAAGGAATTGCTGGATCATTTGACATGTCAATTTTTATATGTGGGAGAAAGTGAATGATTCCAGCCAAAGAACCAGCAATGACTTTCAATAATCAATTTAATTATTAATTACATTTAATTAATCAATCACTCATTCTCTCTTACATTCCCAATCATAACCTGAACTACGTGCCTCTTATTTACGCTAAATTATCGTACATTAGGTTTTCAAGTAAAATCATAATGTTCTCTTTCAGATTCATTGAACTTGATTGTATTGTACCTTTAATTGGAATAAAATCGAAATTAAATATTATAATTACGGATAATCAAATGTAACTACATCGTATACACCATCTGTATTAATTTCATTGAATTTTATAACGTAAGACTTTCGTTTAAATACTAACTGAAATTAATATAGCATTTTGTATGCAATGAAGCTTTCTTTACGTTCCGATTTATTAAAAGAAATGTGATTTTAATTCTTACCGATGCATAAGTGAAGCTTCTAAGGTGTAAACTGTTAAACAAACCAAATATGAAAGTTTATTCACTAACATTACTATGCTGTTATTAGTAACTATTTAAACTCTGCAAACAAAACAACGTTTCACTTTGTGTAATATTATAACATAGATAAGCTGAACAATACTTTTACATTTAGTTATAAGGTGTTCTGCCAGGTTGCAGCATTCTACTGTTACTCCACGCCCTCTACAGGAGGTTTTGAAAACTAACTGCGCTTAGCAAAAGTCACCTCGTGTATTATAACAGATATATCATTATATATAGAAGTTCCTTACAGAGGAGGAGGAGGAGGATATAACATACTAGTACTTGGTGCTTGCATACTAAAACCATTTCATCTCACCTTGAAAAAACATTCATTTTTCAGACAGACATTTCATCATTACAAATAGTCTTTTAATTCTAAAGATTTCACCTCCGCAGCGATTTTCGTTTTTTCCACATGTAAAAATAATAGTTTAAAACAATCCCCAAATGTTGCAATTTTAAACATTTTCTCCATTATGTGGTACTAATGCTACACATTTCAGCAAAATTTTAAAGTTGTAGCACTTCTAGAAGTAAAATAATATTTTTCTAATTGTTTAAAATTTTAACATTTTTAACGGCCACCGCAATATATATATGGAGAGATTGAAATGTGTATTTGTGCAAACGTACTGTTCTGTAAATAATTTGAAAATTGCAGCTTCCTAGCTCATCCCGTAGTACCTAAAAAATTATTAAACTTAAATGTTCAAATGTGGTTAAAACAACAACTAAAATTTACAATTTTGAAATTTTCGATTTTTATAGTTGGTTATGAGAAAAGTTCTATAATCTTGCAAAATTTCAGCTTCCTAAACTTATTAGATTGGTCTACACACTGGATTGCGTTTTCCCATGCTAACTTATGGGAGATATTCCGGGGTCTCTGGAGTCGAACTCAAGACACTGTAAGCAAAAGTGACAATAATTCATAATAGATATTGCAGCTCTCTAGCAACACTGAAAATTTCATCTTTCTAGCTTACCGGCAAGTGCCCATAATTAATTTGCAAAAATGGCGCAATGCTTTTCTTATGGGAAAAAACGCAAATTTCGGAATTTCTGAAGTCGAACTCATGTCACTTAGGTAAGAAATCTCATTTTATGTGAAGGTTTCTCCATCATATCTACAAAAACTAAAACTTTCAGCTCTCTAGCTCTTGTAGTTTGGGCTGGACATTAGTATCCTCCTATAAGTTATACTAGTAGTTGGTGCTAGCATACTGCAAGCATTTAATCTCACCTTGAAAAAACATTCATTTTTCAGACAGACATTTCATCATTACTAATATTCTTTTATTTCTAAAGATTTCACCTCCGCATCGATTTTCGTTTTTCCCACATGTAAAAATAATAGTTTAAAACAATCCCCAAATGTTGTAAATTAAAACTTTTACACTTACTCCATTATGGGGTACTAATGCTACACATTTTAGCCAAATTTTAAAGTTGTAGCACTTCTAGAAGTAAAATAATATTTTTCTAATTGTTTAAATTATAATAATTTTTAACGGGCGCCGTTGAATAACTCGATAAAAAAGAAAGCTGAAATTCCCGGAGATTAAAAATGGCTGAGGTACAGAGCGTTAAAGAGAAAGAGAGAGAGACAATCAGAAATTGAATTTTAGTAATATAGATAAAAATATAAATTACATTAATACTGCGGCCGATTTATTTGATTTTAATTCATATCTTCGGTCATTTCGAGCAAGTTTTAATCTTATTTTCGATCTTTAAGACTTTATTGTAAGATTTTATTATAACTAATACACGGTTATAATACATGGTTTAAGCACCATCAGCGGAGGCTTTACACATGCAGAAGCCCAGAAGACCAGAGACGATAACAGATAGATTACATACTAGTCAATGAATGATTTAGAAATAGAATTAAAATGTGAAAATACTATCAGGCGCAAATATCAAATCCGACCACCATCTTTTGGTGGCAAATACACAATCTAGACTGAAGAATATTAAAAGAAGCATAAGAGTTAACAAGAAATGAAACTTGAGGAACTCTTTAAGAACAGGGAGTCTATTAAATTAATCAAAATCGAATAGTATTTAATCATTTATAACTACTTTATTAATACATCTAGGAATATAAGTTGCCATTTATCTGTAAAAAGCAGTACAAACATCATTTGTTATGAAATTTGCTCCATCTTCTCTTAATTCCAGCAACTCTACTTCATTTAATGATTTTCCATGCCTTACTGATTCTTTCCATTTTGAGGACGCTATAAATGGAATTTATAAAAGGAAAATATGAGGACAAATATAAAAGTGTATGTTCCTTTTCAGATAATGGGATTTTTACTCTTTGACTTTTATAGAATGTAACACTATCCACCACAAATAAACCGTTTTCAATACCTTTTTTGTCCATCATTCGCAATATGTTTTCAATAAAAGAGAAGAAATAGTCTCCAGGCACAGTTTGTGCTGAGTAATGAAATAACTTCTCTCGATTCATTGCCCCGTCCACCACTTTCCCCCAGCCGATTCAAATTAAATTTGTCAGATATACATAAATTTTCAACATATGTATCGGCCAGAGAATTTCGATACCCATGAAGTCCATGTTTTCGGAAAGAAACCCCTACCCCCCCCTGCCCCCCCCCCCGCTGTTTCCCATTAAACTTCTTAGATGCATATAAATTTCCAACATATGTATCGGCCTGAGTATTTTGATACCCATGAAGCCCATATTTCTGTAAAGAAACCCTTATCACCCCCATCCTTCCGCACGCCGATTCCGATTAAACTTGTTAGATATACATAAATTTCCAACGTACGTATCGTCCCGAGTACTTTGATACCCATGAAGCCTACGTTCCCATAAGAAATCCACAAACGTAACATTTTACATTAATCTCTCGTAATACGCAAAATAATAGAAAAAAGATACGATACCTCTTAGGTGACACCTGCTGCCAACAAGAAATCAAATATAACACAATATTAAAGTGACAAGGAAATGCTTACAACTATGGAGTGACGTTATACAAAGCAGAATATACAAATATACTTAGTAGAATTGTCCACTTAGGGGGATAACAAACGATACGAAAAGTATTGGAATAACGGAAATCTTCCGCTGGCCGGTTTAAAGCTGCTCTCTCGCTGCTTGCTCGTCCTCTCTCCGTCTCCTTCCTCCTATTCAGGTTCGACACTCGCTACTGACAGCTGGCAGTCCGCAACGTTGCCAGGTTGGAAGTCCGCTCGTTCGCCCTGTTCTCGAGAAGATGGCGCACCACTCGATAAAGTCTATTGGTTAAATCGCACGATGGTAGCGTTCTCTTGTGGGCTAATATCCGTTTCTTATAAAAGTAAGATTTCTGCACGTACGCGCAAAGCCGAAGTACTCGTTTAGCCGAAGTACGTGCGTATGCCGATGTGCGTGCGTATGCCGAAGTGGGGGCGTATGCTGGGATGCGTGCGTTTGCAGGGGTGCGTCGTTTGCTGGATTTCGTCGTTTGATTGAGTTCGAACACAAAACTTCTGGCGAACACGAAGAACTGATGGGGAACTCGATTAATTGTCAGAGGGTAAAATGCTGCAACGTGTGACGAAAATAATTTTGTGACGTAAAGTCGCAGTTGCCAATTATTTTCTATGACGAAAAGTCGCTGATACCAATTTGAATGTGTGACGAAATGCGGCTGGTACAAAGTATTTTGTGTGACGAAATGTCGCTGGTTCGAATTTAAATGTGTGACGAGTTGTCGTAGTTACCATTTTGAAAGTGTGACGAAATGTCGCAAGTGCCAATTTTTATCTATGACGAGATGTCGCAGTGACGATTTTTCTGTGAAGAGAAGTCGCAACGCCCTTCAATATTTGCAACAAAAACTATACTATCCTCGGAAGATCGGCCCATGTAGCAAGAGATTTCACCAAGTTTCATGAAAATCGGTCTATTGGTTCAAAATTTAATAGGCGACAGAGAGACAAACAGACAGACAACGACAAAACTAAAAGCCTATTTACATTCTGAAAAGTAAGCTAAAAAATAAATTTAGCCGTATTTTCGGGATTCTCTCTTCCTTTCTCCCATTCTCCCCTCTCTCTCTACTTCCTTCCCATCAAACCTCCCGCTTTCCCAAACTTCCACTTTCCCTCATTCTCTCTTTCCTCCTTTCCCCCTCTTTCTCTTCCCTCTCTCTCTTCTTCCTTCTATCATTCACTCTTTCTTTTCCCCATACTTCTGTCTTCCTCCGTTTTCCAAACACTATCCTTTATAATTTTATGGTTACGGTAACGAAATATATTATTCACAAAAAACTTAAAATTTTCGTCTACAAAACAATTTTATGAGTCAATACGAATACTATTTGAAAATCTACCGTAGCAAATAAATTTGCGTTATTTTGCACGTACGATGGCTGTAGTTTCTAATTACTAGGATAATTATTAGTAATTTTAAAAAGTAAACGAATGATGTCTTACACTCTTAACGTGTAAATCAAATGGAGAATAGAAACTTCCTGGCATCAAACCCATCTACTTATGCAAGATAACTTGATAATTTGTTGCATGGAGAACTTTACGCCGAGTATTATAATTAAATTTTCATTGAAATCGGACTGACCTATCGCGGTTTATTTACCCTGTTATCTACCGAGTGCATGCCGAGTTTGAACGCCAAATTGCATCTGAAAGTCATCTTTATAAAAGTGCTTAGCAGCAAGAATGCTCCAATGTTAATCTTATAGAAATTTTTCGAATTTTCAAATTTTTTTGGGGCACTTAAACTTAAGAACCACCCGTTTCCGCAATTGTTCCTTTATTTATAAATCAGGAATAATCAGTCTAAAATTTTTCAGCATTCTGGCTCATACGGAAGTAAGAAATAGTTTCTGTAAAACACATAAGTTCGGTTAGTGTGTGTATATATATATATATATATATATATATATATATATATATATATATATATACACATCTTATGCATTTTTACAGCTTTTTATTGGTCACAAGTTTTCCTGGTATCGATGCATTAACATAACGTCGATTTTTCCCACTGCCTTGTCTGTTCTTATCCCATGACTAAAAATTACCGCTCTCCATTTTTCTTAAGAGGTAAGAGTTCAGAAGTTCGAGTGCGGGAGATACTTTATAATCGAAAAATATCGTCATCAACTATTCACGAAGAGAGATAACTTAGGTGGCTGAGATATCGCTTCGGCGGATCATCTGTATCTCGCCGACTCGGTGAATAAATTTAAATTTTAAATATTTAAATGTTCAAACGAAGTATTATGCTAAGGTTATATATATATATATATATATATATATATATATATATATATATATATATATATATATATATATATATATATAAACAACTTGGCAACCAGAAGTTGGAAGGAAATGGGGGAGTGAGAGAACACTTAGTGTTGTGGGCATCCACGGCTACAGGCTTGTCGTAGAAGGCTTCCGACATTCACCCTTCATCGGAAAAAGAGAAGCTAAACAAAGTTTTATGTTCCTTTATTACAGCTGGATTTCTCCTATCCCTTTCAACCACTAGTGGCCATTTATATATATATATATATATATATATATATATATATATATATATTAACTAAAGGAAAAGAAAAGGTAGTGATGAGGGTGGCAACAAGGTGTTGAGGGAAGCCCAGCGGACACTTACCAAGTTGAGGACCAAGCTGGCAGGCTGCTGGGGGCGTCGAAGAGACACGTAAAACACACGAACACAAAAACACACGCAAGCTTATCGGGCCTATGCCCTTCTTCAGCGAAAGAGTAACGTAATATATATATATATATATATATATATATATATATATATATATATATATATATATATTTCAGGGGCGTAATCTATGAATAATAACAATTAAAAAAGCTATATAAACATGTGTCCTTGGACGCTTGGTTTTTGAGTTACGACTAAATTAATTATCATACTCAAGGGACAGGTGCCTACAGATAATGTGTTGTATCTCCCATTTGATAGATGAAATAAAAAAGGAAGGAGGAGGAGGAGACTAGAAAAAAGAACACTTAAAGCCGTCCGTGAAAGTGTTCATTTAGTACAGTACAAGTACTACAGTTTATTCCAAGATTACAGCAGTACAGTACAGTTGCAAACAATTCACAACAAATTCTCGAAATGTCGGCCTTGTCCTCCGCACAGGCTGCTGCCCGTCTCATCAGAGATCGTCGCAGGCGCTCAAAAACTGCATCTCTTCTAAGAACAACTTCAAACGCAGCTACTACCCACCCTTGTAGTTCCATCCATCCAAATTCGTTAAATCCAGAAACATATACATAAATATTTATTTTAAAATTATGTTAAGGCGGTAGCTCAATTCCTGGTCGCGTCTCGGCAGCCAATCATATTCCGGAAAGACAAATCACACTTGCTTCATTATTGTATGACTAGTGGAATTGCCCGTCAAATGTGACGGGATTATGATAAAAGTATTCCAAATAATAATAAAATAATAAAAATTAATAATAATATTTCCTCCCTCTCTCTCGCCGTCCCTCTCTTCCTCCCTTCCTCTCTCTTTCCTTCTCTCTCACCTCCCCCTCTCTCATTCCCTCCAGTCCCAATCCATTGCTCTCCCTCTTTTTCTCGGTCTCCCTCATTATCTCTTTCCTCCCATCCTTTTCTAATTCTATTCTTCCTTTACTCTCTATGTACCTTTCATTCTATAACCCTTCCTTCCTATCTCCCTCCCCACATCCCCCCCTCTACCTCTCTTTTACTCTACATACATACTATAATCGTTTAGAAAAGCAAAAGAATCAAAACTAAATCCCAGTCCCATTAGAATGACATAATTTGTAAAGATTTTTACGATAATTTAAAGCAATATATGGACTCGTATATATTACACGTATGCGGGTTGTGATAACAATATATTCTCGAATTTTAACAATGATGTGATCGGCTAGGCAACATCCCGTTTAAAAGCCGATGTTTTCCCAAAATATGTTATTTAAATGTTAAATATGAGAGATTTTGAAAGGTAGGCGGAAAAAGATTAATATAATAAGAAACTTTATTAATATTCCTAAAATATAATTTAAATTTGAAGATCGTACGTCAATTTTGTCTAATTTTAATTTTCAAAAGAATAAAAGCCTACACTTTAAAAAGACGCTTTCTACGTGTTATCTTACGAAAAATGGAAATCGCCCCCCCTGAAGTTGAATCCGGGTCTTTTTCCGTATTTTTTTCGTAATTTTATTTTTATTTCTGAATCAAACATTCCTACGAATTTTCAACCTTCCAACTAATAGGAGTGTTTGTTAAAACGCGTTAAAAAGTGCCATTGATGACGTCGACGTTAGAATGACATTGGGATTTGGGATTTAATATGTTTGATGATATACAGTATATGTCTTTAACTACGTAAAAGTTAAATTCATATAAATACAATTTAAATGTAAGCGTAGGATAATTTCGATTTAATGCCTTTAATCGCTTTGTGAAAAATATTATCTCGTATAATTTTGTATTTATGTTTACATAACGAATAAGTTGTTTACATAATAACATTATTGTTATTATCCTAATATCCAGATTGATTTTAACTGCATAAGGTAAAATAACTCGATTGTAATTTTGTTTTGATTTGTTTGTGTAACAAAAACGTCATAATGACTTTGATTTTATTTTTGCAAATATAAATACATTAAAAGTAATTTTGTCACTTTAGTGAAATCGATTGTTGCGCCGTGTCTATCTGGCCTGTAAAATGCCAAATAAAGACAATGTATTCCGAATGTATTGTTTCAAACTTTTACACAAAGAAATTTTTGGACAAAATTTGTAGAGGCTGAAATGAATGACAGTTTATCAGCTTTAACTGCCATTCTTTTCATAATAGGAACGAAATCAATGAAGATGTGAAATAAGCAAGAATATTTAACAGTTTGTTATATAGACACACAAGCATGGTATGGTGTATTTTGCATTTGCATTTGACGGCGAGAATTAGGGACGTGAGAGGGATCGAATGAAACAAGAAGTACAAACCAGGATTAATGCACGTTTGTTTCCCAATGTTGACGTCCCGAATTGATTACTTGTTTTGACAGGAAATGTTTCAGTATGTGTTATTTATTCCAAGGAATTCTCATACCTTAAATACCATTTGTAATTCATAGTTTATCATTAATAGAAAAAATTGGAAGACGAATTAATTATCAAGTTTAAAATATTAAAAACAATGTCAAAATCTTTCCGAGATATTTTGGATGTATTTTTTTAAATAAACGAATTTAATAAATGTTACTTTTTATACGCTAATATGTATGAATCAACTATCCACTGCTGAAAGGTAGTCGAGTAGAAAATAAAATAACCCATTTGTCCACTCGTCTATGCGCAAGTCGAGTTCGGTAATAATCGTCCTCATGGCAACAATTTGATAAATGCGATTTAATATGCAAGAACGTTACTCTTTAGGAGAAATCCAACAAAATACAATCAATTATCAAAATTCTGCGATAAGAATTATAATTTACATTCTTCTCTCCTTAGGGCAGTAAAATCATAATTTTAAGATATTTTAAAGAATTAAAGAAAACCCATCTTTGCACGATGGATTTGAGACTTCCTACGTAAAACAAATAGAGAAAAAGCATTTCCTGGAATCAAACCCGAAACTTCAATCTTCGCCAAATAAAATATAGCCCGGAGGTGGGCCCTGGCAGCACGAGCCACATACCAAGTTTCATGAAAAGCGGTCCATTGATGCAAAAGTTGTTAGCAGGAGACACAAACACATACACACAGACAGGGGCATTTCATAAGGCTGTTTCGTTTGGAAACCAGCCTAAAGATGAAATTTTATTTATAATGGTAAAGTTCTTTTTGATATACAGAGACGTACTTACGAAATATGGCGCCTATGAAAAAATTGTAGGAAACATTTTGCTCATGTAGAATAAAATTTTTGCTGCGCTTTAATATAGAATAGTAGTTTTCTTCTTTAATCTAATTGTAGCATATGAGTATATAATTAATACTTATTATGGGAAAATTAATTTTGGGATTTTTTTCGGGAACGTTTGTCGCCTTTTGCAAGCGGCACTTATGGCAAATATCCTAGTTACGGCATTGGTGATATATAACGTTATTGACTATTTTTTTACGAGTACGAGAATTTAAATAGCAAGAAATATATTTCTTCCTGTCATATTGACGGACTTTTGTACTGGTAAATTATATTAAAATAATTGAATCATGTAACAAAATTGCCATAATAATAGCTTTCCATATTTCTTCACGTTTCTTAATTTCGCGGAATAAAGTGCGATATTTTTCCTCTCTCTATCTCACCCTTTCTTTTCCCCTCTCCCACCCATTACAAAGCATTGAAATTGCTTCCATGGTATCAGAATTTGTCATTGGTATAGCCCTGAATTGTCGTTATTTCCGGCTTCAAACGATTTTTTAGTTGATTCGGCATGGGCTCGGATTCAGTCTTATTGTTAGCTAAAAATATACTTCCATCATTAGGCCTTACAACTGTCTGTCTTAAGTTCGTGTTCTAGTTTTAATTATATTTTAAATATTGGAATGGGCCAGCGCATGACATTTTACATACAGAGTAATGACTATGATTGCAATAGTTGCTCTCGACAACTGTGTCCGTAAGAATAACTATCGGCAAATACACTCGTTAATAATTTTCAAACACGACATTCGATGCATTGAAGATAAATTTAGACGGTTAATCAAAATATTGCGTTCTACGAAAAAAAATCCTTTAAACAAAAGTTATAGAGAAATATATTACCTACAACTTTAATAATTACAAACACTATTTACCCCTATAATATACTAATAGAAGGTGCTTGCGTACGCAAGCATCTCATCTCACCTTGAAAAACATTCATTTTTCAGACAGATGTTTCATCATTACAAATATTTATTTAATTCTAAATATTTCACCTCCGCAGCGATTTTCGTTTTTCCCTTATGTAAAAATAATAGATTAAAACATTCCCCAAACCTTGCAATTTTATGAATTTTTTACTTTCCCCATTATGGGGTACTAATGCTACACATTTTAAAATTGTAGCACCTCTAGAAGTGAAATAATATTTTTCTAATTGTATAAATTTTAAACGTTTTAACGACCGCCGCAATATATTTATGGAAAGATTCAAATGTTTATTTGTTCAAATACACTACTCTGTAAATAACTTGAATATGCAAGCTTCCTAGCTCATTTCGTAGTACCTAAACAGTTATCTATTTGTTTAAACTTTAAGAATTTTTAACTGCCAAACATATGAAAATATCAAACTTTGTATAATCCCTATTTCGGTTTTTTACAAATTCTACCTATAAAAAAATTTCAGATCCGTAGCACATTCGGTAATATATAAACCTCAAAAATATGTTTAAACATTTGTAAATTATTAGTGGTCGACTTTTTTAACTTTTTCAAAATTTTCTTTTTTTGTCTATAATTTTCTAAAAAATGATTTCAAAAACTTAAACCTACTGCATATAGTTTCCAAGATAAAAATTATTCAACTTTAATGTTCAAATGGGGTTAAAACAACCCGTAAAAATTAACAATTTTGAAATTTTCGATTTTTATAGTTGGTTATGAGAAAAGTTTTATAAACCTGCAAAATTTCAGCTTCCTAAACCTATTAGATTTGTCTACACACTGGGATAACTTTTTCCCATGCTAACTTATGGGAGATATTCCGGGGTATCTGGAGTCGAACCCAGGACACTGTAAGCAAAACTAACAGCAATTCTTGATAGATATAGTAGCTCTCTAGCAACACTGAAAATTTCATTTTTCTAGCTTACGGGCAAGTGCCCAAAATTAATTTACAAAAATGGTGCAATGCTTTTCCTATGGGAAGAAACGCAACTTTCAGAATTTCTGGAGTCGAACTCATGTCACTTAGGTTTAAAGTCTCATTTTATCTGTAAGTTTCTCTATTATATCTATAAAAACTGAAACTTTCAGCTCTCCAACTTTAGTAGTTTGGGCTGAACATTAGTATCCTCCTGTTATCATTATATATCGACTACTCTTACAGAGGAGGAGAAAAATATATAGAGATAAAGTCATGGGTATATCCTGTTGAGAGGTCCTCGCGGCTTGGAAGAAAAGAATTTTTGTGGTCGTTTGAACCGTTTCGTTACCCATTTCACGCATCTGCCCCGTGGAGTGTATTCCTGAAACAAATGCTTCTCGATTGCTTGCTAGGGTTTTTCCAATAGATCGACGTTGTTGTGTGCACTTCTCCGCATGCATTGAACCCACTCTTTTGGCAATATTTCTTTAAAAGTTATCCAGAAAGGATCGTTCTGCTCTCTTGCATTTGGCTCCTTTTGGCAATTGTTGAAGAGGGATTAAGGATAAATACTTATTTTCTATTTATTGTAAAATATTTTGCCTATTGGAAAAACATTTTAATCAGGATTTGAGGTAAGACTGTTGATTGAGCGCTGAATAATTAAATCTAAGTCGCATTAACACGTTACCGGGTATAGATTCCCGTACTACACTCAGTTCCTGGAAATTTTGTCATGAATCCAAAAAAAGCACGCGAAATCTCTTGGCCGGCTCAAAAGTGGAGATTTTCTTGGTTAAAAATCACGATTTAATTAATAAAAGATCAAATTAACGATTATATATACTTTTTACTTTGTATACTTTTTTACTGTAAGCAAAAGATAAAATAATATTCTAATAAATTTGTTATTGTATGTTTTATTTAATATATTCGTCGAAAATCTCTCTGAAAAATAATCGTCGATTTTCAAAAAATATACTTCGAATTTTACCAAGTAATGATGTTCAGCGTCGATATTCATTGAAAATCTCTAGGGAAAATAAACGATTTAAATCGTCGATTTAAAAAAATAACCATCGAATTCTACCAAGCCTATATATATTTGATAACATCGTAAAAAAAACCCGGTTGACTAATTTTAGCGAAAATCTAATCAGATCTAGATTTTTTATAAAAATGTTAAATATAAAAGTTTGTGCTGATTTGATAATTAGTTTCTGAGATAGATCACGCCCAAAATTCCTATCACACAAACATACACAGACAACATAGACAAAATAGTGACAACGTATTTAGGGTACTACCTTAAAACGTGTACATATTTCCGTTGAAATCTCTAATTCGATTTTTCATGAAAGCAAAGATTTCTCAGTAATGCAAATGGAAAAATTAGCAATGTCATGGACAAATATCGAGTCATTGTATTTATTTTGTAATATATTTTTAAAAATATTAATAGCTTCATAGCGATACCCCATGTTTGTTCAAGATTTTTCCCGATTCAAGGACAAGCAATTTAAAAAATACTTGCCTCGGGTATCTCTA
The DNA here is from genome assembly GCA_028673005.1 of Tanypteryx hageni. Lineage (NCBI taxonomy): Eukaryota > Metazoa > Arthropoda > Insecta > Odonata > Petaluridae > Tanypteryx > Tanypteryx hageni. The sequence goes on from CM054116.1 coordinate 49,326,910, forward strand.
ATAGTCTCAACAAGGTTTACAAAACCAGATGCGCTTTTTGGTTACAAAGCAGCCATCTTCAGCGGTAATACACCGAAAATAGATTCTGAATTCATTTACTGACAGTTTCCTGTTGGGTTTTTTCCTGATGCTTTCACGTACAAAGGTCGTACCTAGTTTACCAAGCATTAGATTTCTCATCGGTGTAACACACTGATGCACGCAGCTATACTACAAAATTAACATAGGTATAGGATACAATATAACTATACGCAATATCATATGCACTGTTTCAAAACCTCCACCATATAAAACATTAGTACATACCCGGACTTTTAATAGTAAAAGGGCGATACGAATCAGGCAGTTAAATAAAAATAATTCAACTTAAAAAATGAAACATATTAAAATTCTGGACTTCGTTTTATGTAGCATATTTCTCTTTGGTCTCGTTCCAAGTCAAATATTATCCTTCCCGCGAAGAGCATCGTTCTAAACGTCATACTGCCGTCTCTTTGCCATTCTCCTTGCGAGGAAAAAAATTGTGAAACAGATCCATAAAGAGGAGCTTTTTTATATCTAATAACATGAGGCTCAACAGAGACCGGCAGATAGGGTTCTGCCGATATTAAATTGTTGTAGTTTGGCGGATGGGAGAGACATATGGAGAAGGGCGAGGAGAAGAATTGGTTGCTTCCCTTTTTCGTTGGGGATATATATGTGTGTGTGTGTGTGTGTGTGTGTATATATGTGTGTGTGTGTGTGTGTGTACATGCACACGTGAAGGAAAGGGCCATGCGAGGCATGAAGAGGAGCGGTGAGCAGCAGGCGTGTGCAGTAGAAGTGAACTTGTAAGAAACGTTTGGGAGAGTAGAGGGAAGAGAGGGACAGAGGATGGAGGGAGAAATCAAGGGGTGAGATATAGAAGATGGGATATAGAGAGCGACTTTTGGAGGGATATGGCGATGGAAGAGTTTGGTAATGGTTTGAGGGAGGGAAAGAAAGGAAGTAAAAGGAACGGGAGAAGTTCCGCGAAGATGAAATATCGGTCGGTTCTCGTTGCTTTGGAGATTCCAGAGGCATCTTGTGATAGGAATAGGCGATGGAAGCTCTATCTTGTTCTGTGTGTTACGTGTGTGGGCCCACTGGATATGAGAGGAGGTCTCTGCAATGTGAGATAACGGATGGCACCTTAATTAAATCTTCAAGGAAGGTCATAAGAAGGGTGGGAGATGGTTCGCATTATACCCGGTCGAAGTAAGTGAGGACAAGGAATGACGGAATAAAAAGGCTCCTCTCCCCAACCTATCTTGTTAACTCCTAAATCGCGCTTTGGTTCCGTTCTTAAGCGGAAAAATTTTGTACCCACTCAGGCTCTCTCCTGCAGGTATTCTTTTCAACACTCCATCGATTTTTTCCCCAATCGGATAAATCGTGGGATGAGTGACACGGAAGAAAGCGAGATGTCAACTTTGAAACATGAGGATGAACCGCTCGAGGAGACACTTTTGGGCGCTAGTCAGGTCGGCTGACCCAGAAGCGTCAGTCATTTGTCTCCACGATCCTTTCTTTTCTCTAAGATGAATTTTCGGTGTTGGCAGACGGAAATAATGGACGGAGGAAGGTTTCTTGTGTGTGTAAAAAATGATATTTTTGTCGCCTGATATTTTTGCTGCAAGTAAGAATGTTTGTGGCCTAATGCCTATATTTTAAATATTGTATTTGGGCAAACTCAGGTCTCAGATTCTAAAAAATCTATAAATATAAAGCTATCTACTATATACAGGGTCACCCAAAAAAGACGCTTCAGTTTAAATTGCTTATATTTTTTATTTACTCAACGTAAAGGAATGAATTCCATATTAATTTACATAATAAGCTTGGGAGATTAAAAAACATTTTCATAATGTGAACCACTAGCGTCCAAGACCATTTGTAATAGACGTTGAAAATTGGCAATTACTCTGCCTAGAACTTCAGGAGTGATTGATCTCGCTGTTCTGTTCCTACCGACAACACCTTTCTTATTGTCGGTCACAGCACCCGTATTTTCAAACTTAGTCACCAACCTGTTTATCGCTGATCTGCTTGAACCTTCCCTGCACTTGAAATCATTGCGATATTTGCGCTGCACCTGCACTACACTACCGGTAGAAGTTTTCACTATAATCACGTGTTTCTGTACAGTGTAGGCCATCTTGTTTAAACAATACGCCACCCTGTTTAAACAATGCTTCAGGAATATTCCGCTAGGCAGTAACATTTCTCCCATGTCTACTGTGTAAATTAACATGAAAATAATTCCCGTACGTTGAGTATATAAAAAAATATAATTAATTTAAACTGAAGCATCTTTTTTGGGTGGCCCTGTATTATTTTCGTAGTGTCCGTTTTTAAGTCAATCAGTCATCTTAAATAAATCGTGCACGCTATCACGACATTCACAAAATCAGTATTATTTTGGTACCTTTTTGTTTGTCTGTTCTAGGCAAATGACACAGAGGCATTATCATTCTTCGAAATGCTGGGTGAAATTTTATTTTCCCTTTATGAGATTTGCGAGCAAAATAGTTTTGGGGCTTTCTATAATTTTTATCTCCGAAACTAAACTTCATAATTATGTGCTCTCCTGGACTTTTTTGGTGGAAAATAAAGTCCTTCATCCGCATAATTTTTTTTAATTTGTACCTTACAAATCATATGTTTTAAGGAGGAGGGAACTAGGGCATAAGCATAAGTAAGAGTGTTTCTTTGACATAACAACAGGAAAAACTTACACAGCTAAAGTTGCACATCTTGATTTGATTTTATTTTGCACGAGAAACGTAGTATATCCTGAAGCTCTATACTAATGAACATTACAGATAAAAAAATAATTGCCGTAAGCACAATAAAATAAATTAATGTTCATGTTGTTATAATTAGGTCATTTTTACACGGCTCTGGGTCCCGGGCAACTCCGGGTAACCTATCGCAAGTATATTATATTTCTACCGCTTTACATAAAACGATAAATTTGATTTTCAAATAAAAACATAAGACGAAGAAAGAGAATCTGCTTACCATTTATTTTTTTTTAACCCACTAGAATATTTCTCTCCCCATTCATGGCACTATGCACGAAATACAGTTTCCTTATTAATATTGAAAGAATAAAAAATACGACCAGGGTTTAAAAATAACCCAAATTTCGGTGAACATTACGGTCCATTAATATAGAGCTTTTGTTTTTTAATGTATAACTAGACCATTAAGAATAATTAAAAACCTGCATTCAGTAATTGTCGCGATAATATATGATTTATCTACAGAGACGAGACAAACAAAATGGCCAACGGCTGATAATACAAAAACCTGTTTGTGATGTTTGATATGTCTTTGTCAAGTATATTTTCAACGCTAATAACCAATAATCAATCATATTTTTGTTACAGATTTCATGCTCATAACAAGATATAACGCAATTGTGTACTGAATGAAACAAGGCTTTGCTAATTATCATTTTTATTTAATTAAAGTCATCACAGTCGTCTGACGCTCGACGTTTAGCGACCCCTCCGCAGACGCTCACAAAACACCGCCAGGATATTTAAAACGCGAATATCCTTATTTTTTGCGAGAATTTCCTTCGCCTAATACGAAAATATCTCTTTCAGAGGCGATAAAGATTGATCGAGTTATGTTCGAGGCAAGATTTTAGTATCTGAAAAAACACACCGCTTTGACTAAAGACCAAAAGATGATAATGCTACTACGAAAAGATCGTCAGGAAGAGAAAAAAACATTCCCACCCTCAAAGATTTTTGCGACTTTTTCGTGATAAACAAGAGCTAAGCTTTTTATAGAGGGAAATACAAAAATTAGAACCAAGAAAACGATTTTCAAGGCAAAAATAATCACTAAGAAAGAATACTAAAAGCGTTGGAGGACAAGATTCATCCCGTGGGAGTTGCCCATTCTTGAATATTTTCGCATCATTATTTGGCCACAAGTCCTTTCGCGCTTCGACAATGCTTAAAATACAAAAAAGATAGCGCGGTGTTAATCTGAGCTACTACGACACGAATTCTATTCCTCCCACGCGAACACCTCCATACAAAACCCAATTCCCTTCCCTCCCAACTAAGGAGGAAAAAATATTAAAAATCATTCTTTTTTCGTCCATGTGTAGACTTTATCGAGCCATCCAGCGCTAAAGCCGAAACTACATGCGCACTATTCTCCTTCGTCGCGTAGGGATAAAAGAAGGAAGGAGATGTCGTGAATGGTAGTTCGGTGGAAAGGATCCAATTCATTCCACTTCGCGTATGGCGGAGAGAGGTCCCGAAAAAGGAGAGCGAGAGAGAGAGAGAGATAGACGCTCTGAGAAACCGGATATTTCCAAACTTCCAAAGGAGTACTTATTACGTTCTAACCGAGGAGTTCTGAGAAGAAAAGAGTCGAAGGTGTCTTTTTGAAAGTAAGAAAAAATAAAAGAAGGCCCGCTCTGGATGAGGGCACGGAAGGGAGATTCGTAGTCTCGGTGGGTGTGGGAAGGGAGGGAGCGACTGGGATGGGAGGGGGGGTGTGACTGGGATGGGAGGGTGGGGGGGATAGGGTTCGAGGGGGAGGAAAGGAGGGGCAGGCGAGCGGTAATATTAAAGGGAAACGGGTTTTCCCTTCCTTTCCTTCTCTCCTCCTCTACTTCATCTCCCCCTTCTCCTTCCCCCTCACACACTTTTCAAAAGCCTCCCCCGCTCGATTCGACATCTAGGTTTTCTATCTCTCTTTCCACTTTTTTCACCCATCCACACCCATTCATTTTAAACTGCCATTATTTCCCACCTTCGAACTCCAAGCTCTCCTCCTCCTCCTCCCCCCCTTCTGTTTCTCTCTCTCCCCTACCTCCTACCCCCACTCCACCCCTCCCTTTCTCCAAATAATCCCCTTTTCCTTCGCTTTTCACCCGGCAAACATCCCATCCTTTCCTTCCCCTCACACCCCTCATGAAAGACCCCACTCCACCTTTGCCCTCGACAAACCAAAGTCGTTAAAGAGTCCGCAATCCATTCATTGCCTCAGCCAATCGCACGTCCCGATGACATTAATTATACCTCGCCCGACAACTTCCCGCACTCCGCCCTCCTGCTCCCTCTACACCTCACCGCCTTCTCTCATTTTCTCTCTTCCCATCTCTCTCCTCTCTCCCATGTCGCTCTCCATCTATTTCGCTCTCTCCATCATTCTTCCACTCTCCCAATCTCTCTCTCTGCACCATATCTCTATTTCTTTCCCTATCCGTCTTCCTACATCTCCCTCCCCCACTTTATCATTTGCCCACTTCTTCACTTCCATACGCTTTTCCTTTCACCTTTTCCCCCTCTCTCTCTCTGTTTTCCTCAGCAATCCTTTCCTTAATCTTCCTTTCTTCTCACGTAATTTCGCTCTCAAAAGTTTCAAACTGTCTTCTTTACAGCTATCCGTCGCCATGTTCATTTCTACCTTTCTTTCTCTGTCTCTCTCGCTCTATCTAATTATATCTTTTGCGTCTTCCCACCAATGTCCTTCAAATGTCACGTTTTATTGTCTTCATTGATAGGGTTATATATTGGATTATTTTAATCATCTTATAGTCAATTTTCTCATTTTTTTTGTTGAAGAATTTAAATCATCTTTCAGGCGGTAGCAAAGACAGTGAGCTATACTTTGAATTCTTTTACTTGCTGATCTATCCCTTAATTCCTTCTCTGCTCTAAAACTCTTTCGTGTTTTCTTATTTATTTTTCCTAACTTGTAATAGTGTTTTATTTTCAAACGGCTTCCACCAGCTGCTCTCCTTTTTTTGCCCCTTGTTCGCGAATTTCCACCCTATCCAACCCATTTCCTATCTAACCCCATTAGTTCATCCCGGCTACTCACTCTTTTAACACCTTTTTTATCTACCTCTTCGTGAAACAACTCCAAATCTGCTTCTCACTCCTGGTCAGCAAACTACCCTTCTCTTTCTCCCACTTTCTCCTAAAAATCTCCTTCCCTCAAATCTATTTCTGTATTACAACCACTACTTCCATTTTCATCCGTGAAGTTTTCAACTTGCCTTCGCATAATCTCTCCCCCTTATTTCCGTCAACCTTGCTCTCACTCTCATTTACTACTATTCTTTCCTTGATCTCTCTCCCCCTTTTTTCAATCCAATCTCCCTTTTTACTTTGCCACCATCAACTCCGCTCTCGCTCTCTACCCTTTCTTCCATCATTCCTTTTTAAGGCGTTATTTCTCGCTCATTTCGACTGACGAACCTTTCCTCGAACTTTCCACCATTCACGGACGTTACTTTCAACTCGGGTCACACCTGAAATCTTTTATTCGAGTCCCTCTCTTCTCCCAATTTTCTCCTACTCTCCGATTCCCCTCTTCCCTCATTCTTCCATTCCTTTCCCTCCTTCCGCATCTCTCTTTCCTCTTCTCTCTCCCTCAGTCTCGCCTTTCTAGTCACTTTTCCCACTTACAACTTCTCTTTCTATTAATCTCTCTCTCTCTCTCACACACACACACACACACACACACGCACTTTCCCACTTCTTCCGACCTTACTCGCCCACATGCGCACACACCAAAAATCACATTCGACGTCTACTTTCTCTTCTTCCTCAGGCCACTATTAATTTCCGCCTTAATTACACTAGCATAATCCCTTTTCGATAATCACCTCGTTCGATTCATCTTCCGCGTCCACCTCTTTAACCTCCAGCGCTTAAATTGCGAATTCTCTCGCCCGTCTTCTTCTTCTCCCTTTTAATCCTTTCCCTACGGCTCGCGCGCTTGAAATTTTCGTACGTGCGTCTGCCCCGTTCTACCTTTTCCCTTTTCTGTTGATTCTCCAGCATACCCTGTATACTTGTGATGGCGCTAAATTTCTTTCCTCCATGCATTTTGTCCTGCCCATATCATGGCATGTTATGGTTATAATTTCGGCAGCTATATGGACTGCTAGAATGGTGTACATCACCGTAAATTGGAAACGGCAACAACATTTACGCTTAAGCACCATATAAACCTCTATTTATAGGCCCAGAAAAAAATATCCATTCATTAAATCGATTTATCAGCCCTATTCTGATATATCCATATGACAGTTATTTTAACTGTATTGTAAATTTTGACTTAGTACTTGCGATAATTTTTAAACATTGCAAACAGATTTTCCTTCAAATCTACTCCACATTTTCTTTCTCCAATTCTATATTCCCTCTGATGCCTTATTTTTCGTAAGATTTTTCCATATTCCTTTCCTCTCAAAAATAAGGATATTATATAACGGTCCACTGCACGGTTAATTTTTCCTCTCCTCCGTCAGATCGATGGAAAAGAGACCCCGGCGAAATAATGAGCACGTCTGCGCAAGTGAGCCAACACATCTTAATCTTTCACTGTCATTCTTTACCCACTCTGGTTCTCAATTGCATCGTGTTGAACTCAAAAAGGCAATGTTTTTAAAATCAATTTAAATCAAGCATTAGGGTCAGTATTTTTTCTTTACTAAACTATTAATTGAAAAAGAAACACTTCTGTTAAGATTATAGAATTACGAATCATTATTCATAATCTTATCTGCTTTGCTGTTTTTTAATCTCAATTATTGGGCCATGAAATCGTTAAGTAGTGACCTACTCTTGCCTAAAAATAGCTATTTATTTTTGCGTTAAATAAATGTTACCTAGCTATACGAAGTACAAAAATTATTTCTTTAATAATTGAAGAAACACTTGAGAATCTTCACAGAAGTATGAAAAACGTATTGTTTCAAGTATACTGTGCGTTGGGAATGCACAAAATGTTTCCGACGGACTCGAAATTCTACGTAGAAACATTAATTTGAATATATCTTTAAATACATATATCATATTGGTGGAAAACTCCAATTTTCACAGGAATATTTATAGCATCAAATATAAATAATTGCTTCCATAATTATTAGCAAACTTTCTTTAAGTCATTCCTGACAACTTTTCAAAAAAGTATCCAACTTTAACAGCTCGAGTGCTATATTAAATCAATGTAAATCTATGCCATGAGCGTTTTATATCTTTACTATTCGCATTGATAATTTTATTGTAAATCTCTCTGAGGCAATCTATTATTACTGGCAGCTCCGCCATCCCAGCAATTGATATTAGAAGGATATGACATTTTAAAAAAGGCAATAAATCCTCTCCATAGTATTAGGTACGTATACGTTCTGAGAAGAAGCAATTTTAAGATGTACACTCTCAGAAATGTCCATCAAATACGAGATCGGCGAATGTATTTTTCCACTGAATGGCAGTGACTGGCGTCTTTTTGATAAATACACACGAATCTTACAACCTAACAAACAGAGACGACTTCGTTTCTTAATTTTTCCCCCGAGTTTCAAAGAGTTTTGAAGTTTACTTACAGCGTGAACTGTCTTTCTAATCGCAACCAAGTTCTCAAAATAATCCAACTGTTTTAAGTATTTTGTAAACGAAGAGGCTACACAGTTTTTTGACTCTTGCATTGATCATAACGCTGGCTATTCTGTGTTTGTTTTCCTCGTTTACGCATTATAAATTGAAATTTTACAAATACTATTTAAAGCTAGTATATAATAAACAAAAGACCGGATATTATAAATGAAAGGTGCTTTAAAATGATTACCTTTTGTGAAGAAAAATTTTCTGTTATTAGGTATAATTCGGCTATAGAGCCGCAACATCATAATAAACGCAACAACATATTGATAGAATATTCCTCAAACCGAAATGAATTTTCATGAGATTATAAATAATTTTCACATCCCAATGCCTTATAGTTTTCCTTGAAAACGTGACTGCAAAAGGTAGTTAGTTTGCATTCACACGGAAATACGTGTCCTTAATAATACGACAATCTGATTCGCATTATTTTACATCAGTCACGAAGGATGATATTTAAACCAAAGATTTCCCGCCATTTCGTTCACTCGTGCATAAATATTTTGCGGGAATTTCCTCCAAAGAATATCTTGCGCGGCGCTCGGGTTTAGTAAAGCGTGCAAGATGAGAGCGTTGATCCCATAAACCTTCAAACTAAGTGGACAGATTTATCCTCCGGTGTCCAATAAAGCGAACCGGTACTTTTGAAATCATCGCATTATCTCTCTCCTCTCGCGTTACCCCCCTTAACCTCTCCTTTGCCCTCACCGCCTCTCCTCCAGGCCACCCCATCACGCAAAAGTGGAAAGGGTAGAAGGGAGAGGTATATCCTATCCTATATCCACCATCGACCCTCGCATTTTTATCCTCGCTTCGCCTCCTCTACCACACACACAAGGGACACATATTTTTTCAACCTTTGCGCTCTCTCTCTATCTCTCCCCCTACCCCCTCTCTCTCTCTCTCTCACTCTCACACCCGGTTCTAAATGATTCACACCTTTATGGAAAAATGTTAGGGACGGAAGAAACGTATGGTATACACCACTTTATTTTTTATTTTATCCTGGACTGATATTCTCTTTTTTCTGTTTTATCTCTCTCTATTTCTATGGCGTTACGAAACATTTTTATTGCCAAATGGATCGCATTTGCCGAGAGAGAGAGAGAGAAAGAGTGAGGTAGGTGGTAGCAAATTGGGTGGGGTAGGAAGGAATGTTTTTTGAGATATGAAGGTCAATATAACCTGTAGATGGCGGCTCGTGCAACATCTCACATTTCCGGAAGGCATGAAAATCGTAGATAAACCTACGTTGGTGCTCCATTGCGGTTTGAACCGGAACACCAACCTCTAGAGAGAAGGAGACATGCGGTTGTTTATCGCTTCCGTCGCTTTGAAGGACGGATAATAGTTCAGAGGAAGGCGGGATTGTTTTTCGGTCCACTGTTGTAACTTAATTGAAAAAGTTTTTATCTCATTGCGTTGAGTTTATTTGTGCATTATATTATTTTCAAAATTATCGGATGTAGTTATAAAGTCACATTTTGAAGGAGGATAATAACGCGATACGATATGCGAGACTTGACGACTCATATCGAGACCTCGTAAAGAGAATATTGAAAACCCCTATAGATTTCCGCATAACTCATAAATGTCAGTTTCTATTGTACCAAAAACCATTCGGATATAATATATGTCAACTACCTTGCACACTGTATCCGCCTTTTAACCCACCGACCGCACTAATATTGGGTGAATTGCGTGCATTTTTATATAACAAAAACTGCATTATGTTCGCCTTTGCGAGTTGCACTTATTTCAATTTAAGTTGAAAAATTGTAATAGAAATTGTCAATGCATGTCCAATAACATTCAATTGTTGGAAATTTATTTGGTTCCGAAACGCAGAAGATATTGCACTGTAAGTAGAGAGAGATTTTGAAGTTCACGAAAAATCAGTAAATTCATTACTCTAAAATAATTTTAACAAATTTTAAAGAAGCCAAATTAGAAATATTTCCTCTCCCTTTCCCTCCCCCTCTCTCCTTCCCTCTCTCTGCCTCTTTTCTCCCACCTCCCCCTCTCTCTCAGGGTTAAATGTAAGAATGGACCTTATGGTTTTAATTTCGCCCGAATAAAGACTTATCTATCTATCTATCTCTCATTCCCTCCTGTCCCAATTCATAGCTCTCCCTCTTTTTCTCCATCTCCCTCTCTATCTCTTTCCTCCCGTCCTTTTCTAATTCTATATTTTCCTTACTTCTGTACCTTCCATTCTATATCCCTTCCTTTCTCTCTCTCTTCCCATATCCCCCTCTCTCTTAATCTTCATCTATATCAGCCATGGGCAACCCGTGGCCCGCGGGCACTTTCCATGTGACCCACGGAATTTTCTTCGCAGATAACACTATTTTTGCTTATTTTTCTTGAACTAATTTTGGAATATCACTTTTTGTATAAGTACGCTATTAAATTAACAAACAATAATTCGCATTCTGAGTTGTCGCCCTACTAGTTTCTGAACCGTGATTCTTTTATGATTTGCGCGGAGCGCAGTGCGGTTGTTGTCGCCGCGCGCATGCGCGCCCGTGGGTGTATCGCGTATCACGTTATTTTGTCAGTCTCGTCCCAACGTTCGTTTTTGGTGCGCGTCGTATTTTCTTAGTGAAATTTATTGCTTTATTCCTATTACGTTATTATCCCTAAAATGGCATCAATGCAAAGAAAAGTAAATGATGATCATCGAGTGTTTCAAGAAAGATGGACTACACAATATTTTATTATACTATTGTTGGATAAACCAGTGTGTTTCATTTGTTCGGAGTCAGTTTCTGTCGTTAAAGAATAAAATCTTAAAAGACATTATATCAGTAAACATTCTAATTATGAAAGTTATCAAGGCCAAGAAAGACAAGAAAAATTTCGAGAAAATTAAGGGTGCATTGAACATGCAGCAAAATGTTTACGAAGAGGTCTCAATACGCGAATGCCATTGTGCGTGCAAGTTTTGTTATTAGTGGAAAAACTGCAAGATATTCGAAAAATTATTCTGATGGCGAATATGCAAAAGTGTATACAATAGATATTCGGTATGTTGTGTCCTGAGAAGAAAACTAATGTTGACAACATAAGTTTATCCCGCAGAACCGTAACCAGGCGGATCGTTGAGCTTGCTGCCAATATAGAAAATACATTGACAGACCTTGTATGAAAGTACAGATGTTTTTAACACAGCTCAATTAGCAGTATTTGTGCGTGGAGTGGATGGTAATTTTCATATAACAGAGGAGTTTCATGGATTGAAAACAATAATGGCTGAATATAACCTTACTTTTGAAAAACTTCATGGTGTGTCTACAGATGGTGCGCCGGCAATGATTGGAAATAAAGTAGGTTTAATTTCTAAAATCAAAACTGAATAAATATCACTGAATTTAAAAACCAAAGGATTATCTGTATTTCACTGTATAATTCACCATCATAACTTGTGCGCTAAATCAGTAAAATTTTCGCACGTAATGAAAATAGTCGTTTCGACCGTCAATTTTATAAAGTCACGAGCATTGAATCACCGAGAATTCAAGCAATTTCTAGAGGATTTGGAGGCTGAATATAGGGGCATTATTTACTACTGTGAAGTACGTTGGTTGAAGGAACTATGTTAAAAAGATTTTATAATCTGAAGAGTGAAATTCTAACTTTTATGGAACTGAAAGGAAAGCCGATTCCAGAGCTTAACGATGACGACTGGGCACGCGATCTTGCTTTTCTTGTTGACATGATTACCCACCTCAATGTGTTAAATTCTAAATTGCAAAAGGAAGGTAAGTTTATTCACAATTTGTAATCGCATGTAAAAGCTTATCAAGTAAAATTACAGTTATGGGAGAGACAGCTAAAAAACGTTAAATCTTTCCATTTACCAACTTTGACAAGTCATGAAGGACCTTATTTGGCCTACTCTGAGGATATCAAATCGATCAATATGGAATTTAATGAAAGGTTTGCGCATTTTATCTTCCCCATTTGATGACAGTATGGACCAAGTTCCAGAAGAATTACAGGTGGAGTTAATAGATCTCCAAGGAAACGAAGAATTAAAATGTAAAATGATAAATTGTTCGTTACTAGATTTTTATAAAAATCCAACCAGAGAAGCTTTTCCTCGTATCTTGGATATTGCAAAAAAATATCTTTATTTGGAAGTACATAAAAATGCGAGCAACTGTTCTCAAAAATGAAATTTATAAAATCAGAAAACAAGATCCAGATTAAGTGATGAACAACTCCAAAATAATTTAAGAATAGCAACTACAAAAATCTTGCCAAATATTTATCACTTTGTCAAAAATACCCAAACGCAAAAGTCACACTGAAAATATTAATGCGACAATTGCATCTGAATTTTTTCGAACATACTATAACGTAATAAATTTGTCATAATAATTTTGTGTATCCTCTTTTTTATTCTTTTTTAAATATATCGTATACGTACCTTTGTTTAAATTCTCGTTTTTTATTTGAAATCTCGGAGGGGGGGTTGGTTTGGCCCTTGGCAATCTTAAAAATTAAAATCTGGCCGTCAGACGGGAAAAGGTTGCCCATGCCTGATCTATATAGTCGTTTAGATAAGCAAAAAAATCCAAACTAAAACCCACTCCCATTAGGATTACGTGATTTCGCGAAAACTCCTACGATAATTTAATGTAATCTATGCACTCGTATATATTAAACGTATTCGGGTTGAGACAATAATTGATTCTCGAAGTTTAACAATGACGTGGTCGGCAAGACAACATTCCGTTTAAAAGCCGATACTTTCCCAAAATATGTGATTGAAATGTTTAATATGAGAGATTTCTAACGGTAAGCGGAAGGAGATTAATAGAATAAAAAACTTATTTATTCCTAAAACGTAGTTTAAATTTGAGGATCGTACGTCAATTTTTTATAATTTGAATTTCCAAAAGAATAAAAGCCTGCACTCGCTTTTTACGTGCTATCTTACGGGAAATGGAAATCACCCCCCTGGAATCGAACCCGGATCTTTTTTCGTGTTTTTTGTGTAATTTAATTTTCATATCTGAATAAAACCTTCCTGCGAAATTGCAACATACCACCTAATCGGGAAGTATGTTAAAAACGTGTTAAAATGTACCATTGATGACGTCAGCGTTAGACACAGAGTAAGGCTTTTATTAATAAAGATGTCATATACGCATCCATAGATATTTAAACTCAAAACTTTTAAAATGAACGAAATCCTCTTTTCCTCCCAGATTTCTCAAATAATTAATGCATAAAATACCTCAACGCTAAAATTCTTCACACGAAAGTCACCCATCTGACCCTCTGCGAATTCTAAAGATTCGTCAGAGCGATTCCGCATCGCATGGAACGAAACAACCCTGGAAACCAAAATACGCTACAACGTTTCTTCACGGTATTGAAATCCATCATAAGTTTCAGAAATACCTCGCGTTCACATTCGCTCTACTCTCGAAATAAAAAATCGGATTTCATTATTCAGGAAAATGTACATTTCTTTATTCTATTCCTCCAAGATTCCCGTTTCATTCCATAAAGCATAACAATTGGATCCGTCCCTTCTTGTCTTTCAACGCCTATCTTTTATTGCCATACCTTCTTCCATCCAAGATACAAGCACAATACCCCTTCTATTCCAGAACTCGACTAAATTCTTGAAACAGTCTCATTCACTACTCGGATTTTCGTCCCAAGATATATTAAATCCCTAGTCAAGAAGACGTCCACCTCACTTCCCGAGGGCAAATGGAAAAAAAAAACTTTTAAAGAGATACCTGAAGCAGGAAAAGCGAGAAGATGATCCGTCCTTAGAGCCATACTCGTAAAAAGGAGAATGAGAAGAGTTTTTCCGTGTATCCGGCAATATGTGTGAGAGGAGAAAAAGAGAAAATAACAGTAGAGTGCATCATCTTCCTCCAACAGGCCACCTTCTCTGACATAACACTAAAACGCGCCGCTTAGAACATTCTCGTAGAATCCACCTGTAAAATACGATAATTTGGGTGTCTGTCTAGTGCAGAACAGTTCAAAGAGTGGTGCTGGTACCGCAACTGTTACCAGACGACTCTCAAAAGGGATATCAACAAAATTGATTTTGAATTTTTCTAGGCAAGTTTATTAGATAGCGAAAGGGAGTGTTATTACCAAAGGTACATGGCTTGAACGACACTGATCTAGTTTATATTCTCCAATGGTATTGGAATTCCAGCTTTCGATCGCCATTAATCTAGAGAAAATTGTTATATTAATAGATTTACTGTTCGAGTATAGCGTGTCGCACCTCACCTTCTCCTAGAATTTTTAAAATCTTGAGCCAATTGGTATCTCTTTTCTCCGCGGTGCGCGCTTTAATGCGGTATATGTCATATAATTCTGATATGGGTCACACACCTTGTGAAGATGCAGAAAATAAGTTAATTTGCTTAAATACATTTTGATGCCAGTTTTAATGATCTCTCAAATGAAACACTTTAATTAAAATCTAAATATGGTTAGTATTAGAATAAATTTGATGTTCCACAACGGTTTTTATTCTAAAGTAGAATATCGTTACTTTTTCGTCATCGATCTTAATGTGGCACATGGCTATCCGTATGGTAGAGCGAATGAGGGCGACCGCCCCTGGAACCGCGATTTGATATCTTTGTAAGGATAGTCTAATTTGGTGGTTATATCAAATAAGCCCCGCTTAATTATATTTTCCATCGCTCCTAGTATAATAATATGAAAAAATTGAAAACTTCTCCTATTTATATAGCTGTAAAGATCTTAAATAACATTTTATAATATTATAAAATGTTATATAATTACGTTCTGGTACTATTGTTTCATTTCAGACTTTTTTACTTCCATTTAATAACAATCCAATAATGTGTTTCCGTTAAAAAAATGCGACAATAACTAGTTGATCGATCAAATATAAAATTTAATTTTTTTTGTTCTTGATATATTCTAGCATTGCCTTGGGATACTAATGTCATTTTAGTTTTCCTATACATAAATCTCAAACAAGTTAGATTTTCCTACATAAGGGCAACCGAAATCGACGTGGTGGACTTTAAAAATAGTCTGTCATCCCAAAAATGTGGAAAAATATTCTTTATACAATATACATTATAATTAAACAATGTAAGCTTTGTTTTACCAATCATTTTGCGGCGAGGACAAAGTTTCATTTAATAAACTGTTAATTGGTTATTGCTGAAATATTAGGCATAATAAAGTCAGCACTCACTAATAATATGGGTAAGGGTAATACCAGTGTTTACGTATTGTTTCAATTTATGGTTAGAGTTTACTTATTCGTACGAAATACTGTCTTTTGGCGTCACTATAGCTATCTTCTTCAGGTAATTATGCTTTGTGGCCCGTTACGCGGCGCCACACAGTAGCTATGAACATTGTTGACCTCATAAGGAGGCGATATGGTCAGCACTACGCTCCTAAAAGCGTTCGTTCACAAATTTGCATGTACGTATATAAGGGAGATGAGGAAAGTGCAGCAACGGAATTAGTCTACTCTTGCGAAATGCATAAGCCTGGACCGAAGCAGGGAGTGCTGCTACTCGTTACCCCTAGCATCACATATAAATCGTGTCAGCTTCACGTACGAATAATTTCATGTTCGCTTAGAAGATTACGGAACTAATTTAAATGTATACCAAGTGAATTTATCACGAAAAACTCATGAAAAGTACTTTATCCTGCGTACTCGGATACAATATGGAAGCAGGAATAATTCCTTTCGACACAGTATCCTTAAACTTATGCAGCCATTTCGGCTTACACTCTTAATGTTATGCATCCCCTATAGCAAAAGACAGTAAAGACGGAAAGCTAAAACTTATCAGTTTAACTTTGTAATACATAAATCAATATTTTATTCATCACTTACACTGAATGAAATCTCTCGGTGGATTATTTTAAGCATATAACTCATATCGAGATTTTAAGCATGTAAAAATTAAGGATACGAGTTACTGATATCAGGAAATGCAGCATAAGCCGCAAAATTATGAACATTTACCGCAAATTGCACTCATATATCTCGGACAGTTTTCCATGCCGCCAATTACTTTTTGGAAAACGAATTTGTTTCAATGTAAATAAAAGGTCATTTCAATTTTTTATTTTATTCTCTACGCCTCAGATTTTTTTACGCTTAATCTGTCAAAAAATATCCCTACCTCAGTTATTACTTAGTTCCATTAGCCTGCTCTTTAACTCCGCCCTAAACCAGTATTTGTGCGACGACGTGACCAAATAAAACGAAAACAGGGTGACAATCACCCGTCCCTATTTCCAATTCACACCTCAGTAGACCCGAAATTTCCACCCCCCTCGAAAACAACTGCGAAACCCCAGGCGTACATGCAGACCCAGGACCACACATTTACCCTTCCTCTATATTTTCATCCTTTTTCCCATCCCTTCATCTTTCCGCATATATAGATATTTGTATATACACCTAGTTGCCTCTCTCTCTCTCTCTCTCTCAACCCTCTTCTTCATCTCTCTCCAACCTCCGCCGAACCCTTTTCACGTTCAGCCCGAGGGTATTTTCTGCCATATCCCACTGTTTAATCCTCTCCTCTCATCAAGTCTCTCTCTCTCTTTCTCTCCCTCTCTCTAAACCACTCCGAAAACTGCCTCTCCCTCTCTTTCTCTCGCTTGCTCTCCTTTCCCCGCCTTGACCACATAAACTACTTACAGCGCGACTTCCGAGTGCCAGATGCCCTCATTCTTTTCGTGCCTCTTGTTCCCTCCTTTAAAATATCTCGCTTATCACTTTTCCACTGCCTTTACTATTTACTTCACTTATATACAGCAACATTTTATTTATTTCGTGTATTCTTTTATCCAACAACCAAAATCGCATTCTCTGCCACACCCCTGCACTACACCTTCCATTATATAAGACCCATCTCTGCTATTATTACTACCACCACCACCGTCCATAACTTTCCGCAAACTCATTTTAAGATTGGATGGCGTAGATTTGGTACTAACTCCAAGGGAAATGTCGGAGATTTTAAAGCTACATTTTAGAAAGCGGAGATACTTTTTTGTCATAAAGAAAGTTACTCCTCTTTAATAATTTGACACCTCAAAATTCCCAAGACATTGATATCAAAATTACCTTGTCTGGTCTGATTTGTCTAATTAAATAATAATAAAATGATCATCCTCAGCTCTTCTCTCCCTATTTCCCTTCCATTCTCGAATTAATCAACGAAATGTATGGATTATATCTCGCGTTTTGTCCCTATCTCCATCTTTCCTTAAATTCCTCTCTCCCTTTTCATTCTCTTCACTCCCCTAGGATCTCGATGGCTCAACTCACACTTTAAAATAACATAAGTTATCGCTTTTACTTCTCGCCGCTCACAAATTAAGATGTTCGACCTAACGCATCGATTTCTGCTATTTTTAATGCTAAAAATAAACAAGAACGCGAATTCGTTAGGCAACGCGACATAAATGCTATGGTTGTTTACGGTTCCGCCTTTTTTCTGGACCGACGAGTTGAAAAAATCTCAAATTGAATTTGTGTGTGTATATGTTTGAAATCCTCAATAAATTCATTTAAGTTTCATTATACATTACTACCTCCAAATATGCATTTAAAATTCGTATAAACGTAAAACAATTATTCCGCCTGTTTACCACTTTTGCGTCAAAGTGACCCTCAATTTGCATACACAATTAAAGGAAACGTTTTTGCTCTAGTCTCTTTCATATTTTCCTTATCCTTAATGCACATATTCTGTTCCGGAGAACTCTGCTAATAAAATCTCACCTTTAATCACCGCATATTTCCTAAAACTGCCTATACTTGTAATCCCTCTTCAAGAGACTCTAATCCGCCCTATCATTTCTGTCTCTTCCACTCAAATTTTTTATACAAAAAAATGGTCCGCTTTCCCCGTCAGGGTATTTTCTCCCTTAATCTCCTTACGAATATTTCCGTTTCCATCCGGCCATGTTTTCATCATTTGGGATCCATTCCCGTTGTCCACTTTCATTCCCCATTTAATCATCGCCCCCTCACTTTCTGAGTACATTCTTTCTTTATCCTGCGCGTCCGCACGTACGAACTGTGTCTCACCCTTCCTCCCCTCTCTACAACCCCCTTTTCGTCTCCCTTTCCCACTGATTTATACCCTTGTAAATTCTCTAATTATAAAACAGCAAACTCTTTCCCTAATTCACATCCAGGATTTTGAGCTCAAAAAGTTTTCCTTTTTGCGGTCCACGCGTAAGGGAAAACATAAACAAACAAGAGTACGGGACGAAATCCGTTGGATCAAATGGCTTTTTGTTTCTTCGCCAAAATGCCCCTCGACGTTGATGAGAAGGCTTCTTTCGGGGAATTGTGCGGTACGTTCCTCAAATATAACATTGAGGAAACACCGTCGACCGGGAAAATTAACGGCGGCCCTTGATTAGGGATTGGGAAATTATACGGCTACCCGCGTTGTCATATCTATACATGTCCACATATTTACGCTCCCAGATTCGTCAGCGTAAAGACTTGCAAATGACCGGGTTAATAATTAAATTCAAAACCTATATGGCGCGATAGTTTGGATTTATCCCACCTTTCTCTCTCGTTCCCTCTGTTTCTTGGGCATCGACAATTTCCGCAGACGAGCGCACCCACCCTAGAGATAATCCTGCTTCCTCTCCATCTCTCTCTCTCTCTCTCTCTCACACACACCATTCTGAACATTAATCTCTCACGCATACGCTTTCCCCTCCCTCCCCCTTAACCTGCCCATCGACCTCAACAAGCCACTCCCCTTTATCCTTCTTCCCATTCGTACCCTCGCGTACCCACGCCTTCATTATTTCCTCCATCGTTAGCTTCTTTCCTCTTTCCTTAGTCATTTTAACTTTCACCTTTCTCGTCAAGTTCTCCTACAGTTGTCTTATCTTCTGCCATATGTCCTTTCGCTTTACTTCACTGAGTTTTTACCTCAATAATACTAGAGGAATAATCAATGCTCTCTTTCATGTTCTCTCTCTGCCGCTTATGCATTTTTTTGTTTTCTATGAAATGCAACATTATTTAAGTGTCACGCAGATGTGTTTATGGCCATGGAATCTTGTTGAACATGATGTTCTTACATTACGACAACGCTGTCATCTCAGTAAGATTTCAAAAGTGAGCACTGCAATTCAGGTATATTAAAGTCATTGATAAATATTAAGAAATTGATGATTAAAAATGAAATGAGCTTTAATGAAGTGTACGTTAATACATTTTTGCATTAAATTAATAATAAATATATATTTTAAATACTGCAGATAAATAAAATGCGCAATTTTGGGGTATCTTATGTAGTACGATTCAAATATTCTGTGAGACGGTCATATAATTTAGGATAGAAGTCAATTTAATTTTTTCTTTTCAAAGAATTTGGTTTTTTTCTTCGGAAATACTTTTAAAAAGATGTTTTTTACTCTTACTTGGTGCTTTTTTGGCAAAAAAGGCGCCGGAACACGAAAGAGCTGAGTGGGGAAAAAAAGAAACTGATTCTAACATGACAGCGGAAGAATACGTGTGAGTGTAAAATATGAGCAAAACTTTATTTTATTGCAAATAACTTCGTTTTATTTGTTTTAACTTTGAAAATTAGTATTCATTGCAATAAGAGTTCCAGAACGGTGTTTTGGTGCGTCCCGGCAGAAAAATCCACTGCTCTTATCCATTCTTAAAATTTATCCTACATTAGTTTTTTCGACTTCTTTGTATTTTTATAAAGATTTAATATGAATAATTTTGGTATTTTGAGTATATTACAATATTCAGCCGAATAAAACAATTTTTAATCAACACGAATTTTCTTGTGAACAGTTTTTTGTATCAACGACTTCTCTTTTTCGAGAACAGTACAAGCAAAACCGAAATGTCTCTAAAGCTGTCCATTCACCATCTCATCACGCTTAACTCTGACAATTTGACAGAGGGGTCGGTAATATAAAGGCGAGATTTGGAACGTTCTTGCGGGCACGCAACCGACAAAATCATCCAGATAGTGTGGGAGGCGTAGGAAAGTCGGAGAGACAATGAGAGAAAGAGAAAGAAAGAGAGGAGTATAAGAAGAGTCGTAGGATGGGAGAAAGAGGAGGTACTGGAGAGTACTCTTGAGGAAAGAATGGGAAGAGAGGGAAGTAGGAGGAGGAGGAGTTTGGGTGGATGGAAGAGGGCGGGAGGAAAGGAGGGAGGTTTGAAGAAGTGGGTTGAATGGTGGAACTCGGTCGCTACGGCAGTAAATCTCCCGTAACCCGCCACCACCCGAACCTAGCTCCCGCCTCCCTCCATCCCTTTGCTGGGGAGAAAAAAAGCCGCTCTGGACTCCTTCCATCTCTCTCTCTCTCTCTCTCTCTCTCTCCCTCTCCCTACCCCCACCAATAACCCTCCCACCTTCTCATACTCCATGGACCTGGAAGCTGTAATAACCGACTGTTCTTGCCGTGGGTTGAATAAAATATCGGATCTTCCCTTGGCAAGGGTGTGAGTGAAGGGGAAGGAAGGGAAGGCGGGGAGGAGTAGGGGTAAAGATGCAAGAGGAGGAGAGGGGAGGCGCGTGGAGTTTGGCGGTACCCTGTGGGGAGTTTGTGGGATGAGGAAATGGGGTTCTGACCAACCTAGCCTTCCGGTGACCCCTTACTGAACCGAGACGCTAGCCCACTCTTCTTCCCTCCCTTCAACCCTATCCCCTTCTTTCTCCCTTTCCCCCCGTATTTTTGTCCCATTCTTTCTCCCGCTACTTCTCCTCCCGTTCACGTCGACCTTCCTCTCCTCCCCAACATCCAGAAACCCTTCGCCTAAAAACCGCCGCAGAAGATCCAATGGACACGCCCGTTTTCCCGGCGTGAAAGCGGCCTCTCTCTCTCTCTCTTTTTTTATTCCATCGACCAGGGAAAAAAGTAATTTGTGTTTTGTGTGTCGGTTGGGTTTTGTGCGGTCGCCGGAGAAGAGGAGGGCCTTCTGGCCAGGGATTCTATGTTTCCGGACGTGAAAGGAGTGGGAATAAAGGGGAATGTGAGAGTAGAGGAGGAAGGAAAAAGGGGGGAGAGAGAGATATTGGGAGTGGGGAAACGCAGAGAGGAGATCCCTGGCGGTCAAACCGGTTGAACTCTTCTTTTTTCAACTTCCCAAGAGATTTGAGCCAGCGATTAGCACGTGATAGTTGGTCGCTTAAAAAGAAATTATTTACGGCCGTGCCATCTCTCCTTCCCTTAATGGTCTGTTGGACTTCAGGCTTTCTTCGAGGAGATGGATATTGCGAAGGAAATAAATCTGAGGACAGGATAATTTTCCGTCCTCGTGATAATTGCCCCTCGCATAAAACCCATATGCTTCAGTCGACGCAGTGTTTAAAGGTGAATATTTCGGTGAAATTGATAGCGCGGCGAACTTTCTCCTGGAAAGGAATAACAATAAATGGTTTGTGGTGGTTTATTGATGCTAGTTAACTTTACTTATGCCTTATGATCAAATTACTTTGAGAAACTGGTTTTTTTAAGTTTTGGAAAATATATTATTTAAAGGAATGAGAATTACAATCGGAAAATACTAACGGCAACGTTGAAAGGCACTCTGTTGTATACCTATCGCGCACAAATAGATTTCGTATCGATTTTTAAATCAAGTCAAATTCCTAAGTACATAAGATGATCAGATTACATAAAAAAATAATAAAAATAGATTATTTTCTACAAAAATTTCAAAATAAATTCTATTAAGTCATCGTCATAGGTTTTCTATGAAATAATCTCCTTCGAATGTATTACATAATTTGATTCACTTTTGAGGAAAATGAGGAATATTATAAAGTTAAAGCAAATAAGATAAGCAATGTGACTTCCTCGTTAACTTTTAGTTCACGCCAAATTTAACAGACGATCGCGTATCAAGGAATTTGGTTTTTGTAATAAACAATGTATCTTGTCCTTCTAAGTATACTTCAGCCTCAAAAACAACTTTCTGATGAACTACTTCCAGTTGTTTTAAGCTTAATTTGTTCTCGTTTTTTCGCAAAATGTTAGATTTGTAAATTGCACCTGGTCAATATTAAATTCTTTTTAAACCGAGTCAGAATCACGATAGAAAATGCTATTCGCCTACGTCTTTCAACGCATTTTTATTCCTTTTCCAAAACGATTCAACCGCTTAAGCATTAAGCCTTCACGACATGATGCTTCTTGTACGCGTATACGTGTAGGCTGATCATGAGAATGGAGTTATAGAGAGTTCTGGGGGTGTGTTGAAACATGATATGCATCATGCCTCATTATTGCGTCCTCGCCAAATCTCCTGATTGAAAGCCTCCACCCCATTGTGTCCTCGTTGTCCTCCTTTTGTTTTCATTCCATACCCGACAGATATACACTACCTTTGTTAGAGCCGTTGTTATGAGCTGCCGGACGCTGATCTTTACCATATGTGACAAAAGTTTCAATCGATTCACGGGGAATTAATGATTGACATATTTGAGGCCGGTTAATCGGAATTTCTGTGCGTCAGAAAATGAACACTCCCTTTGTACTGTGCCAAGGATAGTTATCTAAACTTCGTCTCCTCATTCAGGTAAAACATTTTGATACTTTGTGTATTTTTATTTTCCGCAAGGAAGAGTTTTATTTACAAATTTTATGACTAAGAATACATAAAGACATAAAATATCAAATAGTTGACTATTTGAAAGTATCTTTATATCAAGGTCTATTGAATAATTATTTTACTATCTCAGATAACAACATAATTCAAATGAAAATAAACTCTCAAATATTGAAAATCTTATTTAAGTTGATTAAGAAAATACTACATGCGTTCCATCATTAGCTATTATCAATCTAATTTACATATATTTTCCAACACAACCGTATAGGTGGATAATAGAAAATAATTTATACGACACCTAATAGGAAGTTCAGTAGTTAGAAAATTAATATAAGCTTGTCACTTAACTTATAAAAAACTTTCAACCTTTCAGAGATTATTTCGTTTTAAATGTTGTAGTTACCTCAAATAATAAAAATGCATTCAACTTTGTTTTCGGTAAATTCAATTTGGGACATATATATATATGTGTGTGTGTGTGTGTGTGTGGGGGGTGGGTGTGTGTGACTGTCATTATATGCGACTAAAAGGATATTAAGAGAAGTAAGCAAGCCAAAAACTTCACTAGAAAATTCCACGAGAATATAATAAGGTAGGTACATAAACAGTGTTTCCTATTTCGTTTTTCTGTCAATTTAAACTGGAAAAAATTAACTAAATAGCATAAATTATTACTATTGATATTAAATAATATGTCAATAATAGTTATTAAAGTGATTTAAACTGTATTATAGTATCAATCCGTCTGAACAAGCAAGCTCACCGTTGTAAAAATAATAGGCGAATAAGGAGAATAAAGTGGTATTTAAAGCATTATATTTTATTCTATTGCTATCAAAGTATAGAATTCGAAAACAAGAAAACTCAAAAGGCATTAATCTGTTCAATATTATACGTCCCTGCGCCCATAACTGTTGTATTAACTGAATTCCTGCTGTCCTCTTTAAATCATCGTTTCTTTGATTGCTACAATATTTGCCTTCATCATTTGAATTAGATATGTTCGTATGTGCATAGTCGTCTCTCGTTTAGCAATCAAAATGGAATTAAAGATATTCCTTTGGACCGTTTTGGATATTAAATATGTATTATATGCTTTGTAAGAGAAAAGTACAAAATGCGATAAATTCCCTAGTAAAATAAAAATTAAAGCATTAACAAAATCCGCTTAAATTTAATTGATGAGGGATGATATGATTTGGTAATCCGTAACGCAAAAAAAATCATTTGCGTACAAATTATCGTAGAAAGAATGTGATATAAAAGTCCAAATGGCTCATGTTTAAATTATTGCGTAAAAACTCGTAAATTATGAATTGCCGCGGTACGTGTTTATCCGAACTTTAATTATATTGACGTTAAATTAATGTAAGTCTCTTTGAAATCAAAATGATGTAATTTTGAAGTAAAGTTTATTGTAAAAACTGAAAATATTCAAGTCGTAAATTTTACACGTAATGCGAGTTCTGACCTCTAGCAACCGTCCCATCTGTTTTTACCGTAGCGATCAAGGGTTTCCAATATCACTCTCCCTGACTTTGAAAAATTGAAGCGTCGTCCCCGTCTGATTTTTAGTCATCGGATACGCTAATGGGGATGTGGCCACAGAAAAAAAATCAAAACGCGAAGGAGTATTTTTTTGCCAAAGAGTGAAAAAACTAGTATTTCCGCTTCTTCCATTTTCCCTTATGATGATTTCATGCGATATCCCCGAAACGCAACAGTTGGCCGCTGAGCGCTATTGCTTCCGCGGTAAAGGAGTTTGTAGGGCTCGGACAGCTCAAAGGTCTTGACGTGTGGACGCCTTGAAGTATGACTACTATCTTCGAGCAAAGCCTTTTTCGAATATTTCTAAGAAATTCGTCGATCAATTGGGATGATTGACGATTGGATTCTAACTCCACTGGGTAATAAAATGTCCACTTAAACTATCATTATGCGGTATCAAAGTTTGCGGAAAAATGATCTGAAATATTGGACAGCAAGATTACCATTTTTGCTTCGTTACATAACGTTGAAATCGCAACAGTCATCTAAAATTGCATTACATCAGGAACATAAATTTAGGTATTTTTTCACCCAACGAGTTACAAGTTAGAAACTTTTATTTATTTATAAAAGTTTTACAATTTTTTATAGGTGTTGCGCAATATTTTTATTTTTCAAAGTAAAACAAGTGTAAGAAATGAGAACTTAAAGCGCTAAAGTAATGTAACATTCCATTTATGGTATTACATTGATGGACCTTTTTCTATTCTATGTAGGAATCATTGAGCTGGAAATAATTTATGTTTTAGAGAGATTTAATCTTTCAGGAGTTATGAAGATGTGGTGAGAAACTTATAACTTCTAGAAGCTCGTGAAACGTATCTTGGCACGATAATCTTGTTGTGAATTACGAGCCGCTAGAGCTGCAATTCTTTCAAAAATGAACGTTTGGTAAAGTATATAAACTCTCTCGTTATTAAGACGACTTCCGTCTCCTTCGTATTTCATGCAACGTATTTTGTGGTGTGGTTTTGACACTTCCTCAAGTTCATTATTTTTTAATGCCTTAGAAGTTATGTAGAACGGATAGATACCAATTATCGGTGGCATAAATTAACGCGTTCCTTTTTCCCATTTTCTCAAAATTTCGAAATAATTTTCACATTAAAATTGAAAACAAATAAATTTAGCCAATGAAATTCTTGGCAATTTTATTTGTCCAGATATTCAGGCATATTTTTATAATAAAAAGACAAAACGTGTAAGCATATTAGTAACAATGGTAGTTTAAGAACGCCTTTTTCTAATTTTGCTTTACGTAAAATTGAAGAAAGATCTTATCTTATCATTTTCCTAATTAAATCTATAGCATTTCGATAGCTTTAATTTGGATTCTCATGTGATTCGAATAATATGAACATGAATATGTAAATACGTTTTTACACCGCTGAAGCTATCGAATTCAAAAGTTTCATGGGTCATCCTATGGACCAAAGGAAGAACTTTGTCTAGGTTTGAAGACCGTGGGATCTCTTATACACCATGGGGTCAACAAAATGTTATTTCCATAAGAATGCACGGGAAATGGTGTGGAGAAGCCCCAAAATGCCATGCAATCCTTCACTGATGTGGATATAAATATACCTAAATATTAACTTACGATCACAAAAAATGGCTTATTGTACGCATGAGAGACTGAATATTTTAATTCTGCTCATTTTTGTTGAATTACATGTTAAATCGCTTGAAATTATCCTATAAATGTAAACTTTATTAACATCTTCCAGGAGTCAACAGAACTAAATACCTTAATTGTTGTCCTCTTCCAAGGGAGATAACCACGTAAATATTAATGTAAGGAAAATCAACGCCCTAGAGGAAGAATATCCAACGCCAAGATAAAGGGTATAAATGGATTAAATATAGTCTATGAATACTTTTAAAGTGAGTCAAATGATTTTTAAGGAATATTAGAACATTGTTATCTTTTACCATTAAAAGATTTATCGCAACATAAATCGATACATCCACTTATATTTATTAGGCAACCAAGATGCTGTTTATTGTTCACGTTTTGGTTAATAGTATTGACATAATCCACATAATTTTATCCTGCTTTAAAGGCTTCGGTGCATTTATCCATGTGAATATTACTACGAACCAGTAATTCACAACTTGAAGTACCCAGCCGCAAAAGTGAGTAAATTTCAAAATTTATTGTATTATTTTTATTATAATACGAGGTCAAAAGTGATATATCAATAAAAATAATAAATAATAAAAGTCGTTTGCTACTTTAAAGGAAAATTTCCCGAGCGATGCTGGGCTTTTCAGCTAATTTTTACTAATTTCTACATGCGAAATAATAAAAGCAGCGCATGTATATTTTTATTTGAAATACACCCGCTCCTTTCCTTGTTAAGGATTTTTAGGAGATATTGGCTTCTATCGTCAATTATAATACGTTTGTTCTACTATCATACATAATCTTACAAACGAACATTTTTAAGCATAAGAAATTTCGCTACAATATTATTTATATAAACTACTCCCTATTCAAACCTTTCAATAGAAAATAACCGTTATTACGGACCTCCGATGCAGAGTTATTTTACTCCTCCCATTCTAGCGGAGAGAAAAGGTAACGTCGTAGATATGACCGCCATAATGGCTCAATCGAGCAGGGCACCTCCGACACTGTCACCCGCGTAAAAACTCGCGCGCGTCCAGGCCGCGGGCAGCCGAGCAGGTTGATTGAAATACGCGTACTAACATTCTCTCCGCATTTAGGCGGGCGTGTTCTACCACCACGATCCAACGGACGAACCGCGGCGGAAGGGAGAAGGGGAAGGGAGAGAGAGGACTGGTTTCATAACCCGCGTCGCGTGCTGCATCCCCGCTTAAATTACGCCGAGCCTCATCACCATGACCATCGCACTTCCCCAGCCCCCGCGATGCCCGCAACACCCCGGTGCACCATAATGAGCATTCTCAGAAGGGAAACGCTCCGCTAAGCCTGGGATTCCGATAGACGCCGAAGGTAATGACCCTTTCTCTCAAGCTTCATCCCTCCCCCTTCCTCCCGCTCCTCGCACCCTGCAAAAGCACCTTGCCCACGCTGCCTATTATATACGTACGGTCGTCAGTGAGAGAGATCCCGAGTGGAATATGAAGAGATGAGAGAGAAAGAGAGAGTAGGATGTCGAGGAAAGGGGCGTGCGCGGCACGGCGGAAAAGAACGGGTCTTTACGGCGAGGAAAGAGTGGCCCATTTTCTGGAAGAGAGATAAGCGGGATTAATGAAGGAGATGGGGAAGGAAGGCGGTCGAATTAGGGTGGCGGTTGTTTCTTTTCCGATGGTCGAACGACTGGTCTCTTCAGAAGATAGCGCGCGTAATATAATGCGTCGAGGTTATCGATTAGTGGCTGTAGAGGAATGACTTCGGTTTCCATTTATTAAAGGCGTTGCTGCTGCATGCGACTGTTCCAAGCTCATTTATTTATAATTTTATTGCGCGCTGTCGTTCAACGAGAAAAGCGCAAAACATGCGGTTCAGAATAATTTTTCCATCTCCAAACTTCGCGTGGCAAAAATACTTCATTAATTCATAGACACTAGTTTTATCGTAAATGCGTGGAGTAGTGTGTTGATTGCCCATCAAAATTTGGGGAAGAATGTAACTTGGATTATGAATTTTTGATACTCGAACTAATAGTAATAAATTAACTAAATTTATGTACCAAGTTGCATTTTATTTTTTTAAAGGCACATAAACACGTTGTAATGTTATCAATAAGCCTAAGCTCAACTTTGTGGGTTATAATATTCATATGTGCAACAATGGAAAACCTTTTAGCGAACCCGAGCATATGTAATTATGTTTTAAATTATTCAAATTTGATTAATTTTGTATTAATTGCAAGTTAATACAGGAGTTTCTAAAATTTGTCATTCTATATATTCATAATATACAATTTTTCCGTCTTTTCAATAGAAAATCAACGAATGAATTTGTCATTCTGATAGAACTTTAAAAAATTTCAAAGAAAATATCAGGTTGTCACCTTGTGGATATAATCTCCCTTTGTCAAGGTTTGATAAAAAAATTTCAAACCTAAGGGTTACGTTCCTTGAACCAGAACACTTCCTCTCACTTTCGCAGGATGCATCAATATTTCTCGCGTCATAAGTTGAAACCGAGAGTCATTACGCAGGAAATTGATGCTCGCCCATTTTTACGCAAAGAAAAAAAAATAAGGCTCGTTAAAAGAGAGAACCAAAGGGCGGGGCATCGTTATTAATTGATGGCTCGCTTTAACTTTTAGAATATGACGACGAATAGAACATCATACCTCCAGGGGTATTCAGTCGTTCATCAAATCTTCCCATTACCCTTTCTCTCTTTCTCTCTCTTAATGTTTTCTGGGCTATTACTGCCAAAAAAAATAAAAAGTTATTGCGGCATCAATTAAGTGGGGCCAATTAATAAAAACCGGGATAAACCGTAAAATTTTACGACCGAAGATGGGGAGGATATTATGGTCGAAAGAGGATAAAAAGGATGGGATGAGAAGAATGGGATGAAAAGGGTAGAGGGAGACTTCGAGATTCTCTCCGATAAACATTGTAGGAGACGCTGTATTGGAAAGAACGGGTGTTTCGAGTGGGAAACAGATAGCAATGGAGACGGAAAACAAATTATTCAATCATAACCCCGCCGCGATAAAAAAGATTTGGAAATTGTATTACATCAAGTTGAGATCATGTCTTGTGGCCTTGTTAGACGGGAGGTTAGAGAGTATCTGCCGATAAATACTGAGGTTGCGGGTTCAAATCCCGCTTACGACATGGATATCTGTATTCGTTGTTGGGTTATACGTAAGATTCGACTAGATGGTCTAAATACCGCCCTTATAATTCGTATTACTATTATTATTATTATTATTGCACCAAATACAGTCCAACCTCAGATAACACGATTCTTAAATACATGACGTAGAAAACACTTGGTTGGTAATTTAGTTACACTATCAAATTACATATAGTTATCTATCGAGAATACGCGACTTTCAATATAGTATCGTAAAGCACTTTACAAACTAGTAAAGGTTTTCAACGCAACTGATTAGAAAGGTGGCGGGATACCTAAACAATTAACACATTGCCGTATTTTATTGCTTAAGTGATCCAATATCCGCCTCATGTACCACTGCACCGTATTTTATCGATTTCATTTGTTATAAAGTTCCCAATTTCTACATTCCAACGAATTAATATTTAATACTGGCTTTATTATATATATGTATGTTCCAAAAATTATTGCCGAATTGTGTATATCAGATTATGTTGTATTTTTATGGAAAATTAATATTCATACGCTTCGATATCGGCATATTATTTTCCCTCGATAGATTACGAACACTTTTTATATTTGACTGAATATAAATTAATTATAAAATGGAATGCTCGAGCTCGCATTACGGCTTTAAACAAATAGAGAATCTACTATCGAAATTGGAATCTGGTTTTCCCACCATTTATTTATTGGAGCAAATTTCACATAAAACAGTTGATTTAAGCTTTTCAACCGCAAGTTAATTGCCAAGTCAGTAAATTTCCGCCGAGAACGGCTAATTTGAATTGAGTTGAGCCGTATTAATGCAACTGGAATAACTCAATGGTATAGAAATTATAAGGAAAACCTTGAAGATAGAATATTATTTCTTCCTTCTGTAAATGAAATCGCTCTCATAAATAATGTTTAATTAGTTATAGAGATATATTAGAGCAAAACTTAACTGCGTAGTTAATGTGTAAATTCAGGAAGAGTCTTCTCGGAAAAAAGAAAATTAGTAGTAGTTAGCATTAAACAAATATCTCAATGGCTTTTCTATTAATAGTACCTATAACTTTCTTAGTAATCTTAGTATTTTAAATTGATTAGCATAATTCTAATCTCTTAAAATTGCCACAAAACATCCGTTTATAATTCTTCAATATTTTAAAAAAGAATGTTTTAATAAACCTCCCCTGAATCACGATATATTCCTTAATTTCGTCTTGAGTCTGCTCCAATGGATCAAGTAAGCGACTTTAATTCTAAAGCATTGCTATTAATTCATTTAGGCTTTATGATAAAATAATTTGGTGACAAAACGCAATGTTATTTTTTATTTTTAGGATATGTAGTTGATTTTACTGTCAATGTATCGATTTCATAATTCATAATTCGTAAATTAATTTCTGCGTGCCTTCTGCAAAGGAGGTCATGAGATGGACTTGAGCCAGATTGTATCTGAATAGGTCAAAATAACTTTTGCACTGCGTGGACCTATGATAATCTCAAACTGAGAATGGCCTAAAACATTCAATGGTATTATATAATTTTCATGAACATAGAATTAATGGAAATACTGATATTTAGATTCTTATTTGTGCCAGTCTAAATATAAAAATCCGGGTGTGTTTGATTATTCACACATGAGTCTACATGCCCATGCAAAAATGCACGAATTCCAAAGAGAATAGAGGAATCAAATTCGTTAAGACTACATGAAGGTAATAGTTTCTCACATGGTATATAAAGATAGATTATATAAAAGCACTGTTTCCAATCATATAGTAACTACATATTAAAGCACCTCGCCTTTCCTATGCGATGTTTACATATATGTAATTTTTCATATGTATATCACATACCAACTTAAGATGTATAGACAGTAACGATTTCATTTTCTCAATTTTACATTAATGCTTCCTCGTCTCACACTACTGAGCCGCGTAATCTCATCACACGAACCTGTTTGCAGAGAGTCCTTACAACCCACTAGGCTGATAATATTTTACTCTCCTTAATATCACTCAAATAAGGACGAAGAAAAACCGGGTTTAAAATAAAGCAACGTGGAGCCAAGAGGATCTTGGCAGAACGAATACCAAATCTTGGCACAAACGAGAGCTAATCTACCGAGGGAAATCCCAGTATGAGGATATAGCGGAAGTAAGGTTGGATGTTCAGCAGTCTCAGCTGGCAAATTGAACAGAAAACGTACTCTCCCCTCACTTTCCGAGTCTAATGAGAAAGTGGGCTCGATCAGGCCTTGGTCCTTAGCCGCACTTCGTCTCTCGCATCGCTAACCTTCCAAACACACCCTCGCCCTTGGGAAGGCTACTCCTGCTTGCTACAAGCCAAACACCCTTGAAACCGCCGTTCGCTTTAGTTTAAAAGGAAACCGGATGCCCCCCCCCTCCCTCCCTCGCACCTCGCCCCTCCCGAGTTAACTTCGTGAAAACTTCGATTCTCAAAGGAACGCGTAATTATTGTCTCCCGGAGATCTTATTGTTACAAATGAAAAAGGAAAATTTTCCCGATCAAGTTTTTCAGTTTGTAAACAAAATAATTCGATTAGTCACACAAATGGTTAATAAGCTGAAATTTATATTAGGTTCTCCCAAATGTTTTAGTACTCTAGAAGATATTCTAGGTATCAACTTCATTCAAGCCTTAAACTACGCTAGATTCTTTAAACCTTTCAGCGAATAAAAAAATTCCATGATTATATTTCTATACTTTTCAGACAATTGCAATGCATCTGTAATAGGTGGGACATTAAAGAGCGAAAGATTGGTTGAAAGATTAAGCTAATTTTCTCAATCGTCTTCGTGTATTTAAATCGCGGAGGATCAATTTTTAAAACACGACCATTCTCAAGTAGGGAGCTATCAACGCTTTTACTTTTAAATGTAATTTTCTACATTTACTTTGACACAATAAATGTTTTTTTATTAAGAATTAAAACAGTGTATCGCTAATTTTCCTCGTCCTTTTCTTCTTTAATCACTTATTTTAAATATGTTAGATATACATCTTGCAACATTTCACTAACTGAATATAATGTTACACTGAAATACAAATATGCTACAATAATAATTAACTTATCCTTCATAAATGACAGAGGCGCAGCGGAAACTTCAACTTCTGTATTCCGCAGCAAAATGTGCCCCATTCATTATGTAAATATAAAACTCCTAAATTATTCGTCAAAACAAATTTCTATGAGGGAAACAATACAGCGATAATTTGTTCGCATTTGAAGATGCTTTCGTCATTTTAATCAGAAAAAAGAAAAACACAATGATGTAATCTGTGCGTTCGTTTGCCATAATATCCGCTCGATGTGCCACGTCTCACGACTTTTCTTGTCGCCTAATGCAACTCGCTTAGTTACGCTTTAAATGCATCTCTCGAATGCGAAAAACGCCTAGAACTCGGCTGCGAATACCTCGCGTATTTCGTAGTTGGGCGATGGCCTCTTTCTGCTTCCGCTAAACAAGAACACAATCCCTAGCGTAAACTCTTCCCCTTCCCTCATAAACTCCCACGGTCGCAACCACCAACGAGGTCTTATTCTCTATTTAGAGAAGAGAAATAAGAAACCTCCTTGCAGGAGACTATATCATTTTCATTTCTCAACGTAATGAATGAGTTCCCCTCGGCTAAAATGAAAATTTCGCAAATCGAATTAACCTCTTGCATCAAGAAGGATTTACTCGATTACAAGCATATTTTTTATCGAAGGGGATTTCAAGATTTGTATGACTACTCGCCTTTCTGACATAATTAAATTTTCCTTTTAATTTCTCTTTTTTTTGTAAATATTTTTAGCGAAAGTAAGCAGAAAGCACGAGTAACATATGTTAATGAATTAAATGAATAGTCTAAATGAATGCACTCCGCGTAACAATATTTTTATTTTGACTCGTCACCATACATTATTTGCATTAATCACTGGAAAAATGAGGTTGATTAATTTTGTTGACGATGAAATATATATTAGAAAATGTCGTAATACTTAGCGAATCGAAGTTCATCGGCCATCAAACAATCTCTGCGCTAGTCCTGGTCAATGTGAAATTTACCTGAAAAGAATGAAAGCAAGTATTAGATTTAACACCGTACTTATCGAATCATTATCAAAAAATCGCTTCCAAAGTAAAACGCACGTCTTTAAAAAAGAGTCAGGTATCCTCGTAAATTTTAAAGTAACGTTGTTACGCCTAGAAGAACGGAAATAAAAATGATTCACGCTTTCTATCGTTTGCGGGCGTTAATATTCAGAGATGGCGCCTTTATTCCTCGGTGGAGGTCGTAGATTTTCGAACGTGGGAGCTTTTAAACGTCCATAACGCTCCAAAGAAAATCCAAAGATCGTCGCCCTTTTTTTTCTCCGAAGGTTTCGCCAACCTCTGGAAGAATCACCTACGTCATATTACGCCCGGTCTCCAATGGTCGGAAAGAAATGAGGCTGATAAAAAGGTAGGGATACCCTCTATCTCACACGGCGGAGGGCTTAACGACGCAAAAGAGAATCTCCGTTGAAATTAACATGGCGTGAAGAACGAGCGGCTAAAATAGAGAAAGGGAGAGAGAAAGAGAGACATATTTAAGCGTGCGTGGATTAGGATGCAAAACGCCGTCTCGTCCTAATGCGTTTCTGAGGTAGGCTTTCTAAAGGAGCAAACATAATTAGGAAAGGGCGGTATAGTATGCGTTTTCTGCAATAGGTGGTGTTAGTCTAGCGAGAAAGTTCGAAGTGGAAAACGAGAATATATTTAGAATTTGAGCTCTCTCTCTCTATCCCAAGGCCTTGTATTTTTATTAAAAATTATCAAGACGGTGGATATTTCAATATTAGAAGATGCGATTGAAAACATTTTTAATGTAAAAGATAAAGAGGAAGGATACGGATCGAGTTGCGAAACGTAGAGGACGGAGGCTCATGGAGGAGTGGAGTTTGCAGAAGACGCTGCCATGTGGCGAATCAAGATTAACCAATAATAAACGGCTCTATCCGAGGGCAGACTGCTAACGATGAGGACATAAAACCGTATCTCTTAACTGACCCGGAGCTTGTCATGGACCTCGTTACGTCTACAGAAGCTACCGTTGCAAGGCGGTGGCGTCTTTGCCTACACTTCCCATAAATTTCATCGCGGTACTCACGCGAAACCTCCCAACGCCACTGGGCGATGAAAAATTCACGCATCTTTTTTCACCCTCTACAACGCTCTCCGAATCTTTCTACATAACCTCCATGGCAGTTTCAAGTCATCCACCCCAGACCCAATTCCCTACCCGACCTTAGTACCCGCGCTCTTTTCTCTCCGTCCGACCATTAATTCGGAGGGCATTTGCATGCGCAACGCCGAACTCTGACAGCGATTTACACAAACTTTACGACCATGCAATACGACGTTTTCATATCTCTCTCTCTTCTTACCCATTCTCGGGATTAGGACTGTCTCTTTCAAACAACCCCGTCCCAAAAATCGCCAACTGGATCCTCAACGCAACACCTTTAGCACCATCCCCCGCCGACCTGCGCTCCTCAATTTGGCCACTTCATTCCACACGCCCTGTAAACCCTATCTTCACCCTATTTTCACCTCGTACCCTCTTATTCACCTCCTTCCTTCCGCCATCATCCCTTTCTTCTCCCTCCTTCCACTCCGTTCTCTCTCTCCGTTCACTTTTCTCGAGGAAGCCATCGCACTACCTTCCTTCCAAAGCCTTCCAACCATACTCTTCCCCCTGTCCGTCGTCCTCCGCCTTAATTGGGCTCCAACTTCTCACTTTCTCTCTTCTTTTGTTTTTCTTCTCTCTCTCTCTCCCGTCTCCCTCATTAACTCCTCCCCCTAAACTTTCCCTCTTCCTCTCCCTCGATTTAACGTGCGGTTCTCTCTCACCGTCTCCTCCTCCCCTCGTGCCCTCGCCCATCTGTTTCTTCTCTTCATCCTTTCTCTCTTTTTCTCATCTCCTATCACGCCGTTGCCATGACTGCCTACTTCCCGCGCACTCTTCCTTCCTCGTTGGGATTTTCCTCCGGGTTTTCACAGCTTACATGACGTCCCGCCTCGATCAAAGCTTTTCTTTCCCGGACGAAGTATGAGGAAAAACCGCTTCTGTCTCTCTGGCTCCTCGATCTCATTCTACGTCGAAGTTTTAAGGATTTCTCAGGAATTTACTTTTCTTCGAAATCGAAAATAGATTATCTTATCCCGTCCACTTAGTGAGTGATCAAAGCCCCAATTTAATTTTCGACGCATGAAACCTTTTCTTAATTTCTTAAGGACGTAGCTTCTACCGCGAATCTTTTCTATTACAAATTTCACATAGGATGGCATTTCACCTTTGACAAAGTTTTGCTAGTTTTTGCTCATAGGCTTTTCTTCATGTTTATATCAACAAAACTGACAAACAACAAATTTGTTCATTATCAAAAACGCGTAATGAAACTATTATCTTACAAGTATTGTCTTACTTTATTGTCTGTGAGAAATACAATAAATATCCATTTTTAACTTGAAATTCAACAATTATAAAACACTCATAAAAAATGGAAAATGGCGAGCTAAAAAGAAGTTATAGTGCGTTAATATAATCAATATTAGGGTACTTGAAAGAAACGTTACATTTTTATTTTTCATATCATCTAAAAAAAACTTGCAAAATCTCAGAGTAAAAAATAACCATAGAGAAAAACTACAACATATCCATCAAAACGAATTTTCCAAGGTAAATGATAACATTGATATTTTCTTTGTAAAACTGATGTGCAACGATCTGCCAATTGTTTTTTAAACATGAACAGTTTTACTTTAATTCCCGGGTATTTTCATCTTTTCGTCAAACTATCCTGTAACACGATACACCGCAAAAAGTTTTTGGACTCGACACATTCTCCCAGATCTCTCATCACATACTTTCCCGTGTCCTGTAAAACGTTATTCTCAGACCCTAACTCAGCTGAAATCCGTCTCAAACAGTTTTATTTTCTTGCCGCTCTCTCCCGGTGGCGCACCTGCAGCCGACCATCCGACTACGACCCATTCCACTCCAGCAAACCCCTCCACCACCTCCACAGCTTCTCTTTTCTTCCCAACTTTTTTCCCTATCCTCCCACAATCCCTTCGATTCTCTTTTGTCCCCGCGAGTTCTTTTTTCCCCACCCTCCGCCCCCCTCACCCGCAAAACCCTTCCGTCTCTCCCAGCGATACATTTTATATCACGCAGCCCACACTTCTTCATCAGGTTATCTCATTCTACCCTTCTGACAACCCACTTAGTCACTCCTGACCCACACCACCAGGGAAACCCACGCTTTTTTCGCCCCCTTCGCCTTTCCTTCGCAATTCCACTTGGATCCCGCTCTCACCCCCTCCATCTCTCACCCTCTTTCTCTGGCCTCTTATTCTCTTTTGCCCTCTCGGACCTGGTCTCTCCCCCGCCCCGCCCCCTCTCTACATTCTCTCTCCCTCTCTTGGTCTCTTTCTTACTGCAGCATCCCATTCCCCG
This sequence comes from Tanypteryx hageni, assembly GCA_028673005.1. Lineage (NCBI taxonomy): Eukaryota > Metazoa > Arthropoda > Insecta > Odonata > Petaluridae > Tanypteryx > Tanypteryx hageni. The sequence goes on from CM054116.1 coordinate 49,363,826, forward strand.
ACCTCATCTTTTCCTCCCATTCCCCCTTTAAACTGCCAATGTACATCCCTGGCGCCTCACTCTGCCCTCCATACCCTCTCCTGCCATTCCCGAGGCAGTTCTCAATTCTCGCTTCCTATCCAGAAACTCACCCATATACTTTTAGATTCAGCGCCATAACCCATTCGGAATTTCCACTAAAAGTTTTACAGTACATTCACTATTCATCACCAATGGGGAAAGGAGGGGGCGCAATTTTTATTTTCCTTCCTGATTCCATTCCGATCTCTTTTTTATCATAAGGGTTTTTACAGCAATTTTCCCCATCGGGCCAAACAAATCGAAATTATGGGCGTTTTTTTCTTGGCGCCTATCTTTATTTTAGCCGCTCTTTCTTTGTTTATTCAGTGTAGCTTTATGGTTTAGTTTAGAGTTTTAGGTATGGAGGTCGTTATTTTTATCGAAAATAATCTTTCAAAATGGCAGAAGTTAAGTGGGAAAAATTAAATTCGGACTTGATCCCATTAAGACTGGAATGTTCAGTTTCGATATGATGCAGGAGACCCTGCTTATATACACACATAACTTTAACTAGCATTTAGCATTTGGATCGTAGAGTTATAATCGTTCGTGATTTTTTCTGAACAGTATCCTCAGAGAAATCAGCTTCAAGTTTTATAGGCGGACATGGGACCTGGATCAAGCGGCTTGATTTTATTCGCATGCTATTTCAAATGAATTGTTTCGTTCGATAATTTTTCTGCTAATTCATCAGCAAAATTTGCATTTGGAATATTGTTTTAAGAGAGAGCACATATTTAACGACAATTTTGTTTCTATAAACATCTAGAAAAATTACAACACCAATTCCTTCAGGCAATAGTAAACGATTTACAGTAAAAAATTAGGATTTTTTAAAGCTTCTTCATTGAACAATTACTGAAAAATTCACAAAATCTGACAAGCTCTTAAGCATTTCCGCGAAAGCAGCGCGCATCTCCCGAGACTTCTCCACGGTCCAATTATGAGAACATAGCGCCTTTAAAAAGCTTCCTTGAAAAAAATAAGAGCGCTTTGCACGTCGTTTAATTCCACACTCGTGAATCTCTCGTGTGCAATTTTCTTTCTCGCACGCACATTCGAAAAGTAAGATAAAAAATGCCTCTTCTTCACTTGCACCCTCTTTCACTCTCTCTCCTTTATCTAATGCGCTTCATTTTTTTATTCCGCGACCTACAGAAACAGGCAAAAAAAACTCCGGCATTTTCACCTTAAAAAATTTCGCTCATTTTATTCCAGAGAGAGAGAGAAAAAGGAGGAGTTGGCGGAGGCAGAAGAAGTTGGCTCTCCATTCATTTTTTTAGCCAACAGACATTCCACATGTATTCGGAGGCACCGTTGAAACCATTTGCGAGACCTTAACTCCCATCTACCACCTCTCCCTCTTCTCCGCACTCCTCCCTTATTCCCTTGTTACAATCTCGCTCCGGCCACCTTCGTGTGCCCCTTCCCTTTCTCCTCCCCCCTCTCTCTCTCTTTTCCGAGAAATTTCCACAACCACAAACCGCGAGAAGCCAAATGCGACTCCTGTACCATCCCCTCTCTCTGGCGCGCACACTCACCAACACAAACACACGCTCACATGCACACTCTTAAAGGAGGCAATCCTTCATCGGGACAAGAGGAGTCTCTCCTTTCTCTTCCTTCCACACTCAATTTCCACTCTCTCTCTCTCTCTAACCTTCTCCCTCCCTTCCTCCATCCCTACCTCCCTCCCACCCTCTCCCTCTCTCTCTTCCTCCCTCCCTCCCCCTCTCTCCCTTCCTCCATCCCCCCCTCCCTCCCTCCCTTCCTCCCTCTCTTCCTCCCTCCCATCCTCCCTCCCTCCCCCTCTCTCCCTTCCTCCCTCCCCCCTCCCTCCCTTCCTCCCTCCCTTCCTCCCTCCTTCCCTCCCTCCCTCCCCCTATCTCCCTCTCTCCCTTCCTCCCTCCCTCTCCCTCATTCGCATTTTACTGCCCTCCTGGAAGATGCGTCCGCGCAAAAAGAAGTGTAAACTGAAAAAAGCGCAATACAGAATTGGAAGTTAGAGAAAAGAAAGAAAGGAAGAATGATTATGAGAGTGTATGGTGATGGAAAGCAATAATAGCGCGAGAGAAAGAGATACAAAGCTAAATTTAAATAGAGTTAAGTGGACCAAAAAGGAACAGGCAAAAGAAATGGATAAGACAACTTATAAGCGGAGAAACAAAAGAATGCGAAGTACTTTTTAAATATAAACTAGTTTTTCCCTACTCGGGGCGTATCATAACCTTTGCATCATGGTACAAAATAAGACGGTGCAGCATTAAAATTAATGGCATTAATTAGTGGTATAAAAAAGAAACTTTTTAGATAATAAGGATATAATCTCATTTGTGGGAAATAAGATGATTTTTATCCATTACAAAATTAAGACGCACATTGAGTATATCCTCCGCCTTTTATTTTGAGAATATTTTGGCAAACTATGTAAAAAAAACCTCCCTCCTTTTGCCACAATTAACTCTAAAATAACTGCCACACCCGAATTCTGCTTAATGAAGTTTTAGCGGATGGCTTCATTTTCGCTCACATTAAATATTTTTATTAACGCTTTTTTGCTGCTCTATTTCTATAGCACGTAATATAGATATCTGTTTTCACATATGAAAATGAATGTATAAAAATGTTGCTATGCTTCATTGGAACACCACATCACCACACGAATTCATAGTCCCAAAGAAAAATAGCAAATAGCCACAGTCAGACTCCGATTTAGCGCCACCGTTTGTCCATCACTGACATTGGCGTTAAAGCGGGATTGGCGATAAATCGAGGTAGGTATATGCTATTATCTGTATATTCATAAGATGGAAGTTATGTTCACAAAGATTGATGGGCGGTATGCGGAGGCGGCACTACATAAGAGGGCGCTTTATCTTAATTTGATCGTAGGTAACAGGACTATTGTAAGGATTTTAAGGTAGGACACGATTCCTAGTCATTATATATAGACGTTTCTTACAGAGGAGGAGGAGGAGAAGGAGGAAGAGGATACTAATGTTTAGGCACTTCCAGATGGGCTGCAGTTCCGAAAATTTTTTCTTAGGTAGGATTTTGTGCAAAACCATCTAGAAAAAACGAAAATCTTGAAAAAAGCAATAATGAGGACGCTAAAAATTCGCAATTTTTTAAATAAATTTTCAAGGTTTATGTATTATAACGGAGTTGAAATGTTTTTTATAAGTAGAACTCGTAAAAATACGAAATAAGGATTATACAAATTTTGATATTTTAATTTGTTTGGCAGTTAAAAATTCTTAAAGTTTAAACAAATTAATAAATGTTTAGACATTACGGGATGAGCTAGGAAGCTTAAATTTTCAAGTTATTTACAGAATAGTGCATTTGCACAAATAAACATTTGAATCTTTCCATAAACATATTGTGGCGGCCGTTAAAAATGTTTAAATTTTAAGCAATTGGAAAAATATTATTTCACTTCTAGAAGTACTACAACTTTAAACTTTGGCAGAAATGTGTAGCATAAGTACCCCATAATAAAAATGTATAATATTATTAAAATTGCAAAGTTTGGGGATTGTTTTAATCTATTATTTTTACATAAGGGAAAAAATAAAATCGCTGCAGAGGAGAAATCTTTAGAATTAAAAAAATATTTGTAATGACGAAATCTGTCTGAAAAATGAATGCTTTTCGAAGGTGAGATGATATGCTTGCAGAATGCAAGCACCGACTACTAGTATAAAATAAAGAGATACATTCAGAGATAAAGGAAAAAATGGGAGACCACGGATGACCAATGGTTTTAAAGACAATCGGAGAAATAGAAGAAAATTGAAAGAGAAGCGATTCGGATACAAGAACAAGAAATATGCACCAAAAAAAAGAAGAAAAGTAATGGCAAAGAGCGTAGACGTTATGACGATTAGTGGCGGAGTCAGCGTGATTGATGTGGGAACAGAAGAAAAAGAGGTGCGGAAAAAAACGAGTGAATGAACGGGCGGGCCGCTATGATAAGGGCCAAAGAGAGAGAGAGAGAAAGAGAAAAAGAGAGATGGATGGAAAGATGAAAACTCCGCCAAGAGCGAAAGAAGGAACGGACGTTTCGGGAGAGACGAATGGGATAGACGACTGTTAAGCGCGGAAGGACCAAACGCGACGAAAAGATGGTGGGAAAATAGATGAAACCGGAGGCGGAAACCATGTACAGACACGCGTAAAAACGAACGCGCGAAACATATGTGATCGGATACATTCACACTTTCTGTAAACGAATGATCGCAAAACGGAATGAAAAAAAAATTGACGAAGACGAATTACGCTCCCTTAAAAGAGAGCGTACATATCGGATAACTTCAGCGAAAATCGGAGCATGAATATTGAGCTGTGAGAGGGAAACAAGAGAGAGAAAGAGATTTTCAGAAGCACAGGCTCGCACATACATATGCATAGCGGGAGTGATAAACAGACAAAAGGAGCGCAAAGAAGAAGAGCGCTTCTAAATAAAAGCTTGTCCGCGAGTCGATTGCAGGGCGGAAAAATACATTTGGCCAGAAAATTGAGAAAGAGAGAGAAAGAGAAGGAATAGGGAAGAATAGTGAAAGCGCCACAGATGAGATAGAAGAGATGGCGAACAAAAAGGATAAAGCGAATCGAGAATAAGAATGAAAAAGAAATGGCGAGGTATTTTATGATGTTTTTTGTTTCGGTGGTGAAAGTCGACCACTCCTTGTGCATAGGGGAAACACCAAAGCGATAAAGGGTAAAGGGTGTGTGTGTGCGTGTGTGTGTGTGTGTGTGTGTGCGTGTGTGTGTGTGTGTGTATATATATATATATATATATATATATATATATATATATATATATATATATACACACACACACACCCAGATCCGAAATATTATAATAGTAATACACACAGACACACACACACACAGACACACAGACACACACACAGACACACACACCCACCCACCCACCCACCCACCCACCCACCCACCCACCCACGCACGCACGCACGCACGCGCACGCACGCGCGCACGCACACACACACACACACACACACATACACACATACATACATACATACATACATACATACATACATACACACGCACACACGTCCATATACATAGTCATGAACATGAGAGAATTTTTAAAGGGATGTACAGTGTAGCGTGTTGTGGGTTTGAGAGAAAGAGAGAGAAAGAGATAGTAGTGTGATGAGCGAGAGTGAGAGGAAACGACAAAGCGTGGGAAACAATACGAAGGGAAAGATAAACAGGCTGAATTTTTCATCGGCTTGAAGGTGGGGATTAGGAAAAATATAGGCGAGGAAAGGGAAGCGGAAAGAAATAAAAGGGGTTTTGTGAGCGCGCGTGTGTGTGTGTGTTTTGGAGAAAAACAATGGAAGTGGGAAAGAGCGTTTTTAGGGAGAGTTTTCGGGAAGGGGGAGGAGGAAAGGTGGAGAGGGTTGAAGGATAGGAAAGGAAAAGCGTCACGGATGCGAGATATGGAGAGTGTTGGAGAGAGAGAGAGGGAGGGAGAGAGATAGAGAGAGGAAGGGAGGTGGAGGAGCCCCGGATATCGAAACCCTATCGTTTACTCATGCTATAAAAAGTGCCAGGATAAATTTACTTTTTAAATATAATCCGCGCATCCAAGCATGTACCAGGACGAAATCGCAAAGCCACTAAAATAAAAAGTACCACTAGCATCTATTTGTCTAGTTTTTGTTCCTCCTCAGTAATAGTGCAATACAATGTAAGGTAGCACCCTTTAATGACAACTAGTTTTTGCTCTATTTTCATTTCGGCAATACATATGACCATAAATCTTAGGAAATGTTTTCGTTATCCAGCTAAAGAGAAACCATTCTCAGCTTTTTAAATCTAAACAATGAGTTCAGTTGAGATCAATCTTTCTTTAAGACGAATAAAAATGAAAAATAATGTTTTTCTAAAAGCCGTAAAATGGCTATGAAAACGACATGCCCTTTCGGGTACAGTGTACCCATAATCATTGGTGCATTACCAATAGAATACTCCAAAAAATCTAATCAATTTGCAACCTCTTTGTGGCTCTTAGAGAAACAAATTGTTTACTTTAAACAATAGACGGTATAATTGTTATAAATATACCTCTCTCGTGGCTAAAGTACTCAATAAGAGTAAATCTATCCGTTATATGTGTAAAGTAATAATTCGAAATATCCGAAATAAGTTGTGTAATGTAGCATTTGATATAATAATAACTAAATTATTTAAAAAATTAGAATAGAATAGAATTAATTTTTTTTCCTTTTTGCTACAGGCGCAAAAATCATTTTTTCAACATAATTGCCGAGAATAATTAATTAAATTAATTTTCCAAGTTCACTATCTAAGGCGTGACTGTGTAATTGTATGATATTATACATTTAAGTTTTTAATAAATCTTACACAAAATATCTACAATGTGTCCAGTTTAAATAGAACCATAGGGAGTAACAAAGAATGAAAAGATTATTGTAAACTTTATTCTTAGTAATTGTTCCTTACTTTGACCATTAATATCCCTGCATATTTGTAATCTTCCAATCCAATTATAAAAAATTATAAGAGAATTGTAAATGAGAAATTGTTATTTACTCCCTATGGTTCAATTTATATGACACAACCTGTATAGATTTTCTAATTAAAGAATAAACGAATTGTTAATGTAGGACTTATTCATGGTGTTTGTTTGAACATCATTGCGCATTATAAAATTCGCCATAATAGCCCAAGAGTCTGATTCGCCAGAAAATACACACATTATAAAATTCGTTTTACCAGTGCTTTTGACTAATGAGAATGATACCGATGATACGGACAGTGTGCGTTGCATGCACCCATTCGCGCGCGCAAATACAGGCACAAACACTGATCAAATATCACTTGCTACTTGTGCAAGAGAAGCTAACACTTTAGCAAATATTTTTGCTATACACAAAAATAAGCCGTGTCCGAAATTGCTCCAAATTATTATAAAATGATGAGACCAGAAAAAGAGAAAAAAGAGCGCTCAAAGGAAACCGATCAACAAAAAAAAAACGATTACCTTTTTTAATTTGGCCACTTTTCTGAAAAAAAACCGAATTATTTATCGTTTTAAAGTAAATCGGCAGAGAATTTTAAATCATTTTAATAAAGGTCTGAGGTTTGGAAAAAAAATATTATACAGGACGGAAAAGGGTCCGGTCGGTAATGTGATAGCACCGGCAAAGCCTTTCGACAAAAATTATCTCCCCTCCATTTTTTACATTAATACCTTTAAATCTAAGTAATGAGTTCGCAAAGCTCTTTCCATAACGCGCTATAAATATGGATAACTCACTCCCACCGGATTTTTTCCACCTGGGCACTTTTGCGTTATCTTCCAACCCTTCCTTCCCTATTCTCAAACCGGGAAGAAAGCCTCTTAAAAGTAAGGAGAGATGAGGAGGTTGGCATGGAGATATCGTTACGGGTATTATTGGGATTAAGCTACGCGTGGGGATTGTGTGCACGCGCACTAAGTGTTGCGGTCTCGCGGGAAAAATTGGGAAAGAGCCAGCTCCAGAATGAAGAACGACCTCCTAGGGCGATTACGGTAGGATTTAAAGGAAAAGTGAAAATATTTCCTGTTCCTCGTCCGTAGAGAAGCTTCGTGGGATTTACGCTCGGGGGGAGGTAATTTGGCGGTTAAAAATGCAGAGAAGGAACGGAACTACATCGCCGCCGAGTTTTGTGAATGATATCCAATGCTAAATAACCGCTCGAATAGTGCAATAAGCGCAACATTAAAATTACGATGATTCAACTCCTAACAGTTAAATATAATTAATAGGTTCAGTGAAATTTAAATTGCATATCAGGGAATAAAAATAAATGCAAATAGATATAGTATCTTAGAGCATATCCGGCGAAGACAATATACTTTTCGTTTTGCCGTAAATGTAAAGTAAATAAATAAAATAATTCCGTTTAAGCAGAGTGAATGCGAATAATTTTTTATTCGCCAGTCCAGGCGGAAATGTGACAAAATAAAGGCCCCATTATCTTTAATGAGGAAAATAGGGCAATTTGCGTGAAAGCAAGCTGCGATTATTGAAAACTCTTCGGAGAGGAAACAATACGTGAAAGCATATTATGCAAGGATTTCGTGCAGGGATGTTTCAAAGCGCTCCACAAGTATCCCTCGCATTTTCTCATTTAATGCGCGACGAAATGCTCTTTTTCTTCGCCGTTTCCGCTGCAAAGCCATTCTTTTCCGACCAATTTTCGCCCCAAAATTTTGGCGAGGAAAACACAAAATAAAGCGAGAAAAAATAACTGTATCATCGAAACGAGCGCGTTTCCTCGCCATTGGTACTCGCAAAGAAACGCGCGAGAGCGCGCACTCCCGTTGTGCGCATATTCCATTCCGCTCCATATCCATCGCTCCCACCCGTTCAAACTCATTTGCGCGTTCCTCTTTCTCTGCCTTAATTCTTTCTCCGTGTCTCGACTTCCTTCTTTTTCCCACCACCTCATCCACCCTCGGCTCCTTCGCGGTTAATGCTCTCCACCCACCCTCGCTCTACGTTTTATTTTTTTTTATTCCCCGGAATTCCACCCCCGCAATGCTCATCCTCTTATCCACCCTCCTACACCGACCCTCCCGTCCTCCCATATTCCTCCTTCGCATCTCAACTTTTCTAAACTTCTCCTCTGTTTCTCCCTCCCATCCCTTCCGCCTTCCATCGTGGATGACTCACCCCAACCCCTGTAAAATCCTTCCGTCATTCTAAACAAGTTAGGAAAGTGTACAGCGTATAACAATTGGATGCGTTTCGTGAAATGGATTATTTGAAAAATTATTGTATAAACGTTTTTGAACCTGAGTTTGTCCATTATTTTATAAACAATGACGAAGTTACCATGCAAGACATTTTCAACTTCAACTCGAATTAAGACAGTTTTGTTTGATTTCTACAAGTTTTATTCGAAAACTATATTGATACGACCAATATTTTACGAGATATGACGGAAAATTCATTTTTTGTCACCAGTAAAGTAGTACCCCTGATTGGCTTACGTGATTCATTTATATGATTTTATTATTATCTTTGAATGTATTAAATTTCATGAAAATCCGTTTTGTAGAAGCCGAGAACGAACATGCGGACGGACGGACAGACCGAAGCAAATAGGTGCTAATACTGGAAGTGAAACGCGCATAAAGAATGCCCTCCCCCTCCTCTCTCTCTTTTCTCTACCCCTCCTCCATTGCCCTTTCCTCACCTCCCCCTTCTCTCCAGACCCACCCATCCACCGCCCCTGAGGGGTTTTTAGGTTCTGTCAAACAGCCAGTTCGGCACCCGTCGGTTGGGAAAATAAGTGCCTTCTGCCATTACGGTCGTCAGAGAGTTAGAGAAGAGTCGAGAATAAAACCAAGCGGGAGGAGAAAAAGCGGAAGAGCCAGCAGCATAAGTGAGACGCGGGAGGGAAAGGGAAAAAATCCGGATATATCGCCGTTGACGTGGATTCTGGCGTAAAAATATACGGTGGAGTCGAAAAGGGAAGAAAAAAAGAAGGGCTCATAATTCCCGAGCCCTGCGTCGCTGATTACGCCCAACATGAAGCGAGGCAAACCGAGCTCGGGTGGAAAAGGGAAGCTAAATGCCCTTTTTTTATTTTATTTATTTTTTCCTTCGCTCCTCTCTTTCTCTCGTTCTCTGTTGCTCTCCGCCAAGAGCCTAAAGCACACACGGCGTCCTGCGGCGAGTGCACGCTTCGGAGCGTATGCGCCAACTTGTGGATTGCAAAGTCCCGAGCGTTTTACCGTGCTGCCCTCTTTGGCGCGTTTAAAAAGAGGAGTCCTGACACACGTGTCTGCTCGACGAACGCACGGATTTGTAACCATTCCGGAGGATAATGCTGCGTAATCAGTACGCGCGGTTAATTGTGAAGTAAGCCGGATATTAATTCCGGAGCTCGAACGGCCGAGCTATGTTGCGATGATTTGTAACTATAATCTCCTAATTCGCCGGTAACACATATTAGGCGGCATTTTAAGACGTGCGTTCATTCGTTACGCTTGCATACCCGCCGTCGAATGATCATCAGGTGTAATCGGTTTCTATTTATCATCCACATAGGAATTATCCGAACGTTAAAAATCATCACATTTCGGGAACGTTGGGTTCGAATAATCAGTGGTGGAATCCTGAAGAGAGATTCCTGGTTACAAATAAATATTTAACAATTTTTCCACAGGGCACTCGTTCGTTTACCAATGTAAACTGAATGTATAGAAGATATATCGCTGCTTTGGTCGAACATGATCACAATTGTGGTTTCATGTTTACTTTTAAAACGGCACACTAGTCATATGTCCGCAAGCATGCTCTGATTTCCCTATCGGCCAAAGGGTCGTTAAAATCAAAACAGATTTTTCAATTAATTATTTCCATATTCATTTATATCCCATAGACTGGGCGAAATATTGCGCATGATAGGACAAGTTATTTTTCAATAAAAATCGGCATAAAAGTTAGCTTTAAATCACAAGTTTAATTTCTCCTAAATTTGTGACAAAATCAAATAAAAATTTGTTCCACGCTCCAATATCTATTTCATTTGCACAATTTTCAATGTCAATATACAAAAACGGTATTTTTATCCAACTCACGAATATACGACACGGCGAGCTCATAATGAGTGACTGCTTGAAGGGTTATGTTTTTATCATTAATTACGGGCACACATTAAAAACCGGTACCCTAAACTTTTACGATTTATGCTTAATTAACTCCAATAACTCCCCAGCCTGTTGCAACTTATTACCAATAACACCTGTGATATATTCCGGTTTTTGGTGACTTCATTAGTCACCCTTATATTCAATAAAACCACTCCGAAATTCCCAATCTGCATTTCACTCCTAATTGGTAAATTAGACCTATTTTTTATAAATCCGGCCGCATTAAAATTGGTAATTAAGTAAACCACATGGGAAAAACACCCGCTCGAATAGAAAGATGATATTGTGAGGCAAATTGGGCTGCGCTGCTGGCTTTTAATTACGGAAGAACTAGTCAGCTTTTGTAGAAATGTCATGGACTGAAAATTTTAAGCAGCGGTAATGAAACTCTCCAAATAGGTTTTTCGAAATAATTTAGGTAAACTTTGCGTAGTTATAAACAAAATTCATATGTGGTTGGTAAATTACTGTTTTCAGGTTCCATTATCAAATAAATAAAATTACGATTCGAATCGTGAGAGTTGAAAATTTGTTTCCTCACGAGTAAAAGTGGTAAAAATATATTTATATATGCCTTTATGAACCACTGCCGCCTAAAATATGCATGATTGCGTAATAACTGCCACATGCTAGCTTCGTTTAAAAAAATTATACACGTTTTAAAATGACAAATCTGAATCCTTTAAAAGACATAATATGATTATTTGACCTCTGACGTATCATTTCGATGTTATCCATGAAACGAAGCTGGAAATTCTTTGAATACGTAATGTTATGTTCAAGCAAAATATTTAAATTTAACTTATTAAACGAGTTATAAACTCGGAGAATATATAAAATTTACTTGACTAATTTAATTTGGTAATCATTGACGCGTTCATCAACGCTGCACATCACCGTGAAATGACTATGCATTAGCGAGAACTGAAAAAGAATGGAAGAGAATTGAAAAATGAAAGAAATATTGACTGCATCAAAGATTTTCCTACGCCATGTCATGACCTCTAGGTATTTGTTGCCTCAGAAATAAAACAAGATAGTTATACTGTATAAGTAATCGAGAATTAATGCCGAGTAAAAGATATTCGAGAGGAGGTTTAAATGCAAAACTTTGGCAGGTGAAAACTACACGCTTTTGAATTCTTTTCGTTCCTTCCGTTATCCTCGCATTGCTTCCATCCAGTTCATTTCTAGAAAATCGCTTTTGCTCTTCTCTGCTCTTCCCTTCCCCCTTTACACACACGCACATATTCCCTCCATATCATTCTGGAGCCTTTAATCGTTCCTTTGGGAAATGAGGAGCGAAGGAGTTGGCAATTTGGCCATCGAAGAAAGAGAGCACTTTGAACTCGCTTCATGAAAAATTTTCTGGTCATTCTAGAGAGAAAGAGAGGGGGAAGGGAGGGGAGAGAAAGGAGAAAAGAGAGATGGAGGAGTGGGAGAGAAATGGAGGAGAGGGAGAGAGAACGTTGTAGAGAGAAATATAGAAGGATAAAAAGAGATGCAGAAAGAGAGAAAAACAGAAATAGAGATATAGATAGGGAACAACCAAAATCCAGAGAAATTGGGCAAACAGGTAAGAGGAAATAGAGTGTTAGAGAGTGGGAGAATGGGAAAGGATTAAGAGTTTACTCCACTTGTCGATGAATAATTCCTGCCTTGACTCTCTCTGTCTCTTTGTCCCTCTTTCCCATTATACCTGGCCATCTCGCACACTCTCCCCCCTCTCTCTCGCTCTCTGTACGGCGCACGGTTTTTGTCGGCTTGTTTTTATCTCGCGACTTTCCATCAACCTCAAAAGAGGCGAATAGACATCCTCTCTCTCTCTATCTAGCTTTATTCTGCTCGAGCTAAGTTCTCCGTTTGTACGTGTGTGGCCGTATTCCAAAGAGCTGCGTTGAATTCACTACATCATGCGACCTATTGGGTTGGGGTGGCACAGTCACGGCCAAATAATAGCATTGTTGTAAAAGAGAAAGAGAGAAATTCCAGTTTTAGTATACATTTTTTCACTTAAACTGCAGACTAACTTCAGATAAATCTGCCCATTCGCTCATACCTAGGCTAATTTGTTTAAACGCTATTCGCGGCTCATTGTAGTAATTAAGGAAGTAATATTGCTATTATCACAATCTATAGCAATTATTGCTCTGCCAATGCATATGATGTGGAAAATTACTTTCGATTTTTAAAGGGTGGGGATGGTTTCGGGCGAGACTCCATCCCAATTTCTCTTTCGTTCTTTTAAAGTGACAGCTTATTCAAACTTAAGAAATTTCCGAATAACAAGGGTGGTATGTCGTTCATAATTTTTAAATACGAAAGATCTAATTCTCAGATATGCTGAATAAAATAATCCTTTTCTAACAACTAGTTTAACTTAAAGAATAACGAGCCAAAATAAATATTATAACTACATAAAAATTAATGGAAATTAGTGCATTGGAAGTGCCAGTTTCCGTTTCAGTGAGCTTTTAATGCTTTCAAAGCAACATTTAAGAAATATGACCAATTTTATCCTTTTATTAATTCATAAAATGCGTATTCAAGAAAAATTATTATATATTCGTAAAGGTGCTTTACCAGACACTCTACTAATTTAAACTGAAAAATAACGTAGTTTTTATCTGTTGTCTTGCAGAATCAATGGCACGGAATTAAAAACCTAATTCCACTTTATACTCTAACATGCTACTGATTAATTCAAAACAACAAATTGAAGGCAAAAAAATATATTTTGGTAAGGTATGTTTAAGAAATAATCTCGTAATTTGAAAGCCACGTTAATTTTCAAATCTGACGAAAATATAACAAACGGAGGATTTTGTAAATCGAAAATTCTCATCTAAAAAACGAGAAGAATTAAAAAAAGGAACTCCAAAGTTGTGCTAATTAGAAGTGCGGAGTGGAAAGGAGCTCCAAAGAGGGGAGGGGAAAGAGTGAGAGTGCCAAAGGCAAAGAACAAGTTTTAATACGTGAAAAAGCCTAAATTTCCGGGTAAGACTAAATTGAAACGGATCGTCACGGAAACTTCCACGTCTTATTTCAACGCAGGAAACCCTCCCCTCCTTATTTTCCTTAACCTCATCTAAAACAACGATGTGTTGCGTGCGGCGTAATCAGTAATTAGTAGTATAGCCGTGGAAAAGAAGGGAGAAGTCAAAGAGAAGATAGGAAGAGAGAGAGAGAGTTGAATTGGAATAGGCGATTTCATTACTGTGTACTCCTTTTTTCTGGAAGGAGTCTGGGGAAGATTGGAGGGGACGTGAGAGATCCGCAGGGGATGGGAAAGGTGAAGGAAATACCGAAGGATAGGGGAGGAGAAGGAGTTCTATAAGAGGAGGTGGTTGACAAAAAGTTTTCAGGTTGGAAAAGGGGAAAAGAAAGGAGCCTCATCTACCCACTCCCCTCTTAACCAGTAAAAAATAATAAAGGCGAGTTTACAGGGGTAAATTAAGAGAGGAGTGGTAGAAGGGAGTGTGGAGGTATCCATTTCTCGCGCACCATAGCCCGAGGAAAAAAAAATTTTAAGCGAGAGAAGTGCGGAATTCTCATGCCCTATTCTCGCCTTCCCTACACCTTCACACAATTTAAAAAAAGGAAAATTCGAGAGGATTAAAGGCATAAAAAGTGTAGTATGGGGATAAAGATAGCGTGTTATTTTTTGGAGTAGATAGGAAGGATTGCAGCACCCATTAAAAATATAAAAAAGGCGTCAGAGTTGGAATCCCCTGTCTGGTCCATAGTGTCCGAAGTGCCGGGGATGAGATAGGTGCAGGAAAAAAGAGAGAGAGGGGAGAGAGAGAGGGGGGGAGAGGGAGAGAGGGGAGGGAGAGGGGAGGGAGAGGGGAGGGAGAGGGGAGGGAGAGGGGAGGGAGAGGGGAGGGAGAGGGGAGGGTGAGGGGAGGGTGAGGGGATGGTGAGGGGAGGGAGAGAGGGGGAGAGGGAGAGAGAGGCGGGAGAGAGGGGGGATGGAAAGAGAGGGGAGGGAGAGAGAGGGGAGGGAGGGAGAGAGAGAGAGGGAAGAGAGAGAGGGGATGGTGTGAGGAGGAGGAAAAGGAAGCCGTTGGGTGTGGAAAGGGTTTATTTAACGGAGGGAGGTGTTTTTTTTCTCCCTCCATCTCTCTCTCTCTCTTTCTCGTTTTCACTTCTGACTGGGAGGAGTTTGGTGGAAGTTTGAGGGAAACGTGAAGAGAAGGAAGGGAGTGACTGCTACTGGGAGGATTTGTGGGGAAGAGGGCGCGGGTAGGACAAGCGGGAGGGATAGGTGAAATGGGCGGGAGGTGGGCATCCCCGACTGGGGATGGATGAGTCTGAGGGAGGAATTGGAGATCTGGAACTCTTTCGTAGATCCAGGTCCATCTGGTGGCTTGGAATAGGACTTATATCTCTCTCTTTCATTCTCTATCTCTCCGCCACTCCGTTGACACGCACCCACCTCATCCTTTATCCTCTCTCTCTCTCTTCATCTCATCTTTCTTTCACTGAAGAAGTTTTCCCGTCTCCCTTTCTGCTTTCCCACCCCGCGCTCTCCTCAGAGTCGGAACGTCCGCTACTCTCCTCCCTACAAATTTACACATCCATGCTCACCACTCAAAACATATTATTCCAATTTTTCTCCGGGATTAGTTCTTCTCCTGATTCCATTCTCTGCTGTACTGGTCCCTTCAGTATCGTCCCTTCACGGGGTAGAAGAATGTTCCTTGTTTTATTTCTACGGTTAGTCTAACACGAAAATTCTCTCGGATATATGAGATTATTATAGGTCGCCCTTTTTCTTCGGGAACAAAACACGCGTAATGTAGGTGAAAATCCACCTGATGGAACTTGTCCGTTGATTAAAACGTTGAAGAGGGGATGAAATTTTATTTGATTCGCACTTTCGCATGGTTTGTTAAAGGTTTAATGGAATGTTGTTTATATGATCAACCGCATTCAATTCACACTGATATTCTGTAATAATTTATGACATATTGGATGTATACGAATTCTTAGTAGGAATGACGAATCAGTTTACTTTTGGAGCGTTATGGCCGAAATGCATGACAAAAAGTATGCTTTGGGACCACAGTAACTGCACTCTAGTCTGTGTTAAGATTAGGGATTGACTAGGCTGATCAGTTGAGTTCATTTTGAAAATTAAATACTTTCTTCCTTGCTTCGTTTTACCGAAGGGATTTTTCTTCTAGAATGGGAGTTCAACAAATTCATTTCACTGATATCAGAACTGCATCGGTCCTTTATTCCTTGACGACGCCATTTCGTTTTGGCTGCAAACATAAATTTCTCTTATTTTCCTCTTTTGTATATCCCTCTCTTATCGACGCTCATAATTGAACTCATACTAGCATAAAAACATTTGAATATGTTTATAAACTCGTAAAAACGCGTCAGATTTGTCTCTTTCCCTTTCTCCATCTCCGTAGCAGTTCTCCTCGGAATTATGCTCGTAAAAATAAAAGTAACAAGGCCCTCTTCTTTTGTTTGGCCCTTAAAATCTTACACGGATGTTGATAGTAAAAAGTTTTCTTCGCATCCGTGGAGGAGAATAAAAGTTTTCTTTCGACTAAGAACAAGAATTGAACTTTTTAATCAACTGCTGTTTTCAACTTCCTTTTTTCTCAAAAACTATATTCATTGAATCGTTATCTCCGGATGTAGAACTGGTTTTCTGTACTTGAGAAATTCCTGTTTCTGTATGAATGCACAGAAACCTATCCCAAATTCTATGTACATATTATATGAAGGTACTAACCTCTATTGATTAGATATCCTATTTCCTAATTAATGGGTTTTCGTTAATTTTTATTAGTTTCTTTTTTCAGAAAAGCGTCTATGACTTACGTTGTTTATTAGATGCCAACAAATATATTCCTCTCAAAACTCTCTCCGAATTAAAATGTACACATAAATATACAGAAATTACTGAAATGTAAAAGTTTTATCATAGGTTTTCCGAAAAATAATAAAAAACAAATGCTTGTTTGATTTGTTTG
Organism: Tanypteryx hageni; assembly: GCA_028673005.1. NCBI lineage: Eukaryota > Metazoa > Arthropoda > Insecta > Odonata > Petaluridae > Tanypteryx > Tanypteryx hageni. Next base: position 49,380,590 of record CM054116.1, read on the forward strand.
CACTTCTCACGCACACACATGCTAAACCATTCTTTTGGATTGCAGTGTTCTATCGAATAGTAATTTCCAACTGAGTTTGGGAAAACAAACATCATCAATTGAAATCGCCAAATATTTTTAGGTGTTAGTGAAGAAACGATCGAGTCCCATCGCGCCATCTATTTTTGCAGGGGATGCGTTAAAGCTTTTGATATTTTATCTCATCTCAGTAGGAAATTTGATATATGTATATATATATATATATATATATATATATATATATATATATATATATATATATATATATATACATACTTTCTTCACTGGCGGCATATGTTTTCAATGCTCCCATTATGAGCGCGATCGTAAGACTTCTTCCTTAACGACTCGTGCAACCAAAATCTCCATTAAGAAGGGATGAAACGGAGGTGGCGAATGGGCAGAAAAAGGGGATTGTAGAGGGGTGTGAGGGAGGGTGAGGAGAGGAAAAGGGGGGAGGAATTCTTCTATAGCCGAGCAACACCACGCACTCTTGGCACCGTCGCCACCATCTCTTCTCTTCCTCTTTCTCTCCGTCTTTTTTTACCTATCTCTCTCTCTATTTCCTCCCTCATTCTCTCTCTCACACACAGGCATAGAATGCGGGACCCCATCCCATAGTGGGCGTTATCTCCAGCGCTCTGTTTTGCACATCCGCCGCCTCCCATCGTTTGGCGCCACCTCCGTCCCTCGCTCCCCCTCTTTTCCCACCAATTTTGTAAACATCCTCTGAACCCCGTCTTCTTACCCCTTCTCACCAAAACTCATCCCTCCATCCCTTTCTGCCACGCACACACACACCACGGAAGCTCTCACATCCTCACCATTGTGACATAACAGAGAGAGTTTGGATGGAGTAGTTAAGGGAAAGCTTCGAGTAAAGAAAATTAACGTTGTCGAACGTTGAATGCTCTCCTTGAGAGTGTGTGCGTGTAAAGAGTGCGGGATAGGAGAAAGAGGGTCCAGGGGTATTACGACGCGAGCGACTCTGGTGGTTGTATACGCGCGAAGGCGAGATAAGTATAGGGCTAAGGGGTGTTTTCGGAAGTGAAACTATCTCTGGAGTGGAGGAGAGGGTTGAAGGTGTCTAGGGATATAGGAGGTCAGGAGAGGAGGAGAGGCAGGGATGAGTCCAAAACCGGGATGGGTAGCAAGACTTAAGTCGCACGGAACGGTGATTCAAGATGCTTGGAATAATAACATTAGGCCATGGACGGGGGATGGCCGAGGGAAGAAAGGGGGCCAGGATTAAGGGATAAGAGACGTGGAAGTGGGGGAGGGACCACGGCGGTGGCGAGCGTCTGGTTAGTGACGGTGTCCCCGAATCCCTCTTTCGCGCACTTTCCCTCCCATTTTCATTTTCGCCCATTTTTTCGTACTCTCACGCTTCTCTCCCTCTTGAGTAAGCTCTCTCCGTGCCAGGGGAGTGAAAGAGCCCACATCATCCCCCACCCACCCTCCCCGCTTAATTGGAGCAGTTTCTGGCGACGCACTTAGGCTGGCGAGAATCGGCGGCTTCGGGGAGAATGGCGTGGAAGGAAGGAAGTTAAGAGATGAGCCTCGTCCGGAGTGAACTTCCATGAGGGCTTTTTTCAAACTCTAAAGAGCGAGTTTTTTTATTAAAACCAGACACTATTGATTTCGACTCCGCTCGCAAAACTGCCCATATATATTCAGTGTGACGAATGACGAATTTCCTGCTTCTAAAACTTTTGAGAAATGCGTCTTTTATAATTACTATATGGTCAGCATAATGAAATGAAGTTAATTATCCATCTTAACGATGTGGAATTCATTGCCCGCTCCTCTAAGTTTGGTGATCCCATTTCTAAAGCAAAAACATCTCAGTTGATCTTGAATATTCTCAACATGGCAATTTTATCGTAAGCCGAAAGATTATCATCAAAACTAATAATCTTTAGGTAATAGAACAAGTCCATTTGTCTTATATGAAAATCTGATTGGTATCTTTAAGCCTAGAAAGATAATGTCATAATAATTAGGATGAGAGGTGGCACCGTTGCTGGATTCCTCCTCTTTCTTTTAGGAAACTGAATTCAGCCTTAACTACGACATTAAATTGATTATTTATTATTTTTAAGATTTTTATGCAAAACAACAAAATATAGTACTTTTAGGTCTTTAAAATTAGTAAGTTTATCGAATAAAAGTATTCATGTGTAAAAAATACTACTGGTTAAAAATGCTGGCTACCATGTATAAGTTTAAAGAGTCGTAAAGAACTGAACCTATTCTCATAAATTTAGTGTTATGATCATGACTGTACCAAATGATTATTTCTAATGCATTTATTTTCAATCAACCCGTTATTGTAATGGTAAAGTAAACGTTGGACCAACAATTTTGTTACATATTTCCTCTCAGACTGAGCGTATGTACGTATAAAGTTAAATTAATACACGAGATATCCGCGAGATTTTATGAATTTTATGTTGTCAGTTAAGGCAGTATTCCCGCGCGCACAAAACTTCAACGCTTATATTTTCGACGTTCAATCAATCACATGACACTTTCGGCACATTGTTGATCGAATCGACCATTTCTTGTTATAGATTGCGAGCAATTAAAGAGGAGGAACCAGAAAGGGAATATCACCTGCACAAATTTCACTCGTTGAAAAAAGAGGAAAATCATCTTTTTTTAATCGTCGCACTTCAAAGTGAAGGTCGCAGTTTGGGAAATGTATTCCAAACAATTCCTCGCTCCCGCATTATTGGAGGTTAATAATGAAGTCGGATTTATTCTTTCTCTTTCTCCGTTCTGTTTGCACAGGCGCCTAACACTCGCGCATATTCATATACATGTATATAGGCGTAAATCAAATTTAAAGCAGAGGCAGCAGATCGCCGATCGCAATAAATCCCCGAGGGGGAGAGAGAGAGAATGGAGGGGTGAGAGGAGGAATAACAATGAATGAAAAGCAAAGGGTGGGTGGAGAAAGAAGCAGGAGAGAGAGGAAGGGAGATACAGATTTCAGTGGCTAGAAAGGATATGAAGAGGAATATGAGGGAGGAAAGGATGAGTAAAGAAAGGATGTAGAGAGAATATGATTATATATATATATATATATATATATATATATATATATATATATATATATATATATATATATATATAAAGAGAAAGAAGGATAGAGTAGGGAATGAAAATATATTTAACGAAGGTCCCATTATCAGTTACGAGCGCTTTGGCGTTCCACATTAAAGTTCCCATCGGAAGTTACTCGAGATGCTGCGAGATATTAATGAAATTCGATAATAAAAACCTTTTAAGCGTCGTGAACTAAATAGAAAAGATATTTCGCTCCATTATTTTAAGTAACGGGCATTTAATTATCCGTTTTGAATTCATCGATTCGCTTTCATAATAGCCCCAAGGCCGTAGTGTTGCTAGTAATAGGGGAAAAAGAGTATAATAAGAGTAACATGGAGAAATGGGAGATAAATAGATAGATAATCGTCTTTATCAGGGCAAAATTTGGACCATAAGGTCCATTCCTACATTTAACCCTAAAAAAGCTACTCAAGAGGGAATCGAACTCGCGCCCTCACGTTTCGGACGCACCTACTATGCGCTCACCGCCAACAAATGCTTAAAGAGATAGAATTTTGCGAGGAATGAAAGACAGGAGCGATCAAGGCACTTAGGACAAGCTGAAAGAAAGAGAAAAAAATGCGAGAGGAATACGAATAAGACAGAATAAAACGAAGAAAGAATAGAGAGATGAGAGCAGTTTAGTTCCACCTAAAAATAAAGACAGAGATAAAGCGAAAAGTGAGAAACAAATGGGGCGATTGAGAGTCGATAAGGAAAAGGACGAACCTAAGGGTAAGGAAAAGGATTGCAGGGCCTGATGGAAAAACGCCAAACCTCTCGCAAAAGAGAGAAAATGGAAGTTAAAATGTGGAAGAGTGAAAGAGAGGAATGAAGAGTGGAGTTGTATAACATTTTAATTCGCGCGCGCGTACTCAAACACGCAGCCGTCATCGTCGTTCTGTCTTTTGATATGACGTAACTTGGGGCCGGAACGTTTTTTTTTTTCCGCCCAACTATTGGTTTCGCGATCACCGGCTCTCGTCTATTTGGGATGGTAATCAGTTTACACACACTCGGTCGCCGCCGCCGACCGTTCGATACGTCGGAATTCCGGAACGTTGATTTCATACGCCAGTTCATTTCCACTTTCCAGGGAGAACAGTCATCGCCGTCCTTTCTCTCCTCTTTTTCTCCCTCCTCTCCTCTCCTCTTTCTTTCGCATCGCCATGCTTCTTTATCTGTTCCTTCTTTTCGCCCATTCCATCTTCACTCCGCATCCCTCTCACTCTCGCCCCAAATCATCTATCCTCCCCCGTCTTCCACGCCGTCTGCTGGCTCCGCCCCTTCTTACGCTCCATCACGTCCTCAGTGCAAAGGATATTGACAAGCGCTCCAAGAGATGGGGAAGAGTCGTTGGCCTCGAATGAAAAAAATGGCCGGTGTCGAAGAATCGCGGATCCGATAAAGAGAGGGATGGAGAGAGAAGTGGGTGGGAGAAGGGTTAAGGGGTGGGAGAAGGGTTAAGGGAGTGGGATAAGGTTGAAGGGGTGGATGGAGGGTTAAGGGAGTGGGAAGAAGATGAAGGAGATGGGAGGAGGGAGGGGTGAAAGAAAGTAGGCTGGCCGAGAGGATGGGAAGAGGAGTGATTGGGGGAGGGAAGGAGGATGGTTCGCGGGGTAAGGGATAACGTATTCCGCTTGGATATGGGCGCGATGCTTCAAGCAGCAATCGAATCGGTCGGGAATCGGATTCGTCAAGCGGTTCTTGTCGCATCCGACGGTTTAGATCTTCCGGGATCGGTCGTTTCCTTTTCGATGAGGATTTTTCGGGACTTGATTTTTATTATTCAATGCACCTGGACATAAATATTTGTGCGTTGAATAATAAAACAAAAGAATTTCTCCAGATCTTAAGCTGAATATTTTCGGTTAGTTTTTTTAAATCTTTTTTATAATAAATTGTAAGAAAGAAACCATTTTTGTGACAATATTCATGATATTCGCATTGTTCCAATTAAAAAAATTATAAGGCATGCTTTCATCTTAGCAAAAACTTTTCAGATTAAAAATCTTTGATGCCTTATAATCGGCAAAAAAAACTTGTGGTAATTTTCATATGCAAATATAATTTTTTTAATTATCATCTTTGATAACTGTTATTTTATTAATGTTTTGTTCTTTCCTAGGTCACGATGCGTTTAAAATTGGTAATGATTAAGAATAGAAACGTCATTACTATCGATCGAAAAATAAACAGCATGTATCAATGGTAGGGCCCACCAAAATTTCCGTCGATACTATCTATCTATATTTTGCGCCACGATATCTGGTCGAAAAAAATGCCAGACCTCCAATGTACATCTCCCGGCACAAAAGAAGTTCGTCCGGACAATGATTGCCCTTCCCCTTTCATCGAGCCCCTCCCCTGCCCCCACTCTCACTCAACAATGGCCACACCAAATTGCTTTGCGATAATCGGCAATCGATTAGCAATCAGTCGAATACCCTCTTTTGACTCCCACCATTTTCCTCCGCCCTCCCTTCACTCCCACATCCTCTACAGAACCTCTCGCGCACACTTTCAATCGGTGGAAACCAATACTTCACGAAAAGAAAGAGAGAGAGGGAAAAAGAGAGAGGAAGAGCCAATCCCACATCCGTTCCAATGATAATCTCCAGCGGACCCTATTGCCCGCAGTGATCGCCCCCAATCGAAGCGGTGCCTACACAAGAGTTCGAGGGTCTCTTATCCGATTGTTCCCAAGCGACCATTCAGGCTCTTTTCGGCGAGTTCTTTCATTATCCCTCTTTCTTTACGTGAATTGTTTATCGATACAGAACTTTTTTTACGAGAAACGATGAGGAAAGATCTTCCTAAATTACAGTGTTTTTAGCAATGTGGAGATTAGGTTTGAAGAGGTGAGGAGAGGGAGTCTAAAGAGAAATGAGAAGAATAGAGAGGTTTATAGGAATGGGTTTCCCATATTTTTGTTCTAATAAAGGTCCTTATGCCACTTGCCTTTAAAATTCCGTTTTTATATCAAGTGGAAAGGGAATGTACGACAAGAGGCCGTAAAATGAAAGAGAGAGAGAGAGAGGTAGAGCTGAGGGAAAATGAGGGATAAGAGGAGAGTCATGGTGAAGAGAGGAAGAGATAGAGAGGGCAAAAGAAAAGTCAGAAATAGAGAGGGAGTTGATGTGAGGGAACGGATGAGATAGAAGGGAGGAGAAAGAAAGAGAGAATGGGTTGGCGGGGGAAAGCGGGTGAGGGAAAAGAGAAAGGGACTGTCCCATTTCTTTCCTCTTAAGATAACGTCCATAACGACTCTCCGAGTATAAAGCAGAGCATATAGTGCTCAGAAGACCAACAGCTCAGAGAAAAGAACGTGGTGACCACAATGGAGGAGAAAAATAAGACGCTTGAGAAGCTGAATCGCGATAGTATATGCCTTACTATTTGTCTCTTATCATAAGTCCTATGTCACAATAAAAGGGAATGTTTGAAGAAGACCCTAGTTTTAATCTAAGTTTTAATTAGGCGGAACAGCATTTTATATTAAAGTCAAATCGACTCGCTCCGTTTGTGAGGTTGATTCACAGTATCTTCTCGTACAAATGACAGCTGTTTTTATTAGGGTATCAATATGGTTGACTCATCTTCAAACGCGCCAGCAATATTTTCCATAAAGATATTTCTTCACCCCAAAATATGTACTTTTCAAATTTTAAGTCCCCGCTTACTGCGGTTGAGTTCAGTTGTTTATAACCACTTTCATGTGTGATATTTTTCTTCTGGTTCGATTTTCAAGAAATATCAAAATTAATTCTTCATTGATTCTAAAATAATTAATTTAATGTGTGAATAAAGGGCTAGAATTAATATTATTATTATTATTTGGACCCTGATATTATTCCTCAATTCAATTGTTCACAATATGTGAAAACTAAAATGCTCGAATGTCTGTTTCATTATCACAATTTCAGTATCTTATAAAGGTAATGTATTGTTTTTCGAAAATAGATACTTTAAAGAAATTTTCTTTTCATCTAAATGTATGCGGTAATCCAAGTAAATCCTAAAAATATATAGCAGTCAACAAGGTTGACCATTTTAATTACCGTCAACGACTGCGTTAATAATTGGGATTATTACTGTTCAACCCTTATATTTTCACAATCTTATATGATTTACGAATTCGGAAGAAGGTGTGCGGCATTTCATGCCGCGCTGTAATGTGCCCAGGGCGTCACTCATTTAATTATAGCATTTGGTGAGCTTAGGTGGCCGCATGAAAGCTATCACTATCCGTGGTGACCAACACTCAGATCACACGCACACTAGCCGGGGAGTGAAAATCTTAATGTGATCCGGGTTTTGCTACTTGCTCCCTCCTCCCATCTAAACTGTCAGAGTGTCTTCCCAATGCGGACGCTTGCTTTTAAAAACAGGCGATTGTCTTATATGAGTGATGCTATGATTTGGGTCCTACTCTCATCTCTCCTTTGGACCTCAATATGGACGCTGCCGAGGTCTTCCGTTCCCTTTCCTCCGCCCGCTCCCTCCCCCTTCCCTATCCCTACCGGCAGAAAGATGCTTCGGACACGGCGAGTTTGCCCTTACCCTCTTCCGGCCCTCTCACTCACTCCTGCGTTATATTCGGTTGATGAAGTGCTTCTGAGAGAACACCTCCCAGAGAGAATGTGCTCTCCAGACGGTGTGTGTAAGTGATCCATCAAGGCTCCGAGGTCGAAGTTCTAATTATGTTACGCAGGAGAGACTCTTCTATCCCTTCTTCCTTCCCCCATTCGCTCCATTCCCTCACTTCCCTATCTCCTAATTACTTCGCTCAATCTCGGACTTTCGTGCACACATCTTCAAACTACTACATAAAATCACATTTCCCAAGAGAACTTCAAGTTGAAACGCCTAGGAAATGGATCCAGCGATCATTATTTTGAAACGTTCGACGAGAGAATCCATTTTCAAAATTCACGTGTTTTTTTTTAATTCCATGAATTGTCTCGTGCGTCAGTGTTTTATTGAAAAAATATGCTAATGTATAAACGGGAAAAATCCAACTCTAACAAAGGTAAAAATCTGTAATGGATTTTAAAAACATGAATATATATTTCAAAGCAGACACCTTCGCGCAAAACATTATATTACAGCATATTAGTATATATATAGTTATTATATATAAGCATGATAAAATAATTTTTGACGTTATCCAATTAGGTACTCATCTTCTAGCTTTTAAAAATACCCTATCTTACCCTATCTTACAATCCCTTGAACGAGATGATTGAAATTCTTCGCTGTTCGTTTAGAGCACATCAAGTTTTAATTATAAAACCTCGCGGAAGACTTCAGTAGCTTTTTGAGAATAAAAACAAGACACTAAGATAAGTCCATTAAAAACTCCACAACAATAATTTTACCTCATCAAAGCATCTTCAGAAAAATAATTTTATTAGGCGCAAACATCCATCAACTTGCATCCTTTTTGGAAAAATACATTTAAGTTTTCTGGATTAAATTAGAACTTGCTTTACAACATTTTTCTAGTCAGAGAGGGAAATTTTAAATATGGGAAACGATAAAATGGATCCATAGCAGCAAGGAGTCGACATATAAATTTAATGGAATAAAAATTGAATAGGTGCTCCAATTGGCTATTTAAAACTAAATAGATAGAGGACGCACACAGATAAAAAATAGATTATGTCTACGCAGAATAAAAAGCCAGAGACGACAAGGATTTGAAGTGTTTCGCTTTTTCCGTTATCACCGCCATCATCGCTGAGTCGGTTTGACATACGTATCGGAGGAATAGCGAGAAAAAGGAATTAATCGATCAGCGCCCACAAAAAAACGCGGAATGATTGACGCAACCACATTTTTTATGTTATTTTCAAAGTATTAAAAATGTAATACTTTGCAACTTTAATAATCATAACAAATGATTGTTTCATTGCCTCACCAATAGGTACTGGACGTATTGTCTATTTTTAAAAGTCAGAAGTGTAAAAATCTGTTTAAATTTCCAGTTCTGCAAAATGTTAAGCTAAAAACATATCCCCTCCTTATCAAAATAAATTCAACCAAATTAACCTCTGCATTGTGAAGAAGGTAACTGATTACAACATACAATGCTTGGGTCATATGAACTGCATACTGATATCATTTGAATGGACAACTTTTTCTCAATGCAATTAATTAGCATAACAATTAAAATTAAAAATTTATATTAAATAAATGCTATCCAATTACATTGTACAATGCGAATTTAATTCAGTGTGTGCAGTAATTAATCAAACTGTCTCGTTTTACAATACGCTGATCCGTATGTATAGCTAAAACTTTTTCACTTCACAGTGCGCAGTAGGCACATTTACGGAAGGACGAGTCGATCCTTGAGGCGGGACCGCCTATAGGTGTGGTGGTATTTAGGTGTGGGCATTTGATGCGCGAACTTGAACTCGTGCGAACCAAAATTGTGTTACTGCGCCTAGGCTCTGACCTTGGTTCCCCCTTAAAGTGCCCGAGAAAGAGTGGACACATTTCAAACATTTTATTGAGAAGATGAGCAAAGCTAGAAGAATGCATTCTTCACCACATGAAACAAACTCGGATAGATTTTTCTCCCCTTTTTCCCATTTTAACACACTTCAACCTTAGCTCCCCTTGTTTGCTCGCGCAATGACCATCCGGTATTCAAATGTCGGGAAAGCTGTATCATATATTTCAGGTGGGATTCCTTTTACAGTATGAAGGATGCGGTCTTTCAAATCTTGTAAAGAAGTAACTCGTGCTCTTTACGTACTCCTAGAGGAAATAGTCTATGGGCGTTAATCCGGCGATCATGGAGGCCATGCAACGGACCCGCCTCTTCCGATCCATCTTCCAGGAAAATTTGTGTTCATGCGGATATCCATGCGCGCTGGATAGAACAAGTAGCGTATGTAAAACTTTCTAAGCTCCGCTTTCATGTGGTGAAAACCATACTCTTGTAGCTTTATCCATTTTCTCACTAAAAATGTTTATATGTGTCCGCTCTTTCTCGGACACCCTGTTCATTAGAGCCCTGCGAAGCATCGATATTCAGTTCAATTTTGAGTCGGGAATGAAAATTCGATTCAATAGTTCTGACTCCGATTCGATATTTTCGAATCTATATTACTTCCGGAAAACAGATTTACAATATCTTATCGCAAAGCGTCTCATGAGACGATCATGAAGTTACAAAGTTACGGCATATTTGCTTTTCAACAAGTATTCTTGTGAAGACGGAATAAGGTTGAGGCTAAGGTTGTAATTTAATTGAAATGGATATGTACAGCAGAAATGTGTAAAATTGTGATGCTACCTTTGCTGTAAGACTTCTTTAAAGTTTGTGTGGGCAAGTAAGGTTTACCTTTAATTTTATGAAAAATAGATTTTTCTATTTAGAGTGATGACATTTATGGGTGTAAATAAATGTTTGCGTGAATATATTTTGCTGCTATATTTGTTGGTATTAATTTACTTCAGGTAATTATAGGGAATTAGGTTAGGTAGCTAGGTTAGAATACATTATAAAGTTATAATGTTAACGTTGAGGCAAATTCATGCGTAGGATTCTTCCTGATTTACAAAAAAAATCTAATTTTTTTGTGTAAGGAATAAGTTTGTCCCTTGTTCTCAGAAAGATTTACTTTTATACTCATTACTAATTGTGTGTAAGAGCACTCTACATTTATAAATTAACCGTTTATTTTTTCCTTAGAATTTAATTCAGTTTATATGTGTATATATATATATATATATATATATATATATATATATATATATATATATATATATATATGGAACTGGAATATGAGGAAAACATTGAAGAAGATAACTTAGGACGAAGTATTATGGAGAGCAAAATGGAAAAAGCGATAGTGGAACTAAAGAAAGGGAAAGCCACAGGCAGCGATGGAATACCGGCTGAAGTACTTAACTCATGGTATGAGGACTAAAAGCGATCACGAAATTAATTAATAAGATTTACGACATGGGAGAGTGTCCTCGGGGTTTCCTAGAAGTAAAAATGATCCCTCTAAAAAAAGCCAAAGGCAATGCTGTGTAAAGACTACAGAACGATAAGCCTTCTGTCACACACTTCGAAGATCATCACGAGGATTCTTAACAAAAGCCTGGAGAAAAAGACAAAATAAATGCTAGGGGAAGATCAATTCGGTTTCAGAAAAGGACGTGGAACTAGAGATGCTATAGGGTTAGTTAGAATAATATCAGAAAGGGCACTAGAGTACAGTCAAGATATCTGCGTATGTTTCGTAGATTGGCAGAAGGCCTTAGTTAGAGTAAATTGGGTAATGTTGATGAAGATATTAAATGACATAGGTGTAGACTGAAAAGACAGGAGACTGATCAGGAATCTATATGTGAATCAAGTTGTAAAGGTCAGGTTGAACAATGCGGACACCTGCGGAGTAAATCTCGGTAGAAGAGTAAGACAGGGTTGCTGCCTATCGCCGACCCTATTCTATATATATGGAGAAAGTCTAATGCAAGAAGCTTTAGAAGGCACGGGAGATTCCAAAATTGAAGGAAGAGAACAGTAAAATACGCGAATGATCAAGTACTTCTAGCAAAAAAGGAAGAGGAACTCCAGAAAATGATAAATAGTCTAGTAATAACAGGTATAAAATACGGTATAGGAATAAATACAAAAAAATCAAAGGTCATTCGAATATCGGGTAAAGAAGAGAATCTGAACATTAGTATTGGAGCAAAGCCTTTATAACAAGTTTCAGACTATAAATACCTTGGAAGCATCATAACAAGAGAAGCAAAATGTACGGATGAGAACAGGACTAGAATATGAAAAGCAAATGCGCCTTTCAGAAGAAAGAAACAACTACTTAAGGGGAATATAAGTGAAGATATCCGCAAGAAGTTTATAAAATGTAAGTGATGATATCCGCAAGAAGTTTATAAAATCGAGGACAGCTTTTTACGGCGCAGAAACATGGACGCTTAGGAAAAATGTCATAAAATACTTGGCCATCTTTGAAATGGGGACTTGGAGGAGAATGCTTAAGATAAAATGGGCAGATAGGATTAAAAATGATGAATGGCTACGAAGAGTAGGAGAGAAGTAAATTATTATACAGACTATTAGAAAGAGGAAGGCAAACTGGGTTGGACATTACCTGACGAAAGAGAGTATGATTTAAAGACATGTTAGAAGGAAAACTAGATGGAAAAAGGGAAAAAGGTAGGAAAAGGTTTCAGCTGATAGACGATTTGAAAGGGAAAGAGTCATCAAGATATTAAAAGGACAGCGGAAAATAGGAATATATGGAGGATCAGGATTAACTATGAACAATCACGGACCTGTCTACGGACAGACTACCGATGATAAGACCGCAGGGACAAAATGCAACCACAATACATTTTGACTTACCTACGAATCAAACAAGAAAAAGTTTGCATCAACTTTGCTCATTTAAGGGTTTTGACTCTGCCGAGCTTAATGGTCGCCCTTCTTACAGAAAAAAATAACCACGGCTATCTCTCTTTCCGAATCAGAAGTAATTTTACACGAGGATAAAAACGAAGAGGGGCGAGAAACTTTGCCGCCGCGGGCTCATATTTACCAGGTTGCTTTGCGCTGCGCCATCCGAGACTCGTGTATTTTTTTATCTACCACAATTGCTCCGTGTTTATTGAAAATAATGACCAAGTCGTTAGCGAAATCGCCTATAGGCGGCAATGTTCCAGAAGGCGGCAGAATCAGTGTCTCGCCCTTTCCTCGTACGAGGTGTTCGGGTCACGTAACCGAAAGGGGTGAATGTGTGCGTATGTGTGTCTGTGAGATAGATAGTGAGAGAGAGGACCGCGAGCTGAGGAAGAACGAAAAAAGAGTTTCTCATGCTATTTCGCGCCCAAGGCGGGTCATTGAATTGGCGGATGGGAAACAAAGTTGCACTCGTAATGGGATGGATAAATACCCTTAGTGCCCTGGTCTGCCTTATTTTGAAAAGAAAAATAAATAACGAACTTTTAACCTCTCTCTAGCAGATTGTGCCTCGCCCTATCTCAACACAGTCTAGATTTTTTATTCTCTATACAAAGCCGACCATCGAGAGAATAAAATGGCAGTCTAAGAAACCATTAGTACTCGTCTCGTTTTTCAAATCATATGTTAAAATCTCCAATTCCAGAATCTCCCCCAAGAGTGTGGTCGCTGTTTCTTTTCTGTAAATGACTTCATCTCAAATTTTTATATATATACACACATTTAATGTGGGGAGAGTGTTGGAAACTCAAGCATACTGTACTAGCATTTTAATTCGGCATATATTACAATATTATTATTGTTTATAAATAGAAACATCAATTTTCGGTTCATGAGTTTGCGCCCGTTCAGCACGGCGCCCGGGGTCAACTGCCCTCCTATGCTCCCCCCTCGCTATGCCACTGATATATATATATATATATATATATATATATATATATATATATATATATATATATATATATATATATATATATATACATATATATATACATATATATATACATATATATATAATACTATATTATCAACCGGAATATTTACATCGCCTTTAAAATACAAAACGGAATCACTGACTCATCTTTCTAGATAGGCGCGAGATCGCTAGGCGATATTGATTTGCGACTCGAGAATTCTGAAAGTGTGGTTAAATTTTATGGAGGTAAAACTGATTAACAATTCTCAATAATTTCTTTGCGTATATATTTCAAACATTGTGGGTGGCTTCTGAGGTCAATTTCGATTTCAGTTCAAAAGTCTTCGATTGGGACCCTTAGAAATAAGTATATTTTTCAATGATACCCGTCATGTGAAAGTGTTCTTCGCCAAATGTTGTTTACGTTATCTTCATCATCATTTAGCATAGGTAAATGACCGCTTCTTTGTGTTTGGGCACTCAATCTATATATCTTTCCCCTTTCGCAATAAGCTGCCGACTCTGTTAACACTTACTCTTTCGCGACACTAGACGCTATACCCCCAGATACGCGAGGCCCCCAGAGGCGCGAGGCTTCCAGAAGCGCGAGTCTTCCTGAAGCGCGAGGCTTCCAGAGGCGTAAGGCTTTAGGCAGTCGCCTAGATCGCTTTGCCCTATATTCACCCCGGCTTTTAGTAAGAATTATGCAGTTAAGTAAGCAGCTCGAATATCTATTAGATAGTTGCAAATGTCATGCTCGTAGTCGTTAAATTCTTTTAAATGCACCCATCTCTCACTTTGAGCTTTTCCAGAAAAGACTGTAAAGCTAAACCGTGCAATGTGTGTTAGGTTTTCCTATGAGAAAACACGTTACGTTTGAGAGCCGTATTGAGCTTAGCATGCAAAAATGTAATACAAGGCATTCAGTAGTGCTTTCCTACCTCCTTTACTTAAACTCTTTAGTCGAACTGAAATGCCTTCAGTGTTCTGAAACCGTTTCAAGGCTGTGCAAAGTTGTTGACTTCGAGTCAGTTCTTTAAAATAAAACCGTGCTAAACTCAAAACGTGAAGCGAAACCGTTCAAATGGTTCAAATCCGGCGGAGGTCGGATTTTTCAACCTGGGGTCGTCCCGTCCTCTACTTGTGCGATTTGAGGAGACTTCCAGTCAGCGCTCCGTCCTTCGGAAGGGACGTTAAGCAGTTTGGCCCTCTTGGTGCTCTTCGTAAAGAGTGGGCTAATGCCGGAACCGGGTTTCTCTCCTCCCTTGTGTGTTCAGTGTGGAAAAAGTAATGGCTATAATAATCAAAGAGGTTGATTAGCCAAAAATTCCATACAAACAAACAAGAAACCGTAAAATTTAATAGATGGTATAAGCAAAGTAAATTAATTGCTATCCATTGGTTAACAAAATTTAAATTTAAAATTTCATTTCCAGAAACATGGTGAAATAACTCGAGTAGGTCATTTTCAGCCCAATGTAAGTACAGTTTCCATTATCATAAAAGACTAAATTAAGCCTTGTTGTGAGAGAATCCATCCAATAGAATGTTTTCGCAAAATTCTTATAAGCTTGACGTCGTATTTTCAAATTTATAGGAAAAGGAACATTTATTTTGCTCAGCAACTTCTGAAAATACGTTATTTTACGAGTTAAAGCGAAACATTTATTTTTCATTAGAGCATTTTCAATTGCAACGACCAATTCGAGCGTTATTGAATGATTTACTTTACGTATTGGATCACGTTTACACTACACGCCAAATTAGTATCAATGCCATAAAAATCGGAAAGTAATCACCCGCATAAAACAAAGATAATAAGGATCTACAGTAGTGTACTGCCTGAAATGGTCGAGTTTTGATTACCGTAGAGCGTTTCAAAAGTCAGTTGGCCATCTTCCACGAATTTACGAAAATTAATGACGCGTTCATCCGGACGAAAATTTCATCTCGCCGTGAATCGAGTTTATTACGGCAAAATCGTATACGGTCCAATTAGTTCGGCCCAACCGTACGGCGTGAGATGTTTTTCAAACGTTCCGCGTCCCCTCTCTCATTCTCTTTCCCTCTGTCTCTCTCTCGGGCGACCAGTACTGCGGAAGGTTTGTAAAACGAGGAAAGGAATAAGCAAAACCTTATCTCTCTCTCACACACACGGAACCTTTGAATACCAAAACCTGCACTTTATCAACAAGAATGGAGCCGCTTTCCCGTGGTAATTAGTAGGCACGTCATAGCTCCCGAGATTTTCGCGGAACAACTTTGTCGTTCAAAGCAATTACCCAACCAACCGGATTATTCTCCTCATATAACCTGCTTTTCGACCCGCGAGTACTTACGCTCTGTGAGAGGTGTTCCAAGGCTTTCCCCCTCCCCCCTCTCCAACTCCCACTCGCCCCTACTTCACCCCAACCTTTTCCAGGTCTGACCGTTTTAAACTACCCCTCTCCCGTCATCCCTTCTTCCGTTGCTTCCCTTTCCCAATAACAGGGCTTCCTCGAGAGACAGAGAGAGAGTGAGAAAGAATGTCTCCCAGACGACTGGAGTGAAATCCATGGGGACCACACGCCCTACCTTCAAACCTCGCATTATAATTATTTCTCGCATACCGCCTTCGAGCAAAGCAGTGCCTGGCGAATACTGAAAGATACGGGATACTCGCTTTTGTGCAAATAAGAGGTTGGCGTCGGCAGGAAAACGTGTAGTAGAGGTTAACAAACTCATCAGCGCGAATAGCACCAAGTTGTTTTATATAATATCGAGCTAATCACCTTCGCATTAAAAAAATGAAGGAATAACGAGAAAAAATGAACCAATGGCCAAGTTGTTGAAATAAAATATCTCTACATCAACCATTAAATTGTGATCAGCCGTCATCAGTGGCAAGTAACGTAATCTATTATCGACTACTTTGTGTCAACATTTGGTTTTCCTCATGTACTTACCGTTGTGGCGAAGGCTTTGGCGGTGTTTGATGACTGGATGCATGGTTTTCGATGAACCACCGCATGTGCTGACTTTAATGGACCACTGTCGTCCATTAAAGTCAGCACATGCGGTGGTTCACCGAAAACCATGCATCCTGTTCTTACCGTTATTGGAGAGATTTTATCTTTTGCTTTTAGCCATTATGAAAGGCCGATCTCCATCGTAATAAGTTATTACCTAATATCCTTTGGTACAATTAAAAAGAAAACGACTCGGCACATTAAATTATTTGTCTACACTAGCATGATTTTAAACATCCTAGAAGAGCACCACTAGACTATCTAAGATCGTGATCGTGAGCACCAGGTTGTGAACCCCTGAGGCAGTGAAAAGAAAGACAGGATCGTGGAGTGGGTGGTTGGGGAACAACGGACTCTTCGCATTCATATTTTTTTCTGGGCATAATACACAAAGATGAGTAGAGACGGTTGGCTTCCGGCGTTGCAAGGAGACGCGCCTTCCTTTTTTTTATTTTTGCAGAAGGAATGTTTTTCGCGTAGGGAAATGCGAGGGGAGGATAAAAGGAACGAGAGAAGACGAAGCAAGGGGTGTTTATTTATTCTTTACCAGGCGCGGGATGAAATCGATACCAGGTGGGCGTAGGAAGGCATCTATAACGCTTTATATATATAAGGATGGTGTCTTTTCGCTGGAACTTCAAGGGTTGAGTTTTATTTTGCCTGAAGGATGGGTTACGTTCTTTCTATTTTTCTCCGGGAGATTGTTTTATTTTTTGTGTTTCTCTTTCGCAGTGGATAAATCTCCATCGAGGAATAAATCTGCCAGAGGCTCTTTCGAAATAATTTTCTTTCTTCTTTCCGTTTCTAAGGTGTATTTTTCGCGTCAGCTATTTTCCGCCGACTCTTAGGTAATTGTTACGTGATGTTGTTTCGTGATATCCTCCCTTTCGCTTTTAATTATTTCAATAAGCTCGCAAGCGGTACGTGCACGGCCTTTTAAAATGTGCACATCAACAGCATCAGAGAAAATTATGTATTATCGTACCCATGGAAGGATTCAAACTCGCGGTCCTTGTAATACGCCAACTACCTCTATACCAAGGTCCACAAAATATTGCGCAACCACTAGTTTTTACCACGTATTAGCGTAAATTCGAGGGTCTGTCGTAGCTTTCTGGCATTAAAGACAAAATAGAGAAAGAATAAAAGCGAAGCCGTTTTCGATAAACGCCTCGGGAAAACTATCTCATCAGCTGCCGTCAGAGAAAAACATCGAATTTTCCCTCTTTCCGCAAATAATGTTTTGCTCATTCGTCTGGCTGATTTTATAATCTTTTCTAAAAATCACAAAAATGTTTATTTTAATGAAGGAAAACAGCTGCAATTAGGAAAATGTAAACAGAGCGAAAAGTTGCGTTAATTCGGCTGAATTTGCGGGGAAAGTGAAATGAAAACAAAAAATATAAAAACGCAAAACAAATGTTTTTTTCGAAGCTGTCCGATTCACCCAAGGCGTCCGGAGAGAGTTTGGAGTGAACGGAACACGACGCGAAAATGAGCGAGCACAAATGCCATTTTTCCGTATAAATGAATTACACATAAAAATGCGACGGACGAGGCAAATCGTTGGAGATGGGGGAGGAAGAGAGAGAGAGCTATATAAGAAAGCTAAAACTACAGAGGTGGCGAACGTAATAGCTTTGACACTGGAAGCAGTAGAGTACGAAAAAGAAAGAAGGTAGGATTGCGGTGGATGGGTAGGAAAATTTTTTGAAGAGTATGGGAGAAGACGACTCTGGTTTTAGGGGAACAAACCCTTTAGGGGAGGGTTTTGAAGTCGGGAGTGTGAGTGAGTTGGTGGTGAGTCGGTGGGCGGAGTAGCAATTTCGCGTTGCGCGGGGATGAACGATGTTCGCAGAGAACGAAGGGGAGAAGGTGGTTTTTCGGATGGTGTAAAAGGGGGGAGGGGCGAGAGAGATCTTTCTGTGGGAGGCGGTGGGGCACGAGGCGTGTTGTGGCATGGATGCGGATAGGGAGTAAGAAAGTAGCCGGGGACGGATCGGAATGGAACGAGATGAATTGAGAGCTTTGTTAGACGGGATGGAATTTGAGCGTGAGTCGGTTGCGTCGGGTTAAATTGCGCGTTGTTGGATTCGCTTCGTTAATTTATCAATCAATCAATTTATGAATTACTAACTTAGTGTTACTATAATAAAATTCTTTTCTGTTTATTGGAAGATTGATCCAACAGTAACTCTTGGAAAAAATCAAGAGTTGAGTGATTGTGAGTGTAAACGCCAATAAGACAAGAAGAGCTGCTTTTGGCTCAGCCAGACCTTTGGTATTTTTTATGTAATAATAGGTTAAACAAAGTGTAAAAAATCGGTATTAGCTCAATACAACCTACCGCAGCTGGCGCACATTAATTTGGAAAAAGATCTCGCGATGACTTGCATTAATCGATTGAAAGTAATTAAATGAGGGAAGGATAATACGACCCGATCGCGTCCACACGTTCCAAACCAAAATGATAAGTTTCGGGGCAGGAACACAATACGAGCGCCTCTAAGACCTGAGGCATAATTTCTATGATATACGATGCAGATTAAATTCATATATCCTGATATTACTTTTGTAAGAATTCTGCCTGCTCAACTATCAGAGCCGCAAATATTCTGCCCTTTAACAACATGTAACAATTTTGTTACTTTCAAATTTGTGGATTCTACTCATGGACAGACAAATATTCTCTTAAAAATGTGGAATAAAGAACACAGTAAAAACTCTTTAACTTAAATGTATAATTCAAATTACAAACTGACTCACGATGCATAATTAAACATGACTACCAAAAATCTTGGGCTTAACAGACAAATTCAGCCAACAACATTTAGTTGAATAAAAATTGAAGAAGAGAAAATCTGTGGTTCAAAATACCAGAATAGATAATCTTTTTAGAAATTTGTCCAATTATTGGTGTTTTGAGTAAAGACATTGAGGGCATGTCCGCATAAATGAAGGGGCTTTAGTTAAGTAAAGTAACAGAATTTCTCAACTGTGCTCTTCGCAACCGAAGGGTGGAGGGGCCGAAACAAAAAGGATTCTGAAGATTCAGAATGGTAGTTACAGTTAGACGAAATTAGATTGTGTGAGACAATCTTTCATCCATCCCTTTACATTTGCGATCAATTTAAAAGATTGTTTCCAAGCAAAAATTACCTTATAAGATATCACTTCAAGTTTACTTCCAATTTCTTCCTCTTTACATTGTTCCCGCTAAAGTCTTCCCTTCAAAGACTTCCCACGAATATAGAGAAGCTGAAGAATTTTATCAGAAAGTGTCATATAGGAAATTACCTCTTTATAATACGACAAACTAAATGATAGATTACTACTTGTAAATTGTTGCAAATGCCAAAGCTATTTCCGCTAATCCATTTTCTTGGCCAACTGAAAGCTGGTTTTGTAAGTCCGCGCAAAGGAATGTCGTTACACGAGTAATCAATAATTCCTCCATCGGCGCTACCACATTTCATTGTTTTTAAGGATAAAGTAAGAAACTAAAGTTATCAAGGAAAGATCGTTTCGCTCTCTTGCTTATGGCTCCTTAATCTTTTGCTACAGGTCAGTAAATTTCAATTTAGATATAATTGTTTAAAAGATGCAGATAAATTAGCAATTGTTAGATAAAATTGAAGAGGGATTAAGGATTAATATTTGTTTGCTATTTGTTGTAAAGTATTTTGCCGATTGGAAAAACACATTTTAATCAGGATTTGAGATAAGACTATTGATCGAGATTCGGTTAGTAAAAGGCGTGAATTAACTATTAATATATGGGTTCTCATCAGCCATATATATATAAGTAGTAATTTTAAGCATCGGTATTCGTGAAAAATCTCTCGGGAAAATAAATGCCGATTTTCAAAAATTAGACATCGAATTCTACCAGGTGGTTAATTCTAATAGTCGATATTCGTCGAAAATCTCTCGGGAAAGTAAATGTCGATCTAAAAAAATAAACGTCGATTTTCAAAAAAATAAACGTCGAATTCTGCCAAGCATAAATATAAATTAATCATTCTGCTTTATGACAATAGGGATAGACTCTCCAAACGACACGTAACAAATATCTTTCGATACAAACTCTCTGTTTGCACTTGACAGTGTAAAAGTATAGGAACGAGGGACGAATTTTTCCACCCTGGCTTCGTTATTACGTAGGAATAACTCCTAAATTTCAAGGAGAAAACTAGGGACGTATTACATTTTGGCGGGAAATTTTGGATTTTACTTATCTCAGTTTTAGTCAAGACGCAGTACTGTTCGGAGGTGCCGAAGGAAATTTCCGATCAGCGATCTCCGCTTCAAAGAGAAGGCTATACAGTTTCCCGAGACAGTGAGGGTTTTCTGCAGCTGCAGTGAATAATCAGTAATATATTCATCTATGTAGCAAATAATTTGCACTTTTATTAAGTTTTCGATAAAGCTTCCAAAGAGCTAGTAATCTTCATCATTTTGATAGAATTTTTGGTTTTAAATCCTCTTAAGAAGCATGTCCTTGTTCGAAATAAAGAAGGATATCAATCAATATACATAAGATTTTTGAAAGATTTCCCTTTAGCTAAGTCTATTAAAGATGCCTCTTATTTTATCGTGTTAAAGTACTTCTATAATTAAATCAGTTTTTTTCATTCCAGGTGCAATGCGAGTCTGAATCCCACCCATTTATTCCAATTCCAACATCAAATACTCAACCCTAATTTTCTTCGTGAACCCCAAAGTGCTTTTCATTTCTCCGCTTATCTAGCTTAATCTTTCACGCCCCTGTTATGTGATGTGGTCTTTCTTTGATGAAGTGCTGTGCGTGTGCTTGTGTGTTTAAGTGTCAAGAGAAATTTCTTTCAATGCGGAAGGGTGAGGATTTCTTCTTCCACCGCTGGAAAGTTTACACCGCAGCAAAGGTAGAGAAACGTCCTCCTTTTTTCCAGCTTCGATTGTATGGTGTTTAGGTGGTAGAAGGCACAGTTGAAATTGAAATTGAAGCCGATTTTCCATTATTTCTTTAAATAAATCCATCCTTCTATAAAACCAATTTCATTCATCTAAACCTTCCTTAGCATTATATCCGAGCTTAATAATAAATATTGTGATGATGGCATCGAAGTGGCGATTGTATTTATCAACTTTGCACAACTGAACCGTGTGTTGAAAATTAATCGGCGGCTGTAATTGAACTCTTTCACATATCATGAACTGACGATAAAGTCGAATCACAAGCAGTAGTCGCGTTAGGGAGGCCATCTAGTGACTGAATGTGAAGGACTTCAAACAATCTTTCCCTGGAGGCCTGCATAATCCTAGCTATGCCATTGTACAAAATCGAATCTTCTACGTAATTGTGGCCAGAAAAATTAATTTTTACTGTTCAAACAAAATCGATACATCCTGAATTACGTACTTCCAAAATTTGGTCTGTAATCTACAAAACCCAAGTTTTTCAGTTTTTAACGATAAAATATATTTAGTACCATTAAATTTCATTCTATATTATTTACTCAAAGTTGCTAGGAATTTGAATAACAAAGAAAAAATCGGGTAAATAGTAGAAACGCGGCGTGCGAATATTTAATCCTAAAGCTAACGAAGAGGTAATGAAAAAGTTCTTCGGAGAGAAACTTATGGATGCAGAATAATATTTGCCTACTGAGCTAGCAAAATGAAGAAATACTTTAGTTTATAGGACTTTTAAGGTATCTTTTTGACTCCGAAGCGTTATAAATTAGAAAAATATTTGTCTAAGTGTCTCACTTTAGATAAAGTTTAATCCCATTCGTTATCCAATGAATTGCGCTCTCTCTATGTTAGCCAAAATGTAAGCATGCCTATCTGCCGATAATAATTTTCTTATTTACCATATATTAGCAAAGGTTAGTGATACTTGCTTAAAACGCGTTTTCAAAATTAGATTAGGCAAATTAGAAAGCATTAAGTAAGGATTAGAAACAGATTCCCTTCAAAAGCTTTATTTTCTACAGTCGAATTGGAGTGAATAGTCTTCATAGTTCCACGTAACAGGTGAAGTAAAATTGCATACCTGAATAACACGTTTTCCATTAATGCTGGTATTATTTAGCAATAAATACTACTAAAAGTATCGCTAGAGTAGTTTTGGGAGCCAATCATTTCAAGGTATTAATAAATGTAAACATTTTGTCCTCCTTGAATACGAAAATTAATGTGCGCCTGAAATGAATTTAAAACTTTATAAATAATCATTAAGGTCAGAGGACGCATTTGCAATCCAAAGCTTCAGTATCATTTTCAATGAAAAACTCGAAAATGCGCCGAACCGCTCTTGGTGGACGCGAGACCGCTAAAAAACGCGCATTCCCTTTCCTTACACAACCGCAAGTTAAATGAATTCATTCATTATTTCATCGCACGTAAATACGAGGAAGGAATTGTCGCTAGACATTTGATCCGCTCCCTCAAACATTTTTAATTTCGTCAGTTTATCTTTTCCAGAGACATCCTTCTTGCGTCGTCAAATTCCGCCACTTCTCCATTGCGTTTTCGTGGTTATTCTCCTTATCACCCACACTGTTTCTTCTTGTCTATCTCCCTCACCCACGCAATCTAATTCTACCGCTCTCCCACTATTAATCCATCCACTTCTTTCTCTATTTCCTCGCCCTCCATCGCTCCACATCCTACTCCTACCTGCGTTTTCTCTCATTACAGCCAACCTTCCATCCCTCCTTCCCCGCATTATTCAGCCCCTCCCTCTTTGCCCCAGGTCGTTCTGTTATCCCTCTCCTTCCGCGTCTCTCCCTTCCTCCCCGCTCTCTTCCGCATCTCCATCTCCACCTTCGCATGCCCCCCCTGCCTCCTCTCTCTCCCCCCATCAATCCTCTCCCCTCTCTACCCCCTCTTCACTTCTTCATCTCTACATGTCTGCCTCCATCCCTTCTACCTCTATCATCCTACCTCTCCTTTCTCTCTCTTTTGACCTTCTGTCCCTCAATTTTCTTCCTCTCTTCCCCTTCAGGGGCAGAAGGGCTTCACTCCTCTTCTCAAACAAAAATCTCCTCTCCATGAATGGTCACGTATTGACGCACTACTTCGGCAAAATAAACGGAAATATTTGTCTTTGACGTTCTCTTTCCATATTCCTCGACCTCCGCTCCTTGTTTTCTCGCTCTTCTATTTGTACGCATAGTATCGAAAATTAATAACGTTTTAGTAAGTAAGAACCGTGTTTATTTTGATAACAGCAGGCCGATAACTTTTTAAACGGACAAATATATATATATATATATATATATATATATATATATATATATATATATATATATATGGATGTCAACAAGGTGTTGGGATGAGGAGTTCTCTCTCTGTAGCTGAAGAAGGAGTAGTTCCGAAAGCTTTACGTTTGTGATGTTTCTGTGTTTTTGTGTTATTTTACGTGTGTCGCTTCGACATCCCCGGGGCCTCGCCAACCTGAAGTCGTCTGATCGGTGAGTGCTCACTGGGTTTCCTCATCCCAACACCTTGTTGACATCCATATATTCATTTTACCTTTCCTTTTCCGTAAGTTGTTATATATATATATAAAACTTTTTATAGGCCATGATTTCTCTATCCTTTTTATTGAATATCATAACCAATATTCTACAAAGTATAAACGAATTTCTTTTTCCTGAGCGCTAAAACTAATTCTTAGTGTATTAGTGTTAATCTACGAATTCAACAATAGGAATTAATTGCATATTATAGATATATGCTTTTAATTAAACTAGATAGCAGTTATTTGGATAACTTTCATTTTGAAAATCGTTTTAATTAAATTACTATTATACTAAGTAAGGTCTAATTTTAATGTACATATTTTAGCAAAGTGCGTATTAATACTCGTAATACCAAGTTATTTTTAATAACATTTTGTATCAAGGGAGGTATTTTGAGTATGCCAAATAATCGATTTAATCAATCTATTTAACTATGCACTTAGTAGTGTGTAAACAATATTGTTTGTAGAATAAAATAAAAACTAAAAAAGTCATTTTTATACTATTTATTCGTTTTTTAGCATGTTACGGTTTATTGGCCCATCTCTTTAATTGGTACTTTGTCCTTCATTTTTCATTTTCGTAGATTGGTTTTCAACCGTCTGTTGACGACAGGTACAAATGATATTCGCAACGTTTACCTTATTGCATTATTCTTTTTTGCCGGAGAATGGCTGCAAACAAGTGACAACAATCCCTGGTCAAGGGAGAGGTACACTCTACTCACCATCAGATTTTGTAATTACAGTGTATTTGAAAAATATAACGAAAAAGAAAAAATATGATCATATAACACCATTTTACAGTGACAATAAAAATATTACAGCACTGTATTCGCAATGTAACAAGGGGAACAATCGATAATGGTTAAAATGGTAGACAAAAATAACCCATTTTTTTTGCGAGGTGCGTGTGTGTTTGTGCGTGTGTGTTAGCGTGTGTTTGTGTGTGTTAGCGTGTGTTTGTGTGTGCGTGTTTCCATAAGAAATAAATTTCAGGTATTTTAAATGGCTAGATTATTCCAATTGTATGCCGATATATTTTATTCCATTCAACATATGCAGATATGTCCAGGTTTGGACTTTCCTCTCTTTATTAACTAGATAAATCTCAATAATAATATTCTGAAATGAATAACTCCTCGATTAATGTTTCATCTGAAATTTCTTGGTCACATCGTCTTCGATGCGATAACCATCGAATAAAAAACCATAGTCTACTGCAGTGAACAGCCACCTATAATCAAGATATTGAATTTAATGATGCTCATTTAAAACTAATATTAGAATAAATCGAATCGATAATCGACAGGGCCTGCCCGAGGTGTGGGCGTGTGGGGCGGCTGCCCGGGGCGTCAAAGTATTGGAGACTCTATCCCGATCATCCATCTACGCATTAATTGCAAGTGAATAAATATTGGTTACTAATTTATTTAACATAACAGGCTGGAATCTTGATGGAATTCCTCTTATTTTTTCATTATCATTAATTTATACAGATCAATGAACAAATTAACATGTCCTTAGAAAATATCTCAACAAACCTTTACGGAGGCAAGCGCTGAAGTGCAATCTCGCTCGGGGTGCTAAAATACCTCGGGCCGCCCCTGTGAATCGATACCTATGTCACATAATAAAAAGTTGATCTCCTAGTTTGCCATTTAGTTTTAAAATAAAAAGTGCGAGACACTTGAATTTGAAAATTCATGCTCATTTTTGTCTTTCCAGCTTAATAATCGGAGTATTCAGAACTTTTGAATCACAATGTTTAAATAATATTTGGTGATATGATGACTATATAGTATATAGCAGGGGTGGCCAAGCCCACTTACCCTCGGAGCCGCATACGATGATTCTTGGAAGTTCGGGAGCCGCATGACATTCTGCGCTCATAAATTTACGAACAGTAAAACATAACCTGTATCCGAAGCAATTTGGATATAATGCATGTCCATTAGGCATCCCAAACACGTCTCGAGTCACATTACGTCATTGTGTCCTGTAGAGGAAAACGTTGACACGCCTCTGCACGGAAATTTAAAAGAGCCGCATGCTAGGATAAAAAAGCCGCATGCGGCTCAGGAGCCGCGGTTTGGCCACGACTGGTATATAGGGTAGCTCTAAAAAATTAAAATGATATTCGAAAAATAATCTGGTGGTGAACACAGTGCAAATTTAATTATTGGAGAATTCTATCGTATTGATTAACCAAACTAAAAATCAGGACAAATATCATTTGACCATTTAAACGCATCTAAATAAGTTACCTGGATGAGATGATTGCAAAACTATCCTATTTATTTTTGTTGCAGGAAGTTAGGACGATACAGCAAAGATATAGAATAGATCACCGTATACAGGAAATACAAAAATATAGATTTCTCAAATATCAAAATTCTTGTAATAATTATTGACCTGAGAATAGGTAACTAAAAAAAACTATAGTATGAAGCGTTCTCATACTTTAATTTTATCCACGCGATCTTAAAATTGCACTCAAATTTTCCGTTGTGCGAGCGAAAGCTTTCAACCTTTTCAGGTATTATTTTGTCGAATTTTCTCTCGTACTCTTTCAACAAAAGTCGTCTAATAACGAAAAATGTTGTGAAAGATAGGCAGAGGAAATATTTATTAGATGCATTAAAATAAGGAATAAACTTGACTAGAATGACTTTGGGCAGCACAGTTAGAGTTGGGCGCGTCTAAAACATACCGTAAGGTGTTGAATAAACTCTTTAAATATTTTTCTTCAATCCCTCCAATTTATCGTTCTATAGAGCAATTCAAATTTGCGAGAAAGCATTTGAGAAATTTTTTAAGTGGAAATATATTCCCTCAAACTGTTTACGAGGAAGCCAATTTTTATAGCATTCTTTCAGTTAAATCTAAAAAACGCGCGTTAACTTGAAAAAATATTTTATCCTAATTCCGCTTTTAAACATGTAAACTGCACATTAATCATTGCCAAGCAGCAAACATGTATAAATAGTAAAGTTTTTTACATCACCCGTACAACGTACATACATATATCCGTCCTTTCCTGGGAATCTTTAGCTGAAAACACACGCGAAAGAGGAAACGACAAATAGGACCCGATACTTTTTTCTTGGAACGTTTCACGCGAATAAACTCCCTCTCATGGCAGAACGGTTAATGAAATCCTGCTCCTACCTCCTCTAAACCCCATCTTTTTCTCCCATCTCCCCCTCCGCTTTCACCATGCCCCGAAGGAAAAAAAACTAATTCTACCAAATCTCGAACGAGAGAAGTTATATAATATGAAAACTTTGCCTCGGAGCCTCTTTTTTCCCTAAAGTAGGGACGAAATATTTGTCCATTATCTCCGTTCCTAAAGAAGAAAAATAAGAAGGAAAACTACCAGATGGCGAAAACATCTCTCCGGCTAAGGACGTCATTTTCGATATTAAATACCGGATGGCGTTGCAGGCTCTCGAGAGGGTGGGTGTTCATCTTCTACCCTCATCTCCGTTCCCTTCGGCCCCTCTATAGCGTTGGTGGATTGGCAGGGAGAGAGAGAAAGAGAGAGGCTCAAAGTGGAAGGATGTAGATCGAGATGGAGTGAGGTGACACCCAAGGGAGGTGCAGGGTGCCAAGGGAAGAGTTGGAGGAGAACAAGAAGGGAGTGGGAAAAGAGAAAAAGACGACAGAGGGGTTGAGAGACCAAGTGGAGTGGTGGCGGGAGATCTAAATGGGGTGGACGGCCGTGAGAAGGATGGACGAGTTAAAGGGGATGGAAAGCGAAGAGGACGGATAAATGGCGGGACTCGCGAAGTGAGAAGGGACATTTATGGGGATGGAGAGGGGGAGAAGGGTAGGAGTTGGACGTAGAGTTTGGTTGTTACCAAGACCTGGAAAGCAAGAGACATAACGCAGACAAGGAAAGGGGATGTCGTGTTCTGGATAACGTAAGACGAGAGGAATGGATACGTTTACGAAGGCGACGCAATGTTGACATATTTAGCATCTCCTGTAAGGGCAGGTTTGGTAGGAATCGGCGTGAGTGGACACCACGCGGAAAACGGAAGTGGACAACCGAAATTTTTATGATCATCATAATTATCATCATTAGTATTATGCAAAAAAGGTTCTTAGTTACATGCTAGAAATCGAATTCTCATTCTTGTCTTCCTCTCGAATATGGCTTGACAAACTATCATTCAATTTCAACACGAATCCATTCCTTCATGCTTATTTTTCCTCTTTTTTCACCAAATTTCCCTCCAATCGCATATTTAATCGTGCATGCCTGTCTAGTAACACTTTTATACGTTAAGACATGCGGCTTCAATTTTTTGCGTAAAAGAATAATAAAGCGTGGAAACTTTAGGTAGGTGAATAAAATAAGACAGGCAACGATTTAAGTGTCGGCTTTGTAACTGAAGAGGAAATGAGACGGGGCAGATAAATGTATGGGATTGTTCGGGCAAATTAACAGAAATATTTCAGCAAGTGCTAGTTTGTCTAAGCAAATAAGGACATGGAGAAATAGGATCAATGAATAGATAGAGGGGACAGGGAAAGTACCAATTGGAAGGCGCACGGAAAAAAAGGGGTAAGTCGAAGCGGTAACAGAAAAGATTAGGAGTTGAATGAGATTTGGAATGCTATTGACAGGCATGGTTTCGAGTGGGAACTTGATTAAGTGGGAGGGAAACTTGATTGAGTGGGTTGGAGTGGAGGAGGAGGAGAATAGAGTGGGGAGGCGACAGTGAAAATGTAAGAGACAATGGGAAGTGGCTAGAATGTGGGAGGAGGTCGTTCGGACGATCGAGGACGGAAAACGGCGAACCGAGTTGGAGGAAAGATGAACGGGTTCGAGAGGAGGGAGAGAGAGAGAGACGGAGAGAAAGAGGGAGAAAGAGACTCGGGTTGGATGGGAGAGAAGCAAAAGGGAGCGAAAGGAGGGCGGGTAAACTTTCCTCCAATATCCCATCTCTGTTGACAATGTTTACGAAAGGAGGAAGCCGCTTTAATTAAGATCTCGAAGCAAATATCGGTGTTAACGGAAACTGAATTGTATTCGCGCCGATATAATCACCTTCGTCTCCCTTTATATTCCTCTGCTCACTCTTTTCCTCCTTATCGTCGAGCTTTCTCTCCCTCTCCTCTCCAACATTCTCTCCCACAACTGGTACTATCAGATTTGAAACTCTACTAGGCTCCGCAGCGAGTGGCTTTTAATATATAGCAATCAAATTTTCACTAAGACTGAGGAGCATGTAAATGTGAAAGTCAGGCAATGATAGAAGTTAATCCCAAACGCGAAATATACAAACATGTTTGGTTGGAACCGCAAGAAATGTATCCACGTTCCACTTCTCTGCACGAGATGTCTTAATTTGTGATTTCAGAAAGTGAATATATATCAGAAATTCTCTGAAAACCTTCATTACAAATAAAAGTATAGATGGATGAAAAGTCAGACAACTTTTTCTTTAAAGGATAAACATGCTATATTCATAGTGAGGGAGCATAAAAATAAATCAAATATTGACGCATTTTAAAGGTCCCTATTAAGTTGCTTCAACTTAAATTTTCATATTTATAAATTCACGTATATGAATAAAATTTATGACTGTCTAACGATAGTAAAAGTCAAACATTTAGAGCCAACATACTCCGCATCATCATATTTTTCATTCGAACGAAAAAACAACTCGTTCTGACTAAAACAACTCTCAGATAGAGATTTAATTGGTAAAAGTAAACCACCCCAGTCCACTGGGATGGCAATGCAGATGTATCGATTGAAGGGAGAAAAAACAAACAAAGAAAAGGAGTAACTATACGTCGTATTTAAAAAAGACGCAGTCAACTTTTTTTTACCTCTTCCGCTGCACGTGGGGAATAGCAGACAGTGTAATACGCAAGGTAAATCCACGAGGAACGCCATGCCCGGAGGATAAGGAGTGGGAGTAGGCAAGTGGGAGGAAAGAGGCCCTAAAGGGAATACGGGGGCAATGCAAAGGATTTGCAGCGGAAGTGCACGTACTGGGGGTTGGTGGGAGGAAGGAGACTGTTGGATAGAGGGGAAGGAGGAGCCTCAGGGCGATATATATAGTGATAACAGGAGAACGAAAGAGAGGAGAGGGAAAGAGAAAAGGTAAAAAAGAAGGGAAGTGAGAGAGCGAGAGGAGGAAGAGAGATGGAGAGGAAGAGAAATGGAGAGAAAAATAAATAGAGGGAAAGAGATGGAGAGCGAGAATGAGATGAAGAAAGGCAGGAAGGAGGACGATAGAGGGGGAGAGATGCAAAACAGAAGAGCGAGATGATTTCATAAAGCACGCCCTACCTAGCTAAGAAGGCGACGGCTGTTGGAATTTCGCCTCGAAGCCGGATGCGCTCCGAGGGTTGTAACAGAGACGCAAAGGCAAAATAGTCCTTGGAGGAAGAATTGACTTGCCTCCATGATCTCTTGACAGCTCATGTCAGCGGAGATTCTTAGTCGCATTTTTGAGTTTGAGCGGTATGCGAATATTGTCGCTCCCCCCAGCCACTTTCTCTAGACCGTTTTCTTTCTCCATCCCTCTCTTACTCTCCGCGTCCTCTCTTCCCCAACAAATTCCCTTCCTCCTTTCCCCCCTTCTATTATTTTCTCATATTTTCTTTCGTTCTCAGCCTCTTGTTTCCTTCCTATCTCTATATTTTCCTATTAGGTATTTTTTCATATATTTTTCTAAGCTTGTTTTTGTGCAGAGAATTCTTCAATATAAGCAACGATTTGTTTTTTCTGTAGCGGGACTATTTTCTTTGGCGATCAAACGTGGTTACCGGCAGTTTTTACCCAACAAAACTTGAAACTTCTGACATTACTCTAGATATTTGGTTGTTTTTACTCCTTAATTTTAAAATATTCAAATGTTTAATTTTAAAATTTTATCGAATTTCTTCATCATCTCTTGATGCAAATATTTAAGTGTTAAAATTTAATCTCTGTCGTATGGCGAAGCGTTATACCTAAGAACAGAACACACAGCCCCCGTTCCTCTCGAATGAAGTTCCTTGTCTCTCTCCCCTTACAATCTCGCTCTCTTTAATCACTTCCTTTTCTCTCCTGTATTTATCTGGTTTTCTTTTTTATGAACTTTTTTCCCCTTCCCCCTCCGCTTATCTCACTTAATCATCCCCTCCTTTTTTCAAGCTACGGATTATTCACACATCCAAAATGATTCCTCGAGCAGCCAGAGTTAATTAAGATTATGCCACTTTAATCGAATGGACAGAGCAAGGAGCCGACGCTCAAACATTTTAGTGAACGTAATCGGACACAAAGGAAAACTTGAACCGTTTGTTCAATCCTTCAGAGGATTTTCGATCCCAAGATTTGCACACGCTTTTAAGCGTTGATCAAGTTTAAGCGATTAAATTACGCATTTTGGAAAGGATAACTTTTAAATTATTCTACTTTTATTGATGAGAATCCTTTCGAAAACTAAGGAATGTGTGCCTATCTTTTTCATCCATGTAGTATATTTATTTTAATTTATATAATTTTTATATCTACTGAGGTATTAAGGTGGATAAAGTATCTTAGAGAAATTTTTATTTATGAAATATACAGTAATATTCAAACTAATTTAAATATACTATAACTAACAGATAGGATCCAAAACAAAACGGATAATGATAAAACGCATCGCATAACAGAGATGGATGTTTTCGAATTAACAACTTGTATTGTCAATTTGATCTTTACAATGACCGATTTTATTTGAGAAAATAACAGTATTCCCGACCACGCATGCATATCTGGACATACTTATAAATAATATATTATAATCCTAAAAAGTTACGGG
The DNA here is from genome assembly GCA_028673005.1 of Tanypteryx hageni. Taxonomy (NCBI): domain Eukaryota; kingdom Metazoa; phylum Arthropoda; class Insecta; order Odonata; family Petaluridae; genus Tanypteryx; species Tanypteryx hageni. The sequence continues at coordinate 49,412,484 of CM054116.1, forward strand.
TTCACGTACTTATATCAAACAAGATAGCTTGTGCTACTGCTTAAAATGAGCCTCGAGGAATAAAATGACGAGTCGTAAATAACGCCGAAATAGATTGAAAGAGCCTCGCGAATGGAACGAGGCATATGACGCGACATGAGTGGCAAGAAAAAGGAATAGGAATGGTCATTAGTGATACGACGATGATGCGGTCGCATCCGATGTGAATCGAATAGAAATTCTAAGGATGTCAGTGAGCATAACCAAGAGATTATTAATGAATGCGCAGCAATATTTTTTGGGTTATACGATATGTCAATTGCATTCCGAAGGTCGCGGTAAGACGGACATAGTGCGGTCCTTGTTAGGGGTGAACGAGGATTTTTTGCGGGCTGCATGCGGTATTGAAAAACAGGGATAAGAGCGTAGGAAGAGGGGTGAGAGGAAAGATGAAATGGTTCGAGCTGTGGATTCACTATGCTAGGATTTAAGGTATTTGTTTCGAATGGCTTTAAAGGATAACAAGTGAGTAAATAAATGCAATGAGTGTTATCCGGGCTATAGTTTTGTTAATTTTACGTTGCCATTATGGTCATGACTAAAAGTTTGCCATGCATCTATCTTAGTGGAGGATTATAGTTTCAAAATTTAAATGATTTCATACTTAAATGGGAGGGATTTTGTATATGCATTCGAATGGATACAAAATCCGAAAATAAGCTTGTATTCGAAAAATGAAAACGTTAATAAAATGAAAACATTTCAAATGTATACGCTCGAGCAAGCGATGAATAGATTTTTCTTGCCATCATCACTTCTCTTATATTTATCCTGGTAATTTAAATATATAAACAGTAAAAACTACTATATAAAAACAGCCCTTGAACGAAAATTCAAAGGCGTTCCGAGTAAACTTTAACGAGATAAAGTAGGATTTTTTAAATGTTTGTTTCTATTTTTGAAGCCTTTTCAGCGACAAATTGATTGTGCTAGGTTCTTAAAAAATTCAAGGAATTTCACAGTAGAAAATTTTTGTTGAAAAGGCTATCAATAAAATATTCAATTTTCATTACTATGTTCTACTACAGTTGAATTTAGGAGCGTTCTTTAAGAATGTAATGTCAGCAGTTCTTTTAACATTTAGTTGGCCTTGGTAGATGGCTAGTGAGAGTATCTGCCAACGGAGACTAAGGTCTTGAGTTTCGAATTGGACTTGGATGTTTGTGTTTGTTGTTTGTTGAGTTATAATTTCACTGTATTGGCCCTTAGTGTGCTGTATGTGAAATGTTAATTATATATATATATATATATATATATATATATTATAAGGTTTATATAATCGCGCTGAAAAACTAAAAAATTTATCCTCCAAAAAGGAAAAGGAATTAAAATGTGAGTCCTGGTCATTATCTTTAATTTCTGAAAAAATACATTTCAGACTAATACGATATCCATTTAATGGTTAAAGCATGACCGACGTTTAAATGTAGGGTGAGAAAATAGGATAACTCGTCAAATCTGAACTAATACTTTTCAATGTTCTAATTTGGAAATGCTGTTTAGATGCATGTCAACACTACACCGTCAAATATTACCCAAGCCAGAAAAATGGGAATCATTTCACGGAAGACTGGTGTACGTAAAATTCTTCATTTGCTATAAGAGAGATTTATTAAATTCTGAATTCTGCATCACACTCTACAATTTGAACATTTATCATAGAAAATTAAATTAAATATTTCGAACATTTCGTCGTTCATTGCACAGCAAATTGTGTTTGCACTTAATCATACCACGGATTTTTAACGATTCTGCGAATAGAAATAAAATACTCATACAACTCATTTATTTATTATATTTGTATAAAACGTTTTTCTCCTAGCCCTTAGCCCAAAGCAATGCATAACCCCATTTCACTTCAATCAATGGGATTTCTTTGGTTCCATACGTGCGTCCATGTGTGTGACAGTAAATTTAAATTGAATGTCAATCCAAAGTAACGTTTTACAAATGAAATTTCTGAAAAACCGATCAAGCTGGTATATTTTCGTACTTGGAAACTTTTTTGCGAGATTTTTGCGTTTCCTCTCTGTAAACACATTACCAAATCACACGTTGAACGATCATCTCGTTTATTATTGAAATGGTTCGTTTTGTTGCATTGATGTTTAGCTTACGTCATCTGTCAAGTTTTGTTTTCTCATAACACAAAACCTTGTTTCCTCAAAATGTTGTTTTCGATCATGATTAACTAAATTAAATACGTACTAGCACGCGCGATCCAGAGATTTGTTTTCAATTAATACGGTCCCTTTGGGAGAGGCCGATGAATATATTCAAATAAAATGCAGAATTAAGGAGTTAATGAAAAGCGGTCAAAACCAATAAGAAACCAACATACAGTAAACTCGCATTTATTAACAAGAAAAATTTAATTTCATGCTTTTATGAGAGGGATACCACTTTCCACGTTACCTTTTAGTCGTCAGCAATTTTTTTTCAGCATTTGGAATGATCATTTAGAATAATTATATAGGTATATGTATACATATTGTTTGTTTGTATATATATATATATATATATATATAAGCAGAAATTATAAAGAATAAGAGGATAGACATGTTGATTTCTTTGGATGTAGGGGAGGAATATGATAGATTTGTACGACCAGAATATTTGGATTGTTGTGTATTCGCTGCGAAATGTATGGTGTAGGAAATGAGAGATGCTTGCCACGGATTGGCGAGCACATTTCGTTATATTTCCGCTCTCCTTCTCTCTTATCTCCCTAAATCCCCAAAGTACCTTATCTCCTGCGTCCACTCTTTGTATTTCAAACTTTTTTATTTTCCCGATCCATCTGCGTCCTTGCCTATACAATTCATCTTGTACATCTCCCTGTATATATTCTCATCTGAGTTCCCTCGCCGTTCTCTCTCCTTGTGTCTTCCCCACTCTCTCTGAGCCTTTATGTTCCCCTAACTACTTATTTCTCCCTTCCCTCTCATCCTATATTCCACCTTCTTAGCCTCTATTTTCCCTCTCATTTTATATTTTCCCTTTCCTGAAGACTACATTTCCCCTCCAATCTCAGCCTATGTCACTCCACCACCATGTGTCGGTTAAGAATTATTCCCCTTGTCGTAACTTCTGTTTTCCCTATATTCCTCTACTTTCTCCAACATTCCTCTGTTTTCTCTCATATTCCTCTATATTCTCCCCTATTCCTCCATTTTCTCTATTTTCTCCAATATTTAGCTATTTTCTCCCATATTCCTATATTTTCTCCCATATTCATCTATTTTCTCCCATATTCCTTTATATTTTATATTCCCCTATTCCTCCCTCTATCCCTTTTTGCTGTATTCCTTAATTTTTCCTTATATTCAATAATTTTCCCCTAAATTCCTTAATTTTCCCCTTTATTCCTTAGTTTTTCCTATATTCAATAATTTTCCCCTTTATTCCTTAGTTTTTCCTATATTCAATAATTTTCCCCTTTATTCCTTAGTTTTTCCTATATTCAATAATTTTCCCCTTTATTCCTTAGTTTTTCCTATATTCAATAATTTTCCCCTTTATTCCTTAGTTTTTCCTATATTCATTAATTTTCCCTGACATTCCGCAACTTTCCCCTACATTCCTCAAATTTTCCCTACATTCCTCAATTTTCCCCTACATTCCGCAATTTTCACCGGCATTCCTCTATTTTCCTATATATTCTTCTATTTTCCCATATATTCCTCTATTTTCCCATATATTCCTCCATTTTCCCATATATTCCTCTATTTTCCCATATATTCCTCTATTTTCCCTTCTATGTTTCTATTTCCCCTTATGTGCCTCTATTTCCCACCCTACTTTTTGGCCACCTATCTCTACTCTCCCATTACTTCCTCTCTTCTTTCTTTTTCTCCTTTTTTTCCCATCTTACCCACGTTTTCCCTCTCTCGTCTCCTCCTCCCTCTACATATTATCATTCTTTTTTCTTTTCTATGCAGTTAGAAAGGGTTTTGGGTCGGATGCCTCTGCTTTTTCTCACCAACCCGCAGAAAGATAGAACGCGCGTGTGTGTGTGTGTGTGGGTGTGGAAAAAGGATGGGCTTGTGCCTTTAGCATCTAATACGGCAGTGTAGACAATCACAAAAGATACGGTTATGGCATCGAAAGGAAAAGATATCTGGAAGGAGGGAAATGGGTTTTTGCTTGAGTGAGGATTGGTGGTTGAATGTGATAAATGATAAGAGGATAGGAAGAAAGAGAGGGAGCGGGTGAAAAGGAATGATTGCTGTGGGTATTTTATGTACGAAGGCGGGAAGGGCGAGAAAGGGTTTTCGAGTACGTGTGGCTCGAAATGTTTCTTGGATGAGAATGGTTCCCGTCCATCGTTGGTTTGTGTGTACGTGTGTGTTTGTGCGAGCTCCGGCGAGGGAAGAAATATAAAAACAGCCGATCGAGGGAAACGTATATGAACGTTTCCATGACACCCCGAGGCCGAAATATTTACCGCGGCATTTTTTAACGGTGTTTTATCGTATGATCGCCTCGCGATAACATCAGTAATGCATTGGAGGTCAGATAATAATTCTCTAGTGTTTACAAGATCTTAGAGTATACGAGAGTAATAATTTTTGTAGTTTTTTCCCCCTCGAAAACAAGAGATTTCTAGCCGCACGATGGGTCGAATGCACGGTTGAGCATTTTATTTATTTGAAGCGTTGCGTGAGATTTATACTTTTTATCAACTAAAATCACACGGATATTTAGTATATTTTAGCGTTTTTTATTCCACGTATCATTTTCTTCAGCGTATAGTCGGCGTCTACCAACTGCATAGATGTAATGACAAGTTTACCTGTCACCGATCCAAATCTTGAGGCAGATTCCAAAGTGGTACATTAATCTACGGAGGCAAGAATAGCATAAAGAAATGTTTTTAGCGATACTGCGCTAAGATATGAGAAACGCCGCAGCGCGAGGCATTCTGGTCAAAAGGTGGGGATTTAGTGGGCGAAGAGGAGCGTTTAACGCTGCGGAATTCATAATGGTGCGAAAGGAATGGAAAGAAAGACGATGCGAGTGAGACAGCGGAGGGAACAAAAACTCGTGGATTTCTTTCATAAACACGCAGTTTCAAATCCTTTATTTTTATTTTTATCCATCCTGCGGTATCCGCATAAACTCTCTGTTTCATATTTCCATCCAAATGGTCGAATCTTCATAATATTTTTATCGTTCGGAATATTCCGAGAATGAACCTCTATCCTCGTTCACATTTGCCCAAAGCATCACGGCACGCAAAATAGGTTTGGAAGACAAACATGGGCGTGGATATTAAATTCGCGCCCGAATATTATCCTGTAAATATCTGAGATAAAGCCCTTTCACTTTTTAACCCCAATGTATCTCTCAACTGCTTGGTTTCATTACAGCTGCGATGAGAAGCGAGTATATTATTTGTTCTGTTTTCCAATATTGCAGCTTGCTATAAGTTTTCACTCAATAAGGAGGATGGCAGTATTATCTTTCCCATTCCAATTCTTCAGGATATAAATAATATGATAGTACACTTCATGATTTGCGTTAGCATTAACCATTTTTCACAAAACTCGCGGAATAAATGTAAAATGGATTTTATTGAGCGAGATCTGAAATGTAAAGGATTGGTAAAGTAAATTATAATGAATGTGTATAAATTATTATTAATTATGAAGCTATGATGCCTTAGCCCGTAAATTTTGGAGAGTACAATTATATAACAACCGAAAAACACTTTTATAACAGAAAGAGAGAGAAGTACACTATACAACCTTAACAATTTTGCAAAAAAATCTGCAAGAGAAAACTTTCATTTCTTCAAATAAATATCAAATCGAATAAAATACTATTAAACTGATATATATTATTTTAACATTATTCGAATGTTTAAGATAAATTCTAGAAAATGAGAAAAACAAACGTTTTATTTTTAATGTACTGGTATACAGACAGTCGGTTCCTTCCTGGTCAGCTACAATCATAAGAAAACTGACCACTGGTAAACGATCAAATGCCATGTAAACTGAGAAATGATGAGCAGATGGAATGGTTTTGGAGGCGCGTTAGCTTTTAAAGAGGGTTGAGAATGCGTCGCGGGAAGAAAAGAATAAATGAATGTGAAAGGAAAAGACTGATGGTGCGTCGTGTAAATTGGTTTTTGTCTCCTATTAAATGAAGCGAGGGATAGGTGGAGGAAAAAAGTGGATGGAAAACGAGATAGAGAAAATAATATGGAATGGAAGACACAGGAAAAGAATGAGAGCAAGGGAGGGAGGACATAAAAATATATTGGGCTGGACAACTGGATGAACAAAGATCCTTTGTTTCAATTTTTCACCGAACGCTTCTATTCCAAGTTCCTAAGCTTTATTATAAATAAATACATATACATACACACACACATACACATATACATACACACAAACATATGTACATACGCGCACACATACGTACATATACACATATGTGCATAGACACATGCATACACACATACGTACATACACACATACTTACATGTACATACGTACATACATAAATACACACTTATAAATAACCCTAGGAGTGTATTTCGGGGAAAGATGAGATAAATGGTATGAAGGACTGTAGAAAGAGAGGATATTACTCCGGTTAGAGATGAATCACAGATATAAATAAACTCCTAGCAATGCTAAGTGTGAACGATAAAGAAACGTAATAAGAAAAAAAATTTCCAAGTTCTCTAACAAATTCAAGTAAAATAGCTTTAGTCATATAAACGAAAGTTAAAAAAATTAGCATCACATTTAAATTAAGTTTGTGAGTTTCGGTACGTTTTCTGCTTACAAAATCCTTAAGAATTTAGGTTTTACTTTTTTACAAACCCCTTTTTCTTCGGCAAATAAAATTTGAAATTATTCGCAATATTTTTATAATAGTTATCACGCTTAAGTGTTAAAAATAAATTTCATTCGAAACTTGTTGTTTAACTTTTAAGAGCCATGCCCTGTTAATAATACCAAGGAAACTCGTAGCTTACATGATAAAAGGCAATGTGGATGGAGAATGATGTCATTTTAGGGATGAATTTTATCTCAAGATCGCTATTTATGACTCGAGTCGACAATGTCTCTCCCTTCGTTCCTACAATGACATTGTTTTCGTACATGGATCAAACTTTTAGTTTCTCGTTAACTTCGGAAGGATCTACAACGATTCGAAAGTCAATTTTGTGTACCACACCCGGGCGGATTTATTTTTTCCACCGCGCAATTATCCGGTTCGACGAAAAAAATAAATCTTCGGACAAGCAATCAAAAAAATTTAACGAGATATTGTAGGTCTTGAATTTATCGCGCGCGCACGCGAAAGATTAAAAAAAAACAACTCCTTCCAAAAAAAAAAAACGTTATTTTTCGAAAAATCCAACTTTTTTAGTTATTTTTTATCGGGCTCATAAGTCTCCAACTCCTGACGTTACTTGCTAAAAGACCGACAACATCGATGATGGGAATATGTAATAATGAGTGCGGTGCTTTAAAATACTGGTTCCTGGAAGTTCCTTCTTATTTTTTCTTTGTGGGTAGAAAGAGAGGAGGTCATGATGCAGAGAGCAAGAGAGAGAGAAAAAATAAACAAGGATTCCGAGCAATAGAAGAAAATGGACGAGCCTGAAGTGTTTACCACGCAAAAATACGAATTTCCGCGTCGTTGCATGGTATGAAATCGTAGTTGAGGAGCCATATGGGGAAAAAAGCGTGTAGAGACAGAAAGAGGCAGAAAGAGATAGAGAGTGGAAAGCTCTCCAAATTCAAAAGAGGCCTTGTTTTATATTTCCTTGTCAAGTGGTTTTTTTTGTTGCGACTGAAAATTTTACCAACCTTGTTTTTTCTTTTATCTCTCCCTCCGGACAATATCTCCCTCCCCTTCTCCCCCTCTCTCCCCCCCTCCCTCACCCCTCTCCCTCTCCCCCCTCCCTCTCTCCCCCTCCCTCTCTCCCCCTCTCTCTCTCCCTCTCTCCCTCCCTCCCTCTCTCCCTCCCTCCCTCTCTCCCTCCCTCCCTCCCTCCCTCCCTCCCTTCCTCCCTCCCTCCCTCTCTCTCTTTTTCGATATTATTCTCCATATTATACGCTAAACTGCTCCAGTATAACCTTAGTATAAAAAAGTCATATCCAACTCCCTTAATACATACTTCGCGTCCTCTCTCTCTCTCTCCCTTCCCCAGACACTATTTACCTGTTATTCTGTTACTCCGTCGCGTCTCCATAGATACATTATTCTTCCGTGTAATTTACATCCGTGAGCGAAGAATAGAAACACTACACCCAAGAACGTTTTAGCCGGAGGATAACTATTTTAACTTTGCAACCATTGCTCCAGAGGAATGAAGTCCTGCGTAAGATGTGGTTCATCTTCCGCCCTCGATTCTGTGAACGCGAAATAATGCTGCCACTTGTCCTGCTGGGAAGATAGGTGCGTCATTAAGGGTTTTACGCGGAAATGAAATTTAGGTGTTTTTTTTCAATCAGAAAATGATGAGCTGCAAATTTAATTATTTTTTACTCTGCGGCGTTTTAATCATTGACTGAACTTCCCCTCGAATTTAGGCCAATAATTTAACTTTATGCTTTGGGCGTAACGAGAAATAAAGTTAGCAAATTTTGTGAAACCAATAAAATTAGTAATAAATGCTTAGATTTTAAAATTCCTTTTTGCAAATCTGCATTATTGTTCAGTTTTTAATATGATCGTTATTCAGCCACGAGTCCAATATACTTCTTTTTTCTTTTGCTTACCATATTAAAATTAAAACGCTACATTCTCGCATTGTTTACCAATACAATAAATCGGATAACACTCATTTAAAAATAAATTCAGGATAAATTTTTTAAATCCTCGAATTTTGCATTTGGTCGTCATTTAATCAACTGCAAAGTGAGTGAATTCATTCGCGATATTGAATTAACATTAACGTTCCACCTTCTCGAAATTTTTAAATACCAACAAATCTCTGCAAATTACTGCATCACGGATTGACTTTTGTAAATATTGAAAAATATTTCCCATTCCCCCTTCACTTTCGGGAGCAATTGAATACATAGGGAATCGAAATCTCATCTAAATAACGTAATCCTATATAAAAAACTTTCTTACGACTGAGGTACTTTTTATGGCTTGTAGTTTGCGATTCATATGTTATGTAGAATCGATGGCTACCCTGCTACAAGATGGAAACTTCCATTCGAAAAAATAACTCTCGGAAAAAGGCGTCTAGGGAGTCCTTCTAATCAATCGTAATTCGCAATAAGTTAGATGGAAGAAAAGACTGTCTAGTCTCAATCTCAACAAAATAATGAAGTTATATATATATGTATTATATATATATATATATATATATATATATATATATATATATATATATATATATATATGTATCCCTCTTTTCTCGAACCCTATCCTTTCCCATTTCCTCTACCTCCAGTGTAACGCTTGGTTTTATAGTCCGATATTCTCTCGCCGACGATTTCTCGTTGCTTATATTATATATATATATATATATATATATATATATATATATATATATCATAGGTAGTCTGTACGTAGACAGGTCGGTGATTATTCATGGTTAAACATGGTTCTCCATATACTCCTATTTTCCGCTGTCCTCTTCATATCTTGATAGCTCTCTTTCCCTTTCAAATCGTCTATCAGCTGAAACCTTTTCCTACCTCTTTCCCTTTCTCCATCTAGTTTTCCTTCTAACATGTCTTTAAATCATACTCTCTTTCTCCTTAGGTAATGTCCAACCCAGATTGCCTTCCTCTTTCTAATATTCTGTATAATCATTCGCTTCTCTCCTACTCTTCGTATCACTTCATCGTTTTTCACCCTATCTGCCCATTTAATCTTAAGCATTCTCCTCTAAGTCCACATTCCAAAGCTTTCCAAGTATTTGATGTCATTTTTCCTTAGCGTCCATGTTTCTGCGTCATACAAAGCTATACTCTATACGTTGCATTTTATGAACTTCTTTCGGATAACTTCTCTTATATTCCCTTTAAGTAGGTGTTTCTTTCTTCTAAAAGCCGCTTTTGCTTTTCATATTCTAGTCCTGATCTCATCCGTACATTTTGCTTCTCTTGTTATGATGCTTCCAAGGTATTTATAGTCTGAAACTTGTTATAAAGGCTTTGCTCCAATACTAATGTTCAGATTTTCTTCTTTGCCCGATATTCGAATGACCTCTGATTTTCTGGATTTATTTCCATACCGTATGTTATACCTGTTATTACTAGACTATTTATCATTTTCTGGAATTTCTCTTCCTTTTTTGCTAGAAGTACTTGATCATCCGCGTATTTTACTGTTCTTATAATTTTTCCTCCAATTTTCGAATCTCCCGTGCCTTCTAACGCTTCTTGCATTAAACTTTCCCCATATATATAGAATAGGGTCGGCGATAGACAGCAACCCTGTCTTACTCCTCTACCGAGATTTACTCCGCAGGTGTCCGCATTGTTCAACCTGACCTTTACAACTTGATTCATATATAGATTCCTGATCAGTCTGCTCTCTTTCCAGTCTACATCTATATCCTTTAATATTATCATCAACATTACCCAATTTACTCTATCAAAGGCCTTCTGCCAATCTACGAAACATACGCAGATATCTTGGCTGTACTCTAGTGCCCTTTCTGATATTATTCTAACTAACCCTATAGCATCTCTAGTTCCACGTCCTTTTCTGAAAACGACTGAAGCCAACTGCTTGGCTTCCAGTCACTGGTGAAACAGGTTCTACCCCTGACGATGCCCACCTTGTGGGCGAAATGCATTGGGTTTGCAGCCCTCTAGTTGTTTTGGCTAAAGGAGTATTCTACTTTTGTTAATTAATTTCGTGATCACTTTTAGTCCTTCTGCTCCCATGAGTTTAAGTACCTCAGCCGGTATTCCATTGCTGCCTCTAGCTTTCCCTTTCTTTAGTTCCACTATCGCTTTCTCTACTTTGCTCTCCATAATACTTGGTCCTAAGTGATTTCTTCAATATTTTCCTCATCTTCCAGTTCTATTTTTACCGATCCTGCCTGCTTGCTGTATAGTTCTTTAATGTGTGTGTATATATGTATATATATATATATATGTATATATATATATATATATATATATATATATATATACATATCCTCCCTCTTCCTTCTCTTTCCTCCATAATTGATACAGCCGTGGTTATTGGTGAAAGCGCGAACGCACTACTGAACTCCACAGAGATACTAATGGAGAGAGAGAGACGGTTAAACCAGACACTTTTTGAAGAGCACGACGAAATTCCGCGTAGTTTGCTCGCTTGTTTGTGCTCGTATCGAGTGGTCGTGTGCGATGTCGTGCGGTCTCCTCTCATGCGACTGTATCCACCTCCTCTACATCTCTTCATTCGGCAGAGGCAATTCATCGACGACATGAGAGCATATTTGACCACCCGATCGGGGCCGTATTGGAGGACCGGGAGAGCGCGCGCGGTGTCATCCTCGTCGCGGCCACTCGATTGAAAAGTCTTTCCGTGGCCACCGCAGAACCCGCCCACTCTCACCGAGAAACGCACTTCAGCCCGGTCTCATGGTGACGGCTTCTTCGTGTATTTAGTCCCTCGTGCGTGTGTTACACGCCTCTCGAAGTAAACAACTGCTTAATACGTCGACAAGTGTATTCGAACACCAAAGTGAGACAACAATTTCTATGCTGACGCAAGATATGTTTATAGAGGCGCTTTATTATATATAGGTATATATTTTTAATTTTTGAGCTTTTGAGAAAATATTTATTATCGTCAGAAACAGGTATTGCACATTATGATGTCCAACGCAATGATACCGTTAATAATATGATGTGTATTATTTAAATCAAGAACGTCAGTCGAGCATTTTATTTTCTTGTAACATATTATGAAAATCCGATGGTTTCAAAATAAAAAAAACGTAAAATTAATTATCGATATAACCGTGTGGTTTGAATAAGAAATGTTTACCGTCAGGAAACGTCACGTGCCAGAGATCTCTATACCATTTAATCAAACCATATTTGACACAAAATAATGAAAATAAGCTATTTGCATCCTCGTAAATATACGTACATATGGAATTTTATGCGCATTTTCTTCGCCAAAGGTTCCCTAGGCGAACGATACAAAATTATTAAAGGAATAATTTGTTTACTAGATTTCTCCAGCGATATGGTGGAGGCTCAAGCAACTAGCATTTCGAAGATTTTGCACGCAAAAGCCAAGAGGAGGTTATGCGGCGTTTTTTAGGCTTTATTTCAACTAAAAGATCGTTATATTTCTACTAAGTAACATTTGTTGCAAACTGAACGCTTTCATCGACAAACTTATTACCACTCTTGCCGAAAGAGACCCACAACTCGAGATCGCTACCGCAGCGTTGATATTTCCTCGCAAGAGGAAGTCAAAAACGTTAAATTTAAATTAAGAAATAGAAACATCGCCTTAGGAGATGTTCTAAATCACACAATTTGAAATATGTTTCCTTTTCGAAAAGCAGTAGCGTCTTTTGACTTTTTTTTTGACGGAAGGAAGAAATCAAAAATATTAGGAATTTGGTATGAAAATAAGGCGTCAAATAAAATAGGTCGCGAAACGACGGAAAGTATTTCACGGCTCGTTAAACCCATTGTAAAAAATTTCCGTTTCGCCCCCGGCCTCTTCCTCCCTTCCCCCACCCTCGTCCTCTTTCCACCGCCCATCCCATACACTCTCCATCTGGCGCTTGACTATGTTCTGTGGTCCGGGTCGCGAATTTGAATTTGTAACTTGGTCTCTCACAAAATTTGTCGAGCACGCGAATTTTGATAATCAAAAATATCTGCCGCCTGGTCACACATTAGACATCTTTCCCCGATCGTTGCGATGACAACGAGGAGTTTCGTACGCGGGCATATACACAATCACTAGATATCGTTCGTTGGGGGCATCGGATGCGGAGTAATTTTATCGAGAAGTCATAGATTTAATTCCGAAATTCGTTAAAAGTAAAATAATTTCATTCGCCGAGTTTTCAGGTTTTTCTGAGAATCACATAATCCCATAAAAACGTCAATTATTTCGATCTATGCATTCCATAAAATTGTTATTTTACGCGGCATTTAAGAAAAAAGACGTTCACAATTTGCGATCGTGCAGTTACAGTACTTGAAGCAAATAATGAGCCAAATGGTAAGGAGAAATGAAACTTCAGTACCAGATAAGTGTAACGATGCCATTTATTAAGATTTGATATATCGGGTTTCTTCCCAGCATGTCCATCTGCCGTGCAGTCGCTAAAATTGAAAAAGTGGCCAAAGAGAAGGTATACAAAAAATAAAATTTCAGATCGCAAAAATTAAATTATTTAATCACTCTAATATTACTAAAATTTCCAAATAGGTTACATAATAATTATTTTAAGAAACCGAGAAAATTTTATATTTTACAGAGAAAAGAAATAAACTAAAAACCATAGCCTTCTGATATTGGATATAGCCACAAAGCTCCAACAATTAAGAAAAATAGGAGCGTTACTAAGACGTAACTAAGCGTCCATTGTTAACTATAGTCGACGGTAGGTCGCGTGGTGGTGGCAGCTAAAAATATAAGATATCTCTTAAACAATGCATTATATGAAAAAATGTATCAAACAAAGGTTGTAGAAAATTAAATTTCGTACAACTTTTATTCCAGCACATTTTAATGGGTAATTCTCGAAGTACTTCACCCTTCAAAATAACAATTTATTTTCTCATTGACACGAATGTTAAAATAAGTAATAAATTTCAGTACACTGAAAAACAATACGACCAAAAATTAAAACATGCCCTTTACTGTGAAAAACCGCAGAAAGAGTGAGAAAGGTCCGATGAAAAAAGAAGGGTGTCATTGACAGATACTCGGCTCTAATCGAGAAAATAGAGGAGACGTTATTCGACCAGAAAAACTGGAATTAACAGGAAAAGTCATGGCGCCGTTGCGGACGATAGGCACTACACAACCTCAAGTAGAAAAGAGATGGATGAGTGAGATAGATATGATGGACAAAGTGATATTTAGGAATCAGAGAGAGAGAGAGAGGGAGGGAGAGGCATGTAGATAGACACTTGCGTACAAACCTTCGGACATGAAAACAAGTACGCTTTAAACGTTATCAACTCATTCCTCCTCTCTCTATGTCCGAGAACGGAGAGAGAAATCTCGAGGATACTGAAGGAATAAGAAGATCATTCAGATTGCGTTAAGGAAAAACTTTCGAGCAGCCGTATACATCTGTCTTCTATCAGTCAAACATAAGGCTCTGTGCCTTCAAACGCACAGAATCGGTTTCTGATGATCGGTGGGATTTGAGGATTATGTAGTACCTAGGTATATATGTATGTATACAAGAATGAATATATATATATATATATGTATGTATGTATATATATATATATATATATATATATATATATATATATATATATCAACGATACGATTCTAACTTATTTTTCTTTAAGTCATTCCTCCGTCGATAATCTATTTTTTATTATATTTCAAGAAGTCGATTTCCAATGCGAACGCTTTTTTTATTTTCTTCCCTCCTTGAATTCGGGGCAATGTTGGAGGTAGAGAGGTTGGTGAAATCTTTATTGAATTTATTCCCTCGAGACAAGCGGATTAGCCATTTTTTCTTTCGCTTTTTCCTCACATTGCCAGTTCTGGGTAATAAGAGAGGACGAGGATATTTTGAGATTAACGGGAAGAAATTGATAAAAGCGTTTTTTTTCGGTGCTTTTGAAAGCATTCGTCTTGTTAAAATTCCTCCGTTGTCTCCTCTCCGCTTGAACGACGTTCGGGAAAATAACATCCATTCGGATCCAAATGATACGACCTGATTTTCATCGATAGCGCAATGGACGATAATGGTCTTTTTTTCCAAATACTGGCGAAATGTTTGCAGAGCAGAACTTTTTTATGCTTTTATTTTTTGTGCATACCAGTTCCTTTCAAGCTTTTTTACTGCCTTAAAGGATGTTCCATAAAGAGTTTATACGCGAGCGTTGCTTTCATCGTCGCTGTCGTTCGCTTCGCTATTCAATATCTCGATTATTTTTTTGCATGCTTACGCGTTTCAAAAATTGGGATAAGCATGAATATTTTAGGACAGTATAATACTTTTACTTTCATTCACTTACTCATTCATCGACCGACATAGGCGTTCAAAGGACAAAAATAATAAAGATCCAATTTGGGGCTAAAATGGTTTATATTCCAAGTGAAAAAATTAACATGGAATATGGAAACGTGATTTCAGCAATGGAACATTGACCAGTCAATGCCTACCTTGAACATCACTTTAGCCTCCGAGGATATCAATGTGACACATTTTCGCTTGCATTAATGAGAAAAATTAATCTTATCGAATAAGAAAAAGTCATTAAAAACGAACTTTTACAATAATTCTAGACCACGCTTGCTTTTATGCAGCAACTTGCGTTTTTAAAATAATAATTTTGTAATCACAGAGATAAAAAATCTGATGTGGCCACCACATGACTTTCTCCATATCTGTAATATTTCTAAAAATTCCAAATAGGTTACATAATAGTAAATATTTTAAGAAACTGCGATTTTAGACTTTACAAAGAACAGAAATAAACTCAAACCATAGCCTTCTGATATTGGATATAGCCACAAAGCTCCAACAATTAAAAAAAGAAATTGGAGCGTTACTAAGACGCAACTAAGCATCCACAGTTAACAATAGACGTCGGTATGTGGCGTGGTGGTGGCAGCTAAAAATATAAGATATCTCTTAAACAATGCATTATATGGAAAATATTTCAAACAAAGGTTGTATAAAATTCATTTTTCTACAACTTTTATTCAAATACATTTTTATATTTATCAAATAATAAAGTAAATATTCCAAAATAACGGAAGTGACAAGAGTAAACACCCACTTCCGGTCGACCGATTTTTACCAAAAACTAATCAGTTCTTCTGACTTTTATAAAAATGTTAAATATAAAATTTCGCGTTCATCTGATTAATATTTTTTGAGTTGGAGCGCCCACAAAAAGCTATCACATACACAAACACAGACATCATCGATAAAATTGTTAAAACGTGTTCAGGGGACCTCAAAACGTGTATTTCCGTTGAAATCTCGAAGTCGATTTTTTTCATGAAAACAATAGTTTCCCCTATACTACGTACATGGAGAAAGCAATAAGTTCCTTTTTTATTTTAAAAACGTAACATGATAATATAAATCTCTCAAAATATTTCATACTTTTTAAACAATTTTTAAAACTATAATACGCGTTTCTATACGCAAACAGTTTCTTGTTTTATCTTTCTATATTAATATTACTAAAAATATATTATTATAGTTCCCAAAAGATCTTTCGTTGCAGATGATATCGAATCAAATAGACATAGTTGAAAAATAATCAAGTTTTTACCGACTCTGGCAGTTAAACATTTTCCGGAACTTTCTGTTTTTATAAAAATAAACAAGCAGATAGCCTCGGCAACATGTACTTAATCGCAAATATCTCAGGCGTCGAGCTCCCTGCACGGAGATTGCGTTCGCAACTTTATGGTTGCCTTAAATAAAATCAGTTTACCCAAAGTACAATACAAACACCTTCCGCTGTAACGATGGCCAGTTCCTTTACCCCACCACTACCTTAAGTACATGGATCTATTAACCATTTCCCGGTTCTCAATTTCTCCGCCAAATTTCGCTATGCCTCCCAACTCCACGATTTCCATTTCACAATCCCGCAACTTCCTCCTCCTCATCCCTTCCTCAATCCTCCTCCTCCGTTCACCCAATACCCATTTCCACCCTCACTCGCTCACCTTAATCCAACTCCATCCCGTAGTCCCAAACCTCCCTCTCACTCCCACGTCCCGCCCTCATCCTCCACGAATCTTCCCATCGCCTCTGTTTCCCCCTTTATTCTACGCTCCATCCCCTTGGGCTGCCTACTCTGCATGTCCAATCACCGTAGTCCCCGTCGTTCTGCCAAGAGGGGGTGCAACATCCTCCCAATTGGTTCCTCCCCTCCCCATCATCTCCCACGACCCTCGAAGATGATGCGGAAGAAGGTAGGAGAAGGGAAGGAAAGGGCGGTAAGGGAATGGGAGGGAGGAGGGAAGGGGAAGGTGAAACAATCCTTTCTCTATCCCGCGCTACCTTCATTTCCATGCGGACCACGGATTTTATTTGTGGATTTCCCCATAGCTTCCTATCTATTTCGGCCCGGTACGTTGTTCATCCTCGTAGATCCTCGAGTTTACATCCGCGCGGATAAAGAGATTTGGCAACGGGGACGATTGATTTTTCGGGGTCATGAATTATTGAAAATATTTCCGTTTCGAGCGCACGCGAGCTTTGGCTCTGATTGGCTAATTTTGAGGAGGAGAAAGAGCGTTTCCGACGTCACGTTTACGACCAATTTAGGCGGATCTTCTTCCTTTACTCTGCGAAATTGTACGGCGATAAAAAGGGGTGGTGTTACGTTTTCGAAATATGAACGAATTTAGGATGTTTCACCCGCGAATTTATTGGCGGATGGCCATTAACCATTATCATCATGGCGTCAAGAGTCCATTATCTGTGACAGTAATGTAGCGCGTGTCGAGGTTAAAATACCGACATCCAAAAATAATTTGAGATATGAAAGAAATCCAAAAGCGAATTATGTGGATTACCTTATGGTTTTTAAACAAAGAAAAAGACTCGTTAACTCCATATTTTTCATTTCTGGAGAGGTTATATAAATCTCGCAATGAAATTAAATTCATCGAGTCGCTCTTACATCTTTTAATATACGGTATTTCTATACGTTTTTTAAATACGCAGTGTAAGAAGAGCAAAGCCATTTAATAACTTTCGTTACTGAAACTCAATCATGTCTTTTTTACTTTTATACCATTTGTGCTGCTTCCACTCCATTTCCATATAATTTTTTACCTCAAAGACGCAAATCTTGTTTATCGATTGCCGCTGACAAATAGACCTTTCCGACATTCTCTAATTTTGCTTAACCGAAATCGATAGATATTAACTCCATAGTCTGTTTTCGTTCTAGCGATGGCCTAACCGAAGCCTTGCAGAGGGAGGTTATTAAAACGAACCCTTTTTAAATGCATATACTATTCGCATCTGTTTGCGTTCCATATACCCATGAAAAGAAGAAAAAACTTCTTCAAATCTTGTACAAATTTTTCTCCCGATACACAGTTTTAAAAGCCGCTAAGATTGACGGAATCGTCAGTTACTGGTGCAAGGTTTTAACGCATATTTAAAATATTAATATAGCACAGATATGCTTCAACGTAACAGAGCCAACTGAAGATATCTATACAATACCAGTTTCGTCCAACTGTGTTGAGGATATCACTTCCGTAAAATCATTTGTATGCCTGAACTGATAGTAATATAGAGCAAATCTTTCTTCAGAATTTGACTGTTTTTTATTAAGCTAATCATATTTTATCAGGAAAAGTCCTAAAAACGAATTTTACAAAATTAATTCCAACGCTTTCCTTGATTCTATATATTAGTTACTACATCTTCAACATTTTTTCAATGTGTTAACCGCATATTTTCGCTATATATTACTTGTCATATCAATCGGAGTTTGATTATAATTGCTTAGGATTTATGTTATAAAAAATAATTACACTTTAAATAATGCTGCATATATGTTACTACATAAGAACTTTGATGATGGAATAAGGAATAAAATAAATTTCAAATGGTAACTGTTAAATATATAATTCCAGTTATTATTCTTGATGAAAAAAAATAATAGGCCCAAAGTATTACGATTTTAATGAAGTTTTAAATCATCATAACATTATCCCTATCGAAAATTAAGGAAAATCGAATCGGTTGAAAACACTCTGTTTCTGTACGCCCACGAAAAAAAAAAATAGGCATCCTTTTCCCACGCAAAGGTTTACACGTCTCAAAATAATTTAATTCCGACACATTTCAACACAACAAAGTTCTCGCTCTCTCTTTCGTCTCTCTTCGTCGTTTTTATTTCCCTTTCCATTGCAAGTCCCTCGCAAGAACGGGACACACAAAAAGCTCTTTTCGTTTTCTTTGAAACCAATCAATCAATCGAATAACATTCAGCGTTCCATTTTGCCAAAGGTAAAGGATAACCGCATTTCTTGCATTACTTACTTCCTTCCTTGCTTCCCCTCCCTCCTTCCCACACTCGTGGAAGAGTTTCATCCAATTCCGACCTCTCACTCTCCATCTGCCCATCCACCTCTTCCCTCTATAACTCTCTCTCTCACTCGCCACCCCTTCCTCTGCCAGTTCCTCTTTCAGTATTTCATTCCATATCCCCCTTTTCCTCCACCTTTTTTTCTCCCTCTCTCTGCCTTCATTCCTTCATTCTCTTCTCCATCGTGGAACGCCTTACATATATACCTCTCCGCCTCTCTTTTGGACCCCATCCCTTGCTCCATTCTCTCTTTCTCTCTCTCTCTCTTTGCCTATTCCACCGCCGCTCCCCATCCAGAAGACATTTCTCTATTCTCTCCACGCATCTCAAACGACCCTTTCTGACCCTTTCCGCAACGCCTCCTCCCCTTCTCCTGCTATTCCATCTACGCGCCACGCCTTTTTCTTCCTCTGCTCTCTACATTATATATATAATTTAGTATATATATATATATATATATATATATATATATATATATATATATATATATACACACACACACCACACATACATACACACATCGTTCTTTCTTCATTTTTCACTAGGTTCTCATTCTTCCTATGCTCCCATCTACATATCCTATCAAACTCCCGATTTTCCTCTTTCCTTCTAATATAAACATTTGTAGTCTCTCCTTCATTATTGTTTTCTTCTCTTTCGACTCCTTCGCCGGAGTGAACTCCTTTCTCCCCGTTACTTCTCTGTCTTATCCCATTCGTTTTTTTGCTCCGAAAACATCCCCTTTTCACTCGTTGGAATATTCTATTTTTTGCGAATTTTCGCCGTTTCCTCCATACTTGGTCCATTGTTTAACTGTGGCAATTTTTCATTTTCACTCCATGTTATTTCTTTTATTCTACTGTTTTTTCCCTCTCTCACTCTCCACACCATCCCTCCCCTTTCTGCATATTACTATATTATTTCGCTTGTTTGGCTTCGTGACGTTCCCTCCCTCCCCTTCTCTCCTCCCTCCCCCTTCTCTCCTCCCTCCCCATCTCTCCTCCCTCCCCCTTCTCTCTCCTCCTTCCCCTCCATTCCTCCTCCCCCTTCTCTCGTTTAATTATCTGTTTTTCTCGTCCGGCGGATCGTGAGACTCGTTCGCCCCAGAACTGAATTTCATCTCGTTCTCCGTTTTCCCTTTTCTAAGAACGGGCTTTTATTCCTATGGTAATTTTTTCGTTGAGGTCGTGTTGTCATCTTACATGACCGCGTGCACGTTATGCTTCGTATCGATTCGCCTCCCTCATAATTTAGCCTGGTAAATAATCGTCGCCTGCGACTACATCTCATGTCTCGACAAGATAATTACCGTTACTTATTATGAATCCTCGTTCAAAGAATCTGAGGCATTTCTACAGAATTTTTTCAAAAGCGAAGAAAAAATCGTCGCAAAGCAATGTTTTTTCATCGATTCGAGCTAAGCTTATGAATATTCGTTAATACTTTGAGGAAAACATCATTTTCAAATAACTCCTTAAATCCTGATTTCCATTTAAAATTCACACGAAAACTATAAAAGTGTGAAGAGGTAAATAAAAGATTCCTACTGAAACCGATCAATTTAGAGAGGTGGTTAGTGGATCTGCCTTTCATTTTTAAGGACGCATTTATGTCTGCGATTGCATTTGTTAGTATTTAAAATGACATCGTTAGATAGCTTTAGACGTGCTGTTTAAGAGCTAATAAAAATAAATAAAAATGAATAAAACAAAAAGCCAACGTAATACGTTAACGAGACGTTATAATGTAACATTCTTAAAAAAATACACCAATTCAGAGTTAATTTTTGACTTTTTTCGTTACGGTTAACGAAGTGTATCTCATTCCTAGTATATTCTGCAGATCTTCATCTTGCTCTGGATCCCAAAATTTTGATAACTTTATCCCTCATCCTTTGCGTTCTTAATCATCCATCTCCATCGCCCTATTTCTCTGCCTCATCTAATTAACAAGGTTCTCCGGAATCCCTCCGTTCTGCCTCAGTTCCTCCGACGAAAATATCATCATTCCTTAATTCCTTCGCATTGCCCTATCTTAGGTAGACTCGGAGAGAGCTGAAACCGGGACTTTATAAACTACGGTTGCCTTCTCCTGCCTGGCTCCTAGTCTTCATAATAATAAAAAGGAAGGGATAATGAGGAAGGGAATTCAATCGATTCATTAAGATGACGTTTGGAGCAAAGGAGCAAAACGTTCATTCACGCAAGAAGCTAAAGCGTTTCGATGTCACCGCACTCTCGAACCATCCTTTTACATCGCAATTCTTGATCTTCCGTGCCTAAGAGGCGAATAGTTCCTCTTATCCTTAGGACTTAACCTTTAGTCCTCATTATAAAGATTAAACAACTTCGGTATCTCTTGCTGCAGGCTTCCCTTTATTTAACAGTCTCCTCTCGAATCATAAATGACGATTTTTCGAAGGAATTCCTGGATACAAGTATAAGAAGGGTGATGTTAGAAATGATTAAATATAAATTTTTTTCAGGAGGAAACGTCGGGAAACGATGTGTAAAAGAACGTATATAACAAACACCAATGACTCTATGGCCTAATTAAACTTACCGCATCGCGAAGATGCTTGCACAGATATTCATTTCTCATTTAGTGAGCCGAACATTATTATGTACTCATGCGTTATAGTGCCATGTATGAAAATTCAAACTAAATTATTTCTGGTGCGGAAATTTATCTATGTCGGAAGAGTACGCCGAAATTTCTTGAGAAATGAAATCTAGTTCGCTTGGATCGACTATTTATATTGACAGGTGTATTTTTTATGAGTATTTGAGAAAAATAGTGAGTTTTAATTAAGGCATTAGGCAAGCTCCATTGTTTTGAATGAATTTCAAATTTATTTATCATCACCGTGATACGATCATTTTTATCTCTACCTGCTCATAAAATAATTATTTTTCAAGCTGTTGCAGACGAATTATCGATTTATTATTCATTGTTTCGTATTTAATCTCCTTTATCAAGCGCTTAAGGGGATTTTAGTTTAAAAATTGAAAGCGTTAGGTAAATTTCAAAAATTTTGTAGCTTAAAGAAACCGCTTACAGTTACCTTTCTTCCGTAAAAAAGTAATCCTTACATAATGTAACTAAATTTGTGCATGTGTAATAATTTGTGCATAATTGCATTATTTTTGCTCTTCATTTTTCCTCTCCCCCTTTCTTATTTGGATGATTCCCCCGATTTAAATGCCATAAATTATAAAGATTAAATAACTCATGGGACCTAAAAATAAGTACCATTTTGCCCCAAAAACACCATACCTTGAATACTTTTTCATGGTAAATACCAAAAGCGTCTTTGCAAAAATATGGGAGACGCGCGAGACAAGATGCATATCCACTCGTGGAAATGGCAATGCATAACTCTAGCACGCTTAAGTTCGTAAACATAGAAGGAAAGGACAAGAATTAATACGAGTGCTTTATATTCGGTGCGATTTTTTTTATCGGTGACCCGACGTGGATTATTCCTCTGAGTAATGTTCCTAGTTCTGGAATTATAACAAAGCGAAACGTGCAAACATTCCTGATAAAATAGAACCAGTCAATTTATTCGCTATCAAACAAACGTAGTCCGTAAGTAGCTGGAACTAAAAAATTGAATCGGAAAAAACCTTGCATACGCCCTATTCTAGGAATAAGTTTCTCCGTTTACTCTAACACCGAGATACTATAATCACTATTTTTCGACTTGGCGTGACTTGTGCTTTTTCTCTTCCGGCTATGGAAACGCCCTTTTAAATCTGTCGTCTTAAGCTCTCAGTTGGGGGTCGCAATTATGATAATGGCAGGGTTTCGCGTTTTTACTATCTTGAAAATTTGAAAATTTCCTCGAATGTCCGACTATCTTTCAACTAGATTGCAGTAAAAGTAGTTCTCCCGCAGATGATGGCATGTTTTTAACGTAGTGTATTTATGCAATTCGCTATTTTAACGACGCAATCAATTATATTAAATTTCAGAAAATATTCAACGTTACTACATCCAAACTAAAAAATCTCTTAAAAGAAACTGTTGATATTTCACTTTATGTAAGTTTAAATGATCAAGTTAATTAAAAACAACAAAACTGTTAACAGTAATAGAAAAACATTTTTGTAAGCTTTTATAAACTTATAAAGAAGATACGAACTCGATTATTTTCATTGGTGCCTATTGTTTATTTTATGAAAAAATACACTCATTTTTTCACCATTACCTTATGAATTAATTTTGCGAATAAATATGACCTGATGCAGTTATACTTCTGTAGATAAAATTTAAGAAAAAAATTAATGATTCTTTAATCTCTCAGTCGGTAGTTTTATCCCTGTTCGCCCTTCAAGGCGGCCATTTAATGCGTTCCGCTAATGTCGAGAAGAATATTAATATATATGGCTCAGATATTTAGATTTGAGTAAAGATAAATCTGGGTCCGCACATCTGTACGGACGACCTCTGCCGAGGAATAATAGAGGTGTTCGTAAACGTGTACGTCGAACCGTATTGAGGGGTTAATGAGAAATTTTGTTTTCTTTATGTTGAGGAGGTAAAAAGCACCCGTAAATTGGTGCACGATCATACATTCAACGAAAAAATAACTTTCTGTCCTTTTTAAAGCTAGCAACCATTTATGGGCGTTCGCCAATCCGAAAAAAGCGCACAATTACCCCCCTCATTTCTCCTTTTGTATTTTTCGGATTTCGAAGAACACGGATTTCTCCCCCTCAATTGCCAGTTAACCTTGTTTATGAGTCGCTAACCGTATGATGCACATTCCACGGCAATCCGATGAGAAAAAAATTATAAAAGACGATTTAATGGAAAAATAAACTCGGAAAAAATAACGCACGGAGAACAGAAACAACGACGCGATGGGAAACTTCCGCGAATCGCTAACCCTTTACCTAATCCAAACACGTAAACCGATCGCAGTTTCTCGTTATTCCCCCTTCCCTCCCCCCCCTCTGCCACTATTCTCCCACCCTAACCTGCTTCCCTTTCCCCTTACTCGAGCCATAACAGGTACACACTTTCTTCTCCCTCGTTATTTCCTTCCAGGCTGACCATGCGCCCACCCCTATTCCTCCCTCCCCCCTCTCCTACCCTCCCTCATCGCATTTAATCCACCTCTCCCTCCCTTGCGCCCCCTCCGCACCATTTACTCGTATTTCTCGCACTCCTATTTTCTCCACCCCATCACCGGTCCGAACGTCTGGAAAAAAGAAAACGTCCTCATACCTTTGTCCCCTCGTTCTCCGCTATCGCGTGCGTATTTGTATCTGTATTTGGGTGCATCGGTCCGGCTAACCCATGGGATTATTTCCCTCTCTCTCTCTCTCTCCCTCTGTTACGCTGACAAAAGGTTTGAAAGAGAGAGAAACGAGAGATGTCCTTTATGGTATGGCCGGGTGGGAGAGACAGGATGAAGGAGGTAGAAAGGATGGAAAAGGAGACAGTGGTAAGAGAAGAGAGAGGGGCGAATGGAAAAAAATGAAGGGAGAGGAGGGGGAGGGGAGAAGGGAAAAGGACTGGACGGAGAGTAACATCGCCCGTTCCCGTTCGCAAACGGCGCCATTTTGCGGAATGGGAGGAGGTCCGGGAGGGTCGGCCGTGTCCCTTCGCTCCCAGATAGCCGTTTTACCGCGGCGCCCATTGAGGTGAACCCCACGGACGGCCAGTCGTCGTCCTGTTCGCCGTAGTCTGCATGCATGTCGCTTCTATATTTTTTTATTTTACTTCTGCAGGGAACAATGGCAAGGATAGACGTTGTTTTTTCCTTATATTTTGCTTTCCTTTTTTCCTGCGCGAGGGAGTCGGATGGCGATCTAAGCAATGTATGCGCCGATGTCTCCGTAATGGTGGAGCGTGTTTTTCTGCCGATGTAATGCGTACTTTTTAACTGCACATATGTATCAGCATGATTATGTAAATTAGACTTTGGGAACGTATCACTTAAGCCAGCTTTTGTTTATTCAAGCGTAATTTTATCATGAATCTCTTTGGGATGCTTCGAAATGTGAGCACGGAGAAATATATAATGACATAAATATACATAATAATTATTATTATTAATATGCGTGATATAATTATTATTATTTTGCGTGTTATTTATGTATTAGGATGAACAGAAATAAAAATAACGAAGGGATACTCTAGCTGGATTGGCGATTTTTTGAGAGGATCAAATGATCAAATACGTGAAGGAAAGGTTGATGAAATGAAAGAAAAAGGATTCGGAAATGTAAAGAGGGATAACTCAATAAATAAAGAGGTTTACAGAGATTAGAACGGTTTATAGCAGTATTTAGCCTATTATCACAGACCCTTATGTGGACATAATTAACGAAAAAATTTAGATATTAATTAATATAATGCCCCGTAATTTTGTAATAATCCATAATTAAAACTTTCTTTTTTGAGAAGTGTTTCATTTTTTAATTCATTTGAAACAAAGACATTTATAAACACATATATTTAAACATAAGCTCTCATTACACTAGCTAGCGTTTTTCTGGCAATCTTTAAAAAACAACAAATATGTTTGTATACACAAGGAGTTTAAGAAAATTCATATTATTTAACGTTACCCAGCTCTCAACTCAGGATCAGGAACCATAAATGCAAATCGTACCTTCCAATTTATTACTTTTATATCGCAAGAGTTAAAACGAAAGTTTTGAAAAAATATTCGGAACTTAACTCATGTAGGTCACAAACGGAATGGTGCTACAAAATTATGAATGAAAACGCAGAAATTTTAAAAACATATTAGCGAAACTCTCGTGAATAAAAATTTTCCCATCTCGACGTCTGCTCGAATATTCAATTCGCACGGACGCCAGAATTTAAAATTTTAAGCCCGTACTTTCCATCTGGATTCGCCAAGAATTAATATATGTCGCAAGAGAGAGAAAAAAGGGAGAGGACACGAGCGAGAGAGAGAGAAGAGAGAACATGAGAGAGAAGATGGAGGACATGATAGAGATGAGAGAGAGAGGAAGCGAGGACACGAGAGAGAGAGGAAGAGAGGACACGAGAGAGAGGAAGAGAGGACACGAGAGAGAAGAAGAAAGGACACGAGAGAAAGACAAAGAGAGGACACGAGAGAGAAGAGAAAGAGGAGACAAGAAAGAGAGGAAGAGAGGACACGAGAGAGAGAAAAGGAAGAGAGAATAAGAGATAAGTGAGAGAAGACACGAGAGAGAGAGAGGAAGAGAGGGCATGATAGAGGGAAGGAAGAGAGGAGATGGGGGAGAGAAAAGGAAGAGAGAACACGAGAAAGAAGTAAGAGATAACACGAGAAGAGAGTGAGGACACGAGAGAGAGGAAGAGAGAAATGGATGAGAGAAAACGAGAGAGAAGTGAGATGTCACGGGAGAGAAGAGAACACGAGAGAGAGAGAGAGAGAGAGAAGACATGAAAGAGAGAGAACACGAGAGAGACAGGAGGAGAAGACACGAGATAGAGAGAGGGAAGGGAGATAGGACACGAGAGAGAGGAAGAGAGGACACCAGAGAGAAGGGAGAGGGAGCACGAGAGAGAGCGAGATGGAAGAGAGGGCACGGGAGTGAGAAGAGAAGGGACAGGAGAGACAGTAACGGAGGACACGAGAGAGAGAGGAAAGAAATAAAGAATTAAGAAAAATGTCTTTATTGGCGAGGTTGAGGCCCCTTCTTCCACCTAACCATTACAATTTGTTTACATCTGGATATACATATTTAACATTTTTTTTAAATTTACTATCTTATTTGACAATTGAGCAATTGCTTATAGTATTCATGATCAACAAACCCCTTCGTCCTTTTGAAGTCACGAAAAGCAACGTCTCTAAGTTTCATAGAGTGTTTTATTTATTCCGTTATCCATGACGTTTGCCGTTTAGAGACGCGAACCGTTTTCATAGGAGCGTGTCGATCATAAATGTTGATTATCATGCCTTTTAATGACTCGACCTTGTCATCTACTTCCTCGGAAAACTCAGTTAAGTACCATGGTACGTTGGCAACGTCCGCAAAGAAACTTGTTTTGTTTGTTTTTTAAGTCTCTGTATTTAATGATTTTAGATTTTTGTTTTGGAACCTTAAGAGAGAAAGCAATATATATTTAGTCGTGTGATGAAATGTGATTAAGACAGGACAAGAGAGAGAGAGGACACGAGAGAGATAGAGGAATGGCCAGAGAGAAAAGAAAGAAAAATGTCTTTATCGGCGAAGTTTAGGCTAAGTAGCCATTACAATTTGTTTACATCAGGATTTACATATTTAACAATTTTTTTAATTTACAATCTCAATTCACAACAAAATGGTTACCACGAGAGAAATATACATATACATGTACACTCTCTGATACATGTGTAGATAAGTACAACAGAGACAATTTTGAATAATTATAAATATGGAGAAATTTCATTTTATACTTTCGAATATAAATGCTTGCTTGACAAATAAAAGATGAAAAAAGAGAGTTAGAAGAAAAAATAGCAGAAATTAAAAAAAAATTAAAATTAAAAATATTTTTAAAACCACAATAGATGGACTTTAGCTTCACAGAATGTAAAATACCAGAGGCTGCGTACAATACAATGATTCCATGTTGGAGTGGATAAATCTGGCAGAAAGACAAGTATGTGTAGGATTACATCATTCAGTTTAGCACTTGTTCATCAAATGTAGAAAGCAGGAGTTGCGGAAGTGACTTTAGCTTTGTTGTCTTTTCGGGTAACTCATTCCAAAGGAAGAGAGGATACGAGAGAGAGAGGAAGAGAGGACACGGGAGAGGGAACAGAGAGAGGAAACGAGAGAAAGAGGAAGAGAGGACACGATAGAGATAGAGGAAGAAAACACAAGAGAGAAGTGAGTGAGGGCACGAGAGAGAAGGGAGAGAGGACACAAGAGAGAGAGAAGGAAGAGAGGATACGAGAGATAGAAGGGAGTGAGGACACGATAGAGAGAAGAGACAAAGGACATGAGAGAGGAAGACAGACAGACAGACAAACGACTTTATTTAGGGCGAAATTGAGACTATATAGTCCCTTCTTACAGTCACAAGAGAGAGGAATAGAGGACACGAAAGACAGGATGAGAGGACACGAGAGAGAAGTAAGAGAGGGCACGAGAGAGAGAAGAGAAAGAGAACACGAGAGAGAGAGGGGTGAGAGGGCACGGTAGTGAGAAGGAGAGAGGACACGAGACAGCGAGAGAACGGAGAGAGGACACGAGACGGAGAGAGAGAAGGGAGAGAGAACACGAGACAGAGAGAGAGAGAAACGGTAGACCAATAGAGAGATATAGTCAAAACCTTGGGTGCATCCCTCCCTTGTTTGTTTCGAACGGAAATGCAGACTAATGGAGGGGGAGGGGTCAAGGAAGAAAGGGGTGGGGAGAAATAGGTTGTGGTATATTACGGTCTATGTTACGCAACGTGGTGGGAGGAAAAGGAAGCGGATGAGGAAGGGGGTCAAAAGCGATCCGAGGACACGGGCTACCTGCACCTATGTTCCGTTTATCCTCTACGTCGAGCCATAACGCTCCTGTTCCATTTTTCAATTTCCCAGACGCACACACCCCCTTGCGTCTATTTCTCCGCAACGCTGCGCTTAAAGCGAGGGGAAACATCTGTCGCCGTTCCCACAGTAACGAAAATGGACCCGGCAGTCCCAAACCCACCCCCGCAACACTCGCCATTATTCCTAAGGCTGCCAAACATGTCTAAAGAGAGAGATGGAGGGAGAGAGCGGGAGCGGATGGGCAGTGAGGAGTTTTTATCCTCACATCGTGTTTCATTTTTTTAGGTCGTCCGAAGTTCTCTCGCCACCCTTCTCCTCCTGAATCCCTTTCCTTCAAATTTCTAGGCGAACCGTTATTTTAAAATATTGTTTTAGCAGGAGGTCAATTTATTTATAATTATCGCGGATCTTTTAGAGGAGATAATTGAATACCACCAAAAATGTACTACTAAATGACCAATATGGCATATATTGGAAACAAAGTTTGAATATTCAATTTAAAGCTAAGGATTTATATTTAATATAGTTAAAATCTCATTATTCCATTAATATGAAGTTGTGAACAATTGAAATATTGAGCCAAGATAAATTGTTTATGAGAATTATTTTTAGTATTTATAGTGAGACGCAACTTACTCATTTACATTAATCTCTCGTAATTCTCGAGATGCGTAACATACAAAAACGATAAAATACGATACTTCTTAAGTGACACTGTTGCTGCCAACAGGGAATCAAATATAACACAATAGTAAAGTGACAAGGAAATGCTTACAACTATATTGGAATGAAATTATACAAAGCGGAAATATACAAAGATATACTCAATAGAATTGTCCACTTGGAGGGATAACAAAACGATACGAAAACCAGTGGAAGGTATAAGGAAATTTTCCCCTGGCAAATTCAGGATGCTCTCTCGCTGCTTGCTTGTCCTCACGTTCTCTCTATCTCCTTCCTCTCTCTCAGGTTCGACACTCGTGACTGCCGGGTCGCGTTCCGCAACATCGCCAGCTTGGAAGTCCGCTCGTTCGATCTATTCTCGAGAAGATGGCGCACCACTCGCGAAAGTATATTGGTTAAATCGCACGATGGTAGCGTTCTCTTCTGGGCTAATGTCTGTTGCCTATAAAAGTAGAGACTCTGTACGTACGCGCAAAGCCTAAGTACTCGCGTAGCCGAAGTACGAGCGTATGCCGGGGGGCATGCGTATGCCGGGGTGCGTGCGTATGCAGGGGTGCGTCGTTTGCAGGAGGGCGTCGTTTGCAGGGGGGCGTCGTTTGCAGGGGGGCGTCGTTTGCTGGAGTTCGTCGTTTGATAGAGTTCAAACACAGAAACTTCTGGCGAACACGAAGAATTGATGGGGAACTCGATAAAATGACGTAGGGTAAAATACTGCAATAGTAATGTTTTCATTTTTATTCACCTTGAGGAATCACGAATTTTTCTTTTCTCAAAACTAAATTTGTCGACCTTAAATTTTTCATAGAGATTTTAAAATTCATCTCCCTATTTACCATCTCGTGCCTAACGCTTCAAAATCCTTTGATAGGTATATGTCAATCGCTCGGACGCATTAAAAAGAACTCGAAATCGATCATCCCAGGTCTTCATACGCTCTCACGTTCTGTACGTTTTCTCGCGACCACTCAATCAAAACGCCCTCCACTCCAATTCCCCGACTCCCTTTTTGCAATTTAATCTGTTTCGCCTCGTCCGACTTATTACCAATTCAGAATCGCTTCAATAAAATTAATATATCCTCTTACCGATGGATGAAATCGTCTCAGATATTCCATATCTAACCTGAATCCGATTTCTCTTTCTAACTGCATTTTTTCCTCGTGTTCATAATATTACCATCCGTTTAATGCGATAATTCCTTCAAACAAATCCCATGTGTATTTTTTCCCAAATCTCTTCCTGTTCATATTTTTTTCTGAAAATTTTCAAAGAGAATTTCAAGTTGTGGTTAATCCCGTGGATTTTTCCCTACGACGTGTTTCTGTCGCAGTCTGAAATGTTTTATTTTGCCTCGCATTTATTTTTTGATTTATTTAGATCACTATATTTTATAGAAATCTATATATTTTTTTAAACATCTTGATAGTTCTCTTTAATAGTCTATAGCTAATTCTTTCATTTGCATTCTCAGACTTCGTCCATTTCTGCATTTGT
Source organism: Tanypteryx hageni (assembly GCA_028673005.1). Lineage (NCBI taxonomy): Eukaryota > Metazoa > Arthropoda > Insecta > Odonata > Petaluridae > Tanypteryx > Tanypteryx hageni. The sequence goes on from CM054116.1 coordinate 49,443,435, forward strand.
ATATTGCCTGTCCTATATTTCTGTTGCTTTTAAAGCTTTCTTGACCAGGTAGCCTAACGCTCTATGGGCACGTCTCATCCATCCGTCTGTCTGCCGTAAATTTCATCTCCTAAACCGCTGAACGAATTTTAATTTAAGTAAATAGGAGTGATCCATATTAGAATGTATCGCCAAATTATGACTGAACTGCATCTGTCAAATTAAAACTTCCACTTTACACAACTGATTTAATAAGCCTATACTGCAGAGTGCCCAGTAGAAAACCAAAGGTTATATGGATTTTGAAATAGGATGGCGCAAAACCACACATAGCGAGGGCTACATCCGCGTGGCTACAAGCACGCACTCAAAGCCCCATTGTGCCAGATGAGTGGCCTTCAAAACGCCCTGATCTAAATGTTATGGACTACTCTCTTTGGGGGTACTGCTTCAAGAAGTACAGTCAGTACGCCATGATTTCACCACAATTGAAGACCTCAAGATTGCGTTAATCTATGCATGGAAGAATATAAGCCTAGATGTCATTCGCAGGGCTGCAGCACCATGGATACCGCGTCTTCGAAGGTGTCATGATAACCGCGGTCAACATTTTGAATATCTTTAAATCCTTTGTGAATTATCTTGAATAAATCCTGAATAAAAAATAAAGTCTTTGTTTTTCTATTGGGCACCCTGTAGTATCTAGTCAAATGTCTTCCATCAAACAACAAGTAAATACTATATTTTTTCTCCCAAGCTCTTATATGATCTGTAAGGTATAGATTAAAAAATATTCGGATAGAGTACTTCATTTACCACAAAGAAGTCTTCGATACCGCATAAATACGAGTTATAGATTCGGAGATAAAGATTCGAGAAAACCTGAGAAAAACGTCGCATATTTTATTTACATCGATCGCTAAGACGGTTCTCTCGGCAAACAACAATTAAAACTCTATATTTGTCTCTAACATGCTCTTATATGATCTATGCGGTACAGATTAAAAATTTATTCGGATAGAGGACTTCATTTACCACAATAAAGTCTTCAAGACCACATAATTACGGGTTATAGTTTCGGATATAAAAATTCGAGAATCGCCTACTCTTTCGATACCGTTTCATACGCATTCCCCATAAAGAACGCCTTTGAATTCTCTGTGTATTCCATTTATGGAGTATAATTTTCCATCTTCTAGCATTATGTTGTTGCTTAAATGTGTACCTGTTATTATATCCATAGGATCTTCGTGTTAACAGAGAGGTGCAGTGCGTATTTTCTGTGAGATACCAATATCGAATCATACCGTTATATTGGAAGTCCCTTATAGCTGTTCCGCGTTTCATTTAAAAACGGACTCAATAGTCCTCATTGGCGATCGAATTAAGGCGAGTTGATATATCTTGCCTGAATTTTGCCCAGACATGTTGTCATATGAGGTGAGATACAATATGACGCCCCTTTATCTTTATCTTTACTACAAATGTACATATCCCAGTTGTCAAAAATATAAAGTAAAACGAAACTTATTCAAATATTTACTATTTATAAACGCAGATATCATGAAAAACGCATTCACGTACGAGAAATTAAGCATTAGTATTTTATTTTTTATAGAATATACATTAATATTTTATAGAATTACACTAGCATCTCTGCTCTTTGTGTGTTCGCCGAGTAACTCCGTTACAATACAAACATTGGGCAGCCTTAGGTTAATTCGGTACAAACACTTAAAAGAAATTTTTTGCAATATCATTGAAAAAATGCGATCTAAGAAGAAGCTTTATAAAAATCTGGAATATTTAGGAAAATATTTTCATTGTTGTCTAATTTTGACGACCCTTTCAAATGGCTCCTAATGCGGTTGCCTAGCTGCCTAATCTATCAGCACAACCCTTTATCTCGCTTAATCGCTCTTTAGCGCCATATTTTATTTCCACTTCTATGCACTTCTACATTTCTCCCCTCACTAGTTTACTCCTACAAATAGAGCATAAAATGCGAATTCAGAAGCTAAGTTTTATAAATTTAACTGTCCTGCAGAAGTTATTAAAAAGTATTTTTGGTACAATCTACTTTGCGATGCATGAGCTGCATTCAATGTCCATATTGGAGATTATAATTTACCTGGAAAGAGTCCATGCAGTTACACATCCGCTTTTAATCGAGTTGCCTCTAAATTCTAATTATTTACCAAAGCATGCATTCAAATTTCAATATGAAACTTACTGAACGGAACGAGGGAATTTTCAGTCATAAGACAATTTGCAATTGCGATATACACATTAACCAAATAGTTTATTTTAAGAGCCGAGGAAAATTATAGCATATGCACAACATTAAATGATTCTGCATTAAAAGACGTGCATGGGTGGATAACATTTTTATCAATTCGTTACACCTAAATGAGGTGCAAACGTATTCGAGTCCGCAGAGGTTTTAAACAAACTAGAAAAAAATTAACCCAGTCTTTTTTCAGACCCTCCCCTCTTCCGTTCAACTTAAAACGTGAATTATTCAGATGCACAGTATCTCCAGAAAAATTGAAGCGAGCGAGACTGATGCCACGCTACCTTTCTTTCTGTGACATCCATCTAGACCTCGGCAATAATAGTAAAAAAAATGTTAGCGAAAAGCACTAGGATTGCATTTTACAAGACGAAACAAATAAGAGAATAGTACGAATCTCCTTGTACCACAACCTCCTGTACATTTCTACGTTTTTTATGACGCCCTATATATACGACTGACTCTTCCTCAAAGCTTCCTCTCTCTGTCTCTCTCTCACCCTCTCTTTTTCTCTCTCTTTCTTTCTCTCTCTCTCTCTTTCTCTCTCTCACTCCCCCTCTCCACTATTCCCCAAGCACCGCGCCATTTCGCGAGGACTACGCAACAATGAAAACTGCAGCGCACACTCAACGCGCACTCTTAATCAAATGGATTTCTCGCGCTCCTTTTCTCTCTCTCTGTCTTCGCCTCTCTCGCCATATATTTTGTTTCCCTGAGAGATAGCGTGCATATGACTCCTCTCTCCATCGCTCTCTCTCTCTCCCTCTCGAGACAACTTCAACAATAAGAAGCCCTCGGTCTAGTGCGGGGGCGAATGGGTTAGTGGGACGAAAAAAAGTACTTTCTCCCTCTCCCCCATTTCTTTCGCCGTGTGCACTACACCGCGACCGAGAATTTTTAGAAAAATAAGACGAACGACACTGGAAGAAGGAAAAACACGAAACTTTCGTCGAAAGAAAAGACTGGCGCGTCGCTAAAATAAAAGAAAGGAGAGAGAGAGGAAAAGAAAGAGGGGGAGAAAGGAATGATGAGGAAGGAAAGGGGTAAGATACCGAGAGAGAGATCCGAGTTCCCGAGGAAGAGGGAGGGAGGAAAAATTCGAGGAAACATGCGAAATCATAAAACTGCGTTGTCATGGGAGCGGATAATTTCTTTCGAACGAGGGAAGAAAAAAAATGCTAGTATTGAGCTCAGGGGAGTGAAAGGGGAGAAGGAAGGGGAAAGAAAGGGAATAAGAGGGAGGAGAGAAATAGGAAATGGCTGAATTTCGGAAAACAACGGGAAGGGGAGAAAGAGAGATGAGGAAAAGGGATAGGATTTTGAAGCAAGAGGTTTAAAAAATCGAAATAATGAACAAGGTTATCTGAAGAGGATGGAGGGACTAGAAGATCGAAGAGGAAAAATATACAACGATGAGTGAAATAGGGGGTTGCGCACCATTCGCCGTATATTTTTTGAGTGTCTATGAACGAGTAGAAGCGATCAAAACGAGACCCTCCGAATCGAAAAGAAAAAATATACCAATGGGTGTTTTCAATCAGGAGAGGTTAAAGGATGGCTTGGATGTGGAAAGGAAGGCTCTCATTTTGGAACGAGGGGTTGATGTAAATGGGGAAGGTTTATGAAAGAAGGGGTTCGTGCGTAAGGACTAATAGGAAATCAGAAGGGGAAATGAAATGCAAATTTACGAGAGGAAAGAGGAGGTAAATTAAATGGAAGAGAGGTCGAATATGAGCGAAGAAAAATGGAAGATATGGATTTCGGAATTCGAATGGCTCAATGGTCGAAACATAGAAGAAACGTCAAAAAACGAAGCAGTCGTAAAAAGGAGAAAAACGCTTTAAAATTGATTAAACGATGTGTGTGTGTATATATATATATATATATATAAAGATAATAAAGATAAGAATAATTGAGAAAGAAATGAGAGAAAAGGCAACAGCGACAACGACGGATGATATCCAATAGCAGAGAAAAAAGAGAAGGTTAAAAAATCGGAAAGTAATATAAGACAAAAATGCGTCGGGGATACGCCCGAAGTAATAAGTCGGTCTTTGTAGAAACTTTATCAATAATAATATTAGTAAAGTTAAGAAAGGATGGAAAGGAAAGGAAAAAGTAAATCAGGAGATAGGTTTCTAGTAGAAGATCTCCTTAAGTTAAGAGAAGGTCTAAAAAGGAAGCCAGAAAGCAGATCGGTTAGGAAGTCCGGACGAGCGTAGAAAGTTTAGGTGAGGAAACAATTAAGAAATTGGTTGAGAGAGAGAGAGAGAGTAGAGGGAGATAAAGTCAGCGCAGGAAATAAGGCACCGGAAATGAAACGAGAGATGGAAGGAAGCCGTGGGGAGGGGTTTGTAGAAAAAAACAATGGCAAAGAGGGGGAGGGAAATACGCGTTAAGAAAATATTGAAAGCGAAGTAAAGATAAGTCTATATCTAAAAATTGAGAAAGTGGCAATGAGGGGGGCCATGAGTGTGAGGAGAGAAAAAAAGGGGCATGATAGATGATGAAAAATTGAGAATCAAAATGAAAAATGATAGAAAAACAAAACGCGGAGTATAATGGCGAAGGAGAGACGGATGGAAAAGGTTAACGCGAAACGCGTGTGAGGCAGGCGGCGGAGAATAGATGACGTACTTGAGATGCCGGTAATGCTTTGTGAGAAAGGACAAGGCAGATGAAGGGACCGAGGAAGAGAGTAGAAAGATTAAGCGATAAAATTCATATATCTGACAGTAACGAGGAAGATGTGCGTTTGTGCGCGTTTTACACATATTTGAGAAATTTTGCAGAATAGCAAGAGAGGCGGGTATGCTTAAAGTTAAAACTAAGAGATCAAAAGCAAGATTGAGGAAATTAAGGGAACCCGAAAGGAGATTAAAAGGAATAGCGGGGAATATGATGCCTCGGAAGGAGATGGAGAGTAATAGATGAAGATACCGACGTTTAAGATGTACGACGTAGAAAGAGGAATAGAGTGAAGTCTACTCTTAAAGGGAGTGATATGAAAGATTTGAAAGTGGTGGAGGGAGAAAGGGAGGACGACACACAAAGGAGGGAGAGATAAAAGGGAGGAAGGGAAGGAGAGACGATAGGACGAGGAATAAAATGAGTGGTACAGGCTCAAAGCATAAGGAAAAATAAAAGGAGTGAGCGCAGAGACAAGCCGAAGGATAAAAAGTAAGAGAAGGAAAAGATAAGGTTTTTTGGTAGGTTATCTCGAAAAGAGAGAGAGATAGAGAGGAAGAAAAAGAAGCAGAATAGATGAGAAAGGGAGGTCAGAGGAGGAGGAGAAAAGGATAGTAAGGCGTGAGGAGGAGTCGTCGGGTACCGGAGAGGCGGACGAGGGGTAAAGGGAGAATTGGAGTATAAAAGAGGGGAGGGAGATGCGAGGATACCCGTCGAGGCGTGATGGAGGGTAAGACAATAGATGTGATGGGAGGGACTGAGGCTTTTCCTCTTTCGAAAGCGGAGAGAGAGAGAGAGAGAGTGAGTGGGAGGTAGAGGAGGGTGAGGAGTTCTCTATAAGTTAGGGAGAGAAGACTTTCGTCTCCAAGGAGACGCCTCGAAGGGATATTAGGGGCGGGTACCCCCTCACGCCGCGCCGGGCGAGGAGGTCGGGAGCGAGAGAGAGGAAAGGGGCAATATCCGAGATGGATATGCAACGACAAAAGGGGTTGGGGGAGGCAGACGAGTTTTAAAAGGGCGTGAGGAGGCGGAGAGATAAATACGGATCCAGGAAAGGAAAAGGGTAAGATCGTCTGAGGTACCTGGGTGATAGATAGTGAGAGAGAGTTAGTGCGCGCATGTGTGTGTGTGAGAGAGAGAGATAGAGAGAGAGAGAGGACTGTAGCGACGGAGGGCTTTGTCAGGAAAAGATTTTAGATGTGGGCAAAATGGTACACCTTTCGACCTCGAGTGTGGAGGCAATCGAAAGGTTATCAATCGTTTGCCCCCCCTCTCTCTCTCTCTCTCGCCCTCGCGGAAGCTCTAACGTGAACGCTTTTCCGCGGGTGTGTTGGTAAGAGGAGGCGTGTGTGTGTGTAAATGGATCGGGAAACCAAGAGAGAGAGAGAGTTTAAATGCGTTGACGTGAGTCGAGAGTCTTCTTTAATGGAAGGGAATAGGGTGGAGATGGTAGCAGTGGCGGGTCCCTGCCATACAAACCCCCGGTGAAAGGGAGGTATGGGATTAAAGAGAAAGACGTGATGTTGGGTCTCATTAGAAGTTCGAGGAGCGGAATATTTTTAAAGGCTAACGAGATGGGGATTATGGGCTATTTCTGGAGGAATATTTTTTCTCGAAGATGAGAGGGTGAGTGGGAATTTGACGGATAGTACTATTCATTCTAGACGGTGCTAGAGGGTGTTTTGAGTTATCCCGTGGATGGAAGCGTAATTAGACACAATAGTTGAAGAGATAACCTACGAATCGACTGAGCAATTAAAGAAGTATATTATTTAAGAAATTATGAAATAATGTCGTACGAAATTTTATTTCGGTCTCAATAAACTCAAAAAGCATAAAGTGCGAGATCTACTGGCGTGTGCTAATTAAAAAAATGGTTTAAAATATGGAAATGTTAAAACATTGATTTTTGCCACAAGAAATTATATTTTTTATTTACGCTCAGATTTTACTGGAATTTTAAGATAAATTTCCAATTTCAAATATTGTCAGCTGTGAAAACAGGCCAGTTTTTTTCACGTTTAGCATTTCGATAAGGTAATTATTATTCTTCGAGCTATGTTATATACTAATATTTCTCTCAGTTGAATTCTAAGATTTTTAATTGAAATTGAGTAGCATAATTTTTATTTCGAGAAAGATCTTACCTGTGATCCTATTACGTATAACTTCATCGATTTACTTTTATTGATAAATTTCTTACAAATTAAGAAACAAACTTGTTCGAATATTTAAAATAAACAATAAAATGGATTCGAATCCAACAGTGGAATTTTCAATTTCATATTTTACATGAATAAAATATATTTGATAGAGAATATTTTTTTATCTAAAATAAATGTAAATTTATCTGATTGGTCTAAAGCTCCTTCAAAACACCGAGGTAGATATTTTTGCTCTACATTTTACCGTTTCAGTATAATGGCTGTGATTTATATTAAAGTAATTATTCTTAGTTTTCTTACTATCGCACTAATAAATTAAAATACCTCCTTTCTATAACACTATGTTTTAATGAATTTCAGCTATCAATATTTACCGTATACCTGCACAATTAATTTATTAATGTCAAATAAATTTTATTTTTATGAAATAAGTTTTGTCAATAAACACTTTTCAGTGTGCCCCATTTACATTTCGAATGATATTTTGTAATGTAAACATGCTTTGCGTCATGATGAACAAGACCTGCTTCCGCCCAAAGTCCATCTCGTAACTAAACGTAAAAATGTTATAGTGTATTACTTCACATTGAAACATATAATGTGGCTACAATATGACTTTCTCCATACCTGTAATATTTCTAAAAATTCCAAATAGGTTAAATGATAATAAATATTTTAAGGAACTGCGAGAAAAATCTAGACTTTACAATGAATAGAAATAAACTCAAATCGTGGCCTTCTGATATTGGATATAGCCAGGAAGCTCCAACAATAAAGGAAGTAAAAAGGAGCATTACTAAAACGTAACTAAGCGTCAAGTGTTTACAATAGTCGCCGGTAGGTGGCATGATAGTAGCAGGTAAAAAATTTAGTTTTTAAGATATCTCTTAAACAATGCATTATATGGAGAACTGTTTCGAAAAAAGTTATTCCAGTGTGTTTTTAAATATATCAAATATTAAAGCAAATATCTCAAAATAACGGATGTAACGAGAGTAAACACCCACTTCCGGTTGACTGATTTTCACCAAAATTATCCAGTTCTTGTGACTGTCATAACAATATTAAATATAAAATTTCGCAATTACCTGATTAATAGTTTTTAAGTTGGAGCACCCACAAAAAAGCTGTCACATATACATACACAGACATCGAGAAAATGGTCAAAACGTGTTCAGGGGACCTCAAAACTTGTATTTCCGTTGAAATCTCGAAATGGATTTTTTCAAGAAAACAATACTTTCCCCTATACACGTATGGAGAAAGTAAAAACGGAAAAATGTCAAGAGTAAACACCCACTTCCGGTTGACCGATTTTACCAAAAACTTATCAGTTATTTTCCCTTTAATAAAAATGATAAATATAAAGTTTCACAGCTTATGCCTGTCTGCATAGGATCTTCGGATCATATCATTCCATCAATTTCATGTATTTCCGTGTAAATCTTGAATTCGATTTTTTTTCATAAATACAAGTAAAAATAAACTGATGTGGGCAACACATGACTTTCTCCATATTTATATGGCAAATTAGATGTTGTTAGCTCTGGGATCGTTGTCAATATTTACTTCCGGTTGACCATTAAGAAAAGAAAAAGGAGCGTTACTAAGACGTAACTAAGCGTCAATTGTTAACAATAGTCTTCGGTAGGTGGCGTGGTGGTGGCAGCTAAAAATATAAGATATCTCTTAAACAATGCATTATATGGAAAAATGTATCAAACAACGGTTGTAGAAAATTATATTTCCTACACATTTTATTCTAATACATTTTTACATTTATTAAAGCAAATATTTCAAAATAACGGATAAAGAGTAAACAACCACTTCCAGTCGACCGATTTTTACCAAAAACTAATTAGATCTTATAACTTTTATAAAAATGTTAAATATAAAATTTTGCGTAGACCTGATTAATAGTTTTTGAGTTAGAACGCCCACAAAAATCTATCACATACATACCGACAGGCAGACAAACAGACAGACAGCACAGCGAAACTAGTCAAAACGTGGTCAGGGAACCTTAAAACATGTATTACCGTTGAAATCTCGAGTTCGATTTTTTTCATGAAAACAATACTTTCATACTACGTATATGGGGACAGTAAAAACGGATGTGACAAGAGTAAACACCCACTTCTGGTTGATCGATTTATACCAAAAACTAATCATTTCTTTCTTTCCCCTTTAACAAAAATGTCAAATATAAAATTTCGCAGTGATCTGAATAATAGTTTTTGAGTTAGAGCGACCACAACATTCCGGTCACAGACACAGACAGACATCTTCGAGAAAATAGTCCAAACATGTTCAGTGGACCTTAAAACATGTATTTCCGTTGAAATTTCGAATTCGATTTTTTCATGATAACAATATTTTCTCTATACTTCGTATATGAAGAAAGTAAAAATATAAATGGAATCCCGGTCACTTGGTTCTTTGCTAAGGTCACAAAAAACTGAATGGCAATCTTAATAAACTGTACTTTCCAACCGAATTTCAATCTTGTAATATGGAAATCTCTATTATAAATATTTTAAAGAATTTGCTGGCTTGTTTGCGCATTTATAACGCAACAACTACAGAACGTAGAAGCAAGAAGAAGATGCCATTTAAACCGCAATAAAAAGTTAATCAAAATGGGAGTGTTTTTAAAGTGATTTTAATTACATTTTTTTATTTTTTTTTGTTTTTCTCTTTCATTTTTCTCCATTTAAATAACACGGGAATGAGCGTATTGTTGAATTAATAATCTACGTGACAACCTTTATAAACAATACCTAATATTAACTAAAAGAAATAATATAAACCTAATATAAACTAAAGTATGGAGTAAAGAGACACTAAGGTTATTCAAAGAAGGACAATCACCAACAAAACTATAAATCTGTCTAATTATTTCAAAAGTTAAGTGGAAGGCAGTTTTAATGTTCAATTTTAAGTGCTTTCGTTCTCAAAAAACGTTTTATGTATTCTGCATATTCTCTATACTTAATAGTCAGTGAAATATGTTTTTCGTTAACATTGAAAATGAATTAAGTGAAATATATCACAGGAGGTACAATAAGAAAACTTCTATAACAATTCTTTAATTTGGAGCAACATTTATAATCTTTAACTCTTCCTCCCTTTAACATCTATATGTAAATTTTGCTTTCTCTTCAACTGAACCTTTGTATAGATCAATTAAGCTAATTATACTTATTAGATTATATTAACACTTTTCATGTCATACCATCACACTTTTTATCGCCAAATTCGATTTCCAAGTTCGGGAACTCATTTTGTTTCGTAGGTTAGACTTTAAAATATTCACTTGACAAATTAGACCCACAAAATCAGACTGTGCATAGGGCAACATATGGTTAAGTTAAATTTGAATAGGTATATCTTCAAACGTGTTTCTACCGGTTGCATCCCTAGAGCTAAGAATTCCTGCCCAAATTTTTAATGTTTTTGAGATTCATGACCACATAATAGCATGCAGTCTCTTCGACTGAAATTCAATTCGAGTGAAATAACTATATTTTAAAAGTGATTCTATCAATTGTTTATTATTATTATTATTATTTGATAAAAAATACAGTCGCCAAATTAATCGATAAAGAATGCAGGAAAAATTAATTTATTTGGGCAAAAGATGAAAAGACAAGAAATATTGCATACCATTAAGCAATAAAAATTAACCTGGTTTCATTATTTGGTTTTATTCTCAAATCTTCCTCAATATTTTTTGTCTTGAATTAAAAACTCGAGCAACGTCGGGTAATTTTAGCTAGTATATCATAATTTATCCGCAAAAGAATAGACCCTGATCGGCAACAACGTTTCATTATCTAATTATGTGAAATTCATGGAATTTTAATCTCCATTTAGATTCTTAACAATTGAACATTTTATAAATAAATTCGTTTTTTAATCTTATATCCCTAATACTTAAATCGAGAATGGTCGCATCTGTTAGACCAACGATTTTGATCGCGCCGTGTAACCATGACCTAAGAATGAAAATACAAATTTTCCAACGAATATCTTCTGATTTACAATTTTTCAATTAAAGGCTTATAATCTGGTCCTATTAGTCCCATATTAACTACTGGAAAAACTTACTTGACTATTTAAAGAAAATTTAAAATTAGTTTAAAAGGAAATAAAAAATATATAAAATAATAAATATCGGATTTAACAAGATTGGAAAGGTGTACTCCATGTCGGAATATACCGTGTTTTCGAATGCGTTCTTTGAGAATTCACCATGTTCTCAATATTTTTCGCTCAGATGAGTATTTAACGAGATGCTAGCGAGGTACGTTGTAAAATACATGTAGATCTTCATGTAAAGTAGTCGTAATATTTGTCCGATTATAACCAAATTTGGAATCGATTAACCAATTTTAGCAAAATTCCCCGATACCAAATTTCATCCAAATACCTCCAGCGGTTCCCGAGTTGAAACAGGAACATTATAAACTACATGTAGGTCTTCATGTAAAGTGGTCGTAATTGTTGTCCGATTTTAACCAAAATTGGAATTGGTCAACCAAGTTTAGAAAAACTCTCCAATACCAAATTTCATTAAAATACGTTCTGCGATTTTTGAGTTTTAACATGCGGACGGACGGAAACGACCTCTCCTCCACTTCTTGCAAGGAACTACTTTAATTCCTTTTTTAGTTAAAAAATTTACCATAAAACTCTCTATTTTATACTTGAATTATACACAGATTACACATGTGAATACAACCCGACTCTGCAATTCATGCAATAACCACTCAGTACATACAAGTTTACCATGACTACCGCATACGTGTTTTTGACGGATTAGGCATGCGTGGTAGGTCTTGGTGTCCTTGTTATTAGTATAAAATTCTTCGCAGTTTATTTTGTGTAGTTGTTGGTCACTTGGCATCGAGTCTTGAATGTTTATGGAACTGTCTCCAATTATTTCAGACAACTGTCGGGGAAGGATTTAATTGTCAATCTGATTCTCAGAAAATCTATGAGCAGTTCCCTGGCTAGTGCTTTCAGGTAATGTCGTCTATCACTTTTTATGGCAGTTAGCTTCTAAATTGGCAAATTTACCATTAATATTTGAAAAATTAAAAAAGGCAGTTGATATTTTGATTTCCTGACAACTAAATAAAATGAGCTTAACTCACACACAACAACCATTACACACTCTTGTGACATGTCTAAAATGCCAATACCTCTGGTATCATTTTATCTAAATTTTTTTGTAATGATGCATATTTGATATTAGAATTACCACCATACTCTTCTTTGGAACGTACGAAATTAGCGTAGTATCATATTGACCGAATTCGAACAGTATGAGTATATTTCACGAATGCATGCGAGGCCCAAAGTCTTAGTCCCTTGGGTCCACAATCATCCTTTTGGTTCTATATACTAATGGAGACTCAACTTTCCTTTCGTACAAAGAAGGTTAGTATTAAAAAAGTCGTTGAAAAAAATGTCTACCCAAACGGTAGCGATAAGTCACCATGACACGAAAGCATCTGTATTAGATAACGAAGAACAGGAAATTGAGAGAAAGCATTATGATGCAGTATGATTGGTGTTACTGGAAAGGTACTTGGCGGTAGGAGTGTCTCGACTAAGTAATAAACAACCCATCGGATCATTGTGGCCCAGCGCGACCATTCTAGGGTTAAAGAGAAAAGAATGACTGATTCATGCGATGCGTTATATCGATACCTCATCCGTAGCGAATTGAATGAGGCGGGCTCACAAAGTCACTTCACGCACAGGATGTGCAAGAATACATCTCCTCGCGCAAAGGACGACGGGGAAAACGGTACGGCGATATTAAAACGTGTTTCACACATGGTATCCCTCGGGTTAGAAATTTCGCGCTCCTCCCATTATCTCTAACCTCTCTCTCTCCTTTCTCTTCTCTCTCCCTCTCTCTATCTCAATCTCCTACCCCTCACCATATCTCCCTTTCTCGAAGGCCTCCCGTATCAATTCTTAGGATACCGATAACGTTCATCTCGCGAGCTCCGTTTCCACATATTGGAAGACCCTCACTCAAGGCCATCCCTTTCCCTCAACCGATGGCCTTAGAAAGTGACAGAGGAATTCAACAGAGGAAGAGAGATGGAGTGAAACGTAAAATAAGAGAGAGAGAGAGCAAAGGACAGAGAGACGAAAGGAGAAGATGGAATAAGAGGAGGAGAGGAAGAGGTCGAAGAAACAATAAAGAAGAGAGCGAAGGCAGAAAAGATAAATAATAGATAAAGAAAGGAGAAATCAGATAAAAAGTAGAAAGAAAAGAGGAAGGAAATAGAGAAAATAGAGAGGGAGCAAGGACAGAATAGAGAGGAGAAATAAAATGGAGATAAAATAGTGGAGAAAGAAGGGAGAATAGAGAGGACAGGTGGGGGAGGGAAATAAAAAATGGATTAAAAAGAGGTGGTTGAAAGCAAAATTACTGATGAGTAGGAAGTCGGGGAGAATGAGATGAAGATAGTAAAAAACGACGGTAGAAAGAGTGCAAGAAAGAGAAAGACATCAGAAGAATAGAAGAAAATATAAAATAATATGGGAAATATATAGTTAAAGCGAAATGGGGAAGAATGAGAGAGAGAGAAATAGATGGAAAAAGCGTGGGAATGTAGGTGCGTGGGAGCGTTGAAGCGGAAGAGATGGAATGAGCCAAGAATGGATCCGGAGATGGAACAAGAGAAGTGATGGAGTGAGGGTGGATATAGAGAGAAAGGGAGAGAGATCAAAACTCTACTCGAATTCCTTCTCCAAAGGAACACTCGCCCCGTCTTCCGCATAACTACCCTTTCTCCCTCTCGCCTTTAATCCCTTACACTCGATTCCTTCGGAAGCATTTCTTCTTCCTCCCTCTCACTCCCTCTCTCTCCCTCTCTCTCCTTCTTGGGTCCAACTCACCCGCACTTCCTTAATTTTCCACCACGCTTTCGCTCTCTCTAAACATCTTTGATTCCGCTCGTCTCCTTCAATTAACTCCTGTTTTTGGCCTTTCCTTTCCCAAGAGATGCGGAAAGGGGGTGGAAAGGAGGAGGAGCAGCTCCATTTCTTGGTTCGAATCCAGAAAAGTTGCGATATTCCAGAACAAAGTTCACTGAATCGAGTTTCTTCGAAACCTTTTGACGGTTATATCCAGACCTTGTATCGCTTGCTGTTTTCCCCTTTCTACACGCACCGCGCGCGCGCGATATTACTCATTTTCGACAACCGTTCCGGATAGTGTTCTCTCTGTATGCGCGGAGAATAAATGCCTCTCACGCCTATTTTTGAGAAAAAATAAAGGAGACATGGGAGGAGGGAATTCCCATGACGTCAACAGACCGATCTGTCTTAATGAATCGATGTCACTTCCGGCGGACGAATCGCCGTAAGAACTCTTCGAAAGGAAGGAATGAAAGAACGGCTGTGTGGAAAGACCGGTGCATCGCAATTTCTTTCATGTTGTGCATTTGCATATCTCCGCTTAAACTGAATATTTGGTTTGGCCATTTGAGTTACAAATTTTGGTTATTTTCCGACTAATATTGAAAGCAACTGAAATGTAATACTGCGTATATATGATTGTTATTTTTTTCCGTTTCATTAATAGAGAACAACCGTCTTTTGTCGTTAGTTTTACCATTATATTTGATTCATTTATTGCAGGAAGGGATAAATGATGAAGCAACAAAATACGGAAAAGCAAGTAAGACAGCGTATATTAATACAAGCAGAAATTTAAATAAGTCGGGTTCTTTTTCATTTTCATGCTACTTAATACGACCATAGGCGAGTAAAAAACCGAACATATTATATCCATTGCAATAATAATAGGCATAAATTTCAGTATATGAGAATTATAAAACTTTCTTGTGTTATTAGCTGTAGTAATACATAATTCATTTTAAGTCAAACTTTATGCTGTTCTCTCTCAAACATCCGTATCGCCTCATCACTATCGATGATTCGGAATCCATAAACTGATGCGGACACGTAACAAACATCTCTCTGCATGTTCATTTTATTTCTATTCATATGATTACAAGCATCGATTGTATCGGGTGGCCCAAAAGTCGCGCCCCATGGAGATTTGTATAAACTAGTCCCGTATGAATCTTAATACATACGAAAATATTATTTTTACTACAACTAATAATCATAATTTATTTAGCACAAACAGATTTCTCCAATTACATGTGTTATAATAGATATAGAACAAACACATACGACCATGCCCTCAGCAGGATTCGAACCTGCGACCCTTGCATTGGGAGCTAGACATGCTAACCACCCCTCTACCAAGGCCGGCACTAGTAGAGAATCCGCCTCTCTTTTTCGTCAAAAAATGTAAAAATGAGGAGCCTATAGAAAATTAGGTTAACCTGGCTGAAGAAACGACTGAGATAATGAGCGTTAGGAACAAAGAAAATCAAGAGAATAAGGGTTTTATAGTGTTTGATAATGTTGTTACTAGTATAATTTTCTTACTAAGATAATTTTCTTGTCCCCCAGGTAAATGATGGTAACAAAATTACCATTTATTATTATTTGTCCATGTATTAACTAAAATCCCCATGGGGAGCGACTTTTGAGCCACCCTGTATCACTATTGCACAACTGGAATTATTCCATTTGCTTCCATATCCAAACTCCTAATCAAAGCGCCTTAAAATGACCGGTATTAAGCATAAATGAAGTAAAAGGTGAAAGTATTTTTGAAGATACTTCTGTAGTACCCAGAAATTTTCGTATGGATTCGTCAACGGTGTTTGTATGGCGAGAAAATGTCTTAGTAATTGTTCCTTCGTGCTCCAAAACCGTAGGAAGCAAGTAAGGTGTCTTTAAAGAGGATGTTACGGCGGAAGAAGTGAATTGAGCGTGTGAGAGGATAGAGGGAGAGAGAGAGAGGAAGGTGAGAAGGAAAGAGTGGCGAGAAGGGAGCATTGGGACACAGGAAAAGAGGAAATGAGAGAAAGGGAACGTTAAAGGAAGGAGAGAAGAAGGAAAGAGACGAATGAGGGAATATGGCATGAATACCGGCGATGGTTTTACTTCATTAAATATTTTGCGTCCTCCGCGTCGATAAGCCCTCTAAATCTGAATTTAGCACTTGAGAGACTTGCGGAATATGGTTTGCGCCATTGCCCAATTCGAACGAATCTCCATCCACCCGTTTTATCAGGACAATATATATATATATATATATATATATATATATATATATATATATATATATATATATATATATATATATGTATGTATATATATTAGGGTGGTCCTTATAATGGGTGGAAAAACAAACGTTTTATTTTGAAAAGGGGCACCAGCCTATCTTGTTCCAATATTAAAAAAAATAATATTCCCAAAATTTGGTAAATTTTAGATGAAATTTAGAGGTTGCTACCAAAGTTAACATTAAGTTTTCTTTATTTTAAACAAAATGCAATACAGTACAGAGCATATAAAATTTAGAGTTGGTAATTGCCATGCTACATTGTCACATGATGAACATAACAATACTGACAAAGTGGTATATTAATAGTTTGTGGCAAGTGTTCCCTTCGCAAAGTCTGGATATCTCCTCCGATAATCGCTGACAACCTGCACAAGAAATTGCTTTTGCTGTTTACCCTGGGTGTGTAATCGATTGTATTCCTAGATCAGAGCAACTCCGCGTTCTGCCGTATCGTTAATGCAATTGATGGACCTGATGCACTTTTATGTGGCAATGTAGTTCCCATCAGAAACCCATAGTTCGGGATCCAATTCTGTGAATTTTGAGTCAAGACCAAGATGTCGAAAAACCTCAAAGTGTTGGCTGACCCAAAATAGTCCAAAATTTTCTCCAAGATGCTATTCAGATCAACAGTCACTCTTTTTGAGTGGTCCTCATTACCATCATTTTAGAGAGCTTGAATCAATTTGGCTTTTGTATCTATTGATACTTTTTTATCAAAGAAAGCAAGGGCAACCAGCTCTTTGCTGAGGTCCCACAGATGACGAGCAAGCTTCTTCAGAGTAGCGTAGGCAACTAATGATTTTGTAATCTTGTACTGTTGGAGGTCCTTCAACAGCATCAGGTCATTTAAAGGCGCAGCAGTTGGAAGTGCAGCTAGAAAACCACACCTTCAAATAGAATCTCACAACAAAAATTGCTATGTCCCTTATCCCAGCTACCTCTTTTGTCTTCAATGGAAACTGTCCTTTGAACATCCACAGTTTGATAGCATAAATGGCTTTTCCCATCCAACGAGCCTTATGCATTGCACCAGGAGCACAAAATCTAATTCCACGAGAAGGTTCACTTCCAAGAAATGTGATAGAGATTTCCAGGAGTTCTCTGTAATCATCGCGAGGTTGCTGCTGGTTCAGTTGGTCTGTAGCAGAAGTGATTATTTCGTCCTTAATATCGGCAACAGCACTGGCAGTGAACTCATCATCAAGTGCAGTTCTGTATTCGGACTTATACAGTGACACCCAATGAGCTTGAAATCGCTTGAAGATTAGTATTTCTGGGCTCGCTGATGGACTTACGATGACAGAGAAGACAGCTTCCAGTACCAGCTCCAATACGTGGTGCCTGCAGGAAATGTAGAGAAGGTTCTTGTCTAATTTCTGTTCAATCCCAAGACATGCTCCATTTTTTACCAGTATTTGACGCAGTAGTGTCAAAACACATTCCTTTCACTTTCTCTGCTAGATTCCACACTTCCAAAGTTTCAACCACAGCCTTGCCCATTTCCAATCCAGTTCCAGCCGCAATTTTTGGAACACCGAGCAGTTGTTCTACTCCATCACCTGTGACTAAAATAGGAAGACGATCAACTACTTCCTTTCCAGTAAGATCTGTCAGCAGCTTGCCATCCCAATGCACAACTAGCGGAACTGTTGGATTAAATTGAGAGATTATTTGTTTAGATGTTGCTTCCCTTTGCTGAATGCGACTTACACGAATTGAGGAACGATTTACGATTGTTTATGAAGGTTCTGTAACGTTCTGGACAGTTCTAGATTGTTCCAAAAGACCTGATATGGACTATTACATAACACAAAGTGTGCTCCTGCAAGTGGACTTACGCAGGATTTCTGAGGGGTACATCTGAAAGGTTATATCTATTGCAGTATGCGTAACATTGACCAATGGGTGCTGCATCACAATTTTCAATACCAAGTATCTACAATTCACAATTCAATTCAAATAATTTTAAAATTTAAACTAATTTAAAAATGAGTGCACCTATGTTTAGCATTATAATATATTGCGATTTTTCAGATCTTGGTAGCGACCCCTAAATATTATTCAAAACTAACCTAAGTTTACCAAAATTATATTTTTTTCATAATGGAACAGATTCAAAACGTGCCCCCTCCAGTTTTCCAAAACAAAAATAAGAACCACCCAAATATATATATATATATATATATATATATATATATATATATATATATGGATGTCAACAAGGTGTTGGGATAAGGAAAATATATAAGATATACTTAAAATTTCAGCATTTATTAAAATTTTAAAACCACGTGACAAGAAATATGCATAACTAATTCACACAAATTGTTATTATATTCATAAATGCCTCTGTGCTTCTAAATTGATACGCATAACACATCCCATGGAGGGGATTTTGGATAACCCGCCGAACACACCTTTAAAATGAGCTTCGAGTAACGCAACACATACGAGGCCTGGTATAAGTATATGAGTTTTGAAAAGGGTTTGTCTTCGAAAGGAGCAGAATGGCGTGTTAAATAGAGATGGAGAGAGAGAAAGAGAGAGTGGGAGAGAGTGGTAAGGGCGAGGAGAGAATTCTGGGTGAGATGGTTCCCCCTCCCTTCACCCCTTAGGCCTCCTATCTGAATAATACAACCTCTCTCTCTCTCTCCCCCTCTCTAACTCCATATCTCCCTCTCTCTCCCTCCTTTTTTTTCTCCCCTTCACTCTTCTCCGCACATTGGCGAAGGAAATGGACTCGCTTGCCTGTTCACCTATCCGGAAACTGAACCACTCCTGAGGGTTCACTTCCGGGATAGACTCGCCTCAAAATGCTCTCACTCAGCCCTCCCACTCTCCTTTCCGTAACTCTTCCTCCAGTCTTTTCAATTTTTTCTTATTTTTTAATTTTTCTCCCTTCCTCCTCCTCTCTCTCAATCTATCTCTCACGCTCTCCAACTCCCCCACCACCTTCCAATCCAACCGCATCCATTAGCCTACTTTTTCGAAGAGTTGATTCGAAAAAATGCGCAAGATTAAAAATATATGGCGAACACAATTACGTACCCAAAGGATTTTTGGATGAGGTGCAAGTTTCAAAACCTTTTTTTTTTAATAGAGAGAAATTTCAAAAATGAATTCAATTAAAATAAATGCTTCGCGTGTGTAGGATTTCGCAGAAAAAAGGAAGATTACTTCGGCTCTATCACGCAGGTCGCAGCGAAAAATTGAAAATTTTCTTTTGGCATGTGTACTTTTGCCCAATCTCTAGGATCCGACCGAAAAAAACAGGGATTTAAGAAAAACAGGCAGATCTCTCGTACCTTTGCAAAATTATTTAACCGAATAACACCACCCTACTGAACGCTATTAAAAATTTAATAGTGGCAGAAAAAAAATCAGGTGCAATATTGGAGAAATTATCATTTCAAGGTTATTAATTTTTGTTTTTAAATATTTATCGAGTGTTTTCTACTTTATTTAGCGGAATAAGCAATTCATGAAATCTGCTTGAACATTCATAGCAATGAAATTCTAATAGCAGAGCTTAACGTTATTTTCCAATTTGCACAATTTTTAATCTTCTTCCCCTTTAAGAACCCTTTTTATTGGAGATTTCAGATGAACACTCTCCATTACAATGAAGTAAAACTGGGTACAAAATTGTTACACGAAAAACTCGAATAAAAAAGAAAAACTTCAAAAACTATTTTTAATGAGCATTCAAAATAAATTTTGAGATTTATTTTTAAATTCGACAGAAATTGATGAGAGAAATGAGTTGAATATTCCTAAGGGGCGAAATGTTCACTGGCAAGTTTCTCAGTGTCCCTCTTTTTTTATATTCCTCCTACATTATCCTTTCTATTTTAACCTCTTGCATGCTTAGAATATGACCTCCATAATTCCACAAAGTCAAGAGGGATGATGGCAAGCGCCAGCTGAAACGGTGAAATGAATAGATTCCACGAGTGAACGCGGGGGGAGTGGGAATTCCCAATGGCTCAGGAGGTGGTGGCTAGACCCTGGCAATAAATTTATCTATTTATATATATGTATTAGCCGGCGCGTGACGCCATGCGTCGCAAGTAATTTCATCGTACTTCATAATAAGCATATTAATTTAAAAATTCAGACAAATGTTAATATCATTTCAATTTATAAAAGTTAACACAAAAACTTCTCGATAAACAATACTTTTTACTTTGTTTTGTTTACTTGATAAAACATTTTATTGCGTCTTGCCTTCGTACTCTTGACATGGCCACGAGGAGTTGTCCGTGCACGAAAACTTGATTTTTCAATAGCAAACCGACGCGATCAAAAGTTTGCCCCCGACTTTTCATTGGCACGTCGATTCCTTGTATAATTTCTTTGATAGTCTCGTCGACGACATTCCCTCGTATTTGATGTCATCGGTTCCAAATCGAAAAATGATAAGAATGTTTTTGTCCAGAAGTCCACGGCTTTTTTAAGTAAGGTGCCTCATTTAAATGCAATTGAATTTAATATTAATTTTACATTATTGATACACTCGTCGGCAAAATATTTTATGGCTTAGTTCAATCTAAAAATGTTGGTTATTTTTGTTTCAGTAACTTAATAACTTAGTATAAATATAAACACGATTTTTTTAATTTTCTTTAATTGACTATTGAATTTCAAAATTTTAATAATTTGAAATTCATAATAATATTTTTAACCAAAGATTGAAAATGAATAAATTTATTTTTACCTATTATTTAAAAATTTACTTTCAGTTAAAAAACATCATGATAAATTATTTTTTACATTTTTACTACTTTAAAGGTAAGATAAAGGTAAAGTAAAGGTAAGCTAAAGGTAAGATATCATCATTATTATAAGATAAATAAATCACATTTTAGCGTGTAAAATTTAAAATAACAGCCTTCTGAAAAACTTTCACTTATACTAAAAATAATTTGTCGTAATACAGTATCACTATTATAAGAAACAATGAAATAACGTTTTACCGAGTGTATTTTAAATGAACAAAATTCTGAGTACGTTCTCTATAAATAATGAAATCACTAAATATACTTTGTCTAAACTAATACATTAATTTATCTTTAGTTGAGAAATAGTTATAATTTTTCATATATACTACCACTATTATAAGAAGAAATAAAATTACCTTGTAATGTGTAATGTTTAAGGAAACGTCTTCTAGAAACGTTCATCATTACTATAAATTAACTAAATATTAGTTAACTTATATTTTTTATATCTTAAGTTCAGTCAACAGTTAAGGTAAATAAGGCAATTGTTTATAAACATCCCAGTATTCAAGGATGTTTGTATGTGACTATATAGAGATAATCTCCTTATTGATATATAGTATGGTAACAACATACATACCAACTCCACGTCTCGGTTCCCAGGGCGATCGCCCCTCCATTGTTACGGTGTTGTCAAACCCTCATCCACAATATTTGTTTACTATCAAATGCTCCCGGGCCATGGAAGAAATTTTCCGGTCATTTTTTTATTCTCCAATAGTTTTCCCTCCGGGGAAAGCAAAAAACCAACCAAACGCCTCTTTCAGAGGATCAAAAGACGCTTCCTAGATATCTTCTAATTAATTATTATTTATACATGATATTTGCGAGCAACCTCTTCTTGATTGCCAATTTGCCAAGTTTTCCAAATACAGTTGTCGAGGAAAAATTAAAACGCATCCCTTTGCCACTCTTCCGTCTTCGAAGTTTGCGTGTGAGCAACTAACTTTTGCAAAGCGCGTCTCATTCAATTTGTGCGTATTTGAAGAAACTATATAGTATAAATATATCCTTGACGAACATAATTCCTTAAACCAATCTGAAAAACTCCTTGCTCTTTGAATCAAGTTTACTCTATCCCTTACTCTGTATTCTCTCTCTCTCTCTCCTTATACCTTCCACCTCTCTCATTTCCTTCTTTATTTCCCCCTTCTCCTATACCTTTTCCCTTCTATTTGCATAACCGATCCGTCGCATTTCCCTTCCCCGTCATGTTTGTTTATCCTCATCGATCCCCTTAATCTCTTCTTTCCTCTCAATTTCTGATTCTCTTTGAAAATCCCTTTCTGTCTCTCTCTCTCTCTCTTTCCCCCTTTACATCTCCCGTCTCCTTTTATCTTTTTTCCCATTACCATATAAATCATGCGAAAGCCGATCATATTTCCCCTATCGACGCATTTGTTTTTATGCCCTTAAGTTTTTTCTCGATCATTCTCTCTACTTTGTCAATTTCACTAAAGACTCTCCGCCTTCCTTCATTTGTTCGTACATTTTCCATGCCGTTCTTCTAGTATTTCTACCTTTCTTTATATATTTTACCTATCTCTTTTCTCTGGTTGCTGCCCTCGTGTTTCCCGCCGTGCAGCTCTGTACATTTTGTGGTTCATAAATCATAAGGACATACCACAGGCAACAAGATTTCATCCATTATTTTTAGGTTTCCTCCGTACTCCAACTTAAAACCTATCACATTTCTAGAAAGAAAGAGAGAGAGAGAGATTCTGAACTTGACCAGGAATCGTAACAGGGTCTTGAACTTGTCCGATCGATGCTTCCACCAGTTTAATATATCGTTCTAATAAGATGATTCTCCACTTTCAAATTAGTGCATTTCCGTTGAAGTAGGACCAAATGAGTAGTAAGCCTTGCAGCACTATCACAGTCACTGAGGTACAACATAAAACTCTCATACCTAATCCCAAATCAGTAAGATAACCCATCTTACAAAATGATACTTGAGTCGGTAAAAGAATCTGCACAGTAAGTGGGAGTTCCAGGTTCGATTCCCGAAAAAGTTCATAATTTTCCGCTTACCTCCCTTTAAATTTATGTTCAAGTTTATAAACCCCTGCAAACAA
Organism: Tanypteryx hageni; assembly: GCA_028673005.1. NCBI lineage: Eukaryota > Metazoa > Arthropoda > Insecta > Odonata > Petaluridae > Tanypteryx > Tanypteryx hageni. The sequence continues at coordinate 49,466,660 of CM054116.1, forward strand.
AACCTTTATCACCTACATCGCATTTCATACGCCTCCTTTTGTTTTCATTCTTCCTCTCCACTTTTCACTTCTTGCATTATATTGAGTACGTCTCCTTTCACGCCCGATCACCCCTTTGGTGTTTGCCTTCGCTCCTCTCCTATTCCCGTCGCATCTCCTAAAAATTCTCATTTTCTACTTCTCTGGCCTCTCAGAATCCCTACTCCGTTTCATTGCCGTGTCCACATTCTACCTCCCACTCGAGGTCAAAAAACGGCCCTCTCCATTGCTCTATCCCTCTCTCTCTCTCCGTCCCTCTCTCTGAAAGATTTCTATTATTTCTCTCCTATTGCTTTCACCCTCGCAATTTCCTCCATATATACCTTCCTCCTCTCGCTCGGGTCCAAGATTACCTTCTTTCGCATTCGGGCCAATCTTGCTCTCTATCTCGCATCGCTTCTTACGGGTCGTCGCTTTCGACTTTCTCCCCTCAAGTTCGATCACATGAAGAGTCTATAAGGTCCTTATGATGACGGTGACTTCCCTCTCTCCTCTTCTCTCACTCCTCTCTCTCTCCTCCGCTCCTTCAACACCAATCCTACACTCTCCCCAATCCCATTGCTTACTCAATATATCGCTATCGAAAGGACGTCCAAAAAGAACCGCATCCCTTCTAATCGATGCTATGGGAAAGGACATCGTGTTTGCGTTGAGTCATTTGAGCCTGCTCCTTTCCATCTCTCACCGCAGAACCCTCCCATTTCTTTCCTCTCCCCTCCGAGCGCCCCCTTCTCCGTCTCGGTCACTTTACTCTTAAGGACCCTCTCCACGCGCTACCCCTCGCCATACGCACGTACACATGCCGGACGCAATATCCTCCTCGTTGCCTCACGATCCCTTCATCCCGGGCGGCCTCCATCCCGAAGACCCTCGTCACGACATCTTCCTTCTCACTGTCTCGCTAGTCAAACATTCGCTGTTTGGAGTACACTTACTGTAATTTCCTCCCGCACCCCGCGAAAGAAGCGGTGGTTGATGCGGTGTACACTCTCTTTCGACGTCAGTATGACAACCCTTTTCGACCAAAGGTCTTTCAAGATGTGACCGACCTTCCAAGTCTCTCCGCCTCTCTTCCCTGCAGGAAATGTCTGCATCTTTTTGTTTTTATAGGACTAATCTAACACGTGAAATCGTATGACAACGAAGGACGCGAGCGTGATTTTTTTGTGATATCGCTGATGCGTGTCTTTAATGTTAGTGAGTTAATTCCACAACTGAACTGATATTATCTTATTAACTTATTAAAATTGTAATATATTACTTACTTAAAATATAAACGCGACTCTCAACTCCGTAAAAGATGAATTGCCTGCCATTTATGACCAGAATTACTGATCAAGACTGAAGGAATTGAAAGATTTTCGATCTTTATCTGTATTGAAATGTGCTTCGGATTAGATTTATGCAACGCCATACCACGTTTTAATGAAATAAGAAATAAATTACCTATTTAATGTCAATTTTGAAAAAAGGGCTTGATTGACTTTCTATGAACCTCATCATATCGATGGTAAGACTAACGTGACTCGTGCGTGCTTCATAGAAATCCGACTGTTATTAACCAGAGTTTAAACGTAACAGAATAATCATTAAAGGGAGTGAAGACTAAATTACAGCACCAGAATTTCAGAGGTGCGGCTGCAGGGGCCAGTGGGCCGCCTTTAATAAGTAATGGCGTCGCGGAAGAGAGAAGATTCTCAGGGAGAGAAAAAAATAGCCTCTTTCTTTCTCAAATGCGAAAGGTCAGGAGAGTTGATCTGCTGAAGACGTTAAAGTGAGACAGACCCTCATAGCGTGCATGACCTTTGTGGTCGTCTCAGATAATTAAATATTGAATCAGATAATGCTATAGAGGCGCAGGCATTAATAGTTATTATTTAGCATGTTTCATAAAATATTAATACATTACTCATCTAATTTATTTGAACGAACCCGAAAGGGAGACCAAGTTATTATATCACCGTCATAAATGGAGAAAAGTCAATAGAGTAAAAATGTTTATTTATATATATATATCCAAAAAAGAGGTAATGAAAAGAAAACATTAGGGCTAAATCTATAAATCAAATTATGATAAGATATTCAAAGAAAAATAGTCAACAAACCCATCTAGTAAGAAAACGCAAATTGGGATCAATACGTGCATTACCGTTGTAGTTTAGCCTATAATACGTTTTCACGAAACTTGTCACGATTTTATTTTGTTATATCACTGTTTTGTAGGCTAATTTCAATGTATTCCATACGGAGTCTCCTCATTTGGAACTGTGCGATTATCAGAGTTAACACCTTTTTTAGGAAAACCTCCACTAGTTTCGGCCTTATCTCATTTCTCCTCCCGAGCCCAAACTCATCCTCAGCCTCACTTGCCCTCCTTCTGCATTCCAATCTCCCGTGAATGCGCCTTGACAATCACCCCCTACTCGTCCCTCATAAACGCCATCGGCCATTTTTTCCTAAAAATAGGTAGTTGGAACATAAACCCGTGTGCAATGATTTCATTAGCTAAGCGTCGGCCTGAAATCCTAAGTTTCCGTGGCGGATAAACAATGTCTTCTCTTACTACTCAATTTCCTTCAACTTCTCCAAGCCCTCACTCACTTTTCCTGCAAAATTCGTGTATTCCTATTATGTTGTCTTTCTTAGTATCATTTTTTTAGATCCTTAACCGACAACGGTTCGCGTTTTTTATTGCAGTGTAACTATTTATTGCTCAAAATTTTTCTGAAAGAGATATAATGCCAGCAGGGACAAATTTTTAACCCTTTCACGCACGATGCTGGGTTAATTAAATAAAATATATAGTATATATATATATATATATATATATATATATATAGCTAAGTTTAAAAGATGACTCCTTGCGATTCCAATGAGATTTTTAAAATGACAACAAATATAAAAATTATGATTTAGGGTAAACCCAGCTTAGTGAAGACGTAATTCACCGAATAAGAAAGATATCAAAGTAAAAAACAATCAGAAAACCATATTAGTTCTAGAATGACTTGGTAAAGAAGCTATACATAAAGAACTTCGGCAGCCTCTAGGATATCAACATTGATTAGAGCGAAATACAAGGCTACCTATAAATTCTAATTTTAATAATCTCTGCTCGCGAAAGAAGAAAATAAAAGTATCTAACTAATGTCCTTCGCTAGCTGATACACATATGGAAAAACTGTCTTGAAGCTTCATTGAAACGAGATCATAATTTTAGGCCAAAAATTACTACACAAACACAAGAGGTTTATATTTCTTTTTAAAGTACTGAAAAGAGACTCGAGGCCTCATAGGGCAATCAAAATAACCTTTTGAAGCATAGCAGCAGATCACATATTATTGAGTAGTTACCATGGAAAGAAAAAAACATTGAACAGCGAAAAAAGATGACATAAAGAGGTCGCAAGCGTTCGAGATATGTTCCAAAAATACGGAGCAAATTAATTTTAAAAGGTATGCGACAGAGTTGATTAAAGCAGAGAAAATGTTACTCAAATTTGAATGAGTGTCGAAAGAAATGTTTAATGGGAGGGAAGCCTTTGGAGATGGATGTGAAAGAGACGAATATCTGAAAATGGAAAGAATTATGTCGAACGCAAAGAATTAAATGGACTTTGGTTGAATATGATGGGAAAAGCATTCTCTTTAATGAAAGATATACTACTTAATAAAGCATTGAAACTTAACCATTTATGAAATTTTGATGAGATATTCTACGCACCGGCAAATCACCGATTTGCTTTGATTGAAGTGAATGATTATTACTTTGTGAGATAAATCCCTTGAGTATATATATTTAGAAAATATTGGTAGAATGATGTATATTCAAAATTCAAAACTCTCTCTGAAAGGCTTTAACCACATTTGTCATTTTCGATCAGGAAATTATTGAGCCAATTAATCTGACAAAATGAGAGGCCAAATTAAATGTTTAGAATAACTCATTTTTCCAAAGACATGACCCTTCTCCCACTCCCTGATTCTCGTCCCTCCTATATACACGTTATACAAAGGAATCCTTTATCCCTAGAGGATTCACAGCAAATTCCCTAACAACACAAACACAAAACCTTAATCACGCCATCCGCCCATTTCTGCGATTTTTACGATCAAAGCGCCTCTTTATCGCTCGCACTTCGAACGGAAGGACTCGAATAGAAAGAGGGAGGAGAGAAGAGAGGAAAAAGAGCGAAAAGAGAAAGGGAGGGAGAGGGAAGGAAAAGAAAACATTGAGCGATAGAGAGAGAGTAGTTTTCTGTGTCCCTCCCACCTCCGGGCTTGTTTGCTTTTACGGTTGGCGTAACTTTTTCACCGAAACAAATCACTTTCACCCATTCCCATGGCCTCGGCTAAGGGGTTCATTTCCTTCTCAAATCACACTGGAAGAAAGATAGGGAGAGGTGCGGCGGGAGAGAGGGGAAAGCAGAAACGGACGAAAAGAGGAGAGATGAGGCAGGAATTGAAGCCCCTCTCGAGGGCGGATAGCGGAGTACGGATGGCGACGACTAGTTTTCCTTTCACTGACCCTTTCCTGACCTCTCTCTCCTCCTCTTCCCCTCACTCCATTTTCATTCCGACGTGGTTGTATCCTTCTCTCTCGTCCCATCACGCGTGCTTTCTCCATTTCCCCTTCCTCCTATGCGGCCCCTTCCGCTCCTCTCCGACCATCCATCCGACAACCTACCCGTAGTGAAAGATATCCCAACCCGACGCCCCGCTGCTTCTCCCTCCCTGCAGAGCGAAGTGGGGAATACAGAGTAGGAGCTGTAAGTGAATCAAATTCAACGCGGGACGTGTGACGCGTGTGGCAGCGAGAAGAGGGCGAAAACGGATAAGGGATGGGAAATATACGGGGGGAGAGGGTGTAAGGGCTGGTGAGGAAGGGGGAAGAGGTAATGCAGAATATCGGAGTGATTCAATTAGCGCGGTGTTGGTTATGAGTGGAAATGGATCCGTAGTCGTGAGAAGGTTTTCCGGGCCTATCGTTGAAGTGCGCGATTACGATCGAATCGGGAGGAGGGGAGAGATTGTCTCGTCGCTCTTATAGGATTACGTCTCTCTCTTCGAATTAATTGATTTCCTCAGAATAAAAAACATTTGCTACATCCGGGAAATTTGGTTTTTTAAAGTTTTTTTTTAATAAATCCAGCTTATATTTTGGGTTTTACTCTTCTTGCACCCATGTAGACGACATCTGCTGAACTGAGGAAACCAGAACAACCAAATATTTTATTGCATTGACCTATCCGGGACTGAGGTGTGGCAAGATTTTGGTTATCGTTTAATGCGATTTCCTCAAGTTAAGCACGTACTGTCACATTAAAACGCGAATTCTCTCCATACTTGCTATTTTTATTTTAACGTGTTTTCAACAAACATTTTTGTTAGAAATATTTGTCAAAATCATTAGATGACACACAATTATGGGTCCCTAACGCTTTATTTCCTATCTGTATTTCAATATAAACTGTATTTAAACTCACTCGGATTCGGTTCTTCTGTAGTGTTATTATCTCAGATTTATCCGCCATTCCACTTTAACTGCGGTTTTTATCGTTAGGGCATTCATTGTCATTCATCAAAGTGATTTTCTGCATTAAACCTTTTTAATGAAAAGGTAATTAAGAAAATAAATTGCTTAGTCTCTTGATCCCCAGTATTTTTACTGTTAAAACTGCCAGTGGTAAATAATTATTAAAACCTTAATTAATCACGTAATATTCATATTGAATTATTAAAATATAAATTAATTAATCTCCCCTTTTTCATCGGTATATTATTTCCATTTTGTTCCTTTTAGATTATTTAGTTGCATTCCTCCCATATAGTGCTCCAGTGTTTTTTTTTTCATTTATTCTCACAGCAAAAATATATTAATAGCCGATAGATAATGTTAGTTGTATACTCAGCGCTAGATACAATCAATTTTTTATATTTAAAATACATTATATGAATTTTTTGTTTGAAAGTTTAACAATTAAATTTTAATGAAAATACTTTACCTGAGACCGCCTCGCAATTGAAACGAAATGTTTTAGAAACAAAGGAGCGCTTAACAATATAATTGTTCTCGGCGATTTAATATAAAATTTTAGTTTATTTAAAATTTACCTGTTTTTAACCCAACCCAAAATGAAAAACGAAATAAATTTCGCTCGTATGAAAAACTCCTCTGCTTGAAAAATGAACTATTCGGGCATAAAAGCCTTTGAGCGATTTTTTCACCAAAATACCTCAATAAAGCAGTTATCCAGCTAAAAACCTACACGATTTACGGGAGAGGTTAGCGCTCTAGTTCAGGAATTTCAGAAGTTCGAATCCTTTCAATCATTGACATCAAATATGGTTGGAAAATATTTTCGAAATCTTGAAAATTTTCAAAAGGAATTCTTTCTCACAACAATACTTGATTGTTTTCCTCCGTAGTTAGGATTAACGCATAAACTCTTCCCTTATCCTGAGGGGAAAGAAAACATTAAAAAGGAAGCAGTAAGCAACGCCTTATTTTACGAGCAAACGAGGTTAACGTGTACTTGGTGTATATTATCCAAGTTTTGTCTATTAAAAAAGTCCTCCAGAAAAATTAGAGAGGTTCTCTTTCACGTCGTCAGAACTTCAACAAAGTCATAAATTTCTGCAAATTCACTCTTTTCGCTGAGGAAAGCTTTTATCCTCTGCTACAACTGAGTAAGCTTTGGCTCCTATCTCTCTCTCTCTTTTAGAAATCCTGCTATAGGATATAAAAAGGGAGCATGCGTTTGCAAACGCCGACATTTGGATGATTCTCTAGCACGGGAGTGCCACAAGGAGACTACCTTCAGTCTTTCACTGTGTCCTCTCGTCTGATTATGGATCGGATCTGGGTGGGGTGGCTTGCTAACAAAAATAAAATAAACCGTCAAAATATATTTTTTTTACTTGTTCGTCGCTTCTCGTCTTCATCGCGAGAAATATTTTTAAGACCCCCTACGAAATAAAAAAACACCCTCGGTGTGGAACAGATACGTCGAATTTTTATATCCCACGCGAGTTATTCGCACTTGTGCGATTTTTTCGCCTCGCGGTTGCAGCGTATGTTTGATTCGGAGCAGGTTTCATTCTTACTCGTTAATTTTTTCATATTTTAATTTTTACTCTTAGATATACTGATAAATTTGTAGTGCTTATCTCAGGGTTGTCCATTTTTCTAATTTTAAAATTATGTTTGGGGCCGAAAACGTGCCCCAATCCTAATGAGAATACCGACGAGCAAACGCGCTTCGAGGAGAAACATTTATAGCGGTAATAAAAACGGAATGCATGATTACGAAGTATTTTAGATGTTTTTGTTTTATTTTTAACCATCTCACGGAAAGATTTTGCTCGGAAATAATCATTACCTGCTTCGATATCTCGTTTTCTTTTATTTTAATCGACCTCACACACACAAATATATATAGACTCGTAAATACATTTATTAATGCATACATACAAACATACACACAGTCATTTCAATTTCATTCATAGAGTCATTTCTGAAAAATCAAGAAATTCCTGAATATGAATTTACCCTCCTTCGCATTAATGGAGTCTTGTTTATAAAAAGCTAAAATTATGGCACGGATTCTACTACGAGTTCTTAAATTACAGTGTCAAAGCTATAATACGCGCCTAAGATTAAATTTTATTTTGCCCCCTTAAACGCTACTACGCTACGGTTGAGCGAACGCCTTTAGAGTTCAAGACCGTAATAAATTGAGACGAATGATTCGAGAGGATCACCTCCACAAGATCCAAAGTTTCAGTAGCTCCCCCAAATCCCCCTTGCGCCCCCTCCCCTCCCTACTCCTCTATAACCTCCCTTATCCCTCTCCTTTTCCAACTTTCCAAATCGCACTCCTCACGGGTCGTCCTGGAGACGAATGTGACGGCGGCAGTTGCAGCGAATAGAGGGATCGAGCGCGTGGAACGGGAAGAAAGTATAGCAGAAGGCTATGATGGACTGGGAGAGAGAACCGCCAGTAAATTTCTGTACTCCTCCCAATTCTCTCTACACCGGTACGGTCTTATACTTTATGCCCCGGATCCCTCTCTCGTGAGGATCCGTTTCCTCCCCTGCGCACACGTCACCCGGAAGAATCCCGGCAGAAGGTTTCGTCTCTCCCTTCCCCCGCTTCTGTTCTCGTCCCCGAAGGCACGCTGTTTACGGCCGCCCGGAGTTTTAAGTGCGCAGTCCACTGCGGAGAAGGGAAATCGTATATCGCTTGTGCCGTAACCCAGTGTACGAGAGAGAGGCAAATATACCGGGCGGCTGACAGGGGGCCTCAATCAGGGGCGAGATGCAACCCTCCATGCTAACTCTTGCGTTGCTTTCATGGGTGCCGTTTCTCTTGTGTTCTGATTATGACGTATTCAATTAGAGCTTTCTGTTTCTGATATATACAGGTATTTCAATGTTTTCTGGCACTTCTTAGAAATTATTAAACTCGTGTCAGGCGTTTTAGTTCGGTATTTTACTCTGAACTTGAGGAGGAAATGCTAATTAAACCAACATTTTTATGTAGACAACTTTAATAACAAGATAGAAAATCATACTCGATAAATGGAATACACAGAGACTTGAAAGTTGTTCATTATGGGAAATACGTATGAAACGGTATCGAAAGATCTGGCGATTCTCAAATTTTTATCTCCGAAACTATAACTCGTAATTATGTGATCTCGCGGACTCTTTTGTGGTAAATAAAACCCTCTGTCCCAACATTTTTTAATATATACCTCACAGATCATATAAGAGCATAGGATAGAAATATATGGATTTTTAATTCATGTTTGCTGAATGAACCGTTTTAGCGATCGATGTAAATAAAATATGCCTCACTCGAATGGTAGTTATATAACCTTTACTACTGGCTTGTGACGGCACATGCCGTCCAAGAAATAAAAACATTTAAAATGGAAAATTTTATTTTTGATCTTAGCATCCACGGGCTTTATCACAACCTCTTTTTTTAAATAAATACACCATTTGCATGTCATAATAACGAATATATTCAAATACAGAACTAACGTACGATATTAAAATTAATAAATATCCAACGATCGTACGTACTTTCTCACCTCACTTTTCTTTTGAATAAAATAACCATTTGCATGCTATAATCATGAATACATTCAAAGACAGCACTTACGTACGATAATTGGCCTGGATTTTCCTCAAAAGCCACGAATCTCAGAGCTTATTAGCTCCTGCACTTACTCTGACTTAATCAACATTGCTTACTTAGCTCAACAATACCTGGGTTTGTTGTTAGTAACGCAGAAACAACAACCGAAAAATACGAAATATTCAGAGTACCTAAAAATATTCACAGATATAAATCAAAAGTAATAAAGCAAACCCGGGAAAAAGAAATAAAAATTTACAATAGGTAAGTAAAAATAACAATAAACAAACGATCGTATCCCAAGTTCACGCATTAGCGACAAAACCAATCTATGCATTATCAATCTATGTATCAATCCGCGCAGTTAGTCCGTTATAATTAGTAGATTTTGGTACCTTTTTGGAGTTTTCCCGTGAATTTTTATGAACACCATTGTACTGAACATAAAATTATCAATCCCGTGATGTATCGTTTATAGCAATTTTGTTTTTTTTTAGAATTAAGCGAGTTCCTATTATATATATGGATGTTCACGTTAATTTCTTCATCGTAAATTACACATTTCTTTTCACTTACAATCGCTGTGCATACGCAAAGAAAATAGACGTATTTACGTTCATTTCTACGTAGTAGATAATCCATTTCCCTTCATTTATCTCCTGTTTCGTGCACAGGAAAGAAAATTAAATTAATTAGTTATTTACAACAGATATTATTTATTTCGGTTACCACGGAGATTGATTTCGTTGACAATTAAAAACACAGGAAAATTTTTCTAATTGTAAGTTCAAGATGAATTACGGACATTCTCGTTTGATTTTCTTGAAATTGGCTATTCCTTCGATAAAAATGTACTGAACAAAACGTTTGCTATTTTGCTAGGTCTACAATTTTGTTTGAAGACTTTTTTTTAATAAGTGATATTTTACGATACCCATATAAAGAAAAGTTCATTTTTTGTCACCAGTAAAGTGGCACTCCCGATTAGGCTACATGAACCATTTATATCATTTTATTTGTCCTGAAGTCCTAAATACCAAATTTTAGGAACATCCACCAGGTAGTAGATGATACATGCGGACGGACGGACACGACCCAAGAATAAGGCGTTCTTTGTTTACTTTTTGTAAAGAACGCCTAAAAATGTGGTATGTAATTGTTGCTTGGCGGATGCCATTTAACGAGATACGAATACAAGTTTATTAAAGTATTTATTTAAAGCGTAAGTTCCAAATGACGGATGCAATTCAACATCACAATTGCAATAAAGATCACTCCTATGTAATTAAATTAAAATCCGTCGAGCGGTTTACGAGACGAAAGTTACGACAGACTGACGGACGATATGTGCCTATAAGGCGTGGTGCTACTACCACTTTGCTGGTAAATAACGCCTAAAAAGTAATTTGGTCGATTAATATGGTAGTTAACTGGATTGCACTGACAGAATTCATACGCAAGCTTCTCAACAAAGGTTTTATTTTCCACTTCAAATGCGGATTTTCTTTAATAACTAAACATACTTGACGATAGGCACTTTTAACCATTTAACCAATAATTATTTGATATGATTCAAAATGCGCTATCAAGCTAACCCCATGTCTTTAATTTCGCAGATATAGATAACAAAGAAATTAACTGCTACGAGGCTAAACATGTAACTCAACTTTAAATCTTTGCATTGTAATTTATATAACCTCCCTCAATGCAATCCATTACCATTAAAAATCGCGATAAATATTTGCTTCGCTGACTTGCATGCTTCTCAAGGCTTTAATTTTTTTTCGAGCGATCCAGCTACAAGGAAAAAAATCATACGAAAACAAAAAAATTAACCGACCATATCAGGAGGGATATTCAATAATGACAAATGGTCCACGGAGGAAGTCTAGACAAGAACTGCCAAAGCAGCTTAAAAATCCATGCTCCAAACGCTATCCTTCAGAGAGAAAGAGAGGGATGGGGGGAGAGAGAGAGGATGGAGCAATGCATCATTTTTCACCCGCCACGCCATTTTTATCGTGCACTCAAACGCTCCGATAACCTCGCCGCCCACTTTCCACGACCCATCAGACAACACCGAGCCCAATATCCCGGGACTCGACGCGGCGCAACGTCAACACCTCTTAAGGCTCCTTCGACGTCCACCGCCGCTTCCCTTGACGGCAAACACTGCTTCCTAAACCAACCGCGACCGCCCACTCCTCTCACGCCGAAAACTAACTCGAAATCTAACCCCCTCTAGCCGACAGGCAACTAATAACACAGCCGAAAGCGATTCGCTGTGCACAGAGCACACAGACGCGAGTAACTTCGGACGGCCTGCTCACGCTTTCTCCCTCTTGTGTGGGATCATAGGCAGTGGTAATGGGTTAAATCCGTCGAATCCGATCGCGGTCTACTTGTTTCGACGAATTGGAACGGTTCATTTCGTACACTTTACCCGTCCTAGAAAATAAAACACGACAGAACCCTTTTATGCTCCGCGAATAGGTTCGGTAGTATACGGCCGTGCTTTAGCGGGGAAAACTAAACTCGGGAGGGAACCAAACATCTGAGCGAGACAGGTTCGAATCACAATATCGACGAACTGAGGTGGCGAGAGGAAGTGAGTTCCGGTTTTTTTTACTGGTTTCGAAGGGATGGTGCTGCCGCGTAATCGGAAGCTGCGTGGTGTTAATCAGACTCGTTCTTTTTTTGGCGAATGGAACGGTATGGCTATGCCATAAATTTTAGCGCCTACATTCTCTTCGACCCCTCCCGGGTGAGATCGATTCGGTCGGAATCGACCGATTGGTTGGTGGTGTGGCAAATCTCTCATTTAGCAGAGTTTTCGTTTTAAATAAAGATGAGCTATAAATTGCCATCAATTAACATATACCCGAAAGAAGGAATTTCAGATCCTACATTTCCGTTCTTACTTGAATATAAAACCCGATATTTCATAATGTAGGTCGCTTTCTAAGATAGATTGCAGTGAGTCCTCCAACCCCACACTTTCACTAATGGCAATATTTATGTGATATTTCAGAGATATAATAAGATGACAAATGACCGAAATAGATGCTGTCATTAACCCTTTCAGTTCGTGCCACGTCAAATGGCATCATTATTTTTATGATTACCCCAGAGTCATCTAGTAAGGAAAATTTGAACAATTCTGTAATGAAAAGATGGCGCTTTGAAGTGTGCTTTCGAATTTTAGTAGTTGGGATCACACACATATCTTTGAATTTTTTTGTGTTGACCAACACTTAAAAAATCCAGCCGCCTGGTCGCCATTGACGACTAAAATTGCAAAGTGGCCTCTATATTTTCAGCGCTTTTTAAAAAATAGCGTGCGTATCTGTTCATTTTGCCCGTCCGTGCTCAAAATTTTGAATCATCGAGGAGAGCTGGGAAGCTAAATTTTGCCTGATGACAGATTTAAACCATATTGATTTTAGGACCCGTCAATCTGTCTGTTTGCTTTTTAGCAGCATTTTGAAAACCTCCTCATGTACTATCTATACGGATCCGTTACTATGGTCAAGTGACGTTTTGTATACGTTGGTACAACAATAAAAGCGATGCGTAAATACAGGCATGCCTCCCTTAACAAAGTAGATGCGTTCCACTTTGTTGTCAGAGATAGATCGAGAGTGAATCGAGATAAATTACAGTAATTTGTTATAGAACATTCTTACAGATCTTTGCACATATGCGGTGACATGGGCCTAGTTGTGAACGATTTTTCTAGCGCAATTTTTAACCTTAGTCGGTCAAAAACAGTAGCACAAGTGGGGGGCCTTTTTAAAGTGCGTTCAAAAATTAATACACACGAATTCCTGCGATGGAAACAAAGGTAATTTAACAGGAATTATAAAAAGCCAAAACAAAAATTAGGGGAGAACGGGCTTCGCAATAAATGAGCTTCGTTGTCCGAGGTTTGATTAAACGAGGTATGCCTGCGCGTTCAATTTGCTTTTGGAAATAAATTAAGATCATATTACGTCTGCTTAACTGTGGTGGGGTATATTTTATGTAACTTAGATTGATTTTTGGTTTTACGTTTAAAGTCGTATGCATGGTGTATGTAAGTATGTATGGATATATCAGATATCAGAAGGCTTATTGTTTGATTTTATTTCTGTTCTTTGTAGTCTTTAAATTTTTCTCGCAGTTCATTTAAATATTTATTATTATTTAACCTATTTGGAATTTTTAGAAATATTACAGGCATGGAGAAAGTCATATGGTGGCCACAACAGATTTTTAGTTCATGATATTATATTTGTACAGGTTGAGTATCCCTAATCCGAAATGCTTGGGACCAAGATTGTTTCGGATTTTGGATTTTCCCGGATTTTGGAATACATGATATGATCGTATTGGATGGCCTTTTTTAATGTTTCCTGTAATTTCATTTGCCTCATTACCGAAGGTTTTTGTTTTAAAAGTCTTTCTTTTATCTTATATATTGACATTATTTCTTGTTCTGTAATAAATTCACGCTGCTCCAGTCCTCCAATGAGTTCATCACATTTTTTTACCCTGTCGTTTATAGGCATTTTTACTGCAGTTTTAACAATTTCATCTTCATCGTCACTATCTCCACGATCTCCTTGATTTAAAACCATTTCAGCAATTTCGTTTCACACGAAAAATTTATTGTTGCGGGACTGTTAGACCCAATCGCAAAGGAATGCCAAAACGTTTTGACGGAAAGATACAGAAACTAAAAAGGGGTGATATTGTATACGTGTTCAAGTAAAAAAAGATTTGACGGCAAACGAAACGTACATTTACCAACAAACATGCACAATCCACCTGTAAATGGTAATTTCTGTGATGAACATGGAAATGCTGTAAAGCCAGCCATTTTTCAGGACTACAATCGAAACATGCGATTTGTAAACAAGGGAGATCGAATGGCAAATATTTATTCGATTAGTCAACGGACATGGAAGTGTACTAAAAAGGTATTTTTTCACTTAATGAACGTGGCAATATTGAATAGTTTCATCATTTCTAAATCACTGGGTGGCACTATGTTCATATTATCCAAAGATATTTCAAAAACTCAGGACTGAGAAGCGAGTTAATACAATGTTACGGATTTCGGAATATTTCGGATTTCGAAATTTCGGATTGGGGATACTCGACCTGTATTAAGTAATTATATATATATATATATATATATATATATATATATATATATATATATATATATATATATATATATATATATTTATTTATTTATTTATTTATTTATGTGTGTATTTATTTATTTGTTTTTTATTTATTTATTTAAAAAGTTTATTATAAATTAAATTATTTTTCTATTAATTTATAATAGTGTTGACGATTTATATTGAAAATTTACATACACATGATTCCATTTGAGACAAAAATTAATGTTGCAAAAATATATTCTCTGTTAGTAAGTTTACCTAGATATGAAGAAAACTTGAATTTATTATTTTTAAATTACTGTGAAAAAACATACGTTTTTTGACATCAAAGAGTAAGCTAATTTATAGTGATGAAAAATCTAGCCCTAATTTATTTTATTGTTTTCTATATCATATAAGAAAAAGTTCGAAAATATACTACAGATGTTCTTTGTATTCAGAGCACAAAATTCAATCTTCTTTTTTCTTAGATAGCTGATCAATTATTTCATCTTCCGCAGGAATTAAATTTCTATATAGGTATGTTAAAGCAAGGCCATTCAAACGGGCATCACCTGTAGAGTTTTGCAAAAAGGTTTTTAGGCTTTTTAGAGCTGAGAATGATCGCTCAGGTTTAGCGGTCGAGACAGGTAACGAACATAGTATTACAACTAATATAAATATATATTAGGATGTAGACTAGATTCACAGATTTCTAAGGCTTCCATGGCAGTTTTAGGGAGATTCTTCGTTTGCCGAGCTAAACGTATCTCGGAAGGCAAGACAGCGAGACCGATTGTAGAACGAAGCCATATAGAGGATCGTTTTTCCCTAGGACGATAAGAGAACGTAATAGGAACAGATGACGTAGGAAAACTAGAGGCCTTTGGTGCACTGCACCCCCTGCCATCCACCAAAAAGTTGACTTGCAGGGTATCATGTAGATAACGATAACACATTTTTAACTCAACAGCTGCTGCCTCAGCATCACAGTTTACGTCATTGTGGTAAAACTGCACCAATTGTTTCATACCATTTAATTGTACTTCATTGGGGCCAGCTTTAGGGTTCTTAGGCAGTAAGGACAAAATTTAAAAAAATATTTATATACTTATGAAAATGTTCTTCCAGACTTGTTTCACTTTGCTGCATAGCGAGGCCGTGCATTAGTAAGGTTATGATAACTTCGCTCGGCCGCCATGTTGGGTCCCGGAGCAGACGATTACTACATAAAACTATACGGCAAATTGGTATGGAAGGTTCCCTTTTTTTTAGGAAAGTAAAATATTAAAACTTCGTGAGGGTTCGAGGTTTGTCGATTATTTTCAAATAGTCATTGGCGTGATACCAGTCGCAATAGTTACTCCTTCAGAAACTCGTTAGAATAAGTGCATAGCGTATTTAAAGAGATGGTAATCCGAGTACTGACTATTGGGATCCCTCTAGTTTGGAGCTTCCCAAACTGTGGTTCGCGAACTTCGAAGAGGTTCGCGAGAAATTTCGGAGGGTTCGCGGAAAAATCCGTAATGGCGTTTGCCCAGCGTATCTCATTGCACGTTTTATGTCTGCAGTAACGGGACTGGTTCAATCCAAGGAGCATTTCTACCATACGTTTGTTTAGTATAGAACTATGAGTAAAATACATTTATATTTCATTTTAAGATTTCTTAAATTAAACGACTAAATTGAATCACGCTTCTATGCGTAAAAAAAACTAATTTATTTTTGTCGAAGAGAGAAATCGAATCTGTGACAAATTAGCAAGAAATTGTTTTTAAACTCAGAGGCAAAATTTTCATGTTTTTAAGCAATGAGAAATTGTAACTATAACGACAATTGCATTATCGTCGCATTACGTATCCATGGTTGTCGTTAGTTTGGCGCGAGTTTTTGTTTTGATTATGTAGTGTCACGTAAGTTGTTAAGCAAACGATTACATTATTAAAGCAAAGTGATAATTTGACATGCCTAAACTTGAATTCTACGACGCGGTCTAGGAAAAAATTTTAATGAGAAATTTATAATCGTTGTTTTGTTTAGGTGTAATTTACACTCAAAATTGAAGTACTTTAATGTTCATACCTGAAAGTGAATGTTTGAGCACGTAAACACCACCCTCGGTTATGCCACTGATATTCAGGTATGAATATATTTATTTTTAAGAGGGAGTTCGCGAGATTTGGATTCTTATGAAAGGGGTTGGCGGGATGAAAAATTTTGGGAACCACAACTCTAGTCCAATGATAGGTCGCGCTTGTCGGCATTCTCACCCGCAAAGGATGTGTTAACCTTACTAATACACGGCCTTGCTGCGTAGATGATCAGCGCGCTCATATTTACATGGCTTTATTTGTTACTATTTCGTCAATAATTTTTACCAATAAGTTCAATCTTTCTCACTGGATGTAATAAAAATACATTTTCGATTTTCTCATGGGGGTTGGAACCCCTTAGCTACGCCTCTGAAATCGATGCGTATAACTTGATAAAGAGTAATTATCGAATCGAATAAACACATTGTGCTCTTTTCATAGCTAACGAATCCCATGATCCATGCTGATATGCCTATGAAAGCACAATCACATTATACTTTTGAAAAAAGTTCTGTAACAAACAAAATGCTCTTTTATCAGCAATTCTACTGAATCATTAGTATGTATAATATAATCTTGTGGAAATTGTATGCATTAAGAAGTTTCGCAAAACAATTTGCCGTCTTTTTCAAAGATGAACGAAATACGTAGGAAACAGACTACATAGAAAAAAGAAATCATTTCACTCTTAAATTATCCAAAATCTATAAAAGTCATAGAAAAATGGAACATTATAGCCGGAAGAGTTGTCAAAAGACGAAATCGGCAGCGAGATAAAATAGTGTCCTGAAAAATTAAATTCCCTCCAAATCCTAATTTGATTTCGTTAGAAGAAATGATAAATAATTTTTGTTTAATTTCAAAATGTTGGCAATTTTTTAAGTTTAATAACTGATAAAAATCTATAAATAGTGATAAGTCGTAGCATGTAGAACAGCAGTAAAATATATTTCTGTGCAGAACAACATTTTCAAAAAACAGTATTTATTTTTATTATTTCATTTGTATAACATTTTAATTATTTATTTGTTCAATCTCTCTAGAAACACTTGTTAAATACTTCAGCTTATAACAAAAACCGAGCATTTCGAAAAAAGTGTTACATAGAAAAAACTGTCACAAAACGCTGATCATCTTTATCTTCCACGGCGCGACTTCTTCATTTTCCGCCATGCAATGTAAACTATACCTCGGCATAAAATACGTCATTGGCAATTTTATCATCGAGAAAAGGCGAGTTGTCCCACTTACTAACCTTCACGGAAAATATAACACACTGTCAGAACACGCCCACACACGCTTTCACGCATTACTTCAAAGCCATTATGCTCCTTTTATCTTCTTTCCGCACCCAACCCACCGACCAACCATTTTTCCGCACTCCCTCACAACGCCCTCTGCCCCCCTCTTTCCGCTTCTCCTTCGCCTCCGCGGTCCTTTCGCCCCCTATTCTTTATTCAAACCTTCCGCGCCCCTTTCATCTCTTGACTGTTCCCTTTTCCCAAACACCGCCCTTCCATCTCCCGACTTCTTCCCTCTACTTCCCCCTCTTCCTCCAAATATCTTATCCCTTGTTGTCGCGGCGGATCCATCTCCCCCGTCACTTATTTACGGAGCCCAATCCATCTCATTTCGCGCAGCAACTTCCGCTGCGGACCAAAGTTAACATTTCTAGCGGATAAATATTCAAGAGATCTTCGTGATATCGTTAGACATTTCATCGAGGTTCCCCAATTCTTGGCGCAGGGGCAGAATTTTTTTTATATTTTGAAGAAAATGAAAAGCGTCGAGAATGACTGAACGGACTCATTCGGCGATATGATGTTCCATATGTCGTGCATGCAAATAAATGATTACGTGATTCGATTTAAAAATAGATTAATCTTAAACTGAAAGATATCGATTATGGGATGAGAATACTTTTCATTATATTCTGTTTGTCTAGTTGATTCAGAAATTCAAGCCCGTTTCCAAAATTTGAGTCTTTTTTTTAAGATCGGGCGACGAATTCCATGTAGCCAGTAATATTTTCATCATAAGACACATTAATCATCCCTTTTAAGTAAACAAATTTATTTACAAACATGAATTTATCAATATTTATTATCTCAGCTTACAAAAAAAGGAAAAGTTGCTGGGACTGAATTCCTGCTTCATATCAGGAGGAAACCTTCCATTTTCGCGGGAAATGCTCGATCGATATCAAGTAGGCTGTACGGATTTACAATGTATTACAGGGCGTCGCGCATTTGATTGATGAAGCTATTGTACTTAAGGACCGCACACGTGGAGTGTTCAGTAAACACATTCTTGGTTTCTGCCCACAGCGCAGTTTCCTACGTTCCGTTCGAGTACCCCCCCCCCCCTTCCTCCACTTCCTCTCCGCCTCTTTCTCTATTTCTTTCTCCGCTCCCTATATAGCTTTCATCCAGGCCTTTCCACCTGCTTACGCATCGTCTCTCAAGCCATAAGGACGATGGAAGGGAGAGGGCCGTCTGACGGAGCGTGACAGATTTCTCCACACTGCCTTGTAGGTAGCAACCGAAGCCCTTGTCATGAATCCTTTCTAAAAATATTGTCGTGTGGTCCACGTGAAATAAATTTTCTCTTTAAAAAAAAAACATTTTAAAAAACGGGAATCCATTTCGTGCACGTTGGTGGAATATTTTTTTAGACCACTCACGACGTAACTGATGGATCGCGTTTCATGTTCCTCGAACGAATTCTAGGAAAGAAGGATGATGGTATTTGATGTAATATTATAAACTGAATAAATGTGGATAATAGTAGGCGCTGTCTAACTAGAGCACTTAAGAGCCAATAAAAAATTGGAGAGGAGGTTATATCTAATAGAAAAAGTTCCAGCCAATCGCTGAACAGACATTTCGCTACAGTGTGCACAAAAACCATTCCTGCCTTGCTCTTGGCTGTGATTTGGCAATGTTGCCCTACTTCCCAGCCGTCAGAGCTCAACGAATACTCCGATCGTTTTTTATCATCTTTTTTTGATCCTGTCAGGGGAGAATGAAAAAAGTATTTTTTCCCTAGCCACTTATATCGTTGCCTTGAATCTTTTCATTTACCTCCGTCGCTTACGATACGCGGAATCTACTTTTATGCAATCATCGGTTTATTGACGAGTAAAAGAAAACATAAATATCATATTTCATCCACGTTCATAAATAAATGTACTAAAGTATCGGGCGTAAATAATAACTATAAAACCTAACCCCGCAGTTTTTGGTCGTATATTTATTCATGTCACCACTCGGCCGTCCCTTCCTCCCACCTCGCCCTCCGAAAAATCCATCTTTCCGCCATTACCGCAACCCCGCAGTCGCCGTCCTATAATCCCATCCCTCTTCCCCGTACGTCAACCGAGTGACCCATATCGGTAGTCCAGTAACCAACACTTCGCTCCTCTCTCACTCCCCCTCACCCTTACTCCCTCCTCTCCGGACGCATCCTATGCTCCCTCTTTGCCGTCCTTTAACCTCCCCTTAAATTTCCCCCCTTCCACTCCCCACTTTGCATCCCTCTGCGCTCTAACCATCACACGTCTGCCTCTTTCAACCCTCTCTGTCTCACACTCTCTCCGCTTTCTTTTTTGAAACCTCCTAAACTGCCAACGCCTCTCTCCCTCTCGCTACACGTCTCTCTGACACTCTCCTCTTGTTAAGTCATTTTAGTAGGCCGTGTCAAAGGGCGACGAAGCGTCGACGCAATCAGCCGAGCTGAACGACCGGTCTTCTCACTCTCTCCTCTCTCTCTCTCAGCTCTCCCTTTTTATTCCCTTAATACTCCCACCATATCCCCCCTTTAGGGCCACGTATACCTAGCATACCCTTGGCGCGGTCCGAGTCCCATGGATTATGCCTCGATGTTCAAGGATGAGATCCGAGTGCGGAGGAAGTCGACACACTGTCAACGTGTTTCTCGCCCCTTTCTCCCAATCTCTCACAATCCCGCCATATCTCCCTCTAGATATCAGATATCTCGATGTCCTTGCTCATCACTGAGCGGCCGGGGATGGGATAGGCTCCGTGAAGGTAGCTATTACATTAGCAAGTCTCGCCGTGATGCTTCGTTCCCCGGTTTCGGAAATGCGCACGCATTTCATATATTCTCAGGATGACAGCTGCATATAGATCCAATTCATTGAGCGTGCGTGGCACCCGTACCTTGTTTTCGCGTTTCCGATTGGAATAACTAAGACGTAGTCGAAATGACTAAAATTGATATAGCGGACCTGTTTGTATTTAAAACTATTTTTTGAGCGATCTATTTACGATCAAAAGATTTTTTCGCTCCAGAATTGCTTGCTATGTACTACGCTAATGAATGCCTCTTTTACTACAGTTGAAAATTCGCACTTCTTTTTTGGTCGCTTTCAAAATGTATTTGCAAGGGGAAGATGACGAAATATATGTCAAATAATGTGAAATGACTATTGAAAAATAAGCATTGAAGTCGAGGAAACATTTTATGAGGTAATATTAAATAAATAAAACCGATTTAACTCCCTTCTTATGAAACAAAATCCAGAATAGAATTCGATATATTAACGACATCGCATGACATTTATCACAAACATATAACAGCCGGTAATAACAAATTATTTAAGTTACAATTTCTTTAAACATCGATTTCCGTTCTACCTGCGGTTTAGGTTGCTTGTTTTTATCACCACGAGTCGATGCTCCAACACGAACTATTTTGGAATCTCTCATCTTTCCCATTACGCTTACATAGCCGTTAAATTTTTGACCAAAATGTATTATCCCAACGGTCATAAAAATAAACTAAATAGCGAGAGCTCTTTTAATTATCGACACGCGCCGCTATCATGTACCCGCGGAGGAACTTTTAAAAACGGACTAATTATTTTCGAGAGAAGAACTGGCCATTTCGTCCCCACTTACCGTATAGAGATATGGATCCGAAATACTGCCAAGAGAGACGAGATGAAAAAAAATTGAAACACCTCAGTCCCTACCTTGTTACAAGATTATCTCGCAACCTCGCTAAGGCCCGAGGTTTTAAAATGGAAAATAAGTCAATATATATTTGACATCCACCTCAATACGGATCTAAATTCCAATTTATGAGGGATCCTTTTGATCGGGTTGCGCGAAAAGCACTTGAAACAATTTTGACCGTCGTACTTTTTTTATTTCCTCCGCCATTTTACCGACGGTGATTGCGTAAAACCAACCAAAACCTCACACCGAACCCTAAGTTTTTCCCCCATCTCCCCCCCCCCCCTTTCTTCCCTTGTTAAAATGCATCAGCACGTTGATGAACCCTATCACGGGGATGCAAATGCTTTCGCGCGCCGGTATGCTCCGCTTCGTTGCTATGGCACTCACCCACACGCTGTAGAATCGCTCGCAAGGCAATTACAACCAGAGAGGCTTAATTGTCCGAATGTGGAATTGTGGAAGGAAGGTGAGCGCCGTAGAGGGGGGAGAATTAAACGGAGGAAGAAAAGGGAGGATGCCAATAGGTCGAGAAGAAGAAGAGAGAGGGAAGTGGAGGGACGAAGGGAACGGGTGGAATGGGATAGAATAAAGACGTGTAGGAAAAACTTCCTTTTGGTGGATGGGGGAAGAGGGGAGGGAAAACAAATGAGGGGCGCAAATAGGTTAGGCGAGTGCGCGGGGACTGCACTGAGAGAGTGTGCGGGAGAGAGAGAAAGAGGGAGGGAGGGAGAGAGAGACAGTCTGACCAACGTCCGACTCCCACATCCAAGGAGATGCTGTAACCGCAAATTCCGCTTGTTTCGTCTGCCGGTGCACACGGTTTTGCGCCAAACGCGCCGAACCGGTTCCAAGCACGCCCTAAGTGCCGGAATAGATTACATAGGAATGCGCTCGGAAAGCAGAACGCGGAGAGAGGTGACAGAGAGAGAGAAAGCGGATTAAAAGGTCAATTACAACGCGATCAGGAAAGTTAAAAGGATCGAATATAATAATTTTCTTCATCAAATGGAATATTTAGATTGATTGAGTCTAGTTTTTTTTTAAGAAATGAAATTTGTTTAGTGACCTTTTTAATCGACCGGTTTTCCCGCCTTTGCTTGACGGGCGATGTTGTCAGAGTAGCATAAAATATTGGAAACGTCAGACTTGTAAAATCCTTGATATTTCCACGAACGAAACAGATGAATTTAGCGGAAAATGGCGGAATGGCCGTTGCTTTAAAACGATTGTTGCTAGGAATACCGCAGAAGATTAATATTGATCCATCGCGGTAGGAGGAAATTGTGACTCAAAGTGCATTTTAGTTTTTGAGGGGTCGGCATAGTTGATAATTAAATTATACGCAACTAATGCTGCAAGAAATTGATCATAGTTTATATAATGTTGTAATTTGGTTGATCTATGACAATGAAGAGCATTTATGACCCCCGTTAATGAACGGTGGCAACATTTGGTATTGTTATTAAAACGACATGGTAAGCCATATGAATTTCGTTATATAGTATGACGAGTAACGGAATTGATATGTTACACGCAACGGGCAATCACACCGCGGCCCAAGCATCCATTACGGCAGCACAATAATTGCGATGATATCCGGAGGATTTTTTCCAATTAAACTTTACACAAAACCTCCTTTATAGGCATTCATTTTTTGCCTACCTCCGAATTTTCTTTTTTTTTTTTTTTTTTTTTTCAAAAAATATAGAAAATCCGAATCCGTCGGGAACCGGCACTCGTTCCCGATTTTTTCAATCCGTACCAATTAATAAAAAAATCAATATTAGGCTCTTTTCCTCCCTAAGCAAAAAAAAATAAAACTCAACCCCGCGTGTTGCGGAAGAATATAGCGCGGGAAACAAAGGGAAAAAGGGCATGAAGCATCCTAAATCACTTATTCCGTCATCCGCCCATATCTTAAGAAGGCGACGAGCCGAGCTGCCCTTAAAGATGAAACGAATTCCATTGAAAACCTCCTCCTTTTTCCCTACGACCTTCCCGTTCAAAACCCCCAACTTCTAGCCCAAAAAACCCACCCTTCCTCACTCGCTCGCATATATTTTTTCATCCAAACGGCCCCAATTTCAATTTCTCTTTCATTTCGAGAGGCCGGAGCGATGGCAGAGATCCAAGCGGCTCGGAGGGGAAGCTCGAGAGGAAATAGGCAGCGGAGAGAGAATGAAGAGAGATGAGAGAGAGAGAGAGAAATGGATGGGGTGAATTTTGAAATGAGAGGCGAGAAGGAGGTGGGCGTACGAAAACCGGGCAAAAAGAGAAGGGGAAGGAGAAAGCCGGGAGAGGTCGATGAGGGAGGAGGGGGAGGGGTGGGAGAAAAAACAAATGAAACAATATGGATCCGATGAGCCATCGCTCAGAGTTCGAATGTCCTCATTGATCCCGTCTAGTTTGAATGCAAACGACGCCTGTCAACGCCGGTCGCCATTCTAACATTTTTTGCTTTCTCTCCCCCCCCTCTCCCGCCTCCCCCATTACTCGCACGGTGTTCTTGAGGAAGAACTTCGCTCTCCCGAATGCGATACGTCTTCGGCGTCTCCCTCCTCCCCCCCTTCCCTTTAGGCTTCATTTCTGCAAACCAACAAGGTCGTTATTAAAGGGATCGGTTTAATATCCCAAACTGCCGCGACCAGGTGACGGGATTCTATGCGGGTCAGGGCATGTTGCGAGAGTACCGTCATCTTTTTAACCTCTCCGTTTATTTTGACTTGTAATCGGGATCCTTTCGTGGGATTTTTTTCCCTCTTTGTTCGAGTCAATGATTGCAATGTGTAGAAAAATAATCGCTTTTTAATGGGCAAGATTTCGCTACTCAAACGCGAAAGATCAATCTGATTCCATCCATGAACTTGAACGTAAAAAGCACGCAATTACAAGGGACCGCCCACTCGAAGCGTTGGACTGACATCAGCCTCGGCACTGACTTTGAAGTTGTCATGTGTTCCCTTCCCAGCGCTTTAATTTCTCTAAAAGCAGTCATCTAAAAAGAATCCCTCTCCTTACTTTCCTCTAGCCTCTCTACGCAGGTCATGACTATAATACCCATGCCTAGTCTGATAATTAATTATAATATTAGACCGTAAAAATAAATATGTTCGAGTTTCTATCTAGCATTGATATCCTATAAATCTCTCAGTCTGCATGCCACTCATCTCTAATATCAGAATATTTGCTCTTTCACCCTTATTCCATTTTTATACTCGCGTACATCTTACGTCAAGAAACAATTTAATTTTTTATTGGCTATTAAAATTCGACGAAGTAAAGTAAACGTAAACATCGAAATATTAGGCTTTTAGAAAAGTTATAATTACTGCCTTCCCATTTAATAATAATTTTAATAATGACACTGTGAATTCTTCATTCAAACTATTCTAGTTAGACTTAAAATTAAAACAAAGAATAATGTATGCTTGGATTTCCTAAGCAACACGAATTTACCGTGAAGCTAAAGAAAGGAGATACAGCTGTGGCTTATACATGGAACTCTTGCATAGATAAATTTTTGCCAAGTCCATTCTTACAGGTAAGAGATCCCTTAGAAATTTGATTATTTAAAATGTACACGTTCATACTTCTCTTTCAGTAACATCTTTTCTCATAATATTAGATAATATTGCTTTACATTTCCGCATTTCATAATGTAAAATTAAAATGTAATTTTTATGAAAAATTTCGTTTTGTATAAGGTATTAGCTACATCTGTAATTCACTAAAATAGGAAACTGTTTTGGAAAGACGCATTGGCTAAATATCGCATTTCATAGAATATATCGGAGAAATTTTTCCTTTTAACTGGGTAAGTCCATCAAAGAAATTACAGCATTAAAAATATATTAAAATATATGTTAAAAATGAAACACGATTTCTCCGAGGACCAGGAGTTAACGTTAAACTGACATTCTATGCCCTTAGTTACGGCAAATTTCTCCAAACCAAGTATATTTTTAGGTACACCAACCAATTATCATTCCCTTAATTCTTCTTTCCGCCCTCCTTCCCACGTCACCCTCATCTTCCCGCATCCAGACCTAAAAACACTCGCGTCTCCCTTAAGAGCACATCCGCCTTTTCTCTCAAAAATCCTACACTACGTCATCTCTTAAAGACCCTTCCGCTCGTGAAATCTGCCACTTCGCTTCTCTCCTCAGACATCTTACCATTTCCCACCCTTCCAATCTTCGGCTCCTTTACTACTCCAGCCTATTCCTTTTAACTCCTCTCCCTCACCTTCTTCCTCCCTCTCTACCCCTCTCTTTCTCCCTCTCTCTCTCTCACTTTCTCGCCCACTTCTCTCCACCTTCCCTCCCCTTTCACTCTCTGCTCTCCCCTCATCTCACACGCTTCTCCTATCATTATTTTTTTTCTCCCTTTCATATTCTTTTTAGCTTTATCCTTTGTCTGCTTCCTTCCTACTCGGCGACATCCAAGACGAGGGGGGGGGGGAGACCGGTCGAGTGACAGTCGATCTAAGGACTCATCCAACTCTTTACGAGACACATGGGTGGCCCCATCAAGGGAGGAGGATTTCCGTTCCTTACGTTTTCGCTGTCTCGCATGAAGCATTTCGGAAAGTCGTCGGTAGGACGTGTGCATTTAGGGAGGATTGTATATGAACGTGCCTTATGCTACCGGATATATCCTTTTAGAGAAGGATCAAGAAAATCAAATTAAATCTTCATCCTAGTTTTTTCTTCCGTCCTATGCGCCTACAATCCAATTTTTAATAGTTCCTCCGAATCATTGCACAGAATCCCAAAGAAAATATACGGAGCATAGAAACACTTATGGAATTTCTTTCGAGTCGTTTTCTCGCCTCGCCTATTTTCACATTAAGCTTGTGGATTAAAAAAAGTTATTGTAATCTGCAAAATTTTCAAATTCGAACAATAGCGCTTGCATCGATTAATCGACGTAAATCTATCAATAAAGATATAGATGAGGTTTTTTTTATCTATTTCATCCTTTTTAATATATTAGTATTTGCTATTCTATCAGGTTTTAAAAATTTATTTCTGAACATTTTTCTCTACTTCAGCAGGTCACAGCATTACAATCTATATATTCACTCAAAAATTTTTAAATTAGCAAAGAAGTTATACAACAGAATTCAGGCTATAAATTTCCATTCCATCCAAGGACCAATATACACCTATGCGACCCATGAAAGGCAGGAGAAGAGAATTGCCTTCAAGACGGAACATTTTTCACCCGAACAATTCCGACGCGACATTTAGAATCGATCCCCTTCGACAAAACAACAAAAGACCTACAAAAGAAAACACCTCGGAATTTCAATTAGCTGCAAACTAACATTAGTCCTCCCTTATTGGTACCCGGTTCGGCTGCGGCCCTAAAGGAAGAGAGCCATCTAAGTCGAACCGGAAATGGAAAGACTACATTAGGATGAAAGGAAGCGGAGGGGGAGGGAGTGGGAAAGGGAGGAAGGAAAGAGAAGAAGCAATCTGCAGAGTCATTGGCCCTTTCATAGCTCACGGTGATTGAAATGAATTGAATCTGGACCGAGAGCGATCTACGACCGTCTCTCTCCTTTGCTCTTCTCCCCCTCCTTTACCCTTCCTTTCCACCCTCTGTCTCCTACTACCACTTACTACTATATCCTCCTTTCTATCTCTCTTTCTCTCTCCCACCCACTTCTCTCAGCTACGCCCTAATTTATACCATGGCCCACCATCCCCACTTTAACTGATTTTTCCAGCCATTCCCATCTCTCTCTCTCTCTCTCTCTCTCTCTCTCTCTCTCTCTCTCTCTCTCTCTCTCTCTCTCTCTCTCTCTCTCTCTCTCTCTCTTTCCTTAACTTCTTTCTCTTGCAATTCACCTACTCTATCTCCTATTCCTAATCTTGCCAGTTCCCCCTTATTCACTTTTTCCGTTCTTTCCAACCCATCCCCCGTTTCCTTTCGTTCGCTCGATTCCCTTTCTTATTTCTAGCTCGGACGATCTATTCTCGCTCCGGATGAGAAGAAGAAAAAACAGGATCCGCTTTCTTTTTTCTCCCGTTTTCTTCCTATCTCGCCGGCCAGGCGGAATACAACAACCTATACACAGCATCGAATTTTCCACCGCGGTGGTTTAAAACCATTTTTCCTAAAAAAAACTCCTATTTTCTCTATAAATGCGATTGATTCTTTTCTACCCCTTCGTATCCTATCTAACCTTTCCTACAAGATAGCAAAGAACCACCTCGGGACATTTTTTCTCCCCCACTCTCTTACCGTGCCGCATTCCTCCGGATACGAAATTCTTTCGTCGTCATCCAGCTTATATTCATCCTTTCTACTTTCCTCTCTCCCAATCTCACGAAGTTAACCTTCGTATTACTCCCCATCCCTCCTCCCCCCCTCTTTCCGATCCTTTTCTTCCTCCCTTTTCCTCTTCCGACTCCACTTCCCCTGACCCTGAATCGAAATCCTCCCTCTACCCCCTTCTTCCATACGCACAACTCCTTTCTCCCGTTTCCCCGCAACACCCCCCCTTTATCACTTTCACTCCTCCCCTCTTAACTCTCCCTACCTCTTTCGCCACCAACTCTACCGCTTTCCCCCTCCCCTAGATCCTTCCCAACCATGTCATCCAGCCCTCGGTGGCAACGGAGTCAATCACTATTGAAGCTATCGATCTGCGTTCACGCCATCTCCTCCTCCTCTCCGTCGCCCGCGTTACCTCCTGCTCCACTCTCCGCTGCTCCCCTTCCACCACTCTCCGCGACTCCCCTTCCTCCCAACCCCCCGCCGTACTTTCGACGCCTCCCCATACCCTTTCACCTTCTCCTCGCGTCCCGGTCCACTTCTCCTCCCCACCCCTCCACTTCTCCTTTAACTCCGCGTTTTCCTAAAAGGCTCTTGACTTTCTCCTTTGAGGAAGCAAGAGAGAGATAGAGAGAGGACGGGGGAAAAAGAGTGAGAGGGGAAGAGAGGGATTGGAGTAGAAGAGGAGGTGTGCTGGGAGAGGATCTTTTGAAGATGAGGCTGATGGGGTACCACAATAGCCTGACCTCAAGACTCCCGTCGCCCCATCTCTTTCGACCAAGTTTGTATCCGGGACGTAAGAGAGTGACTGCCGCGTTATCCCCCTTCTTTTGTTTCTCTTCCGTCATCGCTTTTGTGCTCCCTTCTTCCGCCTCGGCGTCGTCACCTGTAGCCGTCAAAAGGGGACGCTTTTTTCGCAAAGAGGATCGGAAAAGGCCGTGCTTCTCTTTTTTTATCGAGTTTACTTATGTTTTTTGGCGTTATTGACTCGTTTTTTTCGCGCGAAGGGAAGGAGAGGACGTCGCGCGTGTCGTGTGTCTGTGTGTACGCCCGCGCACGTGATTGCTGCGAAGGCTAGAGGAAATGCAAAGTTTGGAAGCGGAGTTCGTTCGTTTCTTGAGAGTAAAAGGGGTTTGAGAATTTTATTTTTTTCGTATGAAATCGTAAATATTTCAGTAAGGAGTTGTCTCTCTAACGAGGATGACGTAAAAGGAGAAGCGTAAAGGGAAATTAATTCACGGCTCGCCAAACAATACAGATAGGAGGAAAGAAAATATTGCCTAAATAACAAAGTGTGTTTAGGAGATCAAAATTTATAAAATTTATCAATCGCACGGGAAATTTTTAAGCGAATCTTATGTTATTCAAAAGTGTAACTGATTCAAGATATTAATTGTCGTAGTTATGAATTTAGGTAACGCATAATATCGATATTGTAGACCTTACTGAGGATTTTTTTTTCAGTTTTTAATCATACAAATACTAAAATATAATATAAATGGTTATAAAATCAGCAGTTAATGTTTATATCAAAGTTGTTAGTTAACAGATTCAAATCGAAAGCAAGTAGTTCTGGAAAGAACTAATCCGCCTACATTCCTTTCAATACAATTTTAATATAAAAAGTAGGGGTGTACACAGGTTTCCCGTGGTACAGAAGTGCTTTACGTTAAATTCGCCGTAGTATGATCGTATACTAATGTATTTGCTTTGAAATCAGAAAATTATTTTTCCATATATTGTGATAACCCTGCTTTTTTGATCCATTCTAAATATATTCATCTCATTTTCCCATTCTATACTTGCCCTACAAACGAAATTACTTTTAAATCCGTTCAGCCAATACCTTCCAAATTCATAGTTACAGAAAAATTCTAACCTTTATATAGTGGTAGCTCTGTTTAGTCGACCCGGTTTAAATATAATATTTTGGTTATTTATTTATGTGAAGATTAAAAATACTATATTTGGATAAAGTCCATTAGGTCAGTTCTCTAGAAATACTTGTAAAAGAAATATTATTATACTATTATTGTGGTAACCCTGCTCTTTATCTCCACTTTCAATATCTTGATTTCATTATGGTATGTTGTACAAATCTTATATACAAAATTTATTTGAAATGCGTTCAGCCAATTCCATCCAAATCCGTGATTGCTGACAGGGTTTAATGTTTAATCTATACTAAACATCTTGATTTTGTAATTATATGTTGAATGCCTACTTCATACAAAATTTCGTTGAAATTGGTTTGGCCAATTCGGTCCAAATTCATAATTACCGAAAAGTATAAGTTTGCAATTGTGGCACCCCTGCTTAGTCGATCCGGTGCAAATATGTCATTTTGGTCATTAATTTATGTGCATATTTTATGTACCAAATTTAGTTGAAGTCGGTTCATTCATGAAGATGATGTTAGGGACACACGGACACCGATGCGATCTCATAAGACTACTTTCCATTTTTTGGAAAGTAGGCTAATAATATTGAGTATTTAAGAAATACTCTTTTCGGAAAAACCTAAGTCATGTAAGTATGATTTGCTTCTTTATGCAAATTCCCCATCCAAGATGCATTACATTTTTTGTTAATAGTTATATCCAAAGTAGCTTACTGCATATTCATAAAAACTTTTGATTGGCCCTAAATACGGATCTTCAGTCGAAATTTTACTGGTTATTATTTTTAGATATGTCTAGGCACAAGGTGGAATGTGGAACGAACTAGTAATCAGGAGAAAATCCTGCCATGACCAAGAATCGAACCTGGATCGCCTTTAACAGAAGAATTCGTTTATCAGGATAGTTCTGTGGTATAATATCCGCCCGCCAAGTGGAAGACCCGGATTTGATTTCCGGTCATGGCAGAATTTATCACCCGATTTCTTGTTTCTTCCAAATACATTTAATGTTTCTTTACAAACCAATGAATTTTTCAAATTTTGAATCGGAATGACTTGTTTATGTACAAATATCTCATTACGTCATCAACCCACAACATAGACTACTGAGAAATTAGTAACCCAGAAACAACTTGATGGAGAGCCCACGTTCTGAGCATCCATTATGCAGATAAAATGGAACTGAATAAAACCAATAAAGGAAGGCTTCTACCTAACGAAACCGACCCAGGATGTTGCGAACAAGAAACAACTTAGTAAATTTAATTATTATAACTAATTTCATTCACGACTACGGTTTCATTGCACTATAATATCATCAGTTATCTGAAGAAATTTACCAGTGAAACTCTTTATTAATTGGCTTCCTCCTTGTTCTTAAATCGTGAAGCTTAATATTCATCTCATAACGATAATCGGAACCAAATGCATTTCCTCAATTTTTATTCTCGACAGAGAAAATTCAGTCGGCAAATATGCAGCATTTTAAGTGCTCTCTCGGCGTCTCTGTAAGTACACACGCACGAATACATGCATGGATACAGACCTAAATCTATTTCACTTATTAGGCCGTCATTTCATCGCCCATTTCTCTGCGTGATCAGTATTTTCTATTTATGTTTACCGCATTCGCCTCTAAACCCTGCCCGATCTATTATTCCTTCTTTCTCAACAATTCCCATTCTCTCACTTGAACCGAACGGCATTCTCTGGACGTTATGGGCTCGCGTCGTCCCATTTGGTAAGCAACTTCGTCGCTATTTTCTCTATTCCACCGCAAAATGCCTTTTCAGTTCACATCCCTTTTTACATTCCCGTTCGCTCCATTCGGTTTAGGCTTCTCTGACGCAGAGGAACATTCCAACGCCGACAATCTTTCTCACTCGCAGGGTATTATCTTCTCCCGCCCTCCAATCTGTACGACCGTTCGGCTTTTTCATTTCTCATAGACTCGCTTCGTCCCAGGTCCCACATCGTTCAACACACCGATTTTCTTCCTAGCTTTATTCCCATGCTCCCACACATATCTATGCCGTTCAACTTCTTCCCCCTTGCTCCATATCCCATCCCAATTTATCTCCCATCCTTTTCTTCCGCTTTCTTTTCCTCGCCTCCTACCTGGATGTGCGCGTCACATTTTGCCCAAAATCTCTTCCTTCTGTTCTCATATGCCGCTCCTTTCCTCCTTTATATGAGCACTCTGCCCTACCATTATCCTACTTACTCTTCATTCTCCTACATCTCTTTCCATTAAGCTTTCCGCTCGCTTCGACATTTTTATGCATCACTCTCCCTACATATCCTCATCCACTTCACCGAAAATCCTTTCATATTACTCTCACTTCTTTACCCATAATTCCTATCATTCTATATCCTTGATCCGTTATGACTTATCCTGGTATGCCGCCGACTTCAGCACCTACCGGCTTTTATTTCGTTTTTTTCTTTTCTAGTCTATATTAACCTTTAGTTCTATTGCGGATTCCATCCATACTCACTTTTTCTTTCCTCGAAAATCCTCGCCATACTCCAGATTGTCGGAATTCCTTTTCTTATACATCGCCTACCAACATAGTGATCACGAGTGAAGTTTCCCTTTCTACCGTCCGCATAAAAATAATAACGCGCAGTCTTGTATCAACCTGAAACTATCACGCAAGCCACATTAATGCATGTTCGTATACCTATTCCTCAGCATACCGATTTTGTCTTAATATTCTCCGTGAGGTGTCCGTTTTTACTTCCGGGTAAGGAACATACAAGAGAGAAAATATATAAAACACGAGACAAAATAGTTATATGACTGCAAATTATGGCTATAAATTGATATGACGGTGTATCTCTAATCGTTGTGTGGGTAAATTTTGAAAATTTATTTACGACATCCTTGGATTACTACATCATTCGAAGAAGGTTTTTCTTACAATGAAAAGAGAAGTCAATTGATTATTCAGGCTATAATCCTACATTTTTACACTTTTCGATCTCCCGAGAAATTTCCACCATTTCGGGAAAGGAAAAATTTTCCCTTTTCTGTCGAAACATTCCCACATTAATTTTTCCGAATGAAAACTGACGGAAATTAATTCTAAAAAGAGTGTCGTGGACGATTGTAACGTCAAATTCCCCAAATGAATGGACCGGAAAAAGTGTAGCCAGATGAAGAAAAAAATATCGAGCTTTAGGGGAACACATTCATAAACTCCAAGCAACCGAACGATATTTCCTTTAAAACAAGCAATAGTTGAAGAATTTTGATTTTTTAACAATCAAGGATCGCATATTGTTTTAAAAAACAGTGAACTCCATCATGTGGAAAGACTAGAAATACAAATCCTTCGCGTAAGGATTCACTCGTTTAAATAAATATGAAATGCGAAAAACATTGGACATTGACGTCATCGTTGTACGCTACTTTCTACCTTAATTCGAGGAGAACGAGAGAGAGAGAAAGAGAAAGAGGTGAGGGAAGAGAGAAAATGAGGACTGCGGGGCAGCTGCTGGGTAAATTACATATTCCAAGTACAGCCATTTTAATAATAATAAACAAAATAAACTCGGTGGACGTAATACACGACAGATTTGAGAAGGAAATAAAGAGGGACAGAATAGACGCGTTAGGATGCTCTCATGAAAGAATAAGATAAAAGGAGTAAGAATAAAGATGTTCGTCCCATTTCACCGTTATGAGTCTGCAAGACACGGAGAAGAGGAAAGCGAGACGAATGACAGTGAAGAGGGAGAGAGAGGGAGAGGAGAGGGGGTATGGAAGCATAAAAATAAGAGGGACGATGAGGAATACGAGGTATGAGAGAAAGAGAGGAAGTATGAGGGTGCAAGAGGAAGAGAAAAGAAGACATTCGCGAATATATTTTTTGCCGCGGGAGAGGAAAAGATCCTTCAAAACAGATACAGGGTGATGAGTAAGGAAGAAAATCTCCTGGCATATAAAAAAAGGAAAAGGGTGAGTGAGAGAAAAGAAATGGAGAGGAAAAAGAGAGAGAAAGAGATAGCGAGACGTTTGAGGAAAGACTGGGAGAGTAACGAAAGGGGAGTCCTGAGTATAGGATCCATGGCAGGCCGCGTAGAAAGAAGGCCAGGTAGAGGGAGCGGGTGGGATGCGGGAGGAAAAATACTTTTGAGGATGGATGTTCAGGTTAGTTAGAAGGGCACAAAATCGCTCTTAAAAAAGACGTTGCAGTGGAGAGCTCCGCCGGGTAATGAAGGTGTGAAGGCTGGACGCGGAAAGTGGAGGAGAAGAAAAGGGTAGATTGAGATGGGTGAGGAAGGGTGGCGACCGAGGAACGAGCGCGGACTCGGAAAAGTAAGAGGAAAATGAAGAAGAAGACAGGACATGAATAATGAAGGGCAAAATCCGGGAGGATTTTTTTCCATACACCCGTTAAGAGGGGTGGGGTGGTAAGGGGAAAAAGAGGTTGGGGTCGGGTGGCGTGGGCGGTGAAATGGCGTTTTGTTTGGGGCGCAAAAGCGTACACAAGTAGGCAAGCATAGAACCGATGCGATGGCGGTGGAAATGCCGGATAGGGCATTTTTGTAATAATAAAAATGCGAGGGGTTGTTAGGGGGAGGTTGTGGGTCGAAAACGCTTACAAAGAGAGGGGGAGGATGGGCTTTTGAGAGGAGAATCGCCCATAACGAAGGGGATCTCGGCGAATGGGCTGGTAGTGTGCCACCACCCGGAAGTTGTTAACAAAGGCGAGGACATAAGCAGATTAACCGAGTTTTAATTATCGCTGGGAATCGGCGGAGGTAAGGTACGCACAAAGTTGCGCGGCGTGACCGAAGAGGCGGTTGTCGAAGCGATCGAAAGCATATAAATATAAAAATTGAAAGGAGGAAGAAACGATTCACGTTCGCAAATGAAAAGAATTCGAGAATTAGGGTAATTAATTGAGGGGGAAAAGTATTTGCATGGCTGAGCGACCGGTTGGCCATTGAATGGGAAAAATCTTCTAAAGAGATTTTCACTCCCTCGGCGGAATTTCCGAAGGAAATTTTTTTGATAAATCGTATTCGAACTTCGGTGTTCCGACGGCGGAGAAAACGTATTTTGTAAATACATATTTAAAATCGAGGTAAATCACAGTTTGCTGATAAATAAAGGAGAGACGTTTCCTTTTGCACCGCTCAAGTTATTAATCACATGTTTTTAAAAATCATCTTTCGCAGAATCAAAAATTAAATATTCTGTGAAAATTGTGGCTTGAATGGGAATAGATCAAAAGCAATTCCTGAAGCAATTAATGGGGCGAGCAAACAAGATCCGCATTCCAGCTTCCTTTTGTGGAAATTTAACGATCACTGTTCCTAAAACTTAGCCTTACTAAACGATTTATAGTTAATTGTGTTTCATTGATCATATATCGATTAATTTCGCATTAATAAGAAATATCTTTCTCTTAAGAACACAAAAAACGTTTTGCATTATGTGACAAGTGAGAGTGGATACGGCATAAATGCTCGCTTTTCGTTTTCATCCCGTTTCATTTCCGGGGGCTTTTACGACGTTTTTTACTTGTCGATTTTGACAGATTTTCCAACAAAACTGGGGCACTTTCTTTTTTAAATAAAACATGTATTTCCTTTCTGAAGAATAAAAAAAAGGCAATCGCTTCCTTTCCAACACAGTCAAATGAGGTAAATGCAGAAATGGAAGAAAGAAAACCGAATCTAGAGAGGAAAAGAAGAGAAAGAAGAGATAGGAGGCGACAGGCTTCGAAGAAAATAAAAATGATTACTCTAACGGAAAGCGAGGAGACGGCGACAGAGAAAAGAGCGAAGAGGAGGCGAAAGTAACAAAAATCGAATAAAACCGGGGATCTTACTTAAGCGACGCGCAGCCTCCCCCGAAAAAAATACCGAGAGCTAGAGAGCATAAAGACACGGGAAGACCTTTCCAAGGAAATGAAAGAGCGTTGGAGGAAAAATAGAGAGAGTCTGCGGGAAGGAAGGAAGGAAGAGGAATACGAGAATCTCAATAACAAGGCGGATGGTGGAAGAGAAAATAAAAAGGAGGAGAAAGATGACACGATGGGGGGTTGAGAATAAAAAAAGGCGAGGCTTTTAATGAAGAGGTAGGTATGGGGAGTGAAAGTAGGGAGGGAGGGTGTTCGAACGAGTTTGGAGCCTCGAGATGAGTCAAATAGTGCGGCAGTCGAAGGGGCGGGGGGGGGAGGTGAACAGGGAATGCGGAGATAGTCGAGGGAAAAGGGGAGGAGGCGAGAGGAAGGAAAATGAAGGACGATTCCATCAGAAAAAAGAATAAAAAAGCTGGGTGTGATGGGTGAGGTGCTGAGAGAGAGAAGGCGGGAGATACAGGGGGAGAGAGAAAGAAGGATGAGAAGAGTAGAATGGATTGAGTAAAAATACGTGACCTGAGAGAATGAAATTGGGGTGGAAGGCGGAGAAAAGAATTTCGGAGGCGTGGGAAAAGGATCGAGAAAGAGGGAGAGAGAGAGAGAGGTCATGGTTATGGGATGGATGCGGGAGTTGATGGAGGGAGGAAATTATACCAAGAAAATTGGAGAGCGATTTTTGAGGAATTTTGGAAAACGCCAGGTGATCAGAGTCCTAAAAAAATCCAGATTTTTGTCGGCAGATCGATTCGAGAAGTGGAATGTGTGGCAGATTTTCGCCTAACTGGATCCTTCTAGTGTCTTAGCGAGCACGTTCGGACGAATTCATTTAATTTTCCATTGCTCTCGCTCCATCAATATTTTTCCTCGATTATAATAAAATATCATAGCTTCGATTACGATTCTTATTCGCTAGGCATTGAAGTTAAGGACGCAGTTTTGGTAGCAATGATAGTAAAAATATTCTTTTTAGCTTTATCAGAACTGCGATAAGGTATTTTTTGTCCTAGACAGAGTTTGAAAATTATGTCCTCTTCTAATTAAAGTATACAATACACAAAGTTATCTCACAAAGCTAGTTTATTTACAATGTCGAATTAAAATAAAATATATAAAATATATTTTATAATTTAAAACTAGACCGGACCCAACTAAGAAAAACACCCGAAATCAGAAACGAGAGAATTAATCTGTTGCGATAAGGCAATGGTAGAATATCCGCCCAGCAAGTGGAAGACCCGGATTCTATTCCCGCTCATGTCTCGTTTCTCAATCATTCCAACAGCTAATGCCTGTCTGCTTAGGATCTCGCGATTATTTCATTCCATAAATTTCTAGCTTGACAATCTCACCATTTGAGAGGGTGGGGTTTTCTTTGACGTTATCTCTTGGAAGATGTCTGCTGGGGCTGGTTGATACTAGCTTGGCTATCCCGGACCCGACTAAGAAAAACACCCGGAATCAGAAACGAGAGAGAGAGAATTAATCAGCTACGATAGTTTAGTGGTAGAATATCCGCCCAATAAGTGGAAGATTCTCGGTCATAGCAGAATTTTTTCTTGTTTCAAAATTATTCCCAACAAAGGAGCCATTCTCACCAATCTTGATTTTATAAAAGCACGTCTTTTTTCAACTAAAATACGCATCGGGTTTGCCCAGCTATTTATTTTGCTAAATAAGTTATCATGATTATCCACTGATTTTAGTCACTAATTCGTTGAACCTTTTTTAATTATCCGTTTCTGCAGTGCTCTTAAACAGCTATATATTGAAAAGCTGACTTTGTATCCTCATATCTATTTGAATTTGAATTTAATTAAGGAGGTAAATGTAACTGCAATTTCTACTTATTTAATCTGACGGTACTCATGTTTCAAAGTGATCATATCGTAAAATAACAACGAATTTATTTTGCTATTACCTATTCATATGTTTTTGTATAGTTTTCCATGCCAATGGATATGCAGCAATCAATGTTAAACAAGTAAAACCATCCTTATATAACACTCATTCCTACTTCCATTTCACTCATTTGCGAATTCTTGGGAATTTCAATTTGAATGATTTTTCCTGAGAAAACCAGAGGGCCACTCGTCGAATAAGTGGTCGGTCCCGGGATACGTTTTAAGCAAATCAAAAAACACGGATATACCGATAAGAACTGTTTGCTCCCGCATAACGTCAATGACCTCACCGTTTAATATTCTCAGCAAAAAATACAGGGTACAACCGAAGTCGGCTAATCCATACCTCCGCGTGACGAAGCCACGCGAAAGAGAGCATTCAAGTAGCCCTATCGAACGATAGGAGGAGTTGAGAAAAAAGGGAAAAGAAGGCGAGGAAAGAAAACGACGAGAGTCGGACAGCGGACTGACTATAGGGCGTATCTCCTAGATTCCAATGACAAAGGGGCAAGAATAAGATGAGGGATGGAGGCGAACAGGGAGAAAATAAAGAAGAAAAGTCGGGTAGCCCAGCGAAGACACGGGGGAAAGGAAAGAGGCGGCGCTACACTTCTCGCGCGCGCACACACACGCACGCATACACACACATACTATATATGTGTGTATGTACCCATTCGCAAACAGACTTTTCAGCATATTAGTTCCGTTGTAAGACGGGTGGCGGTGAATTCAGGGGCTCGGAAACTGATCGCTCATGTCGAAAAGGCAGCCGAAGACGCCGGACAACATTATGCTTTTCTCAGCTCTTCCTTTTTGCCTTAGGTCTCCCCTTACCTCATCCCCTCACCCTCGTCCTTTCCCCTCTTTTCTTACCCACTCATCTTCCCTTTCTCCTTTTCCCATCACACAATGCGATTTCGTCTCGATTTCCCTTGCCATCTTCAATCCCCCTTCTCCGTATCCGCTTCCTCTCTGTGTTCGCATGTCTACCCACCCTTTCCTTTCTCTCTCCCTAACGCACTCTCCATACAGTCTCAAGTTCCCTTTTCTCGTCTTTTTTATTTTCTCCAGCCATCCCGTTCCTTTCATTTTTCCCGTCTCTCCTTCCCTCCTTCCTCCCTAAACAACGCCCCTTTTTCATTTATTTAAGAAGGGTTTTTCTTTTCCTGTGTGACATCTCACCCCCGTGGGTGTGTGCACGTGTTGGTGTATGGGTGTGTAAGTGCGAGCGCCTCCTTCTTTCTCGTCTCGCAAATGAGCATGCTACCTTCAACTGTTTTTCCTTCGGTCGGTTTACAATAATGACGCTTTCGTTTCATGATATTATTCATCGGTATTATTCGTCCTCCACTTCTTCTTCGCCAACCTCAAGGGGGTTAATGGGTGATTGTTTCAAGTAGGTAGAGTCATTATCACCGGAAGAAATGCTAATGCTATCGATTGTTAGAAAACTTTTGCTAACAAAAACATTTTGAGTCGTTGTCATACATTGCCATTTGTACCAGTTCAAAGAAAAGTCTCTTAGATTAAATTTTTCTTTCGTGACATTTTAGGGATTCAGTGCGATTTTTTTGAACGTGCGACGATTTTAAGACTTGAAAGTATGGTTCAATGAGAATATTTGCATAAAAATGAGATGCTTCCTCGTCGTAGGAACGGTTGAAGGCTGAATTCCGGGTATCAGTGGCATTTATATTAAGCGAATTTTTTAATCCGAATGCATAAATGTGCAAAAGGTCGAGTAGAAAACATGATATTCGAAAATATGCGCACCAACGATTTCTTTAATATATCTGCTAACATAAAAAAAACAAATATAAACCATCGAAACTTATATGAGAATAAATAACAACGGATATTCCAGACTAAACAATTAAAAAAATATACTTAGGCATATGGTTTTTTAACCTTGTTGTGGCTATTGGAGATATCCGAGGCAAGTATATTTTTTTAATTGCTTGGTTTTGAATTTTTTCACCCATAAGAGGAGCTCGAGAGTTCCTTGTTGAATATCTGATATGTTTTTAGAGTTATAATATTTGTTGTACGAAACTAAAGTGAAACGGAAACCTTCAGCTGGACAAGGTCAAATTATGGGAAACCTTGACATAATTTTTATTTGCGTTGTAATTGCCTCTTGACCGCATAATTGAAAAAAATCAACACTTGTGATAATTCAATCCCAATAAAAAAAGATTATCCTCCGCATTTTCAACGAATAATAGCCCAAGCAACCAAAATAACCCATTCATTAAAAAACTATCTGCGATTCCGACGCTATTATATTTTGAAAATAAATAATAAGAGGATGAAGCCTAGTTCGTTTATTTCGCGTAACACAGTCTTTCCTCGGAGAATTTTCCCAGTGCACATTTTTCAACCTCCCAAAACAATCACGCCACCGTAATGAGTGAAGGATTGGTGTCTCTCCGCTTTCGTATACTTGTCCGCATCCCACCGATACGGAACAAAGCCGAGGCTCTTAAGTAGACGTTACCAACAACGGCCGCATTATTCATTATCCTATCCCTCCACTCCCACTCTGCTCTCCCATCCCATTCCATCTCCTCCCTCGTAAACCAGATGCGAGGCGGGAATATACATCTGGTAGGAATATGGAATTGTGGAAATTTCTCGTCCTAGTCTCCTTATGATCTCTTCAGGGCCCTGCCAGCGACAAGCCTCTTAGAACGTCCGAAAACCTCATCCCATCCCGTTCCCTTCACAACCAGTCGTTTTTGCCTCCATACCCTCCCCCCTTTTTCTCCTTCTTGCCTCCACTGCAGCATTTCTCCGCCTTCCTCCTCGTATCCCCTCTTTCTCGAGCCGGAGAGGGGGGCTTCCCCCTGCCTACCCATGCAAAACGTATGCGTGGCAAGATTGCACACAATGGAACTTGTAGGGTTGTTGGGGCAGGTATGTGTGTGGGTTGGGTCGACGAGAAGGGGCAAATCCTTGAATAGAAGGGCGTATCCACGAGGACGTGGCCTTTACTCTTATCCCCTCAAGGACG
Source organism: Tanypteryx hageni (assembly GCA_028673005.1). NCBI lineage: Eukaryota > Metazoa > Arthropoda > Insecta > Odonata > Petaluridae > Tanypteryx > Tanypteryx hageni. The sequence continues at coordinate 49,507,054 of CM054116.1, forward strand.
GTCCTTCCCGACTCCCGTCTTCCCATTCGGTTCCCGCTTCTTTATAGTCTATTTCAAATTACTAGGCGAGAGAGGTTTCGGCCATACTCGGGACCGTTCGTATGTCTCCGCTGCTAAGAGGTGGGGTAGTGCCTCCCAGCAGAAAGCTCAGGCTAGACGTTGCCAGCTCTACACTGGAACACACACAACGTTTGGCGGGCATTTAAAGGAAATTAGAGAATGTGGCAACACAGCACACTCCGACACGATGTTACCAACCCAACCCAATTATCGATGGAGAATGAGCTTTCGAACGCTTAGGCTCCCCCTCCTCCTTTCCTATTGTTTCGCTCAGTGTGTCACCCCCTTCCACTTTCTCTTCTACCTCCCCTCACTCGCCAAGTGATTTGATATAGAGTATAGGGATCCTACCAACTCTCCGGTTCCCGTTATTTTCTTTCGAATACGCTAGCGCCACCCTCGAGGACCTTCTTTCTCGTGCGGATAACTCGAGAGCGTAGGGGAGGAATTTGATGATCCATTGATCCGTTTCGGGACTTTCTAATGCTGGGAAAAAATTTAACGACCTTCGTGCCATATATAGGTGTATTTTTTATGAGCGATGGAAAAATTATCACTCCCTGCCGAATAAGCGCTTGAAATTTAATTAATGATTCGTGATGCCTGGAGCAATTACAAGCATTTCCGATGTTGGATGTCCGAGTTAATTTTGTCCATTATTATTTATTGAATTTGCATTAAAGTAAAAGGTTAAACTGGAGTTATTTTTGTAGACCTAGGACAAATCATGTCCTAGAAAAATGACGCCACAGAATTATTTGTAAATTCTGTTATGCTTTATAAAACGTTGTTAGTGGAAGTTGTAAAGCGGAAATTTCCAATTAAATTTAAGATAGAATTTTATGCACAAGATGACTGTGCCACCACTGTTCCAAAGATCACGTTATTTTAAAGATTCGGTTCAAACCGAAGGAAAAACCACTGCAGCAACAGTTTCATAGCTTTTTGATAACATCCATTCATAAATTACTTCCCCAAATACCTTCAAGTTCATTTTAAGTTCTAAAGCATAATAAAAAACGATGATAGGCTGAAATTCATTCGATAAAAATGAAAAAAATTGATATATAATACAGCCAGAACGCATCCGAATCAAGTCAGCAAAAACTTCATACATCGTATGGGATACTAGTTATATTAGTTCACCATCCACATTTTCTACAGCATCCTTTGCCAAATATTTCAATATTTTTCTATCGGTTCTAAATTAATCCAATCACGGCCACCTGTTTTATTTCGACACACAAGAAAGAGCTCCTTAATACTCCAGTTTTTAGTTCGCGGATCAAATTTGTAGATATCTTCCCGATAATAATGAGACTACCTCCTTCATTGAAGAGGTCGTCATTGTTGCTACATATACTGCAAGACTTTCACTTTTTAACAAAATCTATATGTGGCAAAGATGCAATAGTGAATTTGGATGCGACAAAAATGGTTCTCCGTTCAAGTATTCAAGATTCGAAGCCGAGAACAAAATTTTAACATATAATTCAACGTTTCAAAACAATTTCACGAAATAAAAATTATCCCACAGAATTCATAGACAGCATAAGTTACGTAAAAGTATTTAATTGCATAAGATGGGTAAATATGACCCACTAAAACGTAGTGAATGCAAAACATGGAAATATCCATCAGAAACTCGCGAATCTCTATCTTGTGCTAGGAGTGATTGGAATGGTGAAAGGATAAATAAAATATTTTTATCAGTCATAGTAAATATTTGCACTAAATTTAGCAACTAACTCTGCTATCTGTATGTTTTAATGTAAGGAACAGAATGAAGCTATGTTGTTGAAAATTTTACAATTAAAGTATTTTTCAAGATTCAGAATTTTGGCTAAAGAATTAAAATTATTGATAAAGCTTATTTAAGTTTATTTGCTAAAACCAGGGGCGCATATAGGGTCAGGAGACCTAGGCAACCGCCTAGGACTGAGATTCTAGCCTATCTGGAAGCCTCGCACATATGAATGGAGAAACAGCGCCTAATGTGGCGATAGAGTTAATTTTTACAGTCAACAGCTTATTGTAAGAGAGGAAACACGTCAAAAGTCCAAACACAAAGAAGCTGTAATTTACCCTAAATGATGACGAAGATAACGTAAACATAATAGGAAAAGATAAAGTAGGGACCTTTGATACATTGCACCCCTTGCCATCCACCAAAAAGGTGACTTGTAGAGAATCATGTAGATGTAGATGAAACAATATTTGACGAAGACCAGTCTCACATGACGGGTATCATTGAAAAAATTATTATTTCTAAGGGTTCCACTGGTAGACTATCGAGCTGCAGTCTAAATAGACCTCAGAAGCCCACCCACTATAGTATAAATAAATGAGCAAAGATCTTATTAAGAATTTGGTAGCCTGTTATTCTCCATAAAATTTAAACACGTTTTCAGAATTCTCAAACCGCGGATCTCGCAAAGTACTATCACCTAGGAGCCTTGCAAACCACTATCGCCTAGGGGCCTCGCACTCCCTAAATCCGCACCTGGCTTAACTATCATAGTTCTAGGGAAGGCTGTGTACTTAATAATCTGTGAATTGCTTACAGCACTTAAAGTTCTATATTCATAAAACGTTTTTGCATTTTCGAAATGTATGCGTCACAATATTTATAAATATTTAGTCTTAATATGTAATTTGCTTCGTTTATGCCTCTGCCATTCTGTCTGTTTCGCACAACAAATCATATTTGCTCAAACGTTTATGCTCTTAAAATGATTTATTTCAATTAGTTATGCAGCACCCTTATTATTCGAGCAAAATATTTCTTTAAAAGCTTTGCTTTTGCCGACAGAGTCAGCTTTCAGGTGCCTTTCATTCATCCATTGGAATAACACTAAAATGGGTAAAGCGTATATTTAATTTAAATTTTAAATAGCTTCAATCATTTTACAAAATCGTGATATAAACTAAGAAACTCCTGAGAAATTAAAATTAATTTTTCTGCCGCCGGATTTCAAATACGTGGCCAAATGGCACACAAATTTAATTGAATACGGCAGTTTCACGTTTACTGAGGTTAAAATCTGTCGTCGTCATGGCAACAGCGTTGTTGCTGATTTCGCAAAATTATAGTCATTAAATTGGATTAAATAGAAAACAAGAAAAACGGACGAATATTTTGTAAAAAGATTTTTCGCTGTAGAATTTTCGACCCACTTTAATATGCACAAATATGTATATATTCGAAGTTGAGTGAATGATATTTTAAAGCTAAATAAAACATTGAAAATAGGGAGAGAGGGAACTAAGCAGAGAGAGAGTGAGTGAGGAAAAGAGAGAGAAAGGAGTAGAAGCATATGTTGTATGAACGGATTTTGTAAAATGTGATTATTTCTTTGTTATTTTACGACGATTTTTGCCTTTCTATTTTTAACCAAATAAAACATAGAGAAACATTAAATTTGATGCTCCTTAATTTTTGACAGGCATTAGCTCGCCCGGAGGAGATTTATTAAATCCCACCCGTACGCCCGGATGAGGTTTTTAAATTTTCATGATTGCGTTGCAAAAACGTTCGATAAAATTTAAAAAATCATAACTTAAAAGTTTTCTCTCGATTTTTCTGATTTTTGTGGATTTACCAAAATGATGAAATTTGTAAATATCCGTTTTTCGTATCATATTTTACACACAAACATTGTTGCAGTAGAAGAGAATGTACACCAATCGCTAACTTTCCGGCGCGCGTTCTCTCTTTATATATAACATTCAACACCGGGAAATCTATGAAAGATATTGAGTACAATCTTAACAAAAAATAACGTAAATTAGTAACTATTTCATTTTACGACTCTACCCATCTAAACCAATTAGGTGAAAAGTTTTACGTATCTCAACTTTTTCATGTCTAGACTGTAAATCTTTAAGTAAATGTAGTATTACTGATTTATTAGAAGACGATTTATTTATAATATCAACGTTTTAGTTATACAGTAATCATTTTTGGTCATTGCAAAAGTCACGTAGAAGAATTGATTACATTTCGTCCATTGGAGATGGAGATATGACGATGCATACATCAAAAATGAATTTAGGCGCAAAACACGGAAAACTTTCAAAAGTTAAATTTTACATCTTCTTTCAAATGACAAAGAAAAGGAACCCAGTTTTGTGGGTTCCCTTTCCTCAGGTATTTATGTGTCAACTTTAGAAACCGAAAGTCCGTAGGTCCGTGGTAAAAACTAAAATTCTACCACAAAACTAAACGTATATTATGTGTAAATAAAGATATACAAATAGATATACACAATTTCTCGCAATTCCCCTCCGAAAAGAACAAAGGTTCCTTCTCAGCTAACTTGCTTTGGGGATGCAAAAAACCTTAGTAATCCCAACCACTTCGAACAGGGCGAAATAACAGATATTGGTTGGCGTTGTCGCTCTCCTATGCAGCGAGGAAAGAAGGATCGCGCGGTCATGGAAGCGAATGTTTACCGAAATGATTTTACTCAACCTAATTCCATTCTTCATGAATTGCATCGTAAACATTTCTAATAAGACGTTTTCCTTTCTTTTTTTTACATGCCGACGACGACCTTTGTCGCATGACATAAGCCAAATGGCTCCACCAGGAAAAAAGAGGAGAAAAATCGTGCTCTCCTTTGAAAAGATACACAGTTCCTACATTGCATTTCAAACACCAAGGAAAGGATCCTTGCCGCATTAAAGAGCGATTTTTATACGGAGAAACACCGTCATATCGTAGCAAAATGGAAAATTCCATCGCAAAATTCAACGTTGATTATGTATTTTTTAAAACAGGAAAAAAAATACAGGGTGAGCATAGATAGTAAGTACATAGCTTCCTCTTCCAAATTATATAAAGGTTATTTAGATTTAAAGATGTCTCTAGCGTCAAAAGATAAAAGAAATTAGGACTGACGCAGGAGTACGCTTGACGGCCGATTGGACAGTTTTCGCAGGACGTAACAGTACGTCTGACGGCGTTGACGGGTTAATACATTTAAATACTAGTTTTATGAAGACGGCTCGTTTATCACACTGTATCTAATATCTATGACGGGGTTTTCAACCTCGTGCTCACGAGTATCTCTGTGCTCTGAAACTCTTTGAGAGTGCTATTCTACGATGCTTAAAGTCGCTTTTCCTAACATCAACTATCGAATCTGTGAGTTTTTTCTTTAAAAACAAATTAAGGAACATTAGTAACAAATTTGACGCTGGCTTGATTTATTTTTATGGTTAATCCTATTTTATTATAGGATAGTGGCGATCGCTTGGTATTCTTAAAAATTACACCGTGATCGCCACATTGAAAAGGATGAGAATCCCTGAGCTAAGAAGTACTGGAAATTAAGCTAATTATTAATTTCATGAATATCCTTTAAATACAATGGTATTATCCTAAGCACCCAGTATGCCATCTGTGACCGGGAGTAACAAAGCAGAATATGAACGTAAAAATGTCAGGTTTTCTTCGACATTTTCTTCCCTCGTTAGTGCCACTCAAATGAACCACGTATTAAAGCAGAGAGATTTTTGTTCGTCCAAAACATAAAAATCACTGCGACGAATCGATCTTTCGCAAAAAAACACTCGATTTAAGCGTTCCGCCATCACGGTAAATCTCTCAGCACAAAAAAAGCTCACGTCCTAATTCTAATTAAATTCGCCTAGTCCCGTAACGCCATACATTTCGTGCCTCGCTTCACGCTTATACGCCGTCGCCTCTGCATCCCCGAGCACAAACCCGAAGAAGAGAGGGGAGAGGGTGTGGAGAAGGGGTTGCATCGCGCCGCGCACACATGCACTCTCGCATACCAACAAGGTCCCGCGACTCCGTCACGTGGTACAGAGAGGCGGCGGTCCGGCACGAGATGACGCGTGTTTGGTACTCGAAGCCGTAAGGGGGAGGAGGAGGTAAGGGAACATGGGAAATGGGGAGGAGAGGTGGCGATAGAGTATGTACCTCTCGGAATGGTCGGGGCTTGCATATTTCAGGCAATGTTTGACTAATGAGATCGGCTGCATAACGAAAAGGGTCGGCGAAGGGGGACCTTGAAAGCGAACTAAGCCTAACCTCCTCTCCTCCATCTCCCTCTTGCCCCTCTCCCTCTCAACCCCTCACTCCGTCTCCACCTCCCAATCCGTGGGTACGTGTCCCTAATTAACAGTGCGAGCGGGATGCCACCGATTGCCGCCAGTCTACCGCAGAGAAGATCGGGGATGCCACCCTATTCGACCCAACCCCTTTTACATCCTCTTGCTCCATATTCCCTTCCCATATCCAAATCCCCTCGCACACGCCAAAAGGGGGATCTTCACCTCGACGTGGCTCTCTCTCGGAGCACGCCGTTAATTCGCGCGGGGAGTAAAAAATGACACTGGGGCACCTCCCTATTAAAAGGGAAAAAAAGGACCTTTGGGAGCATTTTCGTCGTTTCATTTAAGGCAATGGCGCCTCCCCTCTATTAAAAAAATAAGACATTCTGGAGGAATGATCAAAAACGTGCTGTATTACGTGCGTAAGTTCGCGCGACCTTTTTAATGGACGTGTTGCCTCTTGTTCAGATGGTTAGCTTGGATATGATGGTATATTTTTGTTGAATGGAGGTTTAAGTGAACGTTTTGCCTAGAATTACGTATGTAGTCCGCAAGTAAAAAAAAAAGAATCTCCGGGTTGATCGCGACCGTGTTGCCGCTTCATTTGAAAACGCTGCCCACCAATTTTTGCTATAAAACAAAGGTTAAAAGATGAGGGACACCTCGTTTTTGGTTAGGTGGTGCTGAAATCGCTTGCCTCTATTCTTGATAATATCGCAGAAATGGAATTGCGACTCTCTCATTGAGTAATTAAAGCAATATTCTGCTTTTATAAATGCATGACACAATAAAAATTGATGTTTAATCCAACCATGAAGGTTCTACTTCAAATTCTTTATTGTCGCAATTTGAATTAAATAATTTTGCAATTTTGTACCAGTTGATTATCCTCACCATTAACAATTACATAAAATTATAAACGCTACATGCCATTTGGTATTTGTAATCTGGCTCGCGCACTCCACCAGGGGCGATAATCCCTGGCAATCCTGTCAAGATTACTGAACTTGAAATAATAATACTGTCTTCTCCACTAATTGACATATAGAACTGGTAGTTCAAGCGGACGGCCTCGTTTCCTCGAGTTAAATTGGCTTAAATTCAAGCACGCATTTTATCACTCTCAATGCTCGGAAAATTTAACCCGTCAACATCGTCCGACGGAGAAAGTTTCAATCCCGAGCGACGCCTCTCTCAACAAAAATCAAATGAGAACATACCGCGGGGGCAGCGAGAAACAACCTGCAAAACTTGTAAAATGGTCCCATCTACCTTTGGTTGCGGACGCGGTCGTGGCGGCCAAGACGATAACGATCCCGGCGAAGAAAATCCAAGCGGCGGCACCACCCGGCATCCCGCGGTGCATGCGGCCTCGGCGGGAGCAGGGGTCGGCGGCTTGCGGCGGCGGCGGTGCCATGGCTGCTCCTTCCCGGTAAAAAAAAAACGGACGACGAAGGAGTTGGGAGGAGAAGGAGAGTGCAGAGCCCTCTTTCCCTCCGGGACACCACTCTCACTCGGAAGGACGAGTTCCGGACGCGGAGGGCGTCATTAGGACACGCGAAATGGATGCAAGGCGACGAGACGATCGAAACGGCGATAACGACGTTAGGAGACTTTCAGAAAAGCGTCACGGAGAGAACGTAAAAGAAATAACAAAAGGGAAACACACACGAGATACAGATATAAATAAAAGCGTACAGCTTCCTTTATATTTATGCGAGTCTTCTAGAGACGACGTAAAGCGGCTTCACACCAGAGGATACACACCGAAGACCACACGTACGCAGGAGGAGACGAAGTAGAAACACGTCACGGTTGCCAAAGACGTCAGCGGGAATGATACGGGCTCATATCTTTTGCCTCCTTTCTCTCTTTACCAACGAAATACCCCATGAAGAAGGCAAAGGCGGACTTGAAAAAACTCGATCCCCGAACACGGTTTGTTATTATCCTGGAGGTATTTCTCTCATTTATTTTGAATCGATTCGATCTCACGCAAACGGGACCGTTGGGTCTGATGGGGTGAAGTCCATGAGGGTATTATCTAGGAAAGGATGATTTTTCAGGAGGGAGGAAAAAACACAAGGATTCACGCCGGTTTTGCGGGGAAATCGAACTACGAACAAATAAAATGGAAAACGGAACGAGGGAGGTTATGGAAGAGGCTCACACTATCATCCGGCAATCAAGTAACCGGTCCTTATCTCCCGTTTCCACTGCGAAGGATAAAGAAATCACCACCCATGCAGCCCTTCAAGGCGCGAAACCGTCCGTATCGAACGAAAAAACCGGCAAATTTTCCGTCCCAAACGTCGTATCAAAACGGAAGATACGAGATAGAAGAGGAAGAGAGAGAGAGAGACAGAGAGGGGAGACAAGAGACCACAAGGAGGGCACGGCAGCGTGTATTTGCCGGGCACTCGGTCGAAAGACGCGGGGACGGTTTCCGAGGGTTTGTAAACGCCGCCGAGACGAGCCACGGCTCTAGACTGGCCGGTCGACGCACTATCAGGCTGCGGCGCCTCTGGATGGTACAGGCGCCTCCCCTCCCACGGAAAACACACTCTCGGTGGCGCCCCCTATTTACCCCTTACCGAACTACACCGTGGAGGGGTACCCTTTCCACCGCGGCTTACCCGTTCCGTAGGAAACCCCTTCCCTTTTTTATTTAACCCTCTCTCTCTCTCCCTCCCCCTATCTGCCCTTATTCCCCTCCCCCTTCCGAAGGGATACCCCCTCACCGCGCATGCGCGGTTAAACGCTCTCTTCCCCCTCCGCTTTCCCTCACCCTATTATCCCTCCACTTTAAACCTCACCCCTCCTTCCCTACATTCTTCCCTTACCAATTCCTGTACACACCTCCCCCTTATCCTCTCTCTCTCTCTCTCCCTTCTCGTAACCCTCTCCCTCTCTCTCTCTCATAACCTCTCTCACTCTCGCTATTTCTCCTCCTCATCTCGATATCTCTCCCTCCCTCCTTTCCCTCTTGTACCCTGACTGAAGTTATTCCTCTTCCACCTTCTGAAATTTCTCCCACTTGCGCACGTGTTTTCTCTTACGCCTGATTATGGGAATAAATTAATATCCCCACCCTTCCTTTTAAGAGGTTTCTACGTAAAATAAGTTAGGAGAAATTTCTATAGGAAAAGAGAGGGAGTTCTCGATTTGTTTTATTCTTAGGGAGGTGATATAGAAAACGGTGCTTCGGTACCGTACTGTTTGAATCGGCAATATAAAGTTCAGGATAAAAAGTGAAAATGATCTATTTCGGTGTACATATTCAGATGTGGGTCGTGAAGTTTCAATCTTGGCTTAGTTAAAGTTTGAAACTGTATTATTGTCGTTTTAACCATTGTATAGTGTTTCGTACCAAAAGAATGATCGGATATAATATCCCATACCATTCCTGAAACACCAGTTTACCATGCGTTTCAAATAAAGGTATGGATGATTTTTATTAATCGCGCATGTTTCAGGACTTTATCGTTAATTTAATCTGATAGAACTTAAAACTTAATGAGTATGGCTCTCCCATTTAGAACAGTAACTCAGGGAACATAAACACATCAGTACCAAACATTATGAGAGAGTGAAATATTTTATTGGATTATTTCGCTAATTTTTCAAGGATGAGAATGTTATTGAAAGGAGATCAATAATTAATAAGAAAGTAAAGGTAGCTGATAAAAAACAACCTTTCACTAATTTGCATCATCGGTGACAAAGGACACCATTAATTTACCTGACAATTCATTTAATGCCCTATTATAGAGTTTTCTAGATTAGAATATATATATATAATTTTAAAAGAAATCGATTATTTTTTCTTTGAGATTTCTGATTGGCAAGTTACATCAATGTGGGTCAAATAAAGCTGTAGGCCACATTTTGTGACAATATTATAACACGGTCTTCCTATTTCTTACATGTTACTACATTTGCATTTGCCAGCTTGTAAGCAGTGAGAGACGGAATGTTTCGAAATGTATATGCGTGTGTGTACGAAAAAATATTACTAATCCCAAATACCTCGAAGAAATATGAATAGACACCCAGGAGAAGTCAGACTGGCTCATGGACATAGCCCATTCCACAAAACGTGATCGACGACGACATGGAACTCCAGTTCAGACGGTCAGCAAGTCATCCTTTGATCAGCCAAATAGGTAGATGTCCATCCGAGGTAAAGAAAACATAGTGAGTTGGTTATGAGCATTACAATCATTCTACCTGCTATGGCGTCAAATTGAGTTGTTGGCAAATTAAACGTGGGCAGCGAATGCGAAATTATTGCTCATTTAAAAAGGGTGCGTTGAAATCCGAGAGAATTCTTAGCATTTATCACATTCTATCCGCTTATCCTTTCATTTGCTGTTGCATGGATATCATAACTAGAAAGAAAAGTATTCTCCATAAATGGAATTCAAAGAGATTTCAAAGGTGATCTCTAAGGGAAATACATATAAATCGGTAACGGAAGATTATGCGGTTCTCGAATTTTTACCTCCGAAACTAGATGTCGTAATTATGTAGTACCACGGACTTTTTGTTATAATGTTTTCCTCTATCCGATTTTTTTTTCTATAGCTTACTGATCATATATAAGAGTTACGGGGAGAAAATTTGGTATTTAATTTTCATTTTAAGGATGGCATTTTAAAAGACATGAATATGAGTTTATTTAAGTGTTTATATGAAGTGGGTTCTAATTGATGGATGCATTCATAACACCACGATAAGTTTTAATAAGGTTCACTAATATTCATTTTAATTAAAACCCTTCCAGCGGCTCAGGAAACAAAATTCATAGAGATGGACGAGACGTGAACAATAGGTCATCCTGCTACTACCGTATCGCTGGTAAAGAACGCCTAAAAATACAAAACTTCTCTAAACAATATTTAAAACAATTCTTTCTGAAAGTGATTTGCCTTTCTTTACTTGCTATCATAATATATTCAAAATATAAAGCTATCATCGTCGTGTATGAGATTTTTCTCGGTTGTTTTTAGAATTTATTTTTTTTTGTTTGTCCTGGTGTAGTATTATCATATGTAAGAAATTCCGGAAGAGCAGTCATACAGAATTAAACTGTAAATCGTGCGTCTGTCCACATCTGACACACTAGAAAGTCGAAAAACTGGCTGTATGTAAACAGGAATTATCGGAAGACTGTACATTTAATAGCTGAAAGAGATATTAGGTTTATTTGTAAAATTCAAGAAAATCATACCTAAGAAAGCTTGAGTAGTTGAAACCACTAAAAATACGGGAAATTTAAAAAATATGCAATGAAAGTAGAGCAAAAATATCTTCCTTTATCGAAAATCTAATCGCTAGCAGCTCAACCTTCGAAGACGAGGAATAAATCAACATAGATCCCTTGCTTTTATATATTACTTTGCGGAGACGAAATATTAGTTTTCTAAGTAAATAAAATAACATCATTCTATATTTTTATATTATATTTTGTTTTCCTTACCCCATATTTACTTTATTCGATGATTCATGGTTAAGCTATATGTACACAAAAATGTATTTCCCAGAAACTGGGAAAAATCCAAAAATGTTTTCCAGTTCATGAATATCGCATCGTATTTAAAAGTTAATATGATTAAAAAGTACTTTTTGAAATTGAAATTAGTTGTTAGCTCTTTGAAGAATAACCTTAAGTACGATTCGTTGTCAAAAGACCGAATGAAAACCCATCTTTTTGTCTTCTCTTCTAACATAATAAAGCTGCTCGATTCACCGGTAATTTATCAGCATGTGCGCGCCGGAAGAAGGCGAAAGAGAAAGGGGAGTCGACTCCCTCTTTGCCTGGGAAAAGTAAGTCTCATAAGGGATCGAGGCACGTTCGGGACGCAATCAAACAGCAATACTCGCATCGAAATTCGTCTTCCTTTCAATTGGTTACCGGCGCATTTTGCGGAGCGATTCCTCTGGAAACAAACTGATGTCGGAAGAATCTGTGAGGAGCATAATTTAATTTTTCCCACGGGCCACCGAGTTCCTCCTTTTCGAGAGCAATCTGCCCCTATCGCGACTATTTTTATTTGCCCTACTCCCACACAAATCGATTTATATGGGACCTTTAATCGTCGGTAACGAGACATGACCATATATCATCTATTCCTGACCCCGCTTTCGAATAGATGACTACATTAAAAAGTACGACCAATTTTTACAAGTTAGGTGTATTGTGTTTGATGTTACATTCTGAAAAATCACAATAGAACAACAACAACCGAAATTTCTTTATCGTGTGTACCGAAAAATGATGCGCTCAGATGCCGGCCATGTAATGCAGATAATTTATCTCGCTGAGAAGCTAAAAAAAAGGCACTCCCTACTGTTTATTTTGCGCTCAAAAGATAAAAGTTGACGGTAAAAATATCGAACGCGTGTACAAATTGGTTATAGATAGGGGATCATTAATTCAGGAGTTCTAGAAAAAAGGCAAACTCTCAGAAAGTAGGGACCAGGCATTTGAACTGCACATTTTTCTTATTTTTTGCCTTTATACTCTTCGTTGTTGCATCCGGAAACCTTCGCGGGTATGAGGACATCGTTTATAAATAAACACATACACATACACGTACACACACATACATAAATATCATTATATATAGACGTTCCTTACAGAGGAGGAGGAGGATATCATTATATATAGACGTTCCTTACAGAGGAGGAGGAGGATATCATTATATATAGACGTTTCTTACAGAGGAGGAGGAGGAGGATATAGGAGGATACTAATGTTTAGGCACTTCCACAAGAGCTGGAGATTCGAAATGTTTTTCATAGGTAGGATTTTGTGCAAAACCGACTAGAAAAAACGAAAATCCTTAAAAAGTTCAACAATGCGGCCGCTAAAAATTCTCAATTGTTTAAACAAATTTTCAAGGTTTATGTATTTTCGCATGTGCTACGGAGCTGAAATTATTTTTAGAGGTAGGATTTGTAAAAAAACGAAATAGGGATTAGACAAATTTTGATATTTTAATTTGTTTGGCAGTTAAAAATTCTTAAAGTTTAAACAAATAGGTAAATGTTTAGATACTATGGGGCGAGTTAGAGAGCTGGAATTTTTAAGTTAATTAGAGATTAGTCTATTTAAACGAATAAACATTTCTTTGTATCTATGAAATTCTTATTGCGGCAGTTAAAAATTATTTAATTTTAAACAATTAGATAAGTGTTATTTCACTTCTAAATGTGCTACAAGTTTAAAATTTGGCAAACGTATGAAGTATTATTAACACAATGTGGAAAACGTATAATATTCATAAAATTTTTAAAAATAGCCATTGTTTTACACCATTATTGTTCCATAAGGAAAAAAGAAATTTGGTCCCTAGGACAAACCTTTTGAATTAAAGAAATATTTCCCATGATGAAATATCTCTCTAAAAAATTAATGTTTTTTTAAGGTGAGATGAAATGCTTGCAGTATGCAAGCACCTTCTACTAGTAATATATATATAACATATAGGAGGATACTAATGTTTAGGCACTTCCAGATGAGCTGGAGATTCTAAATTTTTTCTTAGGTAGGATTTTGAGCAAAACCGACTAGAAAAAACGAAAATCTTGAAAAAGCTGCCGATAAAAATTCGCAATTTTTTAAATAAATTTTCAAGGTTTATGTATTTCCGAATGTGCTACGGACCTGACATTTTTTTGAGGTAGGATTTGTAAAAGAAACTTAATAGGGATTATACAAATTTTTATATTTCAATTTGTTTGGCATTTAAAAATTCTTCAAGTTTAAACAAATAGGTAAATGTGTAGACACTACGCGGCGGGTTAGGGAGCTGAAATATCAAAATTATTTAGAGTTTAGTCTATATAAACGAATAAACATTTCAATGTATCCATGAAATCGTTATTGCGGCCATTAAAAGTTATTTAAATTTAAACAATTAGATAAATGTTATTTCACCTCTATAAATTTAAAATTTGGTAGAAATGTGTGGCATTATTATCCTAATGTGGGAAAAGTATAATATTCCTAAACTTGCAAAAAATAGTAATTGTTTTACTCCATTATTTTTCCATAAGGAAAAAACGAAAATCGGTGCAGAGGAGAAATATTATGAATTAAATAAATATTTCCCATCATGAAATATCTCTATGAAAAATGAATGTTTTGTCAAGGTGAGATTAAATGCTTGCAGAATGCAAGCACCTCCTACTAGCGTATATATATATATATATATATATATATATATATATATATATATATATATATATATATATATATATATATATATATATATATATATATACTGAAAAGACTGAAATAAAACAGATTGCACATGTTTTTCTAAGCTATGCTCTATTTCCGGAAGCATAATGGTAGATAAAATCTTGTACATATTATTTTATTACAAATTATCCTCTTCTATCATATACATACATATACTTTTCGTTTGAAAGATGACACCATTGTACTAAGCGAGTGGCATTCTTATGGGAATCCCATTCTATTTTTCCTCCGCACGATCCCTTTCCGCGAGAGAGAGAAAGAGCACACTCCGTTGCATCCTGCGCCACCTGCCGTAAAATCATAGTAAACGAGAGCGCGAAGCCTAAATAGAGTCGCCGAGCCGCGCGCATTAAACCTTGCTAGCGCGGAATGTTACCCGGAATAATGTTCATAGCCTTTTCGTTACAACGGATTGTTTTCGAGAGCAAGAGGGAGAGTGAGAGGGACATGGAGAGGAGGAAGCGAGATAGAGAGGAGAGAACGTGGGCATCGTGTCATTCCTCCATTTTCTCGTTAGCTGAGAATTTGACATCAGACTGTTCCGAGAAGGAAAATGAAACGAAATCAAACAGGATTTTAGCAGTAGGAATTTATTAACGGGCCCTACCGAATGTAATGACTATATATATATATATATATATATATAGAACATTGGGTATCGACGAAGGGATTCGCAGAAATTTTCGCAGGGTAAGTTACCCAGTCGAATCGCCTCGAGAGGTCCCTAATGAGGCAAAGTTCGTTTCGCCAGAAACATAAGAGTAAAAACGTGAGATTATTTCGCGAGATATATGCGTGTATCGTTTTTTAATTTATGGGTACTCGTTAATCTCCGTTAGAGGATATCAAGCGTATTACAGAATTAAAAAAATGAGTCTTCGCAAACTCGGAAAATAAGCTTCGTTAGATGGGCGTTCTGTTCATACAAAAATATCAGTCTAGGATATTTGGAACCTTTTTACGATCAAAAATAAATAATAAATAAGTGATAAAATTAAAGTATCATTATTATTTTTAATCAGTCGTAACACACACACACACACACATATGAGGTGGCCAAACTTATTTATCCTCGGAGCCGCATACAATAATCCTCATATGTTCGAGAGCCGCATGACACACTCTGTGCTCGCAAATTTACGAAAAGTAAAACATAACCTGAAGCAAATCAAACAAAATGCATCTCCCTTAGGTATCCCCGACCCGTCTCAAGCCACACGTCATTGTGTTCTGTAGTTAAAAGCGTTGACACGACTCTGAAGGGAAATCTAAAGAGCCGCGGTTTGGCCGCCCCTGATATATATATATATATATATATATATATATATATTGCAAAAAGTGAACGTTTTTAAGTTCGAGATCCCTAAATAAAATTTTTTATTCGAAAAAATTCTGCAAGATTAACATTGGAGCATTGTTGCCATAATTTTCATTTTGAAAGCATAAGACGTAAATGAGTGTAAGATATCCTTCGTTTGCTTTTTAAAATTGCTTATAATTGTCCTAGAAATTAGAAACTTGAACTTACAAAAGAATGCAAACTTATTTTCTTAACGTAGATTTTCAAATACGATTTCAATTTACTCAGAGAATTGTTTTGAAGACGAAAATTTTAATTTTTTTGTGAATAAAATACTTCGTTGCCAAGAACAACCAGCATTGTTGTCGTACTCATAAATTTATGTAGGACTAGGGTTACCAATTTCCAAAAAGATGAAAACGAGACATTTTCCACCATTTATAATTTAAAACAAGACAAAACGGGACAAATTTTTGCGCGATTTTTATTAAAAGAGTGGTTTTTATCACTTAAATAAATGCATCATATAAAAGAGTTTGAACAACTCTACGATAGATATAGATAGGAAAATTATGTATATCTGGTTATCTATATAAAAAAGAAAGGAACAGTAGCTCATGCGGCTATATAAGCTCAGCAGAGGCGTTCTTTATGAATTTTATACTTAATAACGTGTATGATAATACTTTCTGAATTTTTATGCGTTCTTTGCACGAAGTGCACGAAATGAACTCATATAGGGGAGGTCGTTTCCGCATGTTAAAACTACGAAACCGCAGGACATATTATGATGAAATTTGGTATTGGGAGTTTTCCTAAAATTGGTCGACCGATTTCAATTTTGGTAAATATTGGATAAAAATGATGACCATTTTACATGACGACCTACCATGTTCCTTTGTTTAACTCGGGAACAGCTAGACGTTTTTTGTTGAAATTTGGTATTGGGAATTTTTACTAAAATTGGTAGACTGATTCCAATTTTGGATAAAATCGGACGACAATGACGACCACTTTACATAAAGACCTATATGTAATTTGTTTCAACTCGGGAACCGCTTGATATATTTTGATGAAATTTGGTATTGGAGAGTTTTACTAAAATTGGTCAACCGATTATAATTTTGGTTAAAATTGGTCAAGAATTACGACAACTTTACATGAAGACCTACATGTAGTTTACAATGTGTTTCAACTCGGGAACCGCATTACCTATTTTAATAAAATTTCGTATTAGGTAGTTTTACTAAAATTGGTCGACCGATTCTAATTATGGTTAAAATCGGGCAAAAATTACTACCACTTTACACGAAGACCTACAAGTAGTTGACAATGTTCCTTTGTTTCAACTCGGGAACCGCTTGAGGTATTTTGATGAAATTTGGTATTAGAAAATTTTGCTAAAATCGGTCTACCGATTCCAATTTTGGTAAATATTGGACAACAATGACGACCACTTTACATGAAGACCTAAAATGTTCCTTTGTTTCAACTCGGGAACCGCTCGATGTATTGTAATGAAATTTGGTATTGGGGAGTTTTGTTAAAATTAATTGATCGAGTCCAAATTTAGTTAAAATTGGACAATAATAACGATTACTTTACATGAAGACCTACAATGTTGCTTCGTTTCAACTCGAGAACCGCTTGACGTATTGCAATGAAATTTGGTATTGAGGAGTTTTGTTAAAATTAAGTGATTGAGCCCAAATTTGATTAAAATTGGACAATAATAACGATTACATTACATGAAGACCTTCATGTATTTCACAAGTAACATCGCTTGCTTCTCGTTAAATTCTCATCTTAGAAAAAAATATTGAGAACATTGTGAAATCTCAAAGAACGCATTTGGAAACTCTGTGTACTCCGACATGGAGTACACCTTTCCAATCTTGTGTAATCGTTCAAGAATAATTGAATAGTACCATTTAAATGCCAAAAGTTATTTTTTCGAAGGAAAAATCGTTCGCCGTTATGTTGACCCTCACTGTTGCATTTTTCACGAAAAAAATTAATGCTAATGGTAATAGAATTTAGCATGGATTTTTTAATAATCTTTATGGCTCTCGAGTTTAATACGATAATAAACTAGGCATGAGATGTCGGTGATGATTGTTATTTAATATATTCTACAGGTAAATATTATTACGAAGTGCTTAAAATATGTATCAAATAATGGCAATCTTTATTTTTTTACATTTAAATATTATTGAGAAGTTGAGCGGCAATTTTAAAGAAAATATATACAACTACAGAGGCCAAAGCTCATTCAGAGCAAACGATGAAAAGATACGGAGATCGCATAAAACCTAATGCTGTCGAGTAAATTTGTTTCCTTCCGAAAAATGATGAATTACGATTTAGTAAGGTCAATATTTCTGAGAATTGTACATGTATAATAGTAATTTTAACTGTACTATTAGAAAACCTGAATTTTTATTGCGATACGTTTTAAAACGGGACAAAATTATTATTTTGTCCAAAACGACGGGAGGGTCTGGAAAAGGCCCTAAAACGGAACTGTACCGGTGAAAACGGGACGTATGGTCACCCTATATAGGATCCTATTGGTAAAACGGAGGAAGACGGGAGTGTGAGGAAAAGAAAGAGTGAACGGGGGAACGAAAGAGTGTGCGAGAGAAAAGAAAGAGGGAAAGGGGGAGGGAGAGAATGAGGGGAAACGGAAGTTTGGAAAAGCGGGAGGTTTGGTGGAGGTAGGGATATAGGGAAGTAGAGAGGGAGGTAGAGAGAGGAAGAGAGGGAGAGAAATGGGAGGGAGAGAGAAGCCCGAAAATAGGGCTAAATATAATTTTCTACCTTAAATACGCATATGCCGAAATGAGGAGTTTCAGAGTTGCGCACTGGACATGGCGTGATGGATCTTTGTAGTACCATTCTTAGATGCATAATTACAGTAAAATGTATACAAATTGAGGACCATAAATATTTGTTAAAGTAAATAAAGAAGCAGTTAACTCAATAAGGCGATCATATACACCAATCATCCATCTTCTTCAACATCCGTATCACTCGTTTAATGTTCACAGTTTATGAATTGCGTATAACTCGAAAAAGAATTTCTTTCATAGGTAAAAATTTAAACCGCAAGATACGGTGATGCTCTTTTGAGGCCCCATATAAAGGCAATGAATTTTTTGTTTTCCTTTTCAAAGATCCTGGTGTAATATTTCCATCTATTATATAAGGATAAAACGAATGCTCAACTAAAGTCTTATGTCTACAGATTTTTTCATAAATAAAAATCCAATCCCGACATTTCATTCCCTATACTCATTCCTTTTTTTTAATTATATTATATTTCAATGATAGCTTTTCGATTGTATTCACATTCGCGTTTACCTAAGAGCCTTCGCTTTCAAGAAATATCCGAAAATTACTGGAGTCAATTCGTTACACCCACGTGTGAATCCAGTAAAAACAAGTCTGTTCATCGTATGTCCACATATCACACAATGGTTGATCTTAATTGAGAAGTTAATCGAGTAGCAATTTTAATCCCCTGTTCCTAATATTCGCATGTGCTTGCCAGCATTAAGATCCTGCGGAGGAACGTATGAGATATACCTAATATGGCCTACGCGAGTGCTAGACGGGATATAAAACGAAGCGTACTTAATACGGGCGGTGAGGAGATTGGATGGAGAGGAAAGCAAGGAGGATGCGAACAGAAGAGAGAAAGAGGAAAATTACTGGGAGCCATGGAAGGAAAGGGAAGGGAGAAATTAGGGGGGGAGATTGAGAAAGGGGAAAATATAGAGGGGCAGCCGGTGCACTTTCCGTAGGATCCCGCTAACGGCTTGAGCATTCATCCTGGAAGATAATTCACTGCGAACCCCGTTACATCCTTCCTAACCTTCCCAAAAGATGTTATCTCTAATTGAGCTTCATGCCATAATTAGCCATTAACAATGCAAATTCGTTTCTCGTTTCTTTTCCTTTATCGCCATCCCTTCTCTCACACTCGCCCGGGTTTCGGAAAACGGAAGGAGGAGCTTTTGCTTCTTGATTGACGTTGAAGAGAAAGGAATCCCTTTTTAAGTTTGAAGACCCCTGAAATGTGTCACCCAGGATACCTCCCCAGTTGTCTCTCCTTCTCTCTATACTTTTCCTGGCTTTATTCTTTGCTTGAAAGGAATGGAAGGAGCGTAGGAATATTCCCTTTCCCGACGCAGTTATAACGTTTTTTCTTTCCCCTCCTCCTCCAGTGGAAGTCGATCTCCCGGACGAAGAAGAAGTCTCACAAACTATCGAGGCGTTCCATATAAGGCTTTCTTAAACGTTTCGTGTTCAAAAGGTCTAATTACGAAACGCTCACGTTTAGAAGAGATGCCATTTAAAGTAAAGCAAACGTTCACTCTTGCAGGCGACGCCATACTAAACCTATCTCCGAAGTTTGTTGATTTTTTTCTCCCCCCCCCCCTCCCCCTTTCCCATTACTCATCAGGCATGGCTTCGCTATGAAATTTCCCGTCTATTTGTTTGTGCGTGTGTGTTACGGAGTGCGTTCGAAGACGCTTGCTCCGGTATGCATTGTAAACATCCATCGCTACAGAAAAGAAAAAATATATCCGACGAGTTAACATGGAATCCTCGGAGCCATAAAGCTTGAAATGATGACTCTTCGTCGGGAAAATGCTAATTAATCCTGTTTCAGAACAAAGGCAGTCTCTCTCCCTCCCTTTCCTCTGATGTATAAAACGCCCCCACCCATTACTCACGGTGATAATTGAAGGCCTCGAAGTCATTAGTTGTTGTGTAGTGACTGCAAACAACTGGAAGGAAATTCATGTATATAAATACATTTAATAATTATATACTTATTTATGTACATGAATATATAGATACTTATTAATCCCCCATTTTAATTGAGAAAGACGAAGGTTTTGTGTATAAGAACCGATCATTGGGCCTTTTAGAAACAACTGTTCAATCTCTTTGAAAGCATATAAAGTAAAGAAATTCGAAGTTTCATTACTCGGAGACGCAACACGTTAAGTTTTAGTGGGAAACATAGCGGAAAATGCAAGTCACTAAGTAATTGGATGTTATACATTCTATTTGAATTTCCAGCGGCCGAAATCCTTGAATGTTTTTCATTGCTATAAAACCCGCACCAATAATCACGCTTTACTTTTATGGTATTAATCAGATAAATTGAATATTCGTCACGCGAAAAAGAGCGACGACCTTAATTTTTATTCTAAACCTATTGCCAATATTTATTACGCATTTGCGCTCATTAAATGGTAAATAAATTAAAACTAGTAATCATGTCAATCTCACAGTATGATTCTAAGATATTTATCAATAGCTTTAATATCTCGTCTTATTCGAGGAAAAAATATGAAAACAATAAATTAACATGTTTATTCAAATAATGTTGTAGCCTTCTACAAATTTCACCGGATAATAAAAAATAAGGGTAAAATGTATCTGACGCCAAAAGAAAATATGAATATCTAACATTATTTGATAGATTATATTATTCAATTTTTTTGTATCGCGAGGGTTTATAATATTTTGCCAACATGTGGTGACATTATTTAATGCATTAATTTTCTGTTTTGCTTTATATGCAATATCTATTAGGCTTCAAATAAAATATAAACATTCAAACAGAGCTTTTTTCTTTCGATTAATTGAAACAATAAAAAGTTTCATTTACATAATTGCCCTTCAAGCCACCAATAGCGTTTGACAAGGGGATGCCATTAAACCAAACTTACACTCTAATTAAAGCCTTTATTGGCCTGTCTCGTCGCGTCTGTTAAAATGACCTGTAGTATCTCTTGGCTATAGCGGTTATTTCGACGTATTTTCCGGTATGCTCTGATCTAGCCTTACGCTCGCTAGCATCGGTTGATACAACTATGCCGCGCACGCTCTCAATTAATTCGGGGCTATTAAAGTTTTCGAATAGTTCCCGCTTCTATTCCATTTTTCTGAACTTCATTGTTTGCCATCTCATGCCGCTCAAAAGCTCTAATACGCTGGAATCGTATCTATAATCGCCTTTTACAGATCGAGCTCCTCTACGCTGGACCATTTCGAGGCCCTCTTAGTCCCTCCTCGAAACGCTGCCAGACTGCGCAGCAGTATTTAACGATGAAACGGATTAGCGAAATATATGCGATTTCCTTCGAATTTGAGGGATATAATCGCAGGACTCTGGATGAAAGCCCTTGAACCCTGTTTGCCGATGCTATGACGTCTTTGACGGGCTCCCTACTGAACATGTGCCTCCTATATAGTTGTGTCATATTTGCTGACATATTTTACATTTAACCCACAAAATTTTCAAAGATAAATTTCATGGCAGCGCATTTATCTATGTTAAATAATAGACTAGCGTTGAGACATAAATAATTTATTGCGCAGGTTTTTTCGATTTTTACTTTCTCCGTACGTAGTATAGGGGAAAGTATTGTTTTCATGAAAAAAATTGACTTCGAATTTTTAACGGAAATACACGCTTTGAGGTCCCCTGAACACGTTTTGACCATTTTCTCGATG
The DNA here is from genome assembly GCA_028673005.1 of Tanypteryx hageni. NCBI lineage: Eukaryota > Metazoa > Arthropoda > Insecta > Odonata > Petaluridae > Tanypteryx > Tanypteryx hageni. Next base: position 49,529,307 of record CM054116.1, read on the forward strand.
ATGTCTGTGTGTGTGCATGCGTATGTGACAGCTTTTTTGTGTGCGCTGTAACTCAAAAACTATTAATCAGGTCAATGCAAAATTTTATATTTCGCATTTTTATGAAAAGTACTAGAACTGATTAGTTTTTGGTAAAAATCGGTCAGTCGGAAGTGGGTGTTTACTCTTGTCACTTATCCTTTATTTTAAAATATTTGCTTTAATATTTGATATATGCAAAAATGTACTGGAATAAAAGTGGTAGGAAATTAAATTTTTTACAACCTTTGTTTGAAATATGTTTCCATGTTGTTTAAGCGATAACTTATATTTTAGCTGCCACCACCACGCCACCTACCGACGACTATTGTTAACAATTGACGTTTAGTTATGTCTTAGTAGCTCTCCTTTTTCTTTTCTTAATTGTTGGTGCTTTGTGGCTATATCCGATATCAGAAGGCTATGGTTTGAGTTTATTTCTGTGTTTTGTAAAGTCTAAAATTTTCTCGCAGTTTCTTAAAATATTTATTATTATGTAACCTATTTGGAATTTTTAGAAATATTTCAGATATGGAGAAAGTCATGTGGTGGCCACATCAGATTTTTAATACAAATATTCATCTATTAATCTTATTGTTAGATCTAAATAGTCGAAAGCTATTATCATCCACGGCTTCCGTTTACTAGACAAAAACTCTTGACAATTTGACACATTGTCTATCTTTTCCGAGATAAATGAGCACCTACCCTTAGTTTTCGCTCCAACGTGTTTTCTAATCCCTGTGGTCGCTTTATTTGACATGGCGTCTACTCTATAATATCCGTTGTAAACTTTCGCCAGTTCCTTCGGCAATGTGGCCTAATGGCCATTTTAGCTTCGCCAATAAAATTCTTATTACCGGCGTGTTTTTAAATTCCATCGCTTCTCGTGACATAAGCGCGTGAGTAAACCGTCCAAATAATTTCTTCATTCGACACAAAAGTTAAAAAAATTGATACATTAATAAGTGGACACATAAGCACAAACAATTACAAATGTATATTACGTAATGCATATGCCTTTTTCCCTTTGCAAGCATTAATCTGTCATTGTATCCCCCACCCCTTCTGAGAAACTTGCTTCCGCGCACTCTGTAACCTTGCGCTAAGGAAGGAAAGAGAAATTAGGGATCAAGGGCCCACGTTCCTCACCCAATATCCATGAAACGAGTGCCTTAAGGGGACCAAGTGGTAGAAGTACAGACGTGGAGAATATTGTCTCCTATCCTCCTACTCCTCTCAATTCCCTCTCGCTCTTTTGCCCTCATTCCGCCTCCGTCCTCCAATCCTCTCCCTTAAAATGAATACGGCAGTGGAAATGCTACGGATGGAGAGAGAAAGACAGAGGTTAAGGAGGGGGCAAAGGAAAAGGGAAAGCGAAAAGATAGAATTTATCTTCAAATGCGCGCGCGCAACAAAGCGAATATGGTTTTTCGGAAGTGTTCCTCGGAGAAGTTCTTACCTCCTCAAAGTTGGAATACCTGTTCTCACTCTCTCTCTCTCTCTCTCTCTCTCCACCTTTCTACCTCATTTCGTCTCTCCGTTTAACCCATCTCGCTCTCCCTACCTCTTCACTGCCGTGAGCACACACCTGTGCCATATCGGTCTGGTTTTACAGACTGATGAGAGTTGGAAGAGAGAGGAGAGGAAGGGATTTTGTGAACTTCATCCCGTCATCCTTCTCTCCTCCCCTATACATAAAACCACCCCCTTTCTACCTTGCCAGTGTAGGCGACGGGGGCGGGTAGGGTTAAGGAGCGGAGGCGGAGGGGTAGTAAAGGTGGCAGCTTCGTTAGATCGTTCTCTGCGGTACGGGTCGAGAGTGGCTGCAGCCTCCGCGGCCCTACTTCCTGTCCTTCATCACTTAGTTACGGTCAATTAAGCCGGAGGTGGTTGGGTCTCCAAAGCCATTGCAACAAGGAGGGAGACGCGACCAAACTCTTGTCTCGTTTGCCCTTTCTTCTACGCCTCCTTTCGCAGACATCTCCCCCATGACATTACTTTCACCTCTCCCTCCTTTACTCCTCTCCCTCCACCTTCCCACTGTTTGAATATTTACTGCCGTAAACACGCGGGCACATCTCGATCTCATTTATTCTCGCCGCCATCCCTTCTGCTACTAAAAACCACATGTTTGCCTCGGTCCGCGGTCTAATCCAGACTTAAAGCTACCTTAGTACGTTCAGACTTTTAGAAAATGGGTTCGGAGTAGAGACAGGATTAAGAGTCCCACGGAATTGTGTAAGCCTGAGTATATTTACCGGTTACTTCTGTTGAAAATAATAACAAAAACACGAAGGACTCCAGAGCCCTTTTACCAAGGTTTTCCGGAAAGCCGAAAAGTTAAAAATATATGTTATTTTCCAATCTATACTCAAACATAGAGTTTTATATGCTTAGCCATTGAAGGCATAATTACTCGGAGTGTTTTTTAGAAAATTTCATGTTCTCTGGTGGGATAGAGTTTCGTGGATTGATGCAGCAAAAGTTTCACCTCCAATTCCTGAATCTTAATCAAAATTTGAGATAGCTGGTGCAAAATGTTCATAAGTGTATGTTTATTTTAGAGGAAGCAATAGGAAGGATTTTGTTCCATTTTTAAATTAACGAAGTTTGGTTAGAGAGTTCAGCAAGCACCTACTCTACTCTCTATTAAAGTTCTCGTGCTCTTTAATTAAAATGGCCCGTCACTCAAGTTTGTTTTCGTGATGATTTCCTGAAGTTCGCAGTACTTTCCAAGAAGGAATGTTCTGCAATAAGCATTATGTCTAGATGAATAAGCTCAACCACCCTGCGGGGATTCTAACATTGTTTTGTTACTATATCATATTTGGGCTGTTTTTTCTTCTCTTTTCTTGTCCTGCAAGTTGTCATGTCTGTTTACATTATTCTTATGTTTCTTACTGTGTAGCAGTTTTGGTATAAAATACTTTTGACGTATCTCTTTCCCATAATGTTTAGGCTTTCATCGATGAGAGAGGAGTCAGATCTTTCGAACTGAAATTTCCTCAATTGATGATTAGTCTTTGAAAGATGTTTATTTTTATCTACGAATTTTTCGTAAACGAAAATGATCTCTTGCGACACGTGATGTTTTACAATCTCTATCATGAACTTTACACTTGAGTTGTTTGATGCAAAGTACTGTAAAAATGTTAAAATATTTTCAAAGCATTCTTAGGTCAGGAAAACTTATCTTATATTCTAGGGAGATAAGTATAATGTTTAAATCTGTTGATTTTTATAGCCTGCTTATAACTTCTCCACAAAACGGTGAAGGTAAAATGGGCGAACCTATCACATTTTAGTAAATTGTCACTTTTAGGATTTTAGTCAAGTAAAAAGGAGGTAAATTTCCAATTTTCGAGTTTTGACGCCCCACCAGCAAACTGTTTCCATGTGATTTCTATTGCATTACTAGTCAATGCATTTTAGAATGAGAAAGCAGCTCTTTACGAACGACGAAAGCCCTCCAAAACGAACTGCGTACCGTATTCTGCGTTGCATTAAAATTTCAGTTAAAATTTCTGACTTTAAATAGCATTTCACTAGAATATCATCGAGGTCGTTTGATGGTTAAAAACCAATTCAAGAATAAACACCTTAATATAAAAAATTGAGAGTATAGGTATGCCACAAATATAAGAACATGCGCGGATTTCGGACGGGCACGGAGGGGAAGTTCCCTCAGTCATCTTGACTTCCCCCACCCCACTACTAGCCCATCCTTCTCCTCCTTAGGTTGTCAGTTCCCACTATTTACAGTTGCTGCCTAGACGAAGTTTTGCGGATAATTGGCAACAGTGTAGTTAGAAAAGGACCGAGACAGCGATAGCCCGTGCGGTAAGGAAGGGCGAGAGGGGGGGGGTTCCAAGTGGAGTGAGGGATTAGGCCACACCCACTGTACATCCAAAATGTTCTTTTGATAGCGGTAGACCTAGAAGTAATTGATTATCCTATCCCAATAGTCATAGAAAGGTTATGTGTTTTTTCGTAACCTTTTTACGGCTATTGGAGGTAACTAAGATAATAACTTTTTCAATTTTTGATAGTGAAGTGCTTATTCGTGAATAGCATTATAGTTTAGTTATTTGGATTTTAAACTAGACTAAATCTTATTACAGATTATTATAAAATAAATATCAAGCGAAAAGTTTTCTTAATTTTTCTTTTAAAAATTTGGGAATGAGAAATGTACATAAATACTCAATTTCTCTCTCGATATAATTTTAACCAAGTACCACTGCATAGTATCCCTAAATGTTATTAGTTCAAGAGAAAAACGTTTTTCCTTCTTGTATTCCGGTAAAGATACAGAAACCGCTCTAGCAGAAAATTATTATCAGACCTAAGAAACATATTATTAGAACGAAACAAAAGCCGTCTTTGATATAGATTTGTCTCAAAATTACTTGTCTCGGGTATCTCTAACAGCCACAACAAGATTATTCGACAATTCCCTGTTGAATAAATTTGTCTGGTAAAAAGTATTGTTAACGAAGAACTTAGGAAAAAGAAGAAAAATTCTGTATGTGAAATGGCACATTGACTTGAGTAAAAATTTTATTATAAATTAAAAGTGCTAAAATGTAGCCATGGAGAAGAATCCAGATGATAATTCAAAATTAGGAATTATTTAGGAGATTGCGAGAAAAGAATTTAACATCTCAATCTAAATATTCCAAGATATGTATACATATCGTATACTAGTGTATTGCCCGTCATATGACGGATAAATAATAATATTCCCTCCCTCCCTCTCGCCGTCCCTCTCTCCCTCCCTCTGTCTCCCTCCCTTTCTCCCTCCCTCCCTTCCTCTTTTCCTCCCTTCCTCTCTCTTGGCCATTCTTGACTTGAGTAAATCTTTTGACTGTAAATTTAAACATACTTCTAACCAAACTCTGCCTCCTGAACTTCTCCACAGATTCTCTAAACTTAATTAGTTCTTACCTCAATGATCGCCATAAAAAGGTCGTAGCTGACAATCATCCCTGCAAGATGGATTTAGGTGACATGTGGTGTACCACAGGGTTCCACCCTCGGGCCACTGCTCTTCTCTCTGTACATTAATGACATGTCTTCTCAGTTTGCTCATTTTAAATACTACCTCTATGCAGATGATCTCCAAATATATATGCACTCTCGCACTATTGATCTCCCTCTTACCATTGATAAAATGAACCATGACCTCACTTCTTTATCCAAATGGAGTAACGTAAATTTTCTCAATATTAATCCTTTAAAAGTCAGTTAATTATTATTGGGTATCCCAAACTTGTCTCATCACTAAACTTCTCGGAACTTCCCCCAATTCTGCTCAATAACTCTATCATTCATTTCTTAGATTAGTATTCAACGACATATTGACCTGGAGTGATCATATAACTAAAATATGCAATACTGTTAAAAGCTCACTTCACTTACTTAAAAGAATTAAAATCACCACCCATTTCTCACTTCGCAAGAGACTTATCACCGCTCTTGTCCTTCATCACATCGATTACTGCAATACGGTCTATCAAGATCTTTCTAACGAGCTATCTTTAAAATTGAAGCAGGCACAAAATTCCTGAGTAAAATTCATTTGTGGTCTCCAAAAGAGTGACCATGTCACCCAAGTACTTTTGACATTTAAAAGGCATTCAATTGTTCTTGACACGATTACACAAGATTGGAAAGGTGTACTCCATGTCTGAGTACACAGAATTTCTCAATACGTTCTTTGAGATTTCACAATGTTCTCAATTTTTTTCTCTCAGATGAGAATTTAACGAGAAGCAATCGAGGTACGTTGTAAAATACATAAGTCTTCATATAAAGTAGTCGTAATTATTGTCCGATTTTAACCAAAATTGTAATCTATCAATTAATTTTAACAAAACTCCCCAATACCAAATTTCATTAGAATACATAAAGCGGTTCCCGAGTTGAAACAAAGAAACGTTGTCAACTACTTGAAGGTCTTCATGTAAAGTGGTCGTAATTTTTGTCCGATTTTAACAAGCATTGGAATCGGTCGACCAATTATAGTAAAACTTCACAATACGAAATTTTATTAAAATACATCAAGCGGTTCGCAAAAAATGCATAATAAACTGTAGAGAGCCCGCAGTTCCACTGCAAGGAAATTTTGAGAAAAATCTAAAAAATATTATAATAATCAAAGAACAAACAGAAAAGAAGAATCAGATGTCGGGATAGTGTGGTAAAATGAGGAACAAACAAATAAGAAGATAAAAAGAACCTCAAAGACGAACAAAAATAATAAAAGCAATAACAAACGAAGAGCAAAGTGAAAAATAATAGTCAAACATCGATAGAGTCTGACAATCCATTTAGTAAAAATTTCTTAGAACAAATAAATACCTTTTCGACCTATTATTGTTTTCTCCATCTCATTCTTCCTTCCTACCATTCTCTATCCCACTCTCTTCCTTCTCATTCTCTCTCCTCTCTCTTCCTTCCTCACATTCTCTCTCCATCTCTTTCTTCCCCCCATTCTCTCTCCCTCTCCTTCTTCCTGCCTCCCATTCTCTCTCCCCCTCTCTCGTCCTTTCTCCCATTCTCTCTACCTTTCTCCCATTCTCGCTCCCTCTCTCTTCCTTTCTCCCATTCTCGCTCCCTCTCTCTCCCTACCTCCCATTCTCTCTACCTTCCAGCCATTCCCTCTTCCTCCCTCCCATTCTCTCTTCCTTCCATTCTCTCTTCCTTCCTCCCATTCACTCTCTCTTCCTTCCTCTCATTCTCTTTCCCTCTTTCAATTTCTTCCTCCCATTCTCCCACCCTTTCTCTTCCTTCCTCCCATTCTCCATCCCTCTATTCATTTCTCTTGCTAGTCTTTTAATATTTGAAACGGTAGCAATGCTATTTTTATTTGCATGGATAATTAACTGAGCTTGAATTCTTATCAATGTAATAGGCTTATGATATTCAGTTTGGCAACAATATCAGTCGCCAAGGAGGTGAAAACTTTTTCATTAAAAAACTCAATATTTTGTAAAGGTAAATTTTGGAAAAATTCGATCCGTATTAGAAATTTCACCGTATAAAAATGAAACTTCATTATTTTTTTCATCCTCGAGTTTTTCCTGACTTTGTACGATGATTTTTAGTGATTTTAATGTACAAATGAAAAATAGTCTACACTCATATCCATGTTTTTAAATGGGAAAAATTTAAGCAGAAAATATTAAAAAATTAATACATTGTTCAAACGAATTTGTTAACATTTAGCCTACCACCATACACTTTTTATTGTGGTTAAAATGACACATTTCACTTGTCTCTACGTTATGTAGTTTTTGAGTTATGGATACATATTAATATTTGAACGGACACAGACTCAGACACCCAATTATTTTTATATATAGTATGATTTAAACAGGCGAACACTAAAACACATTTAAACCCACCTAATAAAAACAATAGGAATGTATAATAATTTTATACAGCCGAGATTTTAAAACTTAAATATGAAAGTGGCCGATATCGGTACTAGTGAATATAGGAGACTGATTGATTTTTACTAGGAACTAGCCTCTACCAACTTTTCGGAGAAAATAAATAAAGAACGGATATATATCTCTCTGGCCTTAGGCTAACTAAAGTTTAACCCCGGAGGATTCCTAAAGAATTATGTAAAGACCAGATTCTCTTCTGCTCTTCCTCTGGATTTCTCAAAAAGTTGGCATTTTAATGCAAGAATACATAAAACATTTTAGTATACTTACACCGTAAATACACATTTTAATTAAATTATATTGCAAGCTAATTACGTTTTGAGCCACTAGTCAAGAAAACTCGTGATATTCTTTACAGTAACAGACATTTGTGAAATGTAAAAAATAAATTCTGAACTATTTATATTCAGTAAAGTCACCGATATTATAAACAATGGCGACAGTTATTTAAGAAAATGCTGTGAAACCTGTCACATTGCACAAATTTATGTATGCTTATTTCTTTAAATAATAATGGCTTTTCACAAAGAGATACCTGATTTTGTTGAATTTCATTTAAATTGTAGTTAAGTCTCAAAGGAAATCTTCAATTAAAATAAGTTTTAAAACATGCTTTAAAGGTTTCCGTTAACATAAAAACGTTTATTTCAGTCTATAGAAAACAAACGTGGGAATTGAAATACTTTTATCATTCTTAGTAGCATGAAATTGATTGACTTTCCAAGTTTAAAATGAGGCAAAATATCATATCACTGTTACGGCATTAAAGTCTCTGGTTTTAAACATGCCAGAAATAGGGATTTTCATATAAACTGGAACAATACACTATGGTAGACATTTTATCAAACTAAAAGGATGGCGCTTGAGAGCACCTACTGCTTTTTTGTGCCTGTGCTATTGGATCCTCCTCGCAGGGCCGTGCAAAGGTACTTGGGGGCCCGGATGCAAAAGGGGTTAAGGGGCCTCGTTTATTTATGTCGAGACAACAAATATTAAGTGGAGCATTTATTTATTAAGTATTAATTATAACAGTTATTTTAATATTATTAAAATATAATTATTACAATATTGTTATGTTTTGATAAAGAGTCAAAACAAAACAATCACCTATAATAGACATTATTAAATGTTATCATCAACTTGATACTCAGAGGGAATTTATGCAAATATGTTTTATGTATTTTAATATTATTATATTTTGATAAATAGTCAAAATAAACAATTTTTTTAAGCATTTAAAATTCTTTGCTCCCTCGATTGTGGCCCGCTAGATCGGGGGCCCTGGTGCGGCGCATCCAATGCACCCCCCATTTGCACGGCCCTGCCTCCTCGGATGCCTAAAAAAATGTCTGGGCGGCGGCCATCTTTACGTCATTCCCACGCGAAAGAAATCCTTTTGGACGGCAATGCTTTCCCTGCCCCATCAGCACCCAAAAAGGAAATACTTTGTCCTTTTTTATAACGGCATCTTTCCACCACCTTGTTCCGATGCGTACCTTTCCGAATATTTGTTGCTGGCTCCAAAAGCCTCTTTCGGGTACAATAGTCCCTCTTCCCGTTGTCAATGCTATTTACTCTTTGCTTTTTCTTAACTGAGGAAACTAAGGAGGCAAAGAATATCGGTAAGGGTTATCCCTTCCAGGCTCCCATGAAGAGAGAAATTCAGAGTTCACCCTTTCCTGAGAAGATTTCGTGACGATGGAAAACCTGAAACTGACCATATTTTGTCTTTATAAATGAATCCTCCTAACTAATGTTTTAAGATATTGTAACAAAGAAACAAAAAGACAAAAGAGCAACATTCCAAAGAATTTTATAAATTTTGTCAAATATTCCACTGCAACACATTATTTTAATACATCAAATTAAATGCTTGCATGAAATTTTAAAAACATTAATTAATCGATAAATGAGAAGGCTCAATAAATAAGTGGGTATTCTAACCAAAATTGACTTAGAGAATACAAAACAGTCAGCACAAACGTAAACTTATTCATTTCTCAAAAAAGTTAAACACTGACTCAGTATTTTTGTTGAAATTTCAACCGCAACCAAATTTATTCAATAACTTCGGGATACAACTGCATCTCAACAATAGGAGAAAACGATCATTGTTATATTCCCAAATTCAATTGGATGAATAAGAATATATAGCGTAGCAACTATCGAGTAATTGCTGAACATAGAGAGACATAACCCTATTCGAACCTCTCTTTATGTTTTATATGAACTTTTCGATATATTTCAAATTCGTCGGAAGGACGTCTTTAAAAATCACCTTGATCTATGCTCTTTTCTTATTGTTATTTCCTTGTCTCTCCTTCCGTTTTACCTAACTTTTCCAGCTATATTTATAGGTCTGTTACGTTTCCAAAACTTACGCATCGCGTCATCTCACCACATGCCTCGCAACCTCACCAAAGTCTCTCCCTCTCCCTCTATTTCTTCTCTCTAATCTCCTCCTCCAATATTCGCTCACGGCCTCTCCCCTTCCCTATCTTTCTCTCTCCTCTTCTCAATTGAGTTATTCCACTCCTTTAAGCCTTTGGAGCATCCGTTTTCCACGCTTAAGCACATCCCCCTCCCCCCAACCTTCCATTCCACCGCAGCCATTTCGAGCTGATGCAATTTATTCTTTAACCTAATTCCGCGCGCATTTGAATTTTTTTAACAGCTCTCCCAATTCTCTTTTCTCCTCCATCTTCTCTCGATTCGTTTCCTTTTTTTCTTCCCCTTTTCAGCACTTCCGACTACAACCACTGTGACTCTTCCCTCTCATCCCTCCCCCCTATTCTCTTTCCCCATCTTCCCCCTCCCCATCGTTCCTCTCCCCCACTTCCCCCTTTTCCTCCTTCTACTGTTCCGTCTCAATCAGCTTCGGCTTAAGCAACTCACACCACCCTGTTCTCCTTTTCCTCTCTCCTTTTCTGGAAGGTTTCATACGTATTTTTATCGTACCTCAAATTCTGCATTCTGACCCTCGTCTCCCATCCTTATTTGCCTACCAAACGCATGAAAACCCCGACTGATATAGAGAGGAGCGAGGAAAGGATCTAAAAATATACTATATATTTTCAGCGCGCGGTTTAGAAGTGGGTAGTTAATTGGGCTGAAATGTACTGCTTTGTACACGGATGATTTTGTGAAATTTTTTGATTGAAATGGATTCACTTTCCAAATATGGGATAGGCTAAAAAGTGAATTCCGTTGAGCGCTGCTAAAAATTTTGGGTTGAAAGAGGAACACGTTTAGTATAGTACGTACATTGGATATGATAGAAAGAGACTCAAGTCCTATCTTTCCTCGATAAATTTACAATTTCTCTTTTGTTTTTAGCATAGATCGTACATTGACTCCATAAAAGTTATATGGACTAATGTTACAAAGTGCTTGGATTGCAAATGCCCTTAATGATGATTAACTCGTCGAAAAAATAAGCATAAAAAATTCCAACGCGGATCATCAATCTCAATTTGCTTCAAAACGCGGAGATGAAAAAACGCCTTGATGTTTATTCCGCGACTAAACTTCCGTCGTTTATCCAGCCTGTCTTCCCCTTAACAACGGTCCTCGAGACTTCTTCACACATCTTGGAGTCAGAAGCACACAGCGCGCTTATCTTAAAAACCGTGTGCATCCGACCATCAACGCTGAAGCTTCAAGAGTACTTGCTCGTCATCGACGACCGACTCACACGATTATCCACTTGTCACATCATCAGGTCACGCGTGTACTTACGACAGTTCGGTGACCCGCAGGAAAGTCTCCTGCTACTAATAGTAGTAGTTTAAGCTGCGCTGTCATCGACATCGGCGTGAGAAAGGCGGAATCCATCTTCTAGACGCTCAAGAAAGTTTTGGAGGTCAATGAGTTTAACTCGAGTGGAAAGATGAAAGAGGACCAAGTTGTTCTCAAATTCTCTCGCTCCGCGAAAACTTTCCGAGCACTTATGGAGGGATATATTGTCAGGGCGTCGAGGGGAGAAAAATACAAGTATGATTTTCTCATCTGTGTATGTCTATTCCCGGGAAAATACTTTTTGACGCCTGCGTGAAAACGAGCTTCAGAATTATTTAATGCGCCATAATATTCAGACGCGCAATGTAATAACTAAGGAAGAAATAACGTTTGGAGCATTTTCACGTAAAATTGTATGTGGTTAATTATCACTATGTTAAAATTCTGCTGTTGTGAACCGTTTTAAATGTAAATCTAGTTAGTAATCAAAACCTTTTTTTAACACATCGTGACCATTGACATTTAATGTGTTATCAAGTGAAAATTGGACGGCGAGCGAGGCATAGAACTTTAAAAGTATTCACCAACTGCATTTTTCAATCTTGTATTAAATTTAAATTAAATTGTAATGGTTCATCATTTTACAAAAATTGAAACTATGCAAAATAACATCGAAAAAATGTCTACATTAGTGAGGATGCGTTAAAAAACTAATTAACAAAAAACTTTGCGAGTGTATGCTATGATCTTTAAAGGATAAAGAGAATACTTCTACAAAAAAATATTAAGTTTATATATCGTTATTGCTATGACTATTTACAAATAAGCTCTGTAAATGACAGGTAATTGTGCCATCTTACCTGTTCAAAAAGAAGGAAAGTTAGTTCTACACAAAAAGCCAACTACTATTAGAAGGCAATCGAATTTAGCTCCAGTAAAAAGGAGGTAAGTATTGAATGAAGAATACGATGGAAAATAATAAACGGAAACAATATAGAAATGATATTTAATGACGAAAAATGCATGCCATTGTAAGAAGCCAAATTTTTTGAAGAGGTAATTAAAATTTCTGAAGGTTTCATAGATTGGTACTTTTAAGCAGTGCATTGAACCAAGGACATCATAATTTTACAGCAATATTTTAGCAAATCTCCGCTAGTTTATTAAATACTCTTATATCTATAACTTTTTCGAATGGTTTAAGTTAAAATATAACAGGGAGATTTGCATAATTATGTCTAAGTAGACATAAAGGTGGCGTACTTACAAGCTAATCAACATATCTATGTAATTAATTAATCGTTTAAAATCTCTTAAACGTTAAGCAATTGAAAACGTAAGTTCAAAATCAGTCATTTCTTAAGCTTATAGATACGACCTAAGTAATTTTATGAAAACTACCACTACGATGGGTGATACTTTTCAAATAATTTATGCTCAATTATTAAATCGATCAAAAAAAATATTTATTCCTACACTTTAGACCTACCAACCGACGTAATAAAAAAACACTTCCTCATCTTCCCCGTTAAATCCTTCCCAAATGCACGTAGTCCAAACTCTTGAAACATTTACGCCCTTAAAAGACACCAAATCTGTCTAATAAATCACAATACCTCCTTTGGGGCTAGATCCCTAGGGAGGAAGGGAGACAAGAAGGCCGGGAAAGAAAAGAGCCGCCAGGGGTAAGGTGACCTGCTGGGAACAAGAAACCCCTTTTTTCCCCTCCTTCTTAGTGCTTCCTTTGCCCTTAAGGGGTCGCCCGACGCGGCGGAGGAGCTTGTCGTATACGCGTGGACGCGGTGAATTTGCAGCAGTTCGTTGGCAAGGGGATTCCGGCTTCGGTGCGAGAAAGAACATTTTTCCCTTTTGGCCTTCTATCTTCTTTCCCGTAAATGTATCTCCATTACAAAGGTTAAAGAGATGACGGTGAGCTACACACTGGTCCCATTCGACCACCTCGGAATCCTTCGCGCCCTCACCTCGTATCCCCACCTCCTACCCTCTATATGTTCGGCGAAACAACCCAAAATTCCTCGAGCCGTCTTCCTCGACTCGGAGGGAGTACGTTAATCACTGCCTAATGCGCCACTGACACGAAATGTGTCGGAACTGCCATGGCATGGAATGATGAAAGCGTTTTTTAAATTTCGCTCCAAAGTGGAGTGCCTCTTTTTAAAAGAACAGTTGAGTAAGATGATTGGGACGTTTAGGTAAGGTTTCTATTAGAGCATTGTAAATACTTCGTTAGTAGCGCTCGTTAAAATGTATTAAAAGTGTTGCTTAATACTTTCTTTGCAAACAACATGAAATTTATTAAGGGCCAATTGTTTGCGTAATCTTAAAATTTTCATTAAGATTAGTGTTACCAGCTAAACCGGTTCTGTTAACCTTTCATTTAATTGTGAATTCATTCAGTTTATACTGATGTTTTTAATACAGTAAGCTCTCGATATTCGCGTTTTTTTAATTTTCATCGTTTTTGGAAGTTTTTTTCTGTTGTATCCTGCCGACTTTAATAAGTAAAATATTCCTATCATCTCTTGTTGGAACTGTTTCCGAGAGTTCCCATGCTTGGATGTGAATGCTAAATTGTATTCTTTGCTTAAATTATAAATATCTACGCACAATAAACTGCTCATATTTAAGAAATTCATAGAAAAGGGGTAATGGATTAGGTCTTCAATACTGACGAGACGGGATATTTTTGGAAGAGAATATCCTCTCGCAGCTTCTTGTCCATGGAGGAAAAATCTGCTTAAGGAGTCAAGACGGCTAAGGATCGGCTTACTACTCTTCTTGTCTGTGGAAACGCAGCAGGGGAATTCATGGCCAAGCCAATGGTGATATACAAATCCATAATTTCTCGGGCCCTCAAAGGAAAAAATACGAATAATCTCCCGGTGTTTTAGCGTGCTAACAGAATGACCTTTATGACTGCGTATTTTTAGACTAATTTAACAAGTGCTTCGTACATTCAGTGGAAATATAGCTTGCGGCCAAGCATTCAAGGTCCTCTTGATCTTGGACAACGCGCCATACCATCCTGAAAGCCTGCAGTACTCTCACCAGAACGTGGAGGTAGCCTTTTTACCATTTAATACCATAGTTTTCCTCCAATCGATGAATCAGGGTATCATTGCAACATTCAAGTCGTATTACATCCGTCGTATATTCGAGAAAATTCTCGATCATACCTCTGTCAGTCAGCAATTGCTAGCAAAAGTATAACACCGCTGACTTTATACAAATTATAAAGAAATCTCTGGATGAAATGAACTCATTGACTTGGAATGCGTTCTGAAGGAAGCTATCGGGTGTTGCAATGAAAGACTGAAAAAGTATCTCATCGGTGAAAAAAGAGAAGCGGAGGGTTGTGAGATTTGCACATGATGTGGGAGGAGAGGGTTTTAAAGATCTCCAAGAAGCGAGATGGAGGAATTCTTCGACTTCCATAAAGAAGAGTTGAACTAGGACCTTTTGGAGCCCATACGTTCAAGTAAAAGCAGTGAAGAGGAAGTTATTTCAAAGCCTCAGCTATCGCTCAAGACACTAGAAGAGATTCTGGGAATTTTTAAGGCTCTGAATGACAAGATGTTTGAAACAAACCCTTTATTAGAGCGGAGCATAAAATTTAAAAGAGTATTGGAGGCTCTTATAGTCCATTACAAGGAGATTTGCAACTAAATACTAAGCAAACATCATTAATGAGTGATTTTAAGAACATCGTTACTACACCTTCCTCCTATGCAAACTCTTGTAAGCCACCATCCCGGAAAGATCTTCAGGACTCCACTTCTTTCTAACTCATCCTCTCATATCAACACAATCCTCATCATCGTTTCAATATCGTCATCTCCGATAAGTTTAATGACTTTTTTAAATATTCTTGTTATTCGTTCTTCATAAATTAGATGTTCACAGCGTTTTAATTTATTTTTGGACTTATTATGCGTTTATTCTTAGTGATCATAAACGTACGCCTTGGTTTCCGCATGAATGACTCTAAGCCTTTGGCCTTAAGATTCGCAGTTTTAATATTCGTTGTGATTTCCAGGAACGCATCCCCCACGAGTATCGATAGTATACTGTATCTTTAAACTTGCGTTTATCAAAAAGCTACTCTACTGTGATTATTTTTAGTTTATTTTTTATTAATAACAATTTGCTATAGCATTTCGAACGAGAATCCCACGTAACCTCACAGAAATCAAACAAAACGTTATTGTCCTTTTTCTCACGGCAAAAAATTATAAAACAAACCAGAGAGTTCCTTTGTGTTCCATAAGATTATCAATGCTCCATCCATTATGAATATCTTCATCAAGCTTTATCGAAATGGAGGGATGTTTCCAGAGTCCATAGTTTCTTTTTTTCCAACTACAAAGATTCGAGATAGGAGAAAAATTTATAAAATATAATGTCCCTCGCACCCGCTGGGATTCACTCAATTCTTTTACTTTTTATTGCTAATGATTACTTTAATATTCACTCAATTAAGCCCATCGATTCAATTAACCGAAAGCCAATTTAATAAAGCACTTCAAAAGATAACTGCTACAATTTTTCTCACAATGGATATTTCCTCCTTTTCCCGAAAGAGAACCTTTTGTTGCGGCGTGAGATTACGAAGGGAACCAATTCCGAAAGTTATCACTTATTACCCCGGAGTCACATTCAGTATTAATCGCCGATGTAATTGGTTTTCAATGTTTCCTTCTAAAAACTTTTTTCAATTCTTCTCTATAACTTTTCAAATTGGTTGATTCATGATCGAAAGGAATTATTAAACTAACTTCAGAGATTTCGATTTAATGGCAAGGGACTCCCTATGATAATATCACCGATTTCTACGACGCTGTCACAAACGAATTTTTTTCACTAATTCTATGCATAGATGTTGAAACAAAGCGTAATGGATTCAGTGACAATTGAATATGTAATTATAAGATAAATCAGTTGATAGATGAGTTAAAAATCAATCATTACATTATATCAGCTCGTCTTTAGAGATGTCCATAATTTACTAAGTTAGAAACGTTTCGGGAGATTTTGCCCTTTATAAGTTGCGTTTACCAACAATTAATTTGCATGATGTAACGATTTTAGAAAGCAGGTTAAAAAAACTACGCCGGTCAGTTACCGATTCAAAATTTCACAGTTGTTAAGCGATATGAATCAATTCCTTTGTTATTTGTTGTCATATTTTGATCTGAGCAAATTGACGATGATGAGACTTTTTGCCTATCCCTCATTTGTCTTACAACCTATACCGATTCATAACTCGTGTGTAATTCTTAGGTTACATCTAAAGTTACATGTTGTATATATAAATGAAAATACAAAAACCCAAAGCTTAGAGTTTTCAGAATTATAAATAACAGTTAATAAATTAACTGCATATTTGAAATGTTAAGGTATTTTATGAAAAATTTAATCCGTTCTTCATAGAAATTTGTCATATAAAATAAAAAGACTTAATAATATATTGGATAGCCTAACAGTATTAAATATCGGAGAAAGGATACTGAAATGCCTTTTTGATGATTTGAAGAACTTTAAAACTTGAACGAGACATAAAAATACATTAGTCTTCCTTCCGACAAATCCAACAGTTAAAAAGCACCAAAACCAATTTATTAACTCTTTTTCCTCAACGGAGACACATTTTAAAATATGTTAGTAAAAACAGAGTACCCCTTTGAATAAGCTTTTGCACGCTTCAAATAAATGAAATTTTACTTATAATGATAAAGAGTTGGAAATTAGAACTGAATAGAAAACGAGAAAACCTACATTAACGCGCTTCTGAACGCACAAAAGGGGACACGCTTTAGATATTAGAGTTTCTGACACTTTCGACTATCATTGTGATCCAAAGAAGAGCCATTCTCATAGATCGAGTAGAATAAATAGCAATTTATCGCGCTCCTCCTCCTACTCAGATTTAGCCTCTTCCGTTGTTCTCAACTCCGTTTTCCCTTTCCCTTCCTTCTCTCTTTCCTCCATCTTTCGTCCTCACTCCACTCTTTCCTGCCTTTATTTTCTCTCTCTCTCTCTCATACCTCTCTCTCTCTCTCATACCTCTCTCCTCTTCTCCTTCCGCTGTTCTCACCCTCCTTTATCTCGAATCCACTTATTCCCTATCTCCTCTCTCTTCCTACCCTCCATCTCCCTCCTCCGTCTTTCCTTCCCATCTTACCCTCCCTTTTCTCTCTCCCCTTCCTTCTCTCTCTCCCTCTCCGTCAGAGGTGAAAGTGACATCCGACGGAAATCCTCCGGTGACAAGATTCATACTTTCACCTTTTGTCTTTACCCCTCGTCTTTTGGACTCATTTCTCTCTGTCAAACTCAAATTCCATTCATTTTTTCCTTTTCTTTCGAGTCTTCGGAAAAATTTCCTTCCCATGAACTTCATGGCGTATCCTCCTCCGACCGGCGTGTCGCAGTCCTTTTTATTTGTATACTCCCAACGTGAGAGGCCTCGACAAAACAAAAGACAGTCATCTTCCCGTGATTTTGCACCCCGATTCAAATTCGTGACCGGCGAAATCTATGAAAATAAGTTTCGCACGAATGGACCGCGTTTGCTTTGATGGCGGGATTGCTCGCTGCAAAGCGTTGTGATTCGTCGCTCTTATTTAACAAGTCGTTCGCCGTACCACTGTCATTATTTCTTTCAGAAGAAACTTCAGAGATCGCGTTTCTGATAGCATTCAAATTTTCTCATCTGTAATTTTAAATAAATTTTGTGAACAGGTTTCAAGAACGTAGGCTTCATTCGACTCGATTCAACACGGAATTATCGAGCTCATCTTATGGCTGAAAAGATTAAAGAACAAACACTTAAAAAATACTTGTCTCAAGCAGGGCCGGCCAAAGGGGAGGGGCGGCGGATGCGAGGCATCCGGATCCCCGAATATTGGGGGGCCCCGAAGTTGTAGATCGTTTAAGTATCGGGTGTAAATTTTGCAAAAGCGTTAACTAAAAACACTTGCGAAACCGATTTCCAATAAAAAACAATCCGAAAAAGTTATAATTTTAAAACCTTGAGGACCTATAACTTACAGAATTATCTACTGTTTACTGTAATGTTTTTGTATATTTACAGCATAATTTTTTTATCGACCAATGCTTTGTAAAATATAGTGCAAAACATCATTATTAAGATGTCATATGCATTATGGGTCCCCCTTCAGTGTTTGGCCGGTTCTGGTATCAGGTACCCCCAATAGCCACAGCAAAGCTATAAAAAACCAGATGGACATTTCGGCTACAAATCAGCTGTCTTCAGTGGTAATTCACCGAAAATAGATTCTAAAAGATTTTATGTAACATTGTTTTGGCTATTGGAGATACCTGAAAAGAGTATTTTTGAAGTGCTTGTTCTTTAATTCATTTGCCTTGTTTAAAATTTTCTGTATGATATTCAATTTTTGGAATCTCATATGACGCCTGATTGTCGAAAATAAAATTAAGTCACGTAAGGATACCTACTAATATTTATTACTTTCATAAAATTTTATTTAAATCCCCGCTAACACATCTTCCACTGCTTTCATTACCTTAATATTAGAGGGGTATCCTACAAGCATCTGTCTACGCATATGTAAAACAAAGAACGTTTTCGATGGTATCTTATTCGCGGCTTAAAATTACCTCTCTCTCTCTCTCTCATTCTCTCTCTTTAATTCGACCCATCTCACGCACCCCGTTCCAGACTATTCCTTTCCCCACCTTTTTATCATTTCCGTCAAGTTCTTACAACTTTCCAGCAAAAAAATCGCCTTTATTCGAATATTTTATTCTCCCTAATACTCCCCTGAGACTTTCACTTTCGCCTAGTTAAACCTCTATACATCTAGCCCGATAATATTAATATGAGAAACTATAAAAGGTTAAACGTCATTGGCTTCTAACTTTGGCTCTGTTGAGGGAAGAAAATTATATATTTCGCTTAAAAGGATCTTAAGATGGGCTTTCTCATCTCTTTCATCCCGATGGAAAGTTTACTGAACGCTTCTGAAGACGGCGATTCTCATCTATTGTTGACGAACTAAATTCCTGAGGGATCTATTATTTCTAAGCCTCACTTTCACTTTATACTTTCTTAAAAACTGTGTACTTAACGACACTGCCCAAAGTGTAATAATCTCTCCCGTGTATTCAAAAGTTTTCACACATGTTATCTTGTTCCTTACACGAATAACGTTCATAAAATAAATTTTTTGCATATACTACCTTATCTAACCAAAACTATTATATCAAACTGTACACATTGTATCTATGTCTTGCAAAAGAGCAATAGAAGCTCAAGTTTTGTTTTATATTTTAAGATATTTTATATCGTACCGCAAAGGTATCTACATTTACATGTTCCCCTGGGATAAACCAAAAAGGTGCAATTCAGTCGATCTCATGTAGCATATCGTCGTGGTCTTGTGTACCTGTGTACCATTTTGCTTCAACTATTTCTAAAACCTCCTCTGCTAAACTTCCCGACCTTTATTCTCCATAAGCTTAGCTTAGCGTTCTGTCTGGGATCCTTCTGAGCTACCCAGTTCAAATCCCTTAATTGTCATCTTACGCTTTGCTTATGATCATACATTTGTTTTCTGATGGGATCTTGAATAAAATATAAGGATACGATTTCCGTTATATTTAACTAGATTTCCATCGATTTATTCAAACCCATAAGTCTATTTTATCCCTTGCGTATGAAGATGGGAACGGATAAATGTCAAGATGGTCTGAATAGAGCATAACAAAAGAAAAGTAATCGGCTTCTGAGAATCTACTTGTAAGATGCGTCTATTCTTGAAATATGGAAAAAAGAGGTGAAAAAGGATCTGTAGGAGGGGATCGTCAGGTGTTCCAACAAAAACAATTTAAAATAGTTTAAAATACAACTGAAGTACGCAATGAGCTTATATTTTAGAAATTTCTCAAGTTTAGAGCGACATTCATCCAATTGTATTAAAATATTTTCCCCAACTAGGCTTATATAATCCACTTCGTGTTGAGAATTTTATTTTTATAATAAATAAATTATGAGGTGAAGATCTAAACGAATTTGAGCCAACGTCTCTCAAGAGTGTATGCCATTCAACGATGTGACATTGAAATTTCCCTCGCAATCGAGATTATTACGTGGCTTTCTTCATTAAAACATATTAGAGTATTATAGCTTCGGCGAATATCTTAGTTATGTTCATATTATTGTTTTTTAAAATAACTATGAAAAATTCATGGCCAACTCGATTTGGTTTCCAGTGAATCAGTAAGTGTACATAACACTTCCGTTTGCAGTTCATTTATCCTACTCAAGAAGGAAATGATTCCTAAAAGTTTCACTGGGTTAAGATCGAGGGAATCTCCAACTACAGTGCTAAAAAGTTAAAGCAATAAAGATGGATAAAAGAATAAAGAAGTAATTCCGATATATTAATTCCCACACGGTCGTCAGTGGAAGACCACCGGCCATAAAGAAAATGGCCTATTTCAGAGAAAGTTTTTGATAGGGCGTTAAAGTAAGCTAAGGAACGTGAAGAAAGACGACGACGGATAAGGAAAATCCTCTCTCGTAGATAAAGAGACACGAAATGGCGTTAAAAATTATTTTATTAATACCAAAAGGTGTTAATAGCCCGATCACGAAAATGCAGTATTAGCTCCTAAACGGTAAAAACCTTACCTTTCCATCCTAATTGCCGGGGAGATCTGAGATATTGCTGAGATTGTCGCAGTGAAAATAAATTATTAGATTCAGAAAATTTAGATATTTTTATTATAATAATTTTTGCTCCACGGAATTAATTACGAGGGAGAATTCAACAGTTGTGTGTGTCATCATGTATTAACTTAATTACAAGTAATTATAGATGATATCTACTTCCGAGGTGGGATGCAGAAGAATAGTTTTTATCTTTGGAAGATTTAGAAAAACAAATGCCGAGCTCACCTAATGTATAAAATGGAATTGGAAAACCATTTATATCAAATAGCTATAAAATGTCGATAAAACCAGATGCGAATTTTGGATACAACGCAGTCGTAATGAGTGTTCTTTTAGAATCTACTGGCGGAGAATCATCGCCGATGACTGTAACCAAAATTCGCATCTGGTTTTCCCAACATTTTTATGGTTATTGCAGAGAATTGTTTCTCATTATCTGGAAGAAGATCCCACCTTCCCTTTACTATAAAACATTTCACAAATGAATAAATTATTGCGTTCAGAGTTTTGGCTAAAGAAAAAGGAACAAAGAGAAGAAAATGAGTGAGAGCGGATATAAACTATAAATGTCGGCTGTTTATAAAATTTCAGCCCTGAATGAGAAAACTTCCCAACGCATTGTGAAAAAGTTAATCGCAAAAAACTGGTACACAAAAGATGATAAGGTAACACAATTACATTAATGCGCACGAATAAGAAAAGAGTTTCAGTACCAAGAATAATGGTGTACCGTAGAATTCGGGCTGTTCGTTTCGAGAGAAACAGCCCTCGAGACGAAATCTAAATAAAATGACAGGGATCTATTATTCTTTCAAATTTCCGCACCTTTATCCTTTCCTTTTTTTCCTCCTCCAACGATCTCCGCCGTAATATATAAGGAGCTCGTAATATATCGCGGGAGATGGGAGGCCATGCAAAGTTATCATCCTCTTCTCCCTATTCAGACAAAACATTTTAAACCGCTTCCCTATATTCTCGGTTCCTTGCATTCCGGGCAATCTTTCCCGCAAGATGCGATCTCACGAGTCATCTCTTTCATTCTTTCATTCCTTCATCTTTCTCTCTCTCTCTCTCTCTCTCTCTCTCTCTCTCTCTCTCTCTCTCTCTCTCTCTCTCTCTCTCTCTCTCTCTTTCCCTCTCTCGCACTCACTCTCCCTCCCGTTCTCTCTATATCTGAAGGTGGCGCGACAGGAGTTTCCCTTTTTCGATTCTCTTTTTCTTTATCCTTTCGAGTGCTTCGTTTCATATATCCGGTTTAGCTTATTGTTACCTCTCTATCCCCTCACCTTATTTTGGCGCGATGGAGCGACCCTGTGTTTGCGGCAAGGCATAAATTGGGGCTGTTTTACGGTAACAAAGCGGCGGGAAAAGGGATGGAGGATAATATTTCTGTTCGTTTTCGGAGGTTTTTTGGCCTGGAGAAATATGGAGGAAGAAATACATGCGTGCATAAATATGGTGCAGATGGAAACATGATGCGATGCATAGAACTCTAGGTGCAGCGACTCTCCGAACCTATGTTGGAGTATTTCATCAAAAGTTCAGGCGTTTGTTTTCTGTCAGTCATAATTCAGTGCTGAATCTTGATTGCTTTATCTCGCTATTCCCTTCGCGCTAGCTTCTCTAGTCCCTTGACTCTAAATTCTTTATGACATCACAGGTCGTCCATAAGCAGTTGCGCAAATGTATGAGATGCATGAAGAATTCGTAACTTAATGAATATTTTCTGAAGGATGTATTAGAAAATTCATGCTAAATAAATTAAAATGATGCTCTTGTCATTTATAAGTAAAACTGTGATAAATTACATTTAAAGCCATATTCAAGGTACGTAAAATAGAATATATTTGTATTATTTACTGAAGTGCATTTATTAGTAATACCAAATATTTTAAGAGCACTTCAAAAATACATTTAATTATAAAAGGAGATCTAGGTTTTAATTGCTTTGTGACTTAAAAAACTGATAAATCTGTTTTCATTCAATTTCAATTTATTCGTTCTTTTTCAAGACGTTTAAATGTTTGCCATTGCTTCGTTAAATTATTTTATTATTTACATGAACTTTTTTATCTCTATGTATGTGTGTGAGACACGTACTTAATTTTCATTCTGCTTCCTTAAAACTTCAGTTCATGTGTCATTTCAAAAATCAAATTAAAATTATTCCTATTCCTAGTTTTATATATATATATTAAAGAAAATTCTGTCCTTCTTTCTGTGTGTTTGCACGGTTTGCGCGTTTGCACATTTGCAGCACATTTTTCATTTGTATTTTAAAATCACTTAAAATTGCTATATGAATATGGGACTTGAAGTAATGATGGTTTCATTAGAACGATAGGTTTGTTTACTGCAGTGCCATTTCTAAGGTGTGAAAGAAATGCGAACGAACATATGACCGCTAATATTTTAATTAACATTCTGTTTTGTTTACCGACGACGAAAGAACTTAGTATGTAGCTTTTTTAATTTACACATTTTCTGTAATCACTATAAATGCACCGGCCACGCGCCAAATATCTTGCTTAATTATCGAAAGAAATTAATCATAATCATTGTCAATATAGTAATTTGCTTTAAACTGTCCAATAAAATTTGCAAACGAAAAGATATTTTCAATGTACGCGTGAAGTATCTTCCTATTTGAAATGTTGAGTTGTCCATCATTACAATGCATTGGAGTCGTTTCTGACTTAAAGTTTTTATGCTACGTGTTTATTTGTTTTAAATTTACATGAAACTTTTCACATAAATTTTAAATCTGTTTTTGTCCTTCATGATTTTGTTTCATTGCAACCTCTTCATGAAATGTCGAAAAATTGGAAACAATCGAATATAAATTTAAAATATGAGGGAGTAGAATGGAAGAGAGAAAAGGAGGAAGAATGAGAAGTGCCTTAAATTCAATATTTAATCCATGCATACCCGTCATATTGACGGGCTTTTATACTAGTAAAAATGATAAAAATACAAAAAATAGATACTCCGATTTTAAAGTAATTCGTAAGAAATTTTGATTAAATTTGTAATAGCGGACGTTAATTTGCGTAATTTATCTATAATTCAAACAAAACCAACGTAACGCTTTTTGTAAATTGTAACTTCAATAAATTTTGCTGCTGTTTTTATAAGTTCAACCCCGAGTAATAATAGTATATTCTAGTCATATGTAAATATGCTGAATTTGATAGCTTCTGAATGTTATATTTATTGCTATGAATTTACTTATCCTTTCCGTTATACGCATTCTTTGAGGTTAAATTCGAGTTTTTCATGCCTCGGATTGTTTTTTTCTTCCCTTGAGCTCCGAGTGTTAGGGGTTCGATCGCATATTAATCCCCGCACTGACCCAGAAACCATTTCATCTCGTCATTCGCCAACTAAGTGCCGATCGATCGCCCCCCTCCCCCCATATTAGAACTAAATGCTCCTACCACATACCAAACAACACTAAGCCAACCTATTTTCCCTTGATAAATTTTCAATTACTACTCGAGTAGATGACGCAGTCTATTTCGACTTTGACGTGAAACCTCCTCAACGTTTTAAACTTTCATTTATTCAACCTCCTCGTTGAGGAGTTTTCTTTATTTTTTGCTCTCGTAAAGAGAGAGAGAGAGTAATGGCTTTCTTTTTTCTCGTTCGCCAGAATTACACAAATCTTCTAGCACGGTTGAAAAAAGAGCAAGGACGTTTGTTTTCAACTTGGTCTTAGTCTCTCTCTCTTTCTCTCTCTTCTGACGCGAAATCCCAAAACCGAGGATAAATACTTGGTGTTATACTTCTAACCGTGTTTTATTACCTCTTTTAGTCTACCTTTCCGCATTCATCCATTTATTTCTCATTCCCGAGTCCTATTTTAATATAAATTCTTTCCTCTTTCCCTCTTTTCTTTTTTTGCTCCTCTTTGGAATTCTTTCCTCGCGTTTCGCGGAGCACGAGATCTTTTCGCCCGCCTTTTACTCCCCCTTCTTCCGTCTCCCCATTTCCCATATCCTTTTCCTTGGCCCCCTCCACCTCACCACGTCACCCAACACCATCCCGTCCCACCACCTCTCCCCCACTCCCGACATGCTTCCTCTTCTCTCTCTCTCTCTTCCTTCTCTCATTCCTCCGGAAAAAATCCTTTTCCCCGTTTCTGTTTTGACGAGTCGTAATCTCCAACCATCGGGGAGATCAAAACTTTTACAGATCCCCTCCCTCCCATTCTCTACTCTTAGGATACACTGCTCCGCGGATTCCGCCGTAACATTTCCACCTTCGTCTTCAATGCCTCCTTATACCCCATACACAATCTTTCTAATCACCCCCTCCTCCATGCATATAAAGATAATTCAAGAAATTCTCTCTCTTTCCCATTGTCCTCTCTGCTTTTATCTTCATTCTTGGTTCACCCTCTCGTCCCCTACCTCTCTCTCTCTCTCTCTCATTCCCTTATCTTCTGTCCTTCTCCTACTTTATCTCTCCCCGCTTACGTCATTGGTCTGCCTCAACTGCTCTCGTTCCCCTTCTACCTCTCTCTGATCCGAATATTACGACTGCGTCTTAGGTCTTTACTCACCATCTTTATCTTACCCTCCCTCTCCCCCTCTCACTCCATCTCTTTCTCTCACTCCATCTCTCTTTCTCTCTCCATATAATCTTTCCTGTTAACCTTCCGGTCTCAGGGTTACTACTTTTTTCCCCGAGACCCATCTCTCACTAAAACGGAAAGGAGTTTCTTTCTCTCTCATTTTTTTGGAGGAAAACTGTTCGTGGTTCGATATTCTCCGTCTCTCTCTTTCTCTCATAGGAAGAGAGAGGAGATGACAAAAAGATGGGAATGAAAAAGGGGTTGCTTTACCGGATTTGAAGTATGTAGGACAAAAAATGGCTCCATTGCGAAAGTGAGAGAGAGAAAAAAGAAGGAATACTTTTTTCTCGAAGGGGAGAAGAAATGGAATGAAATAAGAGAGGAACGCATTTTTGTTCTCTGCACGTGTTTTCTTTCAGAACCCCGTGTTCTAAATGGGAATTAGGCGACGTATTAGCTTCACGATTTTTATCTTCACCCCCACCAAGTGTTTCCCATTAATTTAAAGCATTTATCGTTCAAGCGATTAAAATATTGATTGGGATTTAACCCTCCAGTACTCGCGCGAGTTTTTCAAACAGAAGTACTCGCGTGGGGTAGATTTAAACCCCATTATATATTACATTGAAAATGCATGCCAAATGTAGTTCATTCGTCAACAAAATTACAGATATGCTTACGCATTAATTGACATTACAGATAATTTTTTTAAAAATTAGATTTAATAATATTATATTAAAATAAAAATTGACAAAATATTTAATATTAACTTAAGTTTCGTCAATTTTTATAGAATAGAATATAAGTATTTCCTTCATAAAAAACACAAGTATATGTATTACCTTTTTCACAAAACACAAGTTTACCAGAGAGCAAGTGATTTAGGCCACTGTCAAAATAAACGAACTTAATTCTGT
The DNA here is from genome assembly GCA_028673005.1 of Tanypteryx hageni. Classification (NCBI taxonomy): domain Eukaryota; kingdom Metazoa; phylum Arthropoda; class Insecta; order Odonata; family Petaluridae; genus Tanypteryx; species Tanypteryx hageni. The sequence continues at coordinate 49,555,752 of CM054116.1, forward strand.
TTAACGACACAACTACCAACGCCATTAAGCGGTTCAATTTTCAACTATTTTTTCAAAAATGGTTCCACGTTATTATAATGTAGATCGATGTAACACAAAGTAAGTGATAAATTCAATTTTCCAGATGTTTTACTTAAGCCACTTTCATAATTACTTGCACATTTATATAATGTCAAAAATAGCGAACATATATTTTGGCATGCGAAAACAAAATATAAAATAAAATTTGGTAAAAATGGTTAAATTACAACTATCTGTGGAGTGTCATAACTGCACTTATTTAGCAAAACATGGTCCTTCAAAATACCATGTTGTCGTGGATATTATGGGAACAAATTTATTAAAATATTTATATTACAAAACAAACTTCATATGTAACATTTGTAAAAGTATTTACTTAAAAAAACTTGGCACTTAAATATATGCATTGCAACAGTAATTATTTGCTTAATAAACCCATAGCCCAACGATTTCCGTAAGTTTGATCTTACGTATTTAGAACAGATATATTACATTACAAGTAGTTGGTGCTTGCATTCTGCAAGCATTTCATCTGATCCTGATAAACATTAATATTTCAGAGAGATATAACATTATTAGAAATTTTTTTTAATTCAAAATATTTCACCTCTGCACCCAATTTCTATCGTTCCCTATTGAACAATATTTGATTAAAACAATGCCTTAAATTTGTAATTTTAAGAATATTACATTACATTACATTTAATGTTAATTCCCCACCATATTGTCAAATTTGAAGTTATAACACATCTAGAAGTGAAAAAATATTTATTTAATTGTTTAAATTTCAAAAGTTTAATGCGGTCGCAATAACGCTTTGTTGGAGCTTTTCAAATGTTTGTTAGTTTAAATGCACTGAGCTTTATTTAACTTTAAAATTTCAGCTTCCTAGCTTGCCCCAAAATACCTAAACATTTATCTATTAGTTTAAACTTTAAGAATTTGTAACAGCCAAAGAAATTAAAATATCAAAATTTTTATAATTTTTTATTTCGTTTTTTCACAAAATCAACCGGTAAAAAAATTTCAGCTTCGTAGCACATTTGATAATACACAAACCTCAAAAATATGTTTAAACAATTGCGAATTTTTAACTGTAGAATTTTTTAACTTTTTTAAAATTACCTTTTTTATGTATAATTTTCTACAAAATGATTTCAAAAACTGGAACCTACAGCATATAGTTTTCAAGATAAAAATTATTAAACTTTAATGTACAAATGGGGTTGAAACAATCCCTAAAAATTAACAATTTTAAAATTTTTTATTTTTATAATTGGTTATGAGAAAAGTTCTATAATAATGCAAAATTTTAGCTTCCTAAACTAATTAGATTGGTCTATACACTGGATTACGTTTTCCCATGCTATCTTATGGGAGATATTCCGGGGTATCTGGAGTCGAACCCAGGACAGTGTAAGTAAAAATAACAATAATTCTTAATAGATATTGCAGCCGTCTAGCATCACTGAAAATTTCATTTTTCTAGCTTACGGGAAAGTGCCCAAAATTAATTTACAAAAATGGCGCAATGCTTTTCTTATGGGAAAAAACGCAACTTTCGGATTTTCTGGAGTCGAACTCATGTCACTTAGGTGAGAAGTCTCATTTTATCTGTAGGTTTCTCCATCATATCTACAAAAAAAATGTTCAGCTCTCTAGTTCTTGTAGTTTGGGCTGGACATTAGTATCCTCCTGTTATATCCTCCTCCTCCTCCTCCTCTGTAAGGAACGTCTATATATAATGATATATATTTATATATGCATACATAAATATGTATGTATACATATATACATAAATAAGTAAAATAGGTTTATAATAATGTTAAAGAAATAAATGCTGCATCTGGAAACGCTTGATCGTGCAAAAATGATATTTATTAATTACTTTTATCGAATTTAACTCCGAAAATACTGATCCATTTTGACTTATCAAAATAATTTAGCGATAAATTTGATTTTTCTTTTTCTTTTACAGGACGGCATGGTTTCAAAGTTAAGGATATCTTTGATCTTGGATACAAACTTTAAAACAAAATCTTGTACGCAGCTCTTTAATAATACGACCTACTTTTAGCATCCATAATCTTCTTACGAACTGGATTCTCTAAATTTTCACGGTTGCTGAGGATTCGTTAAATGAGTGGAATATAAATGAATTAATCTATTCGCGATAATCATTAAGGAGATTATGACACAATGATGTTATTAAAAATTCCCGAGTAACAAACGTTCGAGAAAGACGATAATAATGACATAATTTGACATTTCCCCTTCTCCTAAGTTAGAAATACAAAGATTAATGTTTAACAGCAATGATGAAATATCATATGCATCCAAAAAAGCTTGTTTTGTATGCACTATGCAGCGGTATGCTATTTCTATTGGTATATATCATTTATCGGAAAAAATAAATGGCATTTATCTTTCCAATTATAGCATAAATGATATTTTATTGTCCCTGAAAATGCGTAATCTATCAGTGGATGAGTATCTTCTGAAGTCCTTCCATCCTTAAAGTTCAACGATCAGCAAAGGGCCACTGATGAACGTTTGTATATGAAATTTGCATTTGGTTTTCCCAACTGTTAAATGGCTTTTGGAACCATCTCAATACTTAGCAGGGATTTTGACCAAATATTCTGTGAAAAGTTCAGTTTATGTTATTTTTAGCTCGTTTTCAGAAAAGTAAAAAAAGAGTTATTTTTTATAGCTTTGCCATCCATCTGTAGGCGTTACACCTTTTAGTTTTAAGAGATGGACGAAAAATTCTTTTTTGGTGGAATAGGTACTAATAAAATATTACGATTTGCATTCTCCTAATTCTGCATTAGTTTGAATTTCAACCATTACGGCGCAATATTTGGAAATGATTTAAATTTATACTAATAATTTAATGAGTCTATTTATGCTATAAATCTCATATTTAAATGGTAGGGTGTGATGGTGATTAAATAATACGGAATTTAGTATATTTCAGCAAAGTTTTAAAGAAATATTTAGAACAATTTGAAATTTTTATCAAAATATGACAAACACAGATGTGTTTTCTTCGGTGGTGTTGCATTATCCGGTCATAAATCATTGATATTTATGAATAAGACGACGGACCAGAAAAAACCATTGATGGAGTATTTGCCTCTACATCGGTAATGAATTTTATATCAACATTCATTTACGAGAACGCCATTAGCTATCATCAAAAGCTCATTCTTTTTAGGTTGTCTTTTATTGGAATAAATATATTATTAAAATTATTTAACAACAAATATAAGTATATTATGTATACATATATATATTATAGTAGATATAATGTAGTAATTATTCTTAATATAAGTATTTCTTGGGAACATAATGTATATTTATTCTTGATAAATGTATATATTAACAAAAAAGTATATTTCTTCAAAAACGAGCATTCCATATTCGCCACAGGCGATTGGACATTCTTGTTTATTTAGAAGTATTTCCACACGCGGGACGCAACGTGCACTCAAAAGCATAGATAATCCCATTGAATTTCCAACAGTTATACGGCATACGTCAAATCATCTTCTATATTCAACTATTTCAAATGCTTAAATGAATTCGTTAAAAAGCTTTGCTTTCCATTTTATATAGAGGATAAAATTCGACGAGGAACCATTATACGTATCCGGCAAAGCAACCACTTTTTCATTCCCAACCTTTTTTCATCTCCTCTCTCTTCCTGATCCACTTGGGGGAGCCTCTTCATTTCAATCCCGCATTCATCAGAACATAGCCTGCTCGGTGTGTAATCAATTCCACTAGCCATAAAATTATTAGTTAGATGTACAATTTCCATTGTAGGACTACTGAATGGAAATCGTATCCGAGACCGTATTTGCAATTCAGTCATTTCTCACTGCTTCAGATGCTGCAGTCCACTTTATTTTCAGTTGCTGCTATGAAGCATAAAAAATAGTGATCAAGGCAATTGCTTGTAAGGAGTATTTCCTCCGTTGACGCTCACATTTTAGCGCGTTTTTTTAAACGCGTTTATACTTTCACTTTAACGTCTGTCAGTCCGTCTGTCCATCCGTCTGTCAGTGCTCTGCATAAACTGAAACTGTGAAGACACCGTTGACTATAAAGAGCTGAAACTTGGGAGTGTATATTTCTGTACTGCTGCCATGTTTGTATTTTTAGGTTATATTTTTTTAAATATACAGGGTCGAATAGAGGGATCATTAAAATCTTTTAATATCTCCGAAGGTATAAAAGGTAGAAAAGCAGAAATTTTGAGCGCAAATTTCCACATTGATGCCACTTACAAACAAAACTAAAGACTGAATAAGTGGCGGTATAACCACATAAAAAATAAATTACGATAAGCTAAATTCATGCACATATACGTTGATCAAATTCCAAATTCTCCTCAGTTTGCCAATTAGGGTAATGAGAAAAATATTCATTGCGAAATAAAACACAGAATATTACCGATTTTAATAATAGAAGAATAAACGCGGTAATGTTATTCATGTTCATGGATCACACTAATTGTTTTACAAGTAATCTTCATTCATGGCAAATTTTAATAAAAATCATATAATAGTAAAAAAAATTAACGATGATGTGAACATCCTAAATTTAATAGTAAAGAACCTTAAGTCCAAACGACATAGCAAACATTTGAGGTCCTATGGTGGGAATAACTACTTATTTAGAAAGTAATTTTTATTATTAGCAAATCTTAAAATAAATATTTAATCTTAAAAATTTTGATTGATGATGTGAACTTCCTATAATAGTGAAGAGCCTCCAAAAGACATAGTGCTAACACTTGAGGTCCTATGGTCAGAATAACATTTGCTTATTCTTGATTTATTTAAACGATATTACATCTTCCGAAGAGAATTCCGAAATATCATTACTATTTGCATTAGACTTGCTTTAAGTTTATTGAATATTTTAGTCATATAGAAGTATTTAACTAGCTTTTTTATGATAATGACAGTAAAGTTACATAATATCATGATCGATTTCGAAAAAAATATGTATACAAGGTTAAACGTTAATTTATTTTTACGAACATGGCTTAAATTTATCATTGTAACATAAGTCAGCAAAATGACATTTAAAGCAGAATGACGGTTCCCAGACTTTACTGGTTAACGTAATTTTAGGGATGATTGCGGACCCCTCCCAACCACCACCAAATCTTGCTATAGTTATACAGACAGATCGTTCTGCTAATAATATTTTAACAGTATTATAATATATTTAAATTACTTATTTATTGAATTGTAATAAATTGTAAGCATATAAAATAAGAGCATCTGAGTCAAACTGTAGTTTGCCTTTTAAAATTTGATGTAGCATAGCGTAATTGGAGTTTTCAACCTATTCTTGCTGACTTACCCATTAGAGCGTTTTGTTAACGGTCGCGTACCCCCTTAGAGCATTTTTTAAAGGTCTCGTACCCTCAAGTACATTTTAAAGTGGTATTAAAATGAACAACACTGGTATTAAGATAGGTTAAAATCCACAGTTTCGATATTTTTTCTGGTATTAAGTAGTCGTCATATCGCAATTTTGATTTCTAGGTCATGTATGAAAGAAGAAGTAAGAAGAAAAATAATAATCTTAAACACTTCTGCATACTCCTTCAAAACCTTTGACCTACCCCTAGTGGTACGCGTACCCCCGTTTGAAACTCCTCCTGCCTTAGGACCTCACGGACTCGGGTTGAAAAATGCATAAGTAGAAGATTTCCTATTTTATATAAATTTGTAGTATGACTTGATTACCAGCTCCACATGCACGCTTAAGGTTCAGTTACAAAGCTCATATCGGAGTGGCGCATGGTTTTATGTAGATGAGATTATTGCAATTACTGTAGCTCGAGAGTAATGTGCCAGGAAGAATTTTCTCTGTTACCAAATCGCGCAAATATCATAAGAGTAGTACTAGTAGAAAGTCTTTATTACATGCAATCATGCATGTATAAATATGTATGTATGCAAATAATTCATTTATTTTGGTGATTAATTGTGATTCTAATATATTTTTATATTCCATGAGCGATCAAAAAAATAATATTGCCCATACAATCTTTATCCGGTTTAAGATGTATTTATATCAAAGGTATTATACGTTAATCGATTAAATGAAAATTAATTTGATAAAATAATCCTGCGCTTTACACAGGATAATAAAATGATGTGAGGTTACATAATTTGTCGGAAAACAAATAACTATTAATAAAAACAATTTAATATTGAGAACTTTTTCTACGGTATACATACTTCAATTAACTTCTCTCCGTTCAAAAATTAAAAGCAAAAAATATATCTACGTGGAATCGTGTACTTCAAATTATAGATTTCACGAAAAAGTGCTGACGCTCAATGTGTCTATGAAGATTTAAAAACTAAACAACCTTAAATTGAGAATGATTTTTCACCTGTTTATAAGAGCAACATTTTTCTGCTGTATACTTAATGTAATGTTAGCGTATGTTGTATGTTATTCTTATATTACGTATAAACAAACCTACATTATTTTTTGAGAAAAAATCGATATTTGGTATAGTTCCAATGTTATTTTGGCGCCATTTTGTTTTATAAAATTGAATTACGTAAATTTTATATTTATGGCAATCAAATTACAGGCCCTTTCTAAGTTGTCAGAGAACATCATTTTCAGAATTTTTTTAATCAAGTGCCAACTGATAGGATTACGTTTCCTAACTACATATATTATACCCCCAAATCCGCTTTTGATTCAATATTCTACGTTGTGTAAAATTACTATTCCTTAATTTTCTGAGATGCTTTTTGAATTCAACAAAAACATTAAACTTGGGAACGCTGGCAATTAAAATATCAAAGCGAGAATAAAATTATTGACAAGACCGCATAGTGAAAAAGCTTATAGAATTCCTACACCGCTCGACGTCTCAAAAATTTGTTTACAACCCGCGGCAACTTTTGACGTAAAACAATGGGTAAAAAAACTCCCTCTCGTATTGAAGAGCTTTAAAGAGTTTTATTTCGTAAAAAAAGACATGCCATGCTGCGTTACACTTATTTTAGGAGGCGAAATAGCGATGGAATTTCCTGCACATCAAATTATTTGCAGAACTGCGAGAGAGAGAAATGGAGTGAAAGAGAGAAGCAGGTCAGGAGAGAGAGAGAGAGAGGGAAAGAGAGATATATAAAGATTGGAGTAAAATACGAGGAAGTGTAGGACGCAAAGATGACGCATGAAGGTCGGCAAATGGAGGGAGGACTAAGTCTCCACTGGGCGGCGTACCCGTGCTGAGATAAGCGGCTTAAAAATAAGTCCCATTTTCAGGGGTCGACCTCCGCCTTCCCCGCAACCCTCAATAGCAACCTCCCTCCCCCCCTACTTCAGTCCCTTCCCTTTCCTGTATCTTCCCCTATTCACCCTCCGTACCTAACTATATTTTCCCTGATTCGACTCTATCATCTATTTCTTTCTCTACCTCACTCACTCTTCCTCTAACATTCCCATTTTCCTGCCGCCCTCTACCCTTCTCTCTTCCCAGTTCCTCTTCATCTCCTCTTTTTCCTCCCCCCCTCTCTCTCTCTACCTCTCTCCCATTCCCTCTGCCTCTCACCCTCTCCATACCTCTACCTCTCTCTCTCTCTCTTCCTCTTGGCCTCTCTCTCTCTCTCTCTCTCTCTCTCTCTCGAGCTTCCTCTTTTCCGTCCTCAGTCAGCCTACCTCCTTCTTCATAAAAAATATCGTATCCTTCTCCAGCCATCTCTGCCACCTTTCCTTTCATTCCCCAACCATATTATCCCGCCAGAAATCGATATCCCAAGTTAATTAAACACGTCGCTGATGTCGTCCACGTTCCATCTTTCTGCAGAATACTTTATGTGGTGATTCTTCAAAGTTTTCCCAATTTGCGGAACTTTTTTGTAAAATAATAGACGCTGAACTTCTTTTGGGCTTCAATAAAGTTTTCATTCCCAGATTGTTTTTAAATTATACATTCTATTTTCTAAACGCTTATAACACATCCTTAATGTGCTCAGCTTCAAATATACGGTATTAGCTGTACAATAATTCATGAACAAGCAGGAAGATTAGTTATGCACTTTTATTGCTTTAAGAACGCTACCCATTATGTCTGTTTATAATACTGTTATAATGATGATCCATTGATCGGTTCCAAAGGTAAGGTGATACTGAATATATGAGCCATATGATGTAGTTGTAACAAACGTTTCATTAAATCTCATATATAAGCATATTATCCATTACAAAAAAGCATTCACATTTAGCCTCTGGGTAAATATCATCAATTTAAGTGAATATTTAACGAAAGATGGTTTTGGGCGAACAACTTTTCTATCTCATTGGATGTAATTTTTTAAAACTGCATTGTGGCAGTGCCAATATTCATACATTTAGTTCAAAAATCTCTCAGGAAAATGATTTTTTTTTCTTTTTCTCCGACCTAAATAAAAAATAAATGATCGCGTTATTACAACAAATTCTAATTGACATTTATAAAAATATTGTTTTTAGAAAATGTGGACGTACTCAACCCGGGATAAATATGTAAATTTTATGTGTATTTCGAATTTCGTGAAAAATGCCAAAAATACTAAATTAAACAAAAGATAGTTTTAACGTCCCGCTCCTAGTTTAATCCTCCAAAATATCTGCACCACTTTCAAAATCAAGATAGGCAACCGAAAGAATACAACTTGAAACTTCATAAACATTTATTCGATGAAAATGCCTAGTCATGATCCTCGACGTATACATTTACTAGAGATTTTCATCCGCTTGCAAACTGCAAGCGCTACAAAAAATCACTATACACCAAGATCTAAACTCGTAAATAAACCAACGCAATCTCAAGGGCAACAGCACTTCAGTCAAGTGGAGCCTATATGTATTAAATAATAAATTCTATGAGTAATAGCAGTATATTTATAATTTTCAGTAAAATTTAGGCAACTACGATACCAGTAATTTCCAAATTCTCTGGCAATCGGCTCGTGTCCAAGTTTTCGTATTTCAAGTTTAGTGACTCAGATCGCACTGCATGAGCAATAAGAATAATCATCATTAAGACAATATCCTATGCATTCAAAATTATGAAAAATTAGGATATTTTCTGCTAAGATTATGCTATCATCCATGCCTTTAGCACATACTTGGATAAAAACAATCGCGAAATAGTATGACGCCATTATATTTAACAATTAAAAAACCTACGAAACACAACATGAAAATACTTTTCATGTTTTACCGTCACTGCTGTCAGGGTTCCTTCTCCTATTGTGATCTCTTATAGCCCTGGAGAAAACAAGCCTATTCGCTCCTTCCTACAGTCAATAACCCAAATTTAATCGTCATGTTTGTGCTTTCAGTAGTACGTGAGAATTGCAATTATCTATGATACCCTCAATCACTGTGCGTGATGCAATTAGTGCTTTGGATAGCGTAAAATCTTGCATATTATCTGGAAAAAAATGGTGACGATGTTATCATAATATGCATGATATTGAAAATTAGAGTTATATGCTTATATGTTTATGGGAATAAACTTGATGTTAATTCGATTAATGAAAAAGGAAAAAATATATTTCCGTAATTCGAATTTTCTATAACTCAAATAATTTTTGCTTTCCTTTGAGATTCGAGTTATAGAAGTTCCACTGTATATACACAAATATTTAAAAATATATTTCCATAACTTGAATTTTCTATTACTCGAATAATTATTACTTTTCCTTGAGAGTTATGGAAGATAAACTCTAATTCGTTATGACGGCATCAATTTCCGTTAAAAGCATTAAGTCAATGCAATCGTAACGTATAATATCACATCCCTTTAAAAGCATTGAGGTCGTTGCCATAGTATTTAAAGATTTTCATTCATGAAAAGAGTATAAAATTCACACTATATCCAATAAAAACAGATATTTAGGCTAATTTTGTAAGTATTTGAATTCTGCTTTCAAAATTTAAGAACTCCGTTCTTTCAGATATATAGTTGTTTTTTTGTCGAATTCGTATCTCAACCTTAAGTTATTTAAAAATGCATATTTAGAAAGCCTTGCCATGAATCCCATGCTTTTCTTATGGGGCATTTGAAATGGGACATTGGGGTTTAAAAGACCCCTTAAATATAAACTTTTTCGTGATTTTCGATTTTTCTCGTCGGTTACATTACTCTATCTACCAACATACCAAATTTCAGATTTCTATCCCTTCTATAAGTAAGTACCTTATAGTTTTGTGTCAGTCAGTGAGTGAGTGAGGCACAAGTAATATATATATATATATATATATATATATATATATATATATATAAATTTTCACGGATTAAATGGCTGCCAATCGATTATACCAGGAGATTTTCAGCAAGCTGGTTTAATACCCGGTACAGAATTCTCTCTCCCTGTCTTGGTCTCCCATTCCACCTTGCCTTATAATTCGATCTCGAACGCTCGAAGCGTGTAACCTCATTACACCCTCTGTGCATATACTAGCGGTCTCCCTCCGCCCTAACTCCTGATTGTGCTTAATTGAGCGGACTAGAATCTTTTTATCTCGTAGAGGCTAGGTCACGCATAAACATCGGTGGGCGGTGGCACTTCGCGGAAAAAATACGCGCACCGAGCATTGACTATAGCCCTCATATTTTCGATGCTTGTTCACCCGTTCTATTTTGCTAAGGTTACAAGATATTTCCATCAGCGATAAAGAAGACAACGTAGTTTTGTTGCAATGTGAGATCTCGTCATTCGATTTCTACCACAAGACACTGAACCTTGATAAATATATCCTATCAAAAAAGAGAAGGTATTGCAATATATAACAACTAGGTAAAATGAAATCATTCGTAATGAAAGAGTGGATAATAATCAATTTCGGATCCATTCAATTTCCTCGGTTTTCGACGTAGTGCAATATTATCTTTTTAGTACTTTGCAGTATGGGCAAACAAATGAAAAATTGTAGTTTTCCGAAATACGCAATAGACACACAGGCTACAATTAAAATAAGGAAAGGATTTAAAACAAACTGAAACGGTTGAAATTAACTATTAACTAAAATTACATAAACATATAATATTTATGCTACATGATTTCCTTTGAAATGTCTATTTTTATTGACTATTTATGCTTTAGCATAGCACACTCTACACTTCAACTCATTAAGGATGATAAATGATAATTTTAAATTTAAGAAACTTAAATTACTTTAAAATCTTATAACTTCTTCAGTGTATGGTTAAAAATGAACGTTCATAATATGCATTACGACGTAATTTTGCGATTATGTGATGATAAAAATATCAATGTAGCATTGAAGCATGTATCACTTTTTCCTGCACGGTCAATCCATATTAGTATCATATGATACTTTTATGTTTCAGCCGATCAAACGGTTGCATGTATCATCAAATTAACCGCAATAAAATCTTAATCACAAGCCAATTTCTACGCCCCGAACATCCCGCAGAATTCTTTTTTTTCCGGCTTCCGTTTTCAACATATCTCCACTTTGTACAAAACCCTTTTTCCCGCTTATAATCCTTTTCCTCCTCCACTTTGTCTTCAACTCTCGACGGCGGCAACGGCTAATCCCTTTCCCATATCGCGCGTCCGCCCCTTCTCTCCCTCCACACCCACTCACCCTCCTCCCTCATCCTCTTTAAACCCCATCCCTCATGCGAACACACTCTCCTCCTCCAAACTCCATTCTATCTCTCTCTTTCTCTCCAAACTCCCATCCATTCCTTCTTCTTCCTCAACCCCAGAGGCATAGAGTTATTACGCCCCCATCAGTGTCCATGTTTTCTTGAAAGAGAGAAAGGAGCTGACGTGACCCTCACTCCAGTACTCTCCGCTATGTTCCCCCATTCTTCTCCCACTCACCTCCCTCCTCTTCTCTTCTCCCCCTCTCCTCTCAACATTTCGCCACCTACTGGCAAATTTTTTTTCTCTCTCTCTCAACCCCCTTCTCGTTCTCTCTCGGTCATTCACCCTCCTCCGAACCCTTCCCAATGATTTTACTTCAAACCTACTGGCATTAATCTCCCCTCCAAAACCCTCACTAACTCTCCCTCCATCCCCAATGATTTCTAGGCTTTCCGCCCTGACTCAATATTTCGAGCGAGATGGGGTTGAGAGCGGAGGACGAGCGTGGGTAGGAGTAGTAAACAAGTCGTGAGTTTTCTTCCGCTGGGTTTAACCCCTACCTCGCCTTTTTCTTCTGCCCCTCCCCCGTTCAAACCTCCCATGTCCCCGACGCTCTCCCCCTTCTCCATCGCTCCCCATCCCCTTCCATCCATCACCTCTACTCCCTCCATTCTACGCCTCCCCTGTCCATACCCTAGCCCTCTCTTCATCCCTCCTCTCTACAAAGGCCTTTTAAAAACCTATTCTCACCGTTCCGTTCTCCTCATTTTTCCTCCCTGACCTCTAAATTTCCTCCCTCTTTTCCGCCCTCTTCCTCTCTCTCTTTCTTCAGAAGTTCTCCCTTAGCCCCTATCGCTTTTTCACCTCTCCTTCCTCCCGACACTCACACACTCACCGTACGATGAAAACACAGGGTCATCAGTCACTAGGTCCCCACCAACTCGAGTGGGAGGAATAGGGTGTGTTGAATGGGTGAAGGAAAGAGGCGGTGGGAGGAGCAGGAGGGGAAGTAAAGAGAGAGAGAAGGCAGGCGGAAATTACAGGCCTGCGGACTTGGCCTTCTTTCCCCCAATACCTCCCTTTCTCTTGCTTCTCTAATAGTCATCCTTCCGAACCTCTCGTGAAGTCCTCTCTTTTTTACTCGCCTCCCTCCATTTATATCCTTATTCATCTCCATCTTTCTCTTTCTCTTACGATTCTAACCTTACTCCTTTTCCCCGCCAAATCCCGTCAATCCTCCTCGAGATCCCTTTCCCCATTAGCGAAGGAATCGTTCCGCGAGCGTCTTCGTTATCAACGTAGCGTGCGTCTATTTCTCCCCTCGTACGCTTTGGCGATCTTGTTCGCGCTTTGTTTGTTTCCATGCTTCCCAAACCATTTTAAGAACTTGTTTTGTTTACCTCCCGCCTCATATCCGCTTTCATTCTTCGTCGGAACGACTCGTGGTTCGGGGCTCCGGACATTGTAGAGTGATGAGGTGGAAAAACAATCGGGCGTTGGTTTTTTTTTCGGTGGGAAATTTCAATTTTTCGTATTCGCCAAAGTTCTCTAGCAACTGTCAAGAATTTGAGGGAGAGTAATTATTGAGCCTTCTACTGGGCCGGGGATTAGGGATTTCCGATATGAGGGAGTGCTGATGAGAGATGTTTGTGCGGGGAAAAATATTAAAGCTCGTAAATTTAAAAAAATTAAAAAGAAGCATACGAACACTTTTCAATTGAGCAGTGCTGGCTCTAATTATCACCAATTCCAATTCTTTGGTAAGTTGTACGTAAAGCGAATATTTAATTTCGATATTCATAAAATTAACATCGAATACATATTTTCCTTCATTAAACATTCTCTAAGGGTTTAAAAAAGAAACACCCTCCCGATTCTTAACTTGTTCTTTTTCATAAATTATTCTATATTCTTCTTAAGGCATTAGATGACGAACTTTTACTCACAGCTAATAAATTATTACCCGGCGTCATTTTTTCCGATAACATGTATCTGGAAAGGCTAATTAATTTTAGATTTTCTTTGCAGTTTGAGGATCCTTTTTTAATAAAAATGGATAAAAATAGCGTCTTTGTTTCTTTCTGCTGCTCATTTCCCTTTCCTTCGCTACGGCGCCTGCACATTCTTCCTTCCTCTCCCAACTCCCTCATTGCCCTCAAGAACACTCCCTTCCAGGAACTTCTCCCTCTCCTCTCCTCTCCACCCCTTCACTGCGCACCATTCCACGCCCACGCCCCCCTCCCTGCCCCTCCTCCCCTTACACCCTCATCCCGAAACAACTGACGTCTCTTGCAGACTAGCGAGAGCAATTGATGGGAGCTCTAGAGGCACCTTGAGTAATTACTTTATCTTCATCTTCGGAGGCCCGAGACTATATTGCTTTAAGGTGTACCCTGAGAACGAGTGGTAAATAACATTGAAAAGACAACCCATGTCTTTGACGTTTCCTACTAAATAATATGTTTCACGTTTTTGTGCGGAGAATAATACTGTTCAAGTTTTATGGATTATTAGTTTTCCTAGATGTTGCTCGAGTGAAATGTTTAGACGCATGAACAAAAAGTTTGTCGTGATCAATTTTGTCGAATAATTTCAGCTCTTTATTTTACAGAAACACATTAAAGGACTCAATAATTATTTAGACATTTTTATAGATCACAATTTTTACCTGAAAAAAAACAACAGAAGCTCAACTGCTTTTCGACGTACCTTTTTCGTGCCGTTCTAGGAGAATAACTTTACTTCGTGGACCAAAATCAGCTGGCGCACTCAAACTTATTTTATTCGGATAGAAATACTAGTTGAAAACGAGTTTTAGGCGCACAAACGATTACCAATTAAATCGTTGAAGCGTCGTTGCATTTTCTCCAAACGACAAACAATTTTCTCTCTTAACTAGTGCAATTTCTTGACACTGAGCGAATGATCAGAAAAAGTCGAAACTACAAATAATTGGGAGTTATATTCAGTAGCATCATTTCCAGTAGATAAGAGGCCAAAAACGTTATAGCATCGGCGAATAGAATTCAATGGCTTTCCTGAAAAGTCCTGCTATGATCCCCCTCGAATTCGAAGGAGATAGCATATCTATCGCTTGTCACATTACTGAATCGCAGTCTGAGATCCTTTCGGGGAGGACCTAACTCGAAACGCTCAAGCGTAGAGGAGTTCGATTTGGAAAGAGCGGAAATAGATACGATTCAAGTGTTTTTTGAGCGACTGTGTATTTTTGGTGCCATGAAATCCTCTGCCAAACGCTTTTGGCGACTTGTAGGATAGTAAATGTAAATGCACAGATATCCATACTACACAGCATTCAATGCTCATTATCTCCACATTGTGTTCTCAGAAGACATATATTTGTATTAGGATGGATTTTGTTTATCGTGAATTTTCTCGTGCGCGCACGTGTACCAGAGTACTGGATTTTACGTTCAGTTAACATTTTACCTAAAACTGTGGCGTGAGCTCCGATTTGGCAGAGATACATCTCATACCGCGAGGGAACCTGATACAATTATTTAGTATTGATCGACGCACTCATTGGCTCATTCGGCAATAGAGAAATAATAAAAATGCTGATTGCAGATTTCAGCTTCGAGTTGATTACTACACAAAACAAAGCAAAACAGTTGGAGGCCGTAGTCTGAATTCAAATTAACTACGAAGGTGGTCATTACGTGTATACCAAAACCCTCCCTCTCATTGTGACCTGATGAAATTTGGACGCCGTCACAGCATTCTTGTTACTTTGACCCGTCCGTCGTACGTCCTGCCCCCTTTCGGCAAAGTAAGGTAAGATTAATGTCCCAGCACGCCGCTGGATGACAGCACTGCGCTCTGAAAATTGTCCCGCCTCGATTCACATACCGGTCCCAGCGTCTGAATTTCTCTCTCTCTCTCTCTCTCTCTGTTTCTCTTGATTTCCCTTTTCCTTTCTCTGTCTCTACCACCCAGTCTCTAAACCTCTCTCTGTTCCTTCCCTTTCCAAATCCTCTTTTTTTCTTGGATTAACCCATACGTCTGTCTCCTCTTTCTATCGAGCGTTGAACTTTTCCTTTAATTTTTTTCTCCAATTCCCTCTTTGTCAAATATAACCAACACGTTTCTAGAAGTACTACTTAATGGCCAGCAGGCTATTTAAAAAGTAAGGTTTAGGATGATGAACGTAAAACTTTTTTATCTAAATATTTAGTTAAAGAATGTTTTAATGGCCTTCTATCTTCTATCTATGCGGGTTAAAATCCTACTCATTCCTATTTTTATTATTTTCGTAATACACGTGCAGCGTGGATCAGACTTAATCTGCCCATATGGTTCTATATTTTCAGGATTACTTGAATCATTAAGCGTTTTTTTATCACTAACATTTACATTTAACAGTCCTTATATACTCGTTTAACTTCCAGCTTAGGGCACCGTATTTCTCTCTTTCATCGCGTTTTCCATGCACTACATCCACCTTTAATCTTCATCCCCCTTTTTTCCGGTTCATTTTCTGCCTCCTACCTTCCATTACCTGCCCATCTCTGCTCTCACGCACACGCGCTTTCCACTCCAGCTCTTTCTTCCGATCTCTTCCCCTGTTATCATCCACCCATCCTTTCCCCTCTTTTTTCCTTTCTCATTCTATCTCCCTTCTCTCTCATGTCCCTCATCTCCCTCTATCTCTTCACCCTCTAATATATCGCTTCGCCTCTCTCATCTCTTTCCTTCCCCTCCTATTTCCTCCCCTCATCTACCACCGCCCCCGCAACCACCATTCCATCCGCATTTTCCTCCCGACCGAACTCATTGTCTCGCAAACCTCCCAGCTCGTTCCACACCTTGATAACCTCCTTGCCCGGGGATGACCTCACTCAGGCAGGCGTCATCTGCTCCGGCCGCCAGCGCTAAAAAGATCCATCCGCTACCCACTCCCTAACCTGTCCGCGTTCGTTATCCTCAACGGCAAAACCCGCCAACCCTTCTGGCCACGTTCCACTCCACTCTCTTCTCTCTCTCACGCTCATTCTTTAACTTCGCCTTAATTTTCACGTGCGGTAGGGAGTTTTGCGTCGCATATAGGTAGGACGGGAGGAAGGAACCATGAAAAATGAAGCGATTTGGGAGGTTAAAAACACGCGTCCAAAATCGCCAAGTTTCTGTTTTTTCCAAAACTTCTTCTTCCCGCTCTCCCTTAAGGAGGAGATTCTGAGGTCGGACTCGTAATGTTTGGATTTTAGGGATCTTAGCGGCGCCGAGGATGTGAAGTTGAAGGCATTCGGTTAATATCACCGCGTGTATGACGGGAATAAGGAAGGGAGAGGGAAGGGAAAAAGGAGGGCCTCTACGTGAGTACGCAAGCATATACACTCACATACACACACGAGGACGTGGAGTGGAGTGGAGTAGGTACCACTTCCATTACAGCTAATGTAATACGGATGGCGATGGAGCTTCGGGCGGAATTGTCCCGACTGCGGTGCGTAAGTCTGGCATCACGGCTCTCTCTCAGGTTAATTATAATTTATTTTATACGGGGGCGGGGGAGGGGGAGGGGAGGGGAGCAGACCCAGGCCCACAAGTTGCGGCAAGCATTGCGGGTATTTAACGGAGAATAGTTACTAATTTTGGCCCATCAAGCTGCTGATGTAACTAATTGTGCTACTTTATACTTGAAGAAACTAGAATAATTTCGATCTAATGCTTTAATAACAACTTATTATCAAATTTTACAGCATAAATATTTAACCGCATCTGAGATCTATGCAGCATTAACATAGGTATTCGTTCATGTTTTGTGTTTACTTTTCATTTTCAAACTTTAACCTATCACCATAATGCATTGATGGTTACTATATGAACGATGAGACAGAGTAATACGAATAGACACACCAGCTCGCATAGAAAACCCATCCTAAAATAAACTGTTTTAGGGGCGTAAAATCAGTGCTAAGATTGATGAACGAAATTGATAGAGCAAAATTCTCGTGCAATTAAAAAAACTTTCTCTAAATGTATCAATTTTCAAATCAAATTTATTGTTGACGATAGATGCGTACCTTAAATGTTTAATAAAATAAATTTTAATTAAAAAATAGTTTTGCCTACTGAGTAGTTTAATTATATATGTATTCACTTATAAAAACACTACTCTCACTTGAAACACTGTTCGTGTGCCTCTAATAAATGAAATCCGAGACTTATTAATAAAAAAGAATTTTTATTTAGAATTTTTGCGCTGCAAATAAAAGTGTGATTCATGAGGATAAATGGGCAAGTTTTCTCATTAAAATTCAGGAGAATATAAGCGATGGATTGCTGTACATATATGTGGTTTAGGTTAACGTTTTATCAGTATTTAATGTGTGGGATTCTTTAATGCGTATCGTATATATACCTATTCTGAGATTTCGTCGCTCAGTAAATTTAACCGCCTTTATCCGGGGTATTGGAATTAACATTAAATTATTTAATTTTGGCAAGCAGAAATAAAATGCATATTAGTTGATACAATTTTAATAGATTATGTGATATTGAAATTCTGTAAAATTACTCAACATCAAAGAAAACTTTATTTTCCTAAAAATCCTAATTATTTTATATTTTCTTCATTGAAAATTTTTATTTCATCAAAATATAACTTCAGTGGGTAATTCTTCCACTATTGCTACATCTGGATAACCAAGAGCGATTCCTTTTTTAAAAAAGTTAAATAAATAAAGCGTGTTGATCCTCCCTTCAAAAATTTACTGTAACAGATATTACCTACTAAGCTGAAAAAAAATATAAGCGTTAAATAATTTATCATATTATTTTGATTTTCATACTAAAAGAAGAAAACGGTTTTTCATTCAAGTTTGACATTTGAGAAAGAGAAAAAATCCTGTACTTGATTGGGAATCGAACCCGGGTCTCCCCACTTGCCGGATAGGTTCGATTCCCGGTCAAGTACAATATTTTTCTCCTTCTCGAATGCCAGGATTTCTCTCCTTCTCAAATGTCAAACTTTAGTTTCAGCTTTATGCGAACATGCATAACACGTAATTTAAGCATTTCTTTATTGCTTTTTGATTAATGTAATTTTAATTGCGAATTTTTGCACGGATAATGAAATTTAATTGAACATGGAAAGTCTTAGTATGCATACGAACTGTATGGATAATGTAAGTTAAGTTGTCCGATATATGTTTAAAGCTATTTTTTCTACATAAAAACATTTTTGCTACATGTGTTATATGACCAAATGGATGTATAAATTATGGAAACCTACACTAGCAATAACTATTTTCGTGAAAATATATCGCAAAATGAAATCTAGTATCTTTGTTTCCGTTATGAAGAACCGCAAATGAAGCACCAATTTCTGCGAGAAAGGGTATCGCGCAAACATATTTCGCCGTATTTCCGGCTTCGGCGCGAATTTTTTAAGTTTAGGAAAAACCTTCCTAAATTATCATTTAACCGAACTGAAGTTTCCCTCATCAAAGAAACCTTTCCGTTCCGTCTCTCAGAGGCTGAAAAACTTCGCAGTTACCCGCACATATACGAGATTAAAACTCTCTTCAATCCTTTATATTTAATGTTCACTTCCATATCGGCACATGTTTTTTCGAAGCTCAATTATTAATCCCGCCGTTCCCGGGAAAAAACAAACCGATCCACAAACCCCTGAAGTAAAAAAAGGAGTCATTGGATGAGAGAAGTGAGGGGAAGAGGGGTGCGAGCACACGCCGTCTTTTACTCAGGGGAGTTCAAACGACGCTCACTAATGAGGGCGGTGTCGCTGTCGTTTCTGCCGCGGAGCCGACATTCGTTTTATTATTTTTTTAGTTTTGTGTTTGTTTTCTGTGGTTATCAGACGATAAGTCATTTTGAGTGACGTTTCCATTTATAGCGCATTTCTCTAGGGGTCTAAAAAAATAGACGAGTTACCGATCGACAATCACTTTTTTTACCGAATTCGTCAAGGAAACCATGACAATTTTACAGTCGGTCGGTAACCGTCGGGGGCTTTTCCGATCTGTAGTCAATCAGACTCCATCCAACGCCTTCGCACGGTTACAACTGGTTATACGGTTCTCGATTTCTACCTTGCCTGGCAAAACTTTCCTCCCATCCCCTAACAACGACTAATTTGCTCTATCTCTATGGCGATCCGTCGCGAATTCCGCTTAATTGGGTCAGGTCGCTGTCGTGGAGTAGGTGCGGCGTGTAGGCAGTTGAATAGGTGTTCTCTCCTACCTTTCTGCGCAGCACCGTCTATTTCTGACCTATCTCCAGCCAGGCCAAGAGAGTTGAAATGATGGGAGAGACGGGCTGTAGTCGTATGATTATCAATTAGGCGAAACTGCAATTCTCGCCGGGGCAGTCCATTAGGCGAGCACTGCGGTAATATAGCGCGTTCGTTATTTCTTAGCAGCAGTTACACCGTTGATTTGAAGCCTAACAGCTCAAATAGGCTTGCGTTAATTGTGATTTAACTTTAACAAGTCTTAAAATGAAAGAAAGGAAAAACAGCGTTGTAATAAATGCCACTTTATTAAACAGAAACTCGACCAGGGTTTCAACGATTAGTCGTAATCTTTATCTTTATGATATATAAAACAACCAAGTGAGGGCTAACCAAATAAATAATAAATTCGTTTCGCTATTCGATGGTATTTTGTGAATCCTAGTGGTACATTCCGGGTACGAGAGGAGAAATTTTTTCTCAAGTTTTGTATGTCTTCTTTTGTCAGAATGTATCCTAAAAATAATGGGATGTTTCGTCCTTCAATCTTTTAGTTCCCATCAAATACTTTTATTATAATTTTGGCGATGTGGACCTTCCTATCTGTTAGGTAACCGAAAATATAAGGATCTAAATGAATCTTTTCAGTATAATATAGTGTTCAGGATTGTTACGTTGAAACCTATAAATGTGTAAATACATTTTTGACGGCTGAAAATATGTTTTCATTTAGGCTTATGCAGATGATATAACTAAATTTATTTTGTAATAAATACGAGTATAATTAATATAAATAGAAGGAATTGTCCAAAACAAGTTCATGAATAGTTTTCTTGAGGCGTTTTAAGTTACTGTGAGCAATAAAAATCCAGCGAAGAACGTTTTCTGCAAATGCTACAAAAAATTAATACCTACATATATATATTTGAGAATCTTAACTACGTTCACTCTCTTATTAGCGGTTTATATATTTTCCCTTTCATCCTATTTTCCCCCCGCTTTCCATCTTGCTCCTCATGTCTTTATATCCATTTTCATTGAAACTTTTCTTTCCATTGTTCTCAGAATATGCCATTGTTGTTATAAATGTTAATCTAATGTTGTTGTATTTATTTCTTCTATGAAAAATTTTACGCAATAGTGACTAAAACACTTGCGACCGTATTAGTTGCAACTGAAAATAAGAATCTCAATACCAGAAATGTCGTAGCTGGCGGCTTTTCTGCGCTTAACTGCTGATTTCTCTCTCAACTAAAGTACTAGAGATTTTAAGTAAATCCTTTATTCTTATGAAAGGGACACAAGATATTGTCATAGTTATTGAGGATAAATATAACGCATTTTCAGAATTATTGTTTTTAATGAGAAAAAGACATACAGTTATCTAGATGTGTCTATTTTTCCAACTATGGTCCTCATCAAACAACTGTAATTCAGTTGCGGTCCTGAAGCCTCTTCGAGTTTGACATGCCTGCTTAATTAAGACACTTGATGTTTGCCTAACTCTGGATGTAATAATTCTAAATGGCCTCAGCTGGGTTTTAAGCGTTTCTTCACGCATCATTGATGAAAAAAGAATTTTTAATCAGGTAAAAGCTTTGGTACAATTTTTTTTCAAAAGCAATAACTGTTACAGGAAAAACATTTTTCCGTAATAATAGTAGCATCACACGCGAATGCTATTGGTCCATATTTTCTAGTAATAATTTAAGAAAAAAACAAATTTTCGCCCTGGATTAATTGAGAATTTCATATTACATGTGAACAAATTTGCGCGAATAATTAATGTGTCAATTTCCTTTTATCTCGGGCCATACAAGATTAACCATAGTTATACTTAGTACCCAAGGAAATGTTCCATCCAATCAAAAATCTCCCGAATAAGAACTCCTTCGCAAGGGAACAGGAATAATCTGCTAGCATATCGTTCGAGTACCTCCAGCTTGCTCGACTGAAGAACATGATATGCATTAACTTCTCACAAATGACGAGGAAAAATAGAATAAAGTTGGAGACGTTATTCGCGGGACAGAGGATAGGCCGTTGGTTTGAAGCTTTTCTGGAAGCTGAATGCTTCTCTCTGCAATTAAGGACATCTGTATGGGAGTTTATGAAGACACTTTTAGATCCGCAATATAGACTAAATATTTGACCTAGATCAAAGTTTTTAAGGAAAATGTCTGTGGGGCATTGAATTTAAATAAAATTGTAAATACTAACCTAACATTTCCACCTAACTCTTTTATCTTTTGAGTGACTTGAATTATTATTCTCTGAAGACATGTGCTATAAAACAAAGTCTTTTATTTATTCATAATCTTTAGGAAGATATACCATTTTAAGTTATCCAATAATACAAAAGAAAACTTATAATGTCATCATACATGTTACGGGAACATACACATACATACGTATATAAATATAAATGAAATTCTAATACTTGATCAATGATTAAAATCACACAAATAAGGATTCTATCATTGAATCTAAAGTAAATGTTTAAACAACTGTTAAAGCCTTGAACGATATTTTAGCTAATACTGAAAACATCTTAGTTAAATGGGTACTCGTACATCTATTTATATAACTGCAAACATATGATCTCTAAGCTTTCGATTTAATTATTACGGGTTTTAATCAACTCTTTAGCTTAATTGTACTATCTGCTGCCCTGTAGTTTTTTTCTGTTTTCATGATTTAAAAAAATTTAACTATTTAACATAGCGTGTTTCAATAGCTATATTATGGATTCATAAAATGTAAAAAGAGAAAGTATTAAGATGAATAATTATTAAATTGTTAAGATAGAGGAAGCCTAATTAGATTGTGAATCTCACGAGAAGAGAATGCTTAGTTAGGTATGCGACTCTAGAAAAAATTAAAGGCAAAGGGAGAAGAAAAAGAAAAGGAATTCAGCTATTATACGACTTAAAGATGAAAGGGAGTAATCAGGAAACGAAGTAGGACAGGCCGACGCGGAGAACTCGGTTGAACCTCTAATCACGGTCTTGTCAGTCGGATTTCTACTAATGATAACTATCTATGCAATAAATAAAATTTCCAGTAAAATTACCGCAAATTAATTGGTTTCTATTTTGTATTATTCCGTAAAAAAACTAATATATTTCATGAAAACAAAAGTGAAGCTATGACATATTCTGAATTATAAACATCATCGACCAATCGACTTCATTGTCGTGACAAGGAATATTAGGTAATCCGTAATATTTCTGGCACTTGATTGGAGGTTAAACACGGATAACGTATTTGCTTACTAACTATTGCTTATTATTGTAAGATAAACTAATATGTAGAGTTCAGTGTGTATTTTTACGATTTATTTTCTAGTCATTTAGTAATTAAAGCTAAATAAAATGAAACTGTATTCATTTAAAATTTTAATTCAGAGCAGATTTTTTCTCATTAGTAGGCAGCATTAGAGAATCCTAACTTGATATACTTTCAGCTGTATCTGAAGCAACAAAAATTATAATAATATATATAATAATATTGTTGCAAAATAACTTGGTTAAATTCCACTTTTTAAAATTTCACAAAAGCGCGGCCTTGATTTCAGCGCCTAGCAACATCATGAGGAGGACAAGATATTATAAATGCGGAATATTTACTAAAGGAAAAGAGGGAGGATGCGAAAGAAACCACTAGTAGCCAAGTGGGGAGGAAGAGTAGAAGCAGCGATGAAACGGCGAGGAGGGGTCAATTAGTGGTGAACGAGAGGACGGACAGAAAGGGACTTGGTAGCGAAAAGTGAGAAGGAAAAAAGCGCTCGTTAAATTTTGTTCAGAGTCAGTTTCCGTCGTTTTCTTTGGAACAATCTGTCAAATCACTTGCGAAAGCTAACCATTTTTATCGCTTTCGAATGTATCGTTTCAAGTTATAACACAATGTGAACCGGTGATAGGAGGATGTTTAACAATCCGTGGAATGAAAAAAAGTGTTTTTGGCATGGATGGCGAAAACCTAGGACGCATTGTTGTAAAACGTTTCTGGCGGAATAAAATAAAAGTTATTCCGAAAAAATATATATATTTTCTTTTCTGTATAATGTAATTCCACAAAGGGTTAGACATACATTTCTATTATTATTTGATCGTGACATAAAAACCCGTTGTTTATATCCTTAAATATTTTTAAAAAAGCGTACAATGACTCATATGAATTTAATTTTCCATTACGTGGCTAGTAATCTACGTAATCGTACATTTCCTGAAACTTAAAATAAAATAAATCATTCAATTAATTGTAAACCGTGTAAATTGTAATAAAATGCTTGAAGTAGAAAAGTAACCTTTAATTTACTTGCTAATAAAATTGCATTATCAAAAAACCGTAGATAATACTCGGGTATGAGCCTGGTAAAATAGCGTTCCTCCCTCGCGAGCACCTCAGTATCCTTAAGCCTTCTTTTGTGGATCAGGTTCGAGCCTGAATGTTCAGCAATGGCCTGCTCCCTCCATTGCATGCTGTGCTCTTTTGTGTTTACCCAATCGACATTGAATAGATATTCCTTTACCTCAAACTGCAGATATTCTTTATAGAGCGTTTTCTGGAAATAACGTGTAGCATCAAAATACAGGTAGTCGTAGATGCGTTCCTCAAGAATGCAACTTATATCAAAACTCGTTTTTTCATAAGCCACTATGCTATAATAGAGGATACATTCCACGTCTATAATTTTAAACACATAATTTTCTAAGTTACGCGTATAAGTACAAATTTTCGAATTTATTATTTAAGACAAGCAGAATAATTGTTTAGATGATCACTATGTCAATTATATGTAATTATATCCGTGGTTTAAGAGAGAACTTTAATGTAAATTGTTGTGGGAAGTTGAAACGTAGCTGCGATTTCAGTCCCACGTTTCTTAACTCCAAACGTCTTATCACGTCGAGTTTTGACTCCAACGTAATGGTACGCTTATATTTCACAAGATCCTTCTCAGATGTCGTATTAACAAATGTTAAGCCATATTTTAAAATTATTTTTTGGCGAAAATTATAATTGTAAATGGCAGTAAAACTTGTTCTATTTCACTGTAAAGTTTCAAATTTTATCGAAACCAGAGCCGAGGAACAACTGAGACTACATCGGATGAGGAGTGGCTGCAATGTGTCACCGAAAGTGTTTATTTTTCCAAGCTTCTCGAGGGTCACTACATAGGCTTACTTTGTCGGGGGAATGGAGAGGAAAATCCCGGTCTGTTTTTGATTTGAAACTGTTTGTGACTATGAAAGTGAAATGGAAATGTCACAGAGAATCATTGCGGTGACATTGCTGTTAAATAGACTTTGATGATTGGGGAAAACGACTAATTAGCGAAACTTCAGCAACTTATATGGTAAACTAGTCCCTAATTTGTTGACGATCCATAAGCGAAATGACGTAACTTGGGGAATAACTGTATGTACATTATGCTACTTAAATTGCAAATAAATTAATTTCATTCCTAATTAAGTCAGTACAATTATATAGTACACGATACTTTCGAAATAAAATTTAAAAATGTGATTGAATTTACTAAGATATGATACGTTTTCCATTATCTTAATATTGGCAAACGCACTTACTTTTCGTTTTTGTTTAACAAGTACGGTAGGGTTCAACTCTTTTGAATAGGTAAATCTGCAAAAGGTTGAGCCAGGATTTGTGATAAAAGAGGAAAGAAATCCTTTTGAATCAGGAAAAGTGTCTGATTGCGGAGCAAGCCAAACATCTTAACGAATCCGGCCGTAAATATTATTCCGAATTTTTTTCGTTCATCCTCAACCCATTATATGCTAATCTCTCATTCCGCCATCCAAAAAACTGAAGGCATAAAAGATTACCTTCTGGCAAAAATTCCGAAGATTGTTTTCGGGATTCCCTTTTGCAAAGTTACGCCCTTCCTACCCTATGAAAAGAATATCGGCCTCCTCCTTTCCCTCGTTTCCTTTGTTTTCGGGTTATTTTCTTAAAGACCTCCTTCCCGTCAACACCACTCGTCGAAACTCTTTTTCGGACCGGCGTAAGTGAGGAAGAGAAAGGGAGGAAAACGTGGAGAAAGAACGATCGTAATAGGGACTGGAAAAATGGAAGAATGGGAAAATGAGAGAGAATGAGCTCCCATACAATATGATAGGCTTTTGAGTCCAGAAAATGCTCAAGATTTTAAATAAACCAGAGAAATTAGGTGAAAAGTAGCTAAAATTTAATGTGAGGCTTTTCTTTTAAAACTCTCTAGGATACGAATCATATTTGTTCTAAAAGAGAAATGACCAATTATTTTAAACTATGGAAGATCTTCAATCCAACAATGCTAATACAAGCCCGTCTTCCTGTACCCATGAAATATTAAGGAAACTGTTTATTACGCTAATAATACCCTCAAATGTTCACATACGCTTGATTTAAAGATACCCTTGATATTTCTCTAATTAAAACTAAGATCTTCATTTCCAATAAAGTCAATCAAATTAGAACAGGACAAATGTATTTCCCTTGATAGGCAGTGGACACTGGACTGGAGTCTTAAAGACAAGAAAGAAATCGAGTTGCAGGAATTCAAGTGGGCTCACGTTAATTATAAATGGAGAAATAACTCCAGCCATTACTCTTTATATTCAAGTGGTAGAGATCCGACTCCATTTCTATTCCGAGGAATAACTTAACACGACGCGAGACGAGCGAGCACAATTTTATAAAGATAGGCTCTTTGTGAAAATTGAAGCTACAAAATACTCCACTACAGCTCCAGAATCTAAGAATAAATTTACCGTCGGATGGGAAGAGGCTTTGACGAGATTGCTAGAGTGGGAGAATATTAAGCAGCGCGGAGATCTGCACGAGAAAGAGAGAGATAGAGAGAAAGATACCGGCGAGCAAGACGGAGAATATTCCATCCCGAAGATTGAAGGGGACGCATGAGACGCCCGGCGCAAAAAGGAAATGATTTTCACAAAAAGAATTACGCCGAAGGAGGAGGTTTTTGATGGAGCGAGGGAGGAACATGGGTGCGTGGCTGGAGGAGTAAGATGGGAGAGAGATGGGGGGGGGGAGGGTTTGGAAAGATGGCAGGGATAGAAAAGTAAGTTCTGATTTTTCGGAGCAGAAGAAGTATGCGATGGGATGAGGAGAAGGGGAAGAGGAGGCTCAGGTCGCAGGAGAGTTTAAAAGGAAACCCGTGTCTTAGATGCCAGCGATTCTCATTAAACTTTCATCTACTTGCGTGGAAGGGATTCGCCGTGCGTGAGTCCATACGTAAGGGGGGCAAGAGAAAGGGGAGGAGAGCGGGTCGAATCGGGAGGAGGAGGAGATACAGAGCGAGAGAAGAAATTTGGATGAAAAGAGTATGGAGGGGTTTTTCTTGGGAATACACCGCCGAGTGGTGGACACATGGGGTCGAGGAGGAGTGAAGGAACAGGGAAGGCTTTTGGAAGACGGCGACTGCATTGCAGGGCTAGGTTTTGGTGTTATTGTGTGTACGTGTGGCTAATCACGTCCGTGTGGAGCAACCCATTCGTCTTCGGCCATTTCAGTTGGCCCTTGTTTTATTTCCACCGAGATGATACCAGTTGTTACTTCATAAAAATTTTGGTTTAGTGGAAAAGTATTTCTTTCCTTATCCGGTTCAAACTGATTATATATATAACGTCTTTTGCGTCCTTGGAAAGCTATGTATGTGTGTATATATATATATATATATATATATATATTTTACGTGTGTTTTTCTTGTGTGCGTGTTTTCTGTCTCTTCGACGCCCCCAGCAGCCTGCCAACTTGGTCCTCAACTTGGTAAGTGTCCGCTGGGCTTCCTTCAACACCTTGTTGCCACCCTCATCATTACCTTTTCTTTTCCTTAAATTAATATATATATATATATGTACATAGCATTCGAAGGACACAAAAGACGTTATAATTTGTGAAGAAAGGAAACAGGATAGGAATTTAGCGGCAATGGATCATAATACATTTTTAAGAATTATAAAATGAACCGATAAAACTTGTCCTATTTGGAATGTCACTTATTTTGATGTTCAAAACGGACTGCCACAAAATCGATCTCGGGCGTTGCAATTAATAACCATTTTTAAAAAATCACAGAAAAATTAAACTTGAAACACAAATCTTAAAGTAATTTTATATATTTTTCTAGGACCTATAAATTACAATAGTGCATTTTAAACAAATTTTTAGGATACGCTACCTACTGCGCTCGATTTTCACCGAAGCGATTAGCTATTAGAAAAATATTAAATGCAAAAGAAATAAATTAATCTTTTTCTGCACTAGCATTTGCCTCCTGCGACACTTTTTGGACACGAAGTTTCGTGCTGATCGGTTAGTATTTACAATGAAGTGATTATATAATTTGTTACGTAATCACAGACCAAATATTTATACAATTTTTTTTTATATTTTTGAAATAAAATATATATAAATATGCGTCCTTATTTGCAAAAATTTATCTAATGTAGTTGAATATATAATTCAAATGTCGAGGGACGATTGAAAATGTTTTCGGCAAAATTTCATTTCCGCACTTTCCGTAATTCTTCCCAAAGTGACCTTTCGATATTATTAAAAATATAAAAGGAGAAATTTAAATCGCTTGAAAACAAAATATAGTAACACATTTCTTATTCGCATCATACCTTCACTAATTACCACCACATCAGTTGCCAAAAATTATGCCCTAATTTACACGAATGATTGGTGATGCTTTTCGATATTTTTGTACAAATCCTTTACCAGTGATCGGGCAATTTGGGCAACCAAAAACTAATTAATGCATTAAATTACCGCAGTAAAGAGTTTCCGCTATATTAGTTACTTTTACAGGATTTTACTTTATTTTACCTCGTTATTTTGGGAGAATACGGGATTCACTCTTGACTACCGAATAAAAAAATTAAATCTCACCCTTCGCTTGCGGATGATTTTTAATTGAACACGATTGAAAAAAACATCAACGAAGGGATTACTAATAAAATTTATAATTTCGCAAATTAAACTTTTCATATGAAGCGCGCATAATGAAAGTTCGATCGAAAAACAAAATGCAGCCATTCCTTTAATCCTGGGATTAAACGTGACGGAAATATGAAAAAGCTTTGAAAACACTCTTCGACGCGCGAAACCGGGAAAGGAAAATATATATAAAGGCATCATCGCCGTTAAATCGCCCCGCGCCGTCCGCATTGTTGCATTCAAAGCGATTACTCGCAGCCGCCCTTACTCTGCGCCAAAATTTAAATTTCAAACTTCATCTCAATTTCAAACTGCTCTTTACGGGACGTAAAACTCCGTCCGGTTTCGACCACCGGACGCTTCCAGTATTTTCCTTAATGTAAGCGATATATCCGAACCGGCAAAAAAATACGTGTTTACGACCGATCCCGCGCCCACGTCGAATCGATTCCCCATCGCTCCTTTACGCTTTTGATGTTTCCATGCGAAGGAAGAGTCTGTCATATATTCATTCATTCGGTGCTACGGATAGTAAGAGTTGCACAGTTTCTTCAAAAAAGCAGTTTTTCTTCTCAGCGGAATGGAAATGAGGAGGGGCCCAACGCCTTTTACGCGGAACCTCACACCAGAGACATCTGAGGGGGGATTCCGAAAGGAGGATTTTCGTTTCTTCTTTTTCGGTAGACGACGCCTTTCTAACTTTATGTCGTAGCTTAGGTTCTAGGTTCCTCTTTTGTTCACTTTTTCTTTCTAAATTATGATTATGATTTCGTCATAAAATTGTGTTTGTGGGTTTTTCCGTATGCCAGCTCATAACACGCGAATAGCTGGTCCAATTTAGAGCAAATATTTCACCGTTTAATCATTTAAATAACTTAATGCCTAAACAAAGACGGCATTTTTGTTTCGAATAAAAAATATAGACCGTGAAATCCATGACTTTGGTGAGGAACAGATAGGTCTGCTAGTTGACTGTATTGTTTTACCGTGTAATCTATCATATCTTGTTGGCATCAATAAAAACATAATGACTGATATGAAAAAGTCTTGTTTCAGATTCGTAATTATAATTAAAATGGTTTTTTTATGCCCTTTAAGTTTCAAATTTAACTGATAGAGCAATATGGATTAAATGCGATAGTAAAAAAAATGTCACAAACTTCCATTCCTAACGAAATACTTCTGTTATTTAGGCATTCTTATGGTAAACGTTCCTTCCATGTTCTTTTTAAAAATACTCATGCATATACGAAATCTAGAGCTAGATGATAGCGTAGGATTTTAGAAATATTTTTTTCTTCAGAGACAACATCATTCGTTGTCAAGCAATGGTAAAGCTTCAAAATTTTTAAATGAAAACGCATCATAGTTTACAGACCTATAACAGCCAAGCGTAAGCGAAAGGGAAGATCGAACCCCGAACATTTTTCGTGGAATTCTATTGAATACGTGAATTCTCAGAACCAAACGGGCTCCTACACTATATTTAACCCCACTGCGATAGCGGAGATTATCCTTCCAGAAAAAAACAACAACAACCGGGGCCCTCCCGACAGTTTTCTCGAGTGTGGGGAAGAATTATTTTGGCCGCCCCTAATATCGTATACTAAGTCACTTCATCTCCATCAGCACACGATGGGTAGCATCACAAATCACAAGATTTTACTCCAAGTCCATACAGGTAGTTTCGTTAGCTATTGTTACAAACAAATCTTTTACTTATAAATTCAGCAGAAATACATACATTTTCAAATTAAGTTTTTTCTCTTATAAGAAATTTGTTGAAATATTCACACAGTTAATACCAGATAAATAAATTAAACTGATGTGGGCAACACATGACTTTCTCCGTATTTATATGGCAAATTACATGTTGTTAGCTCTGGGATCGTAGTCAATATTTACTTCCGGTTGACAATTAAGAAAAGAAAAAGGAGCGTTACTAAGACGTAACTAAGCGTCAATTGTTAACAATAGTCTTCGGTAGGTGGTGTGGTGGTGACAGCAAAAATATAAGATATCTCTTAAACAATGCATTATTGTAGAAAATAAAATTTTCTACAACTTTTATTCTAATACATTTTTACATTTATCAAATATTAAAGCAAATATTTTAAAATAACGGATGTAAAAAGAGTAAACACCCACTTCCGGTCTACCGAATTTTACCAAAAACTAATCAGATCTTCTTTTATAAAAATGTTAAATATAAAATTTTGCGTTGACCTGGTTAATAGTTTTTGAGTTAGAGCGCCCATAAAAATCTATCACATACAGACAGACACACAGACATCATCGAGAAAATAGTCAAGACGTGTTCAGAGGACCTTAAAATATCTATTTCCGTTGAAATCTCGAATTCGATTTTTTCATGAAAACAATACTTTCTCTATACTTCGTATATGGAGAAAGTAAAAACAACCATTACGAATAATGAATAATTAGATACATTTCTGAAATTATTGCCACCAAATACGATATTTCTTCAGGTATTTACATAGACTCCCATTCTCTTCCCTCCTTTTCCCTCTCTGTCTCCCTCCTATTCTCCCTCTCCCTCCCTCCCTTATATGGATATAAATGTATGTACATATGTTTTTATTTATGAATAATTTTTTTTCTCTTTTTCTCATATTATTGTATATTTTCTTACCTCTGAACTATTTTAGAAATTTTCGCTGTTTTTTACACCTCTCTTCTCTTCGTAGGTGTTTTCCGCAGTGGGAATTTTTTCTGTGTTAAAACATAACTGATACACAGTTTTTTATGGCCAACAAAACTAACATTCTTTGATAATGCTCTGTTATCTACTAACAAATATATTAACTTGTAATTAATATGTATTTTGTTGAAATCTGCATGTAATTAATTTCTCTTATTATGTAAATATTGTAATTACTTATATGACGAAAGGGTTAAATGTAAGAAGGGACTACATAGTCTCAATTTCACCCTAATAAAGTCGTTTGTCTGTCTGTATGTCTCTCCGTCATATTTTTCCTCTCGTTCTTCCCATTTTCCATCCCTCTCTCCCTCCTTTTCTTCACCCTTTCTTCTTCCCAACATCCCTCTTCCTCCAATCCTCCCTATTACTCCCATCCGCTTTCTTCCTCCCTCCCATTTTACCATCTTTCTACCTCACATTCTCTTTCTCATTCTCCCCACAAAAATGTACCTTTCTCTCTGAGCGTGATTTACGTACATACAAATCTTACATACGAAACGAATATTTATTTATTAAACATTGTGCTAGACAACTTAAGCTGGACAAAATTATTTTAATTCTTTGGAATTATATCTATATTTTTTACCAACTTTTATATTAACTTCGATTTTTTGGCGCGTTTCGCTTCCAGCATAATCTGCGCCTATTAGCGTCGGTTTGTCCGTCCGTCCGTCCGCATGTTCGTTCTCGGCTTCTATCGAACGCATTTTTATGAGATTTGATATTAAAGACCTACAGTCAAAAAAATAAGAAAATCACAAAAATAAATCACGTAAGCCAATCAGGGGTACCACTTTACCGGTGACAAAAAAGGAACTTTCCGTTATATCTCGTAAATGTTTAGTCAAATTAAAATATTTTTAAATAGTTTTGTAAAACTAGTAACGTACAGTATTTCTTTTCCTATACATTTTTATACTAGGAATAGTCGTTATCAATAAAATTGAACAAGAAAGTCGTAATTCGATTTGAACTTAGAAATTTTCTTGCGTAGCTACCTAATTGTTGTCAACGTAAATACTCTTATTGGTTGCTGAAGTAAATAAGATCTGCTATAATAACAAAATACATTTAATTCCTTATGCGTGCATGACAGATTTTGTAAGCGGAAGGAAATGGATTATCTACGGCGAAGAAAAGAACATAAACGTAAATATTACATCTACTGAACTCAAGTGAGGTATGTTTTAAATAATTTTCGATTGCTTGGTTGATTAAAACTGATTAGAAAATAAATCACTAAATATAAATCGACTATTTCCCTGGAATCCTTTCTGATGTATCATTCAAATTACGTAATATGTTTATTGATGCATCAACTAAAGGGGGAGAAGGAATTTTTAATAGACAAAGATACAATCGTATAGTTTCAAATCCTCCATAGCACAAAACGCGCCTATTTTGATGTACTGTACATTTTACTAACTTTGTGTCTATTACAAATAGCTGCTTCTTTAATCGGAAAAAAGTAATGCTCAACAATGAAGAACTTCAGCTACCATACTCGTAGCAACCATGACAATGCTTTTCAATGGGAATTGGCAATCTGTATTATAATAGCATCGCTTTAATGCTTTTTAATAGGGGAATTATTATTGTCCCATTGATTTCAACCAAAAACGTATACATATGATGACGACATAATTTTAAAACGCGATATATGTTATTAAATAAAAGAACGCTACTGCTTTCAATTATTGGGGTTGATGAACAGTATATAATAATAGCTTAAATTTAGTGCTTCCAAAGAGAATCAGTGGATTGTAAGTATTATAAAGCAATTTATTTAAAACTACGGCGTAAACTAACAACGACGTTAAAATTCAAAAACCGGAAATATTAGAGAATTCTGAAAAAAGTAATCTCGTGTTGGAGATGAAATCTTTAATTTATTTAGTGCTTAGTGCAAATACCCAAATAAAGATTTGAAAATCTCGATGAATATGTTGTTGCGGGTGTTAAAATGTTTTAAAATTTAAACGAATAGATAAATAGATAGATAGATTATTTCACTTATAAATAAGCTACAACTTTAAAATTTGGCAGGAATGTGTGACTTTAGTACCCCAATATGGAAAAGTATAATATTCTTAAAATTGCAAATTTTAGGGATTGTTTTACTCTATTATTGTTATATGAGGAAAGAATGAAAATCGGTGCATAGGTGAAATCTTTAGAATTAAAAATATATTTCCAATGATGAAATATCTCTCCGAAAAATTAATGTTTATTCAAAGTGACATAAAACGCTTGCAGAATGCAAGCACCTTTTACTAGTGTGTGTGTGTGTGTGTGTATATATATATATATATATATATATATATATATATATATATATATATATATATATATATATATATCGTATGTGTGTGTGTGTGTTTTGGAACCCATCTAATCTGAAAAAACCAAAGCTGCATGCAGGGTTAGAATTACCTCACCTGAGATAATCATCGATTTATTCACCTCGGCCACCAGATCCACTCTTTGGCGCTGCGATAAATGTTAATTTGAATTCGCGTGGGAAGATAAATATATAGTATTAGTGGCATTTTTCATATTTATTTATTTTTTTAATTATGTTTTCTTTATAGTTGTTTATTTTTATAATTTCATTATTTTGACAACGGCTATCAAATTATTTGTACTATATAACTTTAGCTTTCCTTTTATGTATTTATATTGTTGAAGCAAATCTGAACAAATTACAAGTGTCCATAATAGCAACGAGATTATACAAACTACTGTCATTGTTCGTTGTGTAATAGAAGTCTCTTTATTTTAAT
Source organism: Tanypteryx hageni (assembly GCA_028673005.1). Taxonomy (NCBI): domain Eukaryota; kingdom Metazoa; phylum Arthropoda; class Insecta; order Odonata; family Petaluridae; genus Tanypteryx; species Tanypteryx hageni. Next base: position 49,590,126 of record CM054116.1, read on the forward strand.
GTGGATTTGTATTGATATGAGCATTTCTACGTTTTTGAAGGGATATTTCTGCTAAGTTTTATTTATCGTTATTATTATTGATAGTAAGTTTTTATTTATCCTTAAACTTTTTATCTTTATTCATTTAAGATTATTCTGAAAACGTTTTTCCCTATAAAAAGGCCAATGAAAACCTAGTTAGTGATCAACAGTTTCTCTCCTATTAGTATCTAAAGCTGAATTACTCTGAACTAGCAGTATATCTTCGTTGATATTAAGCTATATGAATGGATGTCAGTATTTTCATTAATGAAACAAAGATACTATCAAACTTCTTACTACTTATATACAAAACATTCTTATGTTTGCCATTAAGTTCTCTACTTCTTTCTACCATTCTCTAAACTGTAAAAACATTCAAGGTTAAATATAGAGAGCCCCATATAACTCAACAGCTGGTTGACACTTTTGCAACTTTTTACGCACATGCAAGCAGAAAGGTTATCATAATTATATTATAGAGTTTATTCATATTAAAGTATTAACTATATAAAAGTTTGTTATAAAAATTCATTTATAATTTTCAGTCTACATAAAATATTGTTTCATTAAATCGAAATATATTAGTTTTATTCGAAGGAAGTGCACTATAACCATGCCAACCCTAAATAAACTAATTCGGAATTTCTGCCATTTTTTAATTTTCTGTCTACATCCACCATCGAGTTATTCGCGTTTTCATAGCTATACACTAAGATCAACGGACGGAAAACATAGCCTTTTATTATTATTTTTGTGTTTCTTTTAAACCTCTCTTTCTCTCCCTATTTCCCAAACCGTCCTCAAGTCCTCAATTATTCTATCAACTCCTGTCTCTCCCTTTTACAAAAATGTCAAATATAAACTTTAGCGTTGATCTGATTAATAGTTTTTTGAGTTAGAGCACCCACAAAATTCCTAGCACGTACACATACACACACAATCATCAACAAAATGTTCAAAACGTGTTCAGGGGACCTCAAAACTTGTATTTCCGTTAAAATGTCGAAATCGATTTTTTTCATGAAAACAATACTTTCCCCTATACTACATATGGAGAAAATAATAATACAAAAAAGAAAAAAACAGCGAGAACGGACTGACTTGATGTTTGATACCTGCAAGAAGATGCGCGGAGATGCTCGATCGCGAATAATCGGAACCGAGAATAGCTGACGCGCGAATACGGAGGGATGACTGTATGTATACGTGCACTCGTGAAAATATCACCTAACTTCACACACCTAAACCAGCAGAGGAAAATATCACGCTCCCGGAATTCATTAAGAAAATGTCACATTTCGTTAGTTCCAGGAACTATTTCCTTTGCTTATGGATGTACATACTTTGTAAATCGCTCATGTTATAATAATAATATTAACGTGTTTCAAAAAATACCCGAGAATTAATTTGCTTGTAATACTGTTTTAAATATTGAACGCACTATATGAAAATATAGTTCTTATAGTCCTTAAAAACATTTACTTATTATACAAAATATCCAAAATGCTAATCCCAGTTCGTAGACAGTATTGCTTTCCTCATTCAAGGCAATGGAAGAACTGGACGATCGTGACGATAAAAGAGAATTTGGTTGCGTGTGAAGAAAAGAGCAATGAGTTTCACACAACGCATTTATTTATTCTTTCAATAAAATTATGCCCCGAGTAGGACACGTACACTCAAAGATCCCCTAGCTCAGTCTAAATGTGGCGAAGCACTTGATACCATAGCGAGACTACATTTATATACAAACAAATATATGAGTTCGAAAGTTCCATTTCGACCCTTAAACTCGACACATTAATAGAAACTTTAGTTCCCGTTTGTCCGCAGGATAGTGGCCGCCCTCGCATCCGGCCGCCCGTGGCTTTCACCCACGCCTTAGGCAGGCCCTGAAAACAACAACAAAACCTTTGTACCATCCAAAATTTCCGAGTATGGCAGGTACAGAGCGGTTGTCGGACGCACACAAACTCCCCAGACGAGGTAAAAAATTTATTCCTCAATTATTCGGCCTGTTAACGCGAGCCGCTGGGGAAAATGGACGGGCACACTTCCTCATACGCGCAGCTAGCGCCCGGGAGGGAGGGAGGTCCCGGATGGCCCGACGTTACGGGCGAGGAGGGAAAAGAGGAGAAGGTAGCTATCATCGCACCTCCCCTTCCCGCCTCCGCATCCCTCGAATCTCTAAGCCGCATGCAAATTCTCCGCTTTTCCCTTTGTTTCCATACCTCTTATATCCCCCTACTTGCCTCTCGCGCGAGCCTGTGTATGTATGCATTTGCGTGCATGCATCGGCCGTCGAGTGCTCTTTCAGAGGAACAGAACGCCGCAAAAGCTCGAGGTAATGATCGCGCGATTTTCCCGCCGACACAACGGGTAGGAATTTTCGAGCCCTTTTGTTTTCCCGAATCAGGACAAAAGAAAAACGATTCGGATATAAAAAAATTACACGGGCGCGAGCCGGTTTTTTTTAGGGAGATGGGGAATAAAAAAATTGGGATAAAGTGTTTGGAGGAGGATCTTTTTCCTTCCCCTCGGAAATATAGTAATAAAAAAGAGAAAATTCCGGGTTAAGCTCGTACGTGAAGAGGGTTATTCCCCCCCCCCCCTCTTCGTCGTCTCCCTCCGTGGCCCGATAACGAACGCTCCTGAATTGGTCGTGCATGCGTCCTAATGCGCTCCTCGGTGCCTTGGCTCTCCCAAAAGGAGAATACATTTTTTTGCGTATGACTTGCGGAGTAGAGTCCTCCATTCCTCCTTCTCCCTCGAGGGTGAAACTCAACATGGCTGGGATTTCGCGAGGCGAGGTCCCCATGCATTCCTCTTTCCATTCCTCTCTTTTCCGTTCTATCTTCTCTCTGTTTCGTCATCTCCCTCTTTTGATCGCTCTCTTTCCCATTCTCTCCCTCTCTTTCATTACTTCATCTCCCACTCTGTCTCTCTTCTCCTCTCCCATTTTTCGTCACTTTTCTCGCTTGAGATGGTCTCAAGAGAAAATTTCCGTAGCCTCCCGGAGCGTAGGTCGCAAATCAAGGGGGGGTGAGAGCGTGGCTTTAAAAATTGCGTGCGTCTCCCTGAATGACAGACAAACGACTTTATTTAGGGCGAAATTGAGATTATATAGTCCCTTCTTACATTTAACCCTAGGGAGGAGGTTTGGTATACATACCTTGCAAGAGAATCGATTTCTGTGGTTCCCTTATCCACAGTGACAGTTGCTACAGTAGATGTCGCCTCTATATTTGCCACTTCTTCCTGTAGCCATCTTCCTCTTTTTTTAGTCCGAAGGGGAAGAAGTTATTCTATTCTATATTTTGAAATCTGTGTAATACTTTGTTTGTTTATTTAAAGCGAAGAACTTACCACATACGTGCTGTAGGAATACACATTTAGTTTTATTTTAATTCTTGAGAAAAATGACGGTGATTAAAAGATTTGTTATTTATGCCAGAAAATTGACGTTTTTTTTGTTGTTCTGCTTGGTATTTTGAAACTCATTCGCATTAGAGCGCAGGATAAGTGCGCTTTTTTTTAACAAATTTTGGCAATATGAACTGGCAAAAATACAACTCCAAATAAAACACATTTTAATGGCCTATCATGCAATTGAAATTAGTAGCTGCCATATAAAGAGTATTGGATGCTTAGTTTAATAATAATAAAATAAACAACGGAAGTATGAAAAAAAATCGCTTTCTGTATAAAACTTGAAGAAATTTTATGCCTCTGCATCGTTTATTCATAAGGTATCTTCATGGAAAGAACGTTTGAAGGACAAGGAAAAATTATGTTTCCAAAAATAGTGTTCAACAGTTTAAATTCAGGAGACCGACATACATTTCCTCTTTCAGAATTTTTTCTTAGTTTTCATATTTTTATCAGAAAAATGACAGCGAAGAAATGATTCATAAATTTTTACATGTATTTTCAAGGCAATTATTCTTTTTCTTCGTCAAGCTATATTACTCTGATAAAGGATGTAGGAAATTTTCCGTCTCTCTCCGGCGTTCCCTATACTTCGTAGCTTGAATACACCTGTTTCCCGCTATTTTGATGACGTCATCTTTCCATCTCTTCTTTGGGTTGCCCAATATCTCAATGTCCAGTCTGGGGTTTTCATTCCAAAACTTGTGTTCTTGCTCTCATCATCTCTATGCATCATGTGGCCCGCTCATTACCATTTGAATTTTGTTATACGGTGAATAACTACGGTCTACTCGTTTGTTTCAGGGTCCCAGAGTAAAATGCTTGCTTCATCACTCTTTTCATTGAACGCTGTGAGACTCGAAGTTTGTGGGCAAGATTGTACGTCATTTCCCAGATTTCCTCCGATATGTGATTGATCACCCAAAGTATACATTTTTCGATGGCCTTTGTTTTAAGGTATTGGGAAAGCATTGCTTGGAGGAGCTTTTTGAGCTTCCCAAAATCTGTCTATCCATATTTTGCGTTTAACCTCAGCATTTTGCTTTTATCGAAGGAGATAGTTTGTCCAACATACTCGTCTACAAGGTCTATGATTTTATTGTCCTCTTCTAGCAACACTCTGTTTATTTCAAAATTCGATGTGAACTTTTTCTTGTTAATATTAATTTTAAATCCAATTTACGATGACGCAATGTGCAGTTTTTTTTATCACTTTCGCATTTCCTCTTTGCTTTCGAAAAAGAACATAATATCGCATGCATATCAAAAATGAGGAAACTGCTGCATTTTTATTTGTTCTTTTGTTCCTCCAAGGTCTCAAATTTATCCTCAATGGCACCTGTAAATAAATTGAGAAAAATTGTCACCCCGTCTTATTTCACTCTCTGTTCATTGAAATGAATTTAATTCAACCGTAAAATACGATAGGTTGCTTATGTCTTAGATCAGTTGTATCTACCGGTTGTTAAATCTTTTTTCTGCAAGACACATAATTCTACTATGAAATGCCTTACTGAAACCATTTTTTCACCAATTGTTTAAACATTTGAAAGTGAACAATTGTTCCATGTTCTTTTTCTGAATACACCCTGCTCGGCTGGTAGAAATTGATCGAGTTAAGTTGCGATGCAATTTGAAAACAATTCCACAGCTTCTTTGTAGACATGTTCTAAGATTTATATTGGTCGATAATTTTTTGTCTATTTTTTTGCCATTCAAATGCATGAGAATAATTACAGAATTCTTCAAAGTGGCCCAGATCTTGCCTTCGTTCAGAAATATAATGAGTGATTACTTTAGTGTACGCAGTATGGGTTATCCACAGTGTTTTAATAACTCGCGAGCTAATCCATCTTCCCTCGGTATTTTTTTTCATCTGTTTGAGTGCCGCTTTTATCTCGCCCATAATAATTTCTTGCAGACCCTCCAATAGATGTCTTGTCATTGTTCACGCGATTCCTGAGTCCTTTTCGGTCTTTATGCTGTTATTATTTTCAGTTTTAGTTGAATAGAAGCAAGCAATATTGCATAAAATTTTACAATCTCTCTAAGTAAAGATCAATTACTTAAACTAAGAAAAAAATTTAAAACTGAAACTAATTTAAATAATTATCTAGTGTTACGATAACTATAGGTAAGAAAATAAAAAATTATTTCCCTTGTGCAACTTGCATTCATCAATAAAAGATTTCTAATTAATTTCAATTTGAAAAGGCTGTTTCTGCTCTTATAAAATTTGGTGATATTTTTAAATATCCTGAATTAATAAAAATAATTTTTTAATCGGCAGGCAATGGCTAAAGTTTCTCATTCCATGCAGATCATTTGAACCAGAAACAAGTTAGGAAAGAGTCTAGTGTGGAAAAAATAGAGGTGTTTCGTGTGATGATATATTTGAAACTATACGATGTAATTTGAACGAACGTCCACCATAAAACAGCAACATACCACGACCGGATTGTCTCTGTCTTCTAAAAATTTCTTCCCCCCCTAAGTTGGTGCATTAATAAACGTACTTACATAATTTTAATGACTAAATACTGCACAACGATATGCCATAAATCAGTGTTTCTCGACCTTTTTTTTTGCTCGTGGCCCATTTCAGATTTTCATTTACCTCTGTGGTCCCCACCCCTCGTATTCGCCGATAGTTGGTGAAAAGGATACTTTATCAACCGCACTGTTTATTTATAAAAAATAATCTCTGTTTATAATATACATATTGTTTATTTATAATATAAATATGAAATATGCTCCTAACAAAAAATATTTCCATAACATTATTGTCACTTTATTTAGTGAGATCCTTGCGGCTGATGAAAACTAGCAAGCTTTTGAATTTCTGGTTGCAGCGATGTTAGAGATAATCGAAGATAATCCCTCATTACAATATCAAGACGGTTACGAGTTTTGGATTGCAGGTGAATAACTCGACTAAACGCAGATTCAACCAAATAAGAAGTGGAAAATTCGATAAAAACAACTTAGCCTTCTCCCCGAGTTGTGGAAACAAGTTCCAGAAATTCTGTTTGCCGTTTTTTAATATAGCTTGAGCTGCTATATTACTCTGCAACTCAACCAGACATTCTTGTAATGTGATGTCAACATCAACCGCATCTATACCAAACGGATTCATCACCCAATCTGGAATATTCATCTCTAGCAGGTCGCTGAACCGACATTGTATATCACTGTACAAATTCTTCAAATGCTCAACATATACAGCAATATCATCAAAATAACTTGAGTTTTCCAAGGAAAGCAGTAATGGCCTCTTTGCAAGATATAAGATTACAGTTCTTTCCTTGTAACTGTTTGTTCAACAAATTCAGCTTTTCAAATATATCAGATAGATAAAATATGTCACATTTAGCAGCAATGATCTGTTTTCCAAGCTGTTTATCACTTAGAAATGATACAACACTGTCCCAAAGTTCAGAAAAACGCCGAAGGCAGTTACCTTTTGATAACCATCGGACCTCTGTATGCATTAGTAGGTGTTCAAAATCTTCTTAATTTTCCTCACAGTTTTCGGAAAAGACGATCTTGAAGTGCACTTGTTTTGATATAGTTGACAGCCTTTATTAAAATAGCAAGGGCATCATGCAAACGTTTTCGCAAGTTTTTTCCAACTAAATGTTGACGGTGAACCACGCAGTGTATGAAAAAACTTCAGGTACGGCATTTTTTAAATAAGCAATGAATCCTCTGTATCTACCTACTATCAAAACAGCACCATCAGTTGCACAAGCTATAATATTTTCTAGTGGAATGTTGTTTTCCTTGAAATAACTCTTAACTTCTTCAAAAATTGTCTCACCTTTGGTGTCTGTCTTAAGCTTTCGGGCAAAAAGCATCTCCTTACTGAGCTGATCATCATTCCAAAACCTGAAATATGTCATTAGAAGGGCTTCAGTACCCATTAAAGTGGATTCATCGATTTGCATGGCAAACTTCTTAACTTGTAGTTGTGCAACTAGTTGTTTTTCCACATCATCTGCCATTTCATCAATACGTCTCGATACTGATGAGTTGCTCAAAGGGATGGCCTGAGTAATTTCATGTGCGCTCTGATTCATAACAGTTGAAATCACAACAGACACTGCAGGCAAAATCAATGATTCGCCAATATTATGTGGCTCTCCAGATTTTGCAATTAACTTGGAAATCTCATAGGATGCAAGTAAACCTTTGTCTACTTTAGCTGCTCTTTCACGAAATATTTGTTTTAAAGTTGCCCTTGTTTGGAAATTATCACGCAGTTTCTTTAAATAATCTAGTGATTTGTCTTTTTTGTCCTTCTGTATTGTCTCCAAGTGCTTCCGTAGTTTGCATGGCCGCATGCTTTCATTTGAAAGTGTAGTCATGCATATTAGACACATTGGCATTGTTCTGTCCTGTGATGATGTAATAAAACCATTGACAAGGTACTCAGTGGAATATTGCCTGCATTTTTTCATCGCTATATTAGCCATGGGTAATCTGATATTAAAAAATTAAAATTAAATCAAAATGAAGAAATATTTAACAATACAAATTATTATTATAGACTTATAATTAGAATTTAAGTAGATGAAACCGGGAAATAAATGGCCGCGGACCGGCATTATAACAGTAAAGAGTTTGGAGTAACAGAAGAAATAATATCGGCAAGATTAGCAGCCAAAACAGCTACTCACCAAATACATAAATTCCAGTATGGTGTCGTCTGATTACAGTATTCCTCTAACAATCAATGTTTGACTGTTTAAATTAAATGACTGAACTTTCTGAGAATGGCTTCACGAACAGATGTCTTTGTTTTAAGCAAATCCCTACTAATTCTAAATATAAAAGCGATAATTTTTAATATTAATAATTTCATCCAAATATATTTATTTTAAACCATAACTTACAGTTAGTAAAAATAACTAAGAGAAACTGAAAGTACGGTAAGCAATATTTAATTAACATCGTAATAAGAATTAACAAATGCGTGATAATATTTCCTTGGTTCGCCATTGAAAACAAATTTGAAAATATTTCGGAAAGTGTAATATGAACACTTGACTTAACTTATTATTTATAATAACTAAATTCATTGCGTTACTTATTTTATTTCAAACAAACAATTGCTTTGGTATGCTATGGTGAATTTTCAAGAGCGGCTTCACGAACAGATGTTTTTGTTTTCTGTAAAGCCCCGTTAATTTTGACAAAAATAAAATTGCTGGTTATCGGAACGTATCAGCAGTTAATGACTGATATATAGAAGATATATATATATATATATATATATATATATATATATATGATGATGATATATATATATATATATATATATATATATATATATATATATATATATATGTCAAGTGAATACTTTCAGTTAAACAGGAAATCCACAGACGCTGTAACGTCTTCAGCATTCCACTCTCTGTTTCTTCAATCTTTCGGCATTCACTCTCCCTGTTTACAACGTTGATGAACGTGTTCTGTCTTATATTAGAAAAGCGTATTTCAAATTAATAGCTGTCGTATTCAGGTGAAATCCGCTGAATGAAAGCGTAAGAATAACATTTTGTAACCACGGCGTGGAGGGGAGGAAAGGAAGTAGTAGGGGAGAGTTTTCTCAGTCACGTAATTGTGGGCTAATAGTTGGAGTACAATGTAGTTATTTCCTAACTATAATGAAGATAAGAAGGTATTTATGTATATTGTAATACATTCGTCCATTTTCATGGCATTTCAATTCCAAGTGTTATGTCAGTCTAAACATGCTCATTTGAATCAGAATACAATAAATAGTACGCGTTATTAGCATTGTTATTAGCACGCGTTATTAGCATTAGCATTAAGGCAACTTTCACAAAGAGTCGAACTTTTCGTGGCCCACAAAGAAGTTTTGGTGGCCTCCCAATTTAGGTATTTTACTCATGGCCCCTTAGAAATAGGCTGTGGCCCCCGTTGAGAACCACTGACATAAATGATGCGAAATAAAAAATAAATTTATTTATTTTATTTTCTAATCTGGTATAATAATTAAAACAATCGAAAAATATTTAAAACATAGCTCACTTGAGTTAGTGATTATAATGTTTATATTTACGTTCTCTCTTCGCCATAGATAATCTACTTCCTTTCGTTTGCAAAATGCTACATGCATACATAAGGAAATTAAACGTATTTTCATAATTGTAGCAGATCTTATTTACTTCACATACTGCGAAGATTGTTTACGTTGACAACAATTACGTATCTGTGCATGAATTTTGATTTCCATGGTAACGACTACTATTACGAAGAAAATATATTTGACCAGAAGTATTTATTTGGTTAATTCTATATATTTTATTTGAAGACTTTTTCGGTAAGACTAACAATTTACGAGGTATGCGGAAAAGTTCGTTTTCTTGTTTCCTGTCAAGTGGCACCTCTGATTGGATTATTTGAATCATTTATGTCATTTTCATATTATCTCTGATTATAAGTTCTAAATACCTAATTTCATGATTATCCGTTTGGTAGAAGCCGAGAACGAACATGCGTACGGACGAACGGACAGAACGAAGGTAATAATAGGCATTTACATTGGAAACAAAGCGCGACTAAAAAGAAATTTATATTTTAAAAACATTATTGCGAAATATAATAGTTGTAAAAAACTAAACTATACATTTTATTTTCTTTTTTGCGCAAATGTAAAAAATCTATACAACAGTGTCTTCAATATTTACTACGTAGATAAAATCTGTTGATTTGACGGCATTATTTTCTACTTCTATTAAGCTGGCTGTTAGCGTTCTCGGTTTAATTCAAACCGAAATGTATACTGAAAAGACGTAAACTTGACGTAATGATATCCTTGAAGAATGTTCACTCTAGAGAATGTAACCATGAATCAAATCCGGAGATACTTAAGGCCACCAAAGGTCAAAGGATGCGATTCCTAGATGTCTCTTCAAATGAAAAGAAACCTTCTGAAGTCTATTACGAATTTATTTCTTCTTGAAAAGAAAGATGAAAGCATACTGTATTCTTCCCAGTTGACTTGGAAATCGCCATTGAATATAGAAGGATTGCTTTTGGATCCCAAAATGTAAAGGCTTAATCTTCAGAAGGATAATAAGGGATGGAATTCCTTCCAAACCTCGGTTAGCCAATGTCATAATATCCCTATCGCGTGATTCTGAGAAACTGGATTCAAGTAGTTTTTACATGGTTTTTCCCTTATGTATGTTCCTTTTTTTGCGGAGTTCTCCATCCAAAACACGGTCAATGTATTCCTGATTAATTCATTAAATGCGTTTTATTTATTGGCTTCTTACGTTTTTTGGAGCTTCGTGTCCTTCACTCAGAGAGCAATATGCCGTGGAAAATATTCAATGCCACTATTTTCAAATTTTGCACGGATGTAATCGAAGTCATCCTCCGTATTAACCAAACCCCACATTCGATTCGTAAAATTCATGCTAAGGGAAAGGAAAACCAAATCATTCCACCGAGCGAGACCAATCCAACTTGATCCCGCATTCAGAGGTCATTCCCCATCTCTTTTTCCCGGAAAATCAAATTCCTCTATATTTTTTTATAAGGGAAGTCATCTTCAATCATATCGGACCACCCCTTTCCATATCCTCTTTTTCCCTTCTCTCCGCATCTCCCTCTCTCATATTCTTCCTTTCTTCCTCATTCTCTCTCCCTCTCCTTTCGTCGTCGCTTTTATTATTTTTTTTTGCTGGCCAACCTGCCTCTGAATTGAGGAAGGAGGTCAAATGGAGCTTCAACCGAATCGCTTTCCCCACGGTGGCGAGTGACGAGAAAGGGGAGGAAGAGAATGGAAAGCAGTCCATTGGCTCCATTCGACCAGGCGGCTTTGGAGAAGCACTAGGGCATGTGTGTGTGTCCTTCTCTCTCTGTGCCTGCGACATAGGTGGAGAGAGTCGAGGTTAAAGAAGAGATCCGTGGGTGTCCGCGAGAGCCGCATTCAGTCCTTTCGAAACGCTGCGGTGGCAGGGAGGCAGCTGAGCCCCTTTTTGGTAGGCAGACCGCTAGACGTGAAAGTACGACGGGAAGTCCACGTCCAAAACGGGCTCGACGACGAAGACCGCGCGCCGTCTCCTACATTTAACTAGTAGGGGATGCTTTAACGCGTGATCTTCTACGTGAGAGAAGGCGGGTGAAAAGATTAGGAATTCCCTACCCTGAGGATGATTGGTCGTGTGCGATCGTAAATTTGCGGACGTCATCTTGACCGCTGTATTGTCACTCGTGATTTCACCATTGGTTGCAATGATTGTAAAAGTCATGGGATATTAAATTTGAATAGAGTTAAGGCAATGTAAATTATTACAAAAAACTTTTTAGGAACAAACTTAGGATGTTTAATGTATTTTCACGGTAATAAGAGGATATTATTACATGCATTTCGAACCAGTCCAAATCCCCACCGAAGATGTAGCCCATATTACCGACAGTGAACGCAAATTGATAAATTGTGTCATTCTACATATTTTCCAAAAATTATTTCGTAATACTTCTTTATTAGTGTTGCATTTAAGTTTTAACTTAAGATTGCTATCGGATATTTTCAAAATCAACCAAAAAGTTTTAGTTGGTCATAATTATTTCATTTAGTGATGATTCAAAAATTATAAGTCGCCCTATATGCCAATTTTCCTTTCGTGTTCACAAAGCACTTTACAAGTTAAAGAGAATGGATAATTTACGATAAAGGAATGAATTTGAACTTGACGTTCGAATTGCTTTACAATTACTCTAACGAGGTGTTTTCAATAATTTCCAATTGTTTTACTTATATATCCGAAGGTATAAAAGATATAAACTTGAAACTTAGAGTGTATATATCCACGCTGTTGCCACATCTCTTGAAAATTTTCAAAACTTTACAGTGGGTAGGGAAACGTTCAAAATTTCAAATCAAAATTGATTGCGTTCTATACTTAAATGTAATTTTTGAAATATTAATTATCCAATAATGTATGCTTTATGCGTAATATTTGTTAATGCAAAATGATGATTTGCAATACAACGCTAACTTAGATATTAAGCCTCCCTCATTCAAACCTCTCCTTCACGTGGTACCGCCAGTTAACAAACAAGCTAGGTTCTAGTGGCCGAATATGTGGCGGTAAAACCACATGAAAATGAAAAAACGCGCTAATTTTATTAATGTTCATGGATAACACTACGTGTTTCTAAAAAATCGCTTATTTATTCTGTCTGTCCATATTTTCGGGTAATACCTCTGGAATCCTGCAACCTGGATTGTCCAGTTTCAGGATCCAAGATTTTCAGGACAGGTTGGTCTGTATGAGTGCTACACATGGTCAAATTAGGTGGATCTAGAATTCGTTGCTAGGGAGTAATTGGTGTTTTTTTCTGACCCCTTTGTTTAAGTTATATTTTCATAAGCATGGCATTGGCGCAGGGCATCACAATTTGCATTCTTAAATTAGATAAAATTAAGATATGAGCTCGCGACATAAGCACTTCTACAGTTGAAAGACTGCGGTTTTTATTTTTTTAAATAATTTCGTTTAGAATGAGAGCGAACAATTGCATTTAATCCAAAAAGAGCAAACATTTTAGGGTTTTTGGCATTGGAAAATATGTACTGCTATGGCGACAAGTCCACTGCTTGTAAATGGGAAACATATTATTACTGAGCATCATCAATACTATAATGGAGCAAGTATGAGTTTGACTGTCCGGAATCAGATTTGCTACCGAGAAGCGACAGACCTGCTTCTGACGACAATGAATTGAACTACCTCTTAATCATAATTTAAAAACACATTTTTTCTAAATTGAACCAATTTTGTATGGATTTCTAAGTCAGATGACAGTCTCATAACACCATTGTGTTTGCAAAATCTAATATAAAACGGACGATTTGAGGGAACGGGTCAAAATCACGACTACGAGAATTTCCACCGTCTTACAACAAACTAACACGTAACGATATACGGAGAGATGCTGGAATAACTGTTGTGACTAAAAAGATAAAGGTAGTAGACTCCAGGAAAACTTTCATTTTCAATCGCCATCCTGAAACAAAATAGAGGCCTTTTAAAATATTTAAAAATTTATATTTCGGAAACGGTGCGTCGGAGAAAACATTTTTGAACAAAGAATATGTGTATTTATCTCTGTATTGTTGATCGTATGGATTTTTGTTTGTAAATTTAACTTTGCTTATGAAACTAGCCAAACAAAATTAGTAAAGTGTAAAATGAACATTGGAGAAACTTTGTTTCGTGTTTGTAGGGGATAATGCGTAAAGCGTATGAGTTTCTGTTGAAAATGTTTTTATACAAATAATAATTATTGATAATGAAAATGGTGCACTACTTGCACGCGCGCACACACACACAACATGGTATTAATTTCGATATATTTGCCATCGCTTTAATTTAACATAGAAGATTACTATTTTCTAAAAATGTAATTTTAACTTTGATTAAGGACTATCACTGTGGAGAAATTTTGATCATGTTATTAATTTACGGTAAATTAATTAGTTAAATTTGATTACTGCGTTTACTACTCGTATATCCAATTTTATTACGTTACTAAGGGATATTATTCCTTTAAAAATCATCTCTTGCTTATAATTTAACAAGCTTCTCCTATTAGCTTATTCTACGTATAAGTACAGTTTTTGCACCAAAGGTTAACATCATCTATAATATATTTTGAAGAGTTTGTTTGTTTGTTCATGGAACTCCTCCTAAACGATAAAAGCTGGAAACACTATATTTGGTAAGATTCTTCCTTACATCCTAACTTGGTGAATGGTCAAGGTTTGGTCAAACTAACTTTTTATGGGGTTTTTTTGACCCCATTGTTCAATTTCAATAGGCCATAAGAGTAGCATGGGTTTCTGTGTAAGCTAGTACAAAAATGCTGTTTTAAATTTCTTAAAATTAAGATACGAACTCGGGACAGAAACTGTTATATAGAAAAAAGAATGGAGTTGCTCATTTTAAAATAGAATTAAAATCCGTTCCGAATTAGCTTAAATAACTGATTTTAATCACATGAAAGGATTTTTATTCCTCTTTTCAACAATGCCAAATGCTAATAACCATGGTGACAGGTTCAATGCTTTTAAAAGGGAACTGAAATCGTATATGCTACGATAGCATTGATTTAATGCTTTTAATGGTAATTTATGGCGTCATATTTCAAATTGTATTTTTAAGTGGTTTACACTCGAATAATTAACTCGAAACAAAAGCGTCAATTATTGTTGCCAATATAGTGCAATTATATCTTATTAATTAAGCTCGATATCGGCTAATATCCAACGCCTGCAATATTTTTATTTGATAGGAATGTATGTATTCGTAAATTTTTTATGTGATAAAACATATTATGTATAGACAATGATAAAGGTAAACAGTTTATATAATTGATTTGCCTTTAAACTGAAAGCAACCTTAACCGGTAAAATGTATTTTTAGAATTAATCAATACTTCTTGCCTTTGATTAGGTAAAATAACAAATTTAACAACGGCATATACTTCAAATTTATGAACACATTACTTTAAAAAACAAATTTGGAACCACAAAAGTAATAAATACCAATTCGGTAAAATAATAAATTTAAGAGCGGCCTAGGCTCCGAATTTATCAACACATATATTCTACAAAACAAATTTGGAACAACAATATTAGTAAATACCAACGTTTTATTTACTGTTCTTGAATCTTCCATTGCTAAAAAAATGAATTTTCTGGCGTATTAGACAAACTCGACTGAATTACAAATAAAAAGACAGGCAACGAAAGAAAATACAATATTAAATTTGGTTTTAAATATTATAAACTGTCAAAGGTATGTTAATCTCTAATTAATAAATTATTATATGAAAATTTACAATACATTTCTTTACGTTTTTATTATAATTAGTTAAATAAACAAATTTTGAACAACAATAGCAGTAAATAACAATGTATTATTTATCGTTATGGAATATTGCATTGCTAATAAACGGGATATCTTGGAGTATTAGACAAACTCGACAAGAAATACGAATAATAAAACAGGCGACTGCTTGAGCAAGAGATAATTACAACATTAACTTCTTTTTTATTATTAAAAAAGTTTAAAAAGTATGTAAATATCTTCTTACTTATTAATATCAAAATCTCTAGATATGCAAGTCTATTATAATTCAGAAAGTTTGTTTGGGTGTTGGTTTGTACGTTATTCCGTCTAAACAAATCCACACGGTTGATCCTAGAGCCACCAACCATGCCATCTAATAGGACCAAAAGAAAGAGCGTAGGTGGGGTTTGAAATCCGTGGGGTCTTTGGAGCCTCATGGGGTCCACAGAATAGTATTTCCATAATATTAATACGGAAGTAATACCGGAATAGGTGTAGTAATTTTGTAATTTGAACATTAAAATATAAAGTAATTGACCTAGAGTCATAAGCTTCATAATGATTTACTCCTAATAGTATAAATAATATTATTCAGGTCATATTATCTCGTCTTTTGATCGAAAACGATCAAAAATTACATTTGAGTACGAAAATTGTATGGATTTTAGGAATTTTTACAGAAAAACTCCATAGTTACTTCTAATTGTTGGGGTTAGTTTGTTTTCATTTTAACAGTAATACTTAAATGGTTTTCAGATTTGCAATTTCACCCAAAAAAAGGCACGTTTAACTGTCAGCAACCTAGATGCGCAAAGAAAGTCTGCGCTTCGAGAGCATCAGAAACATTAGAACTCACAGAGAGACACATAGAAAAACAGATATTACGAGAAGAAGCAGTTCAAAACTCTGAAACGGAAGAACAAAGGAGAAGACGACTTCAAGAACAAAGGTTGAGACATGAAGCAATCTAAACTCTGAAACGGAAGAACAAAGGAGAAGACGACTTGAAGAACAAAGGTTGAGACAAGCAGCAGTCCGAAATTCAGAAACGGAAACACAATTAACTGGAGATTTTAGACAAATTTTACCAGTTATTCCAAGAGGCACTACGACTGATGAAATTAATGCATGTTTGAAAAGATCGGAGCTATGGGACTGTTTCTAAACTTCTAAATTAACAACCAACATGCGAGTCCATTTACAGCAGGATATTCATGCCGGTTGTTTTGCTACTCAGCAACTTCAATTGGGTAAAGGAAGATCAGCATACGAACCAAACACATACAACATCACACTTCCCAGAGATTTATTTAATGTAGTGGAAACAATTGAAGACCTGGAGCAAACAGTTTTCACAAACATACTCCAAAATTTTAAAAATCCAAAACGGTTATGTGAACGCACTATACTTGCTCCAAAAAATAACTGTGTACATGAAATCAATTTTAAAATTCAGGAAAAACTACCCAGTGTCAATATACACTGTCACCAACACCGATGAAGCTGTACTATATCAAATTGAATTCCTCAACTCCCTGAATCACAGCGGAATGCTTCTTTACAACATTCAAATAAAAGTTGGCTCAATAATTATGCTTCTTAGAAATTTGTACGCTCCAAGATTATGCAACGGGACCAGACTGTGTCAAAATGTCAAAACCAAACACAATCGAACAAACTATTTTAACTGGATGTGCCAAAGGAGAAGTTGTTTTGATTCCAAGAATTCCACTGATATTAACTGACACGCCAATTGAATTTAAAAGATTGCAATTTCTAATAAGACTTGCATACGCCATGACTATTAACAAAGCTCTAGGCTACTAATTCAAATAGCTGGAATTGATTTGAAAACTGAATGTTTCACTCATGGTCAATTATATGTTGCAGCATCATGAGTTGGAAGTGCAAATAATCTTTGTATATTATCGCCAGACCGCAAAACCAGCAATATCGTTTACTAAGAAGCAATTAGATGGAATAAAAAATAGATGAATAAAATATCTATCATGTTTTCTTTTATATTTTCCAAACGAGAACAGATAGAAGTTTAGCATGTTTTATCTAGACTATTGTTAAAAAAATTTAAAATTTTTTATAACTCTCGAATGTGCACACCGCGCAACGCCGGGTAACTCTGCTAGTAATTATATATTTTTATAATTAGACACTTATTGACATTTTTTGTTTTTATCTTTCATAAATGTTAACCCATTTTTACGCTTCCATTCTTATAATATCCCTCATTAAACGAGACATTCCAAAATTAGATTTTTATTTCGCTGGAGAGAAAGCTGGATTTTAAAAAAGTGTTTCTTGCATATTAACACAAATTACATTGCAAAAGCGCATTAATAATATCAATTAGTTTTAATCACGTTAAGCAAAATGTCACAGATATTCACATTAGCGCCAAAAACACAATCCTAAATTAAAATTTAAAATTTCATAAAAATATGAAGCGATATAATTTAGGTATTCCTCGGAAGCGTTTATTGATAACGTTCAGCAATCTCTCTGGAATTTGGTATAGGTTAACTCACTGATGCATGGGCAACATAGTTTCATAATCGGGCAATGCATAACAAGGTCCAATTAGGCAACGCTGCAATGATTTCTCATACCAAAACAATGAATATACGACAGGAATGCCATTTGCCATTGAAGGAACTGCTAATTAACGGCCGGAAATGCCGCAAAAACGTAACAGAAGACCCACCTTCGGCGGCTCGAAAGAGACTCGGGCTCAAAAGACGTGATGCATGGCTCCGTGAAGCTCGCCAAGTTACTAGGATTTTATGCATCCAAGCAAGAAGATGACGTTAGAATAATATTTCGAAAAAGAAAGATACAAACAAGACCTTTTTCTGTGCATTTAATACGCTCGTACGTACATACACACGCTTTTCTCTGCACTGTCTTGTTTTATCGCCGTAATTTAGACGCGATTTACGTCATGAAAAATGAGCAAATCTTTTGATTCCTTTTCGAACCTTATATTCTTTTTATGTTCCGCAAAACCCGTTTGATTTTTCGAGGAACGTTTTACGATTATCTTTAGTACTGAGGAATATCCACAGAGAAGGAAGCCACAGGATAAAAAACGTACTTGGAAATACTCTAAAACGAGAATTTCGTCCAAAAATACACCACCGAACTTTTTTTTATAAAAAAAAGGTACATATCCAGGTTTTAGCGTTCAAATCGCCGGAGACGCGACGTCGGGGTAGAATTTTTATGAAAAACTTTCTACCCACCATTCAAAGTGGGACGCTTATGAGTCTTTTGTGCGCTTGTTTGGGAAAATTTGAGCGAACCGAAATAATAATAATTAAAAAAAACGATGAAGGCGCGCACGACGACCGAACAAAAAAATACAAGTTTTTGTTTTTGTCTTTTTCTTTCGTGCGGAATTGAATTCACGGACGGGAATCGATTTTTTCGAAAAATACTCGGTTGAAATTTTCCGACGAGGGTAACAAACGCAACGGTGAACCTCTCGAAATGCACCCAAAAGGTTTTTTTTTTAAATATTGATTGGAATAGTCGGCTTCACTTAGGGATTCGAGAAAAAACAACCTATGCGAACCCTGATGGGTGATTCTGAATTTATCGCCACTCGGAAACGGATTGCCTCAGATGGGTGTTTTTATGTGTTTTTAACTCTATTCCAGAAAACATGAAAATATGTCGCCTTTAGTGCATTTTTAGTGCTTTTCCTTATTGCTGAAAAGCACTATTATCTTCGTGATGTCCGTCCGTACGTACGCATATATCAGGAAAGAATTGGTTGAACCGATTTCAACTAAATTTGGTACATACAATACTCACATACATTAATGAACAAAGTGGCATATTTGGACCGGATCGACTATGCATGAGTGCCACAATTGCAAAGTTTAACTTTTCGGTAATTATGAATTTGGAAGGAATTGGCCTAACCGATTGCAACAAATTTTTTTTTGAAGGAGGTGTGCAACATGAGAAACAAAATCAATATGTTTTGTGTAGATAAGATATAAAAATCATGGCTGCCACAATAAAAGTAATAAAAAAGTTCTTCTTACACGTGTCTGTGTTGCATTTTCCACATCAATTTTGACCAAATTTAATACTAATAATATGCACATGTATACAAAATCATATTAGTATATTTTAACCGAATCAGCCAAACAGGGGTGCCACAATTACAAATTAAACTCTTTCAGTAGTTAAGAATTTTGAAGGAATTGGCTGAACGGATTTCAACTAAGTTTCGCATATCAGGTTAGTACACCATATCATTATGAAATCAAGATGATTAATGCAGAGCTAAAGAGCAGGGCTACCACACTAAAAAGTGAAATAATGTTTTTTTAATCGTATTTCTAGAGATCTGACCTCATGTAAATTAACCAAATGTAATATATTTAATCTTCATATAAATAGATAGCCAAAATAGCATATTTCAACCGAGTTGACTAAACAGGGCCACCACAATATCAAGGTTAGAATTTTCCAATAACTATGAATTTGAAAGGTATAGGCTAATCCGATTTCAAAAAGAAATTTCGCTTGTATAACGAGTATAGAATGGGAAAACGAAATGAACATGTATATAACGGATCTAATAAGCAGGGCTACCACAGTAAAAGGAAAAGTAGTTTTCTGATTTCAAAGCAAATACATTAGTATAAATTATACTACAGCGAATTTGACGAAAAGCACTTACGTACCACGGGAAATCCGTGTACATCCCTACTTGTTCACAATCACCGGCATGTTGGGAGAGAAAAAAAATATGATGCGATAATGGGACGAATATTTTTCCCACCGTCCAATTGTGTCAGGACCATCTTAAACGAAAATTCGTCCAAAAAATCTACCACGTACTAAACGCGATTTTGGCAGATTTTCTTTTCGGAACTTGAGAAATGTAATCAAAATACTTAATTTTCGCTATGGAACATATCACCTTTTTAAAAAGTTTTGCAAGCTCTGGCGCTACGTAAGCGTCAACCTCGCGTCTCATGGCGTTTGTTTTTTTCCGGTTAGTTTTGATAGCGTCTCGAGTCTCATTTGTTACTTAACCGATAATTTGGAACTGAAATAGAAATGTACACATAACCCCTTTTTTGAAGTTATCGATTTTGGTGAAGCTTTGGAGATGGATGAAATAAGAGGGAAGGCCCATTGAATCATTTCCCATGTTGTTGCTATTTTCCTTCATAACTTGATGTGTATGAACTTCATTTATGAGTTTAATTAACACATGGACTAAAAAATCAATACGGTCGTCCGAAAAAAAGCGATCGAGGGAGAGAAGAAGGAAACGCAATCTGGGTTTCTTTCTTCTTTTGTTTTCTACTTTTCCCAAAACGACGAGATCCTTTTGTCTCCTTCTACCCCTCCACTTTACCCTTCTCCCTTCTCTTCTCTTCCTTCACTTACGAGTGAAATTCAATTACGAAATCTAATGAAGTAATACTCATAACAGACTGGATTTGGAGAAAGGGGAACAAAACTGTTCAAAGGAAATGGTATTATTTTCTCCCTCTCATTCACTCGGACAGGAACAAAGCAACTTCGGAGGGAAAGGCGGAGGAGATTCAAGTGTGTTTGTGTTACTGAGTGTGTTTCAACGTGTGGGTGAATGTGAGTGCGTGTGACTGTGGGCCCTGATGGAATGGGAAAAAAATTCTGGTAAGCTATCTGGAAGTATATTGGAACGAGGCTTTCTAATGCGAGCCTCAATGGTAAATTGGGTTAACGTTTCCCAACGCTCTGAAAATTTTGAAATCCCTGGGAGAAAATCTTCACGCTCTGACGGCGCGAAAATCTGCCGATGACATATATATATATATATATATATATATATATATATATATATATATATATATATATATATATATATATATATATATATATATATCAGGGTGCGTCGGCTAGTAACTAGTCTATTGTCAGCCCTCTCCCACAACTCTCCCCCACTCCCCGTTCTCCCACATTACTCTTATTCTCCCCATATATGACCAGGTTAGTTCTCATGCGAAAAAATAATAAAATTTCGAATTTTTTCTATTTTTCTCTTTCGTTTTTTTATTGTCGAGGGTCTAAATTCGCCCGGAAAACTCGTGCGTGAGTTAATTCGACGGCGGTCCGCGCGTTACGGCCCGTTGTCTCCTTTTTTCCTCTTCCTACTATCTATCAATCAATTGCTTTGCGCTCGCTCGAGTTTACCCGCCGTAGGAAATTAATAAAATGAAGATCGATCCCTGCGTAAATGCTGAAGCGAAAGGGAAGTAAAAAATCCGCGAGGAAATTTAATTTCGTTTCGTCGGCTGAAAACAAAATGTGCGCGGGTTATCCGGACCTATGAGGGCTCGGTAAAATTTTTCGGTTAAACAAATCGACGTGGACTAAAAGCGATTGCAGTTTTAATGTGGTCTTTTATTTTGAAAAAGCGCCATATTCGTGTTGTCCGTTCCGAAACTAATTCCGTGATGGTATTGAAGCTTGCAATATTGTGCTCTATGGCGAAACTTTTTTTACGTTGTCGATTTTGTTGCATAAATATTCGCTCCTCTAACGTATCGTCACATTTTGCCAGAGGCCGCTGTAATTCATTATCAATAATTTTCACACTTACGCGCATACACGACAACAAAACGCACATACATATTTTACTTTGAAAAAACAAGTTTTACTTTAATCTTGCGATGTGATTAACGGATGAGATCCAAATAAAATATTGTTAAAGACAACGATGTTAATTAATGCAGTAGCGGTAATTACCTCATAATGAATTAATGAGTTGAAAAATTATTAATTGATGAGGTTAAGTTGTGTTCCGATGAAATCTTCATATTTCTGAATATTTTAAAACCGTATGGCCGCGGAAATAAATTTCTCCGTGTTTAGAATCGCTTAAAAGCGTTCCGAAAAAATTAACCGTAGCGACCCACATTTCGATCCGAAAAGTTTGCTGATATTACGATTTCATTTGCGCTTAGCGATAATTCAGTTTATTTTCGATACATGCATTTATATCGACCGAAGCATTGAGTAAAACCTCCCCGAATCGACGGTGGTGATAAATGTATTACCAATTAAATTCAGCGGTCCTCCTCTTCTCCTCGCGGAAATATAACTGCTGTAATTATCACGACCGCAACATACGCTGCAGCGGAAATGACGCTCGGGGGACAATCACGCTGTCCCTTACAATTGCCGTATCTAAATCCAACCTCCTCCCCCGTCTCCATTTTGGATGGAAAACATTACGGCCGACCGAGTCCATACTGCAATAGACAAAACGACTTTTTAAGCGCATGAGAGCGTGTACACCGCATCGAAAATTTGCAAAGTGCTCGTGATGGAGAGCGTTTGGAAAAAAAAGAGTAAAAGCTTTCGAGAGGTGAAAACTGTGTCGGTTTATTTGTCATGTATGAACGCGTCACTTCGAATTGAGTCAAACGGCGCAGTAATGGGTCTTAAAGCTTAACCTGCTGAAAGGAAAGGTCAACGACATCCATCGAGATGAATTTGTTTAGCTAATTATAGCGCGAGGTGAAAATTCAGAATTGCGAAATTCGCGTCGGACGTCTTTGCTGCTCGCTACGCTAAATAAATAAATATAGAAAAGAATTTTTGCGAGTTACAATCATATTCATGAAAGATCATCGTGCAACGATATGCATGTGTAGAAAGTTACCGTGGGTTATAGTATACGTTCCAAACTCTTGCAAATGTACGCCAATATTTTTAGAGTACAATAAAATTTACTCTGCGTGGAATCGAAGAAAACATTTTTCTCTCCTCCACTTTAATGAAATTGTAAAAACGATTTATAAATGGTGGCGAGACGTTGTTTAAGACAGCATATCACTAGATGAGATGTTGTGAAGTCGATGAACGTGGTGGGTAAAGGAGGTGGGGGAGACGCACGATGGACAAAGGCGTTGTTACACCACAAGGCAATAGGTTGGTCCCGGAGACTTTTCCCTGGAATTTGATTAGTTCCTACGCGTTATTAAGAAGGGGCCGTGACGTAACTTCTGCTGAGGGTAAAAAAAGAAGAGATGGCTTCGTGGGCGAAAGAGAATGAAAGGAATGGAAGGTTGGAGAGCATTTGAGGTTCAAGGTAACGGGGGGGGCCTAGAATATGAGCGTAGCAAGACGCCTCGAACAACAATGCACCCCATCTCCGTCAGCCTAAGTGAGGTCGAGCCGTGAGCCCACCTTTCCAAGCCAATCCTCCTCACTCCTTTTCTAGCTGAAATACGCTTTTGCTCGACGATATATTCCCCCATCGCATTGGTGGCCCTAATTCGTGGATCCAAGAGGCGTGTGAGATAATCATCAGAAGTGTTTCGCAAAGAAAACAGTTCTCGTATAAAGTAGGAACCCACTATAATGCGATCCCCGTGACTCAGTCGCTCTATCGCCTTGTACTTGAGATCATGTTATAACGAGACACTTTTTAAATTTCAAATGTTCCATTTTATCAGCCAGAATAAAGCTGAACTGCGGATTAAATAATGAATACGGCCTTAAAACGGATGAATCGTATGATCTGAGCCAAACAAAAGTAATTCCTATAAAAATAGAAGAAAATTTAAATAAATTTTAATTTTTTCAAGTTATTCCTCGTTAATTTGAGATTTCCGAAGAATGCGGCCGTCGCGATATTACTATTTTAATTACTTTTTTAAACGCACCCGTTTCTGCTAGACGCGGTGCGATTGTAGTGACCAAGCCGCGCACTCCTTCACCAAGGAAAACTGTCTTAGCGCCCCTCATCTCATGTTCAATAACAATTATTTAAGGAAACTTACTTGACCTACAATTTTGATGTTGCTTATATATGATAATATTAAACGGTATAACAAAAAATTAAATAAATTCAATGAAACACAAGTTGCTAGTGGGATGTGTGTTTGCTTTTTAACACAAAGTTTTTGGAATCTGGGTGTCATTGATGAGATGGTAACACGCAGTCTCGCAGTTCCATGTCAATTATTAGCCAAGAGCGATACTTGGTCTTCATGACAACAATAGCGGAAAATCCTGTTTCACACAAATATGAATTTACAAACGGAAGTAGAATATTAGTGACTTATTCTGATAGAACAGGACGTCCTCTTGCGACTTACAGACAAAACTGCGGAAGTTTTTCAGGATCGAATACCTGACGAAACAAATTATCGCTCGATAAATCTATCAGTTGTTTCTACTCTGAATTAGGGTTAAAAAATAATTTCGTATCGATTAAAATATTTCAACTTACAAGTATTTAAAATCTACTGAAAACTGCGCCTGTAACTCACTTAGGTGCTCCATGAATAGTTTTATATTAGCTTCAATTTCACTACTACAAAGAAAATTTTCTAAAACGGGAAACTTATCAAAACATTTATCCTCTTAACTTCTATTCCATAAATTCAGTTTTCTGATGAATGCATTTATTTTTTGTCCTTCTGGTTGAGTATATTCATTTGAGGTCCATGCAAAAAATAATTCAAATTGTTTAATTTTTCATAAATGTCCACTAAGTATGCCAATTTTTGATTGAAATGTTCATCATACATTAAACTTGCACCCGCATTTTTTAATTTCCTGAGAAAAACTCCAATTTCGTTCCTCAGTTCAAAAAATCTCTGAAGCACTTTTCCACGAGATAACCACCGAGATTCGCAATAATAAAGTAGAGCACTGTGCACTGCGTACATTTCATGACACAACTTGGGAGATATATTCAACTCATGGGAGCCAGAACAAACTGATGAAATCCGAAGCTATGGGAACCCGAGGGTGAAAATTTATAAACATATCCACATAACCAATAAAGTATACACGAATTCATTAGGGACGTGGAAAGATGTAGCTGCTACATTGTAGCTCTTGAGCTCAAGAGCAAAGAGATACATATTAAACTGGCTCAACGCGATACTGTCTAAGCGAGAGGGTAAAATGAGAATATCTCATCGTAAACAAAAACATCTTGGAGCACTCGTCATAAGCTAAACTGAAGAAAAGCATTCATTATGGAGCTGTACTATAGTAGGAGAATGGTATAGGCCTCAAGATAAACAAAGACGCAAAGGATATTTCCAAACCACTCAAGAATTAAATTTGACAGCCGCATAGCGAGGTCTCACAACAAGGGCTAGGCAGACATTGAATCTGCCAATCTGCCACCCTGCTCTGTTCGTCGTGCCTCCAAGGGGGAGCGCGCCCCACAGTTTACAAACCATTGACTTATACAGTAACGTCCGGTCTGTTGTAGTGGAGTCGCAAAGTCATTTAACTAATACTTTGTGCAAACCTAATGAACTCCAGAGCAAGAGACAAAAACTTACTTTGACTTCTCTGAATCATTTTCGAATTTTATTTCAAGTTAAGCATTTTTCAAAGTAAAAAGACGTCGTCTTCTCCTGCGCAATAATTTTTCTCCGTTACTTGCTTCAGTTTAGTTGTAAAACAACGGTTTTATATTTATTATAGTCGGTGTAAGTACATTTAGTGTATATATTATCTCATTTGCTTAAGTGATGGATTAGATATAAAAGACCATTGCTAGCCTAAATCTGCCAGATTTAGATTCGCTCAGAAAACGTCCCAGTTATTACCTTTAGTACGCCCTTCTAGCGTGAATGTAGTAGAGTAGGGATGGGCAATCTTTTCTGCATGGTGGACCGCATTGGTGTCAGTGAATCCTTCGCTAGGCCGCATTGGAAATTGCCAATGCTTGGATGGATTGGATTAAAGTTAAATAGGAAGTTACTTTGAGATTCTTAGGCATCATATGAGTGCAATTCAAGTTAAATTTGGTTTTAAGGGTTAACATTTCAATATTAATAATCATGATGTAATTCAATCTTATAAACACCTATAAAAAATGATTTTAAAAAAAAAACAACATTAAAAGGTGCTTACTTGAATTGAGAAATATTTCATATGAGTTTCAGTTTAATGCTAGTCTTTTAACAGATTTTGCAAGATAAAAATAATATTTGATAGGTAAATCAAGAGAAAATTATAAAGTTTTGAAAACTATGAAACACTAGCAGTGGACCACATAAAATTGTTTAGTGGGCCATATCCGGCCCCCGGACCGTAGGTTGGGAACTCCTGTATTCGAGTACAAAAGAACGTATAGTTCTTTTATAAAAAAGTGTGAAAAGTTCAACCATTGAAAAACCTGTAAAGAACTAAAACATGCATATTATGTAATTGTAGTGACACCGGTTGTCTCGTAATAAAACTTTTCCACGGAAGTTTACATACATAGTTGATTTTTTTTGTGACTATGCAAAATGGTATTACTATAGTAGAGTTTAAGGGAACCTTGACAATCAATCAATGTTTTATATCGTTGACAAATAATTTTCCTAACGCAGTAATCGTCAATGATCGTAAAAATTTACATCATCACGTTAGAAGAATCTTAAAACTAATTGTTAAGTAAGTTAGAGAATTTATACGATGGCTAATCGAAAAGTGACAGGACTGAGGATAGAGATTAATTAAAATAACTAGCTTTTATAATGTATTTACTGCGCTAGATATACTCCCATCCCGCTGTAATACACTTGTTCCATTGTTTTCCATTCATAAAAATGCGAAAAATCATTGTTTATTTAGTATCATTGTTTATTTAGTACCTATAACCGTAGTAGCATTGTATGGCTCATTATCAGACTTAAAATGGTGACCTCTCAATTCTCTTTTAATTTACAGTAATAGAAAAATTGCAGGTCACTATTTTTGGCAAATATGATAGGTGAGCCATGATTTCGAACCCAAATTCTTCTATGGTTTGTTGGTAAATTTGTGAGCGATGCGCAATTGCGTTATCGTGGTGCAAGATGCTGCAAAGTGGAGACGTTTCTCTTAAGTTACGCTAATTTTTGGTCCTCTCAGCACAGTTTACACTGACCAACAATGACGCTAATTTTGTTTAAAAAAAAACGAGATAAATGACATTTCCGGGACTTTTACCAAACTTCGCCTTTGAGTTCGGAGACTCCCTAGGCGTTTCCAGCGGTAACCTTGGTACTTCAAATCTGGATTGTAGTTACCAGTAAAAACTTGACCCAAAAACAGTGCTGGAAAACTTTACGCGTAACGTAACGAAATAACGGAATTATTTTGGATTAACGTAAAGAAAAACGTTAACGAAATTTTTTAATAGCTGTAACGGAAAACGTAACTAAAACAAAAAAATAAATTTCGTTATTTTGTTAACAAACGGTAGAGGGTTATGTTCTAGTAGCATTCTTCCAAGGCGGCAAGCTGTAGTTAATTCTTAAAAAAATCTAATATGCCAGCCCAAAGTGACGCAATATATGTAAAAACATCAGTGATAAAATGAGTTCCCGGATTTCCATTTTACTCTTTTCAATGCAAAGTTTTCATCCCAATTTTTCGTCTGTTTTCGCATTAAAAATTCAAAAATGATCGTATTGTCATTCATAGCTAGAAAAACCTTTAGAAATTAATAAAATTGATCACGTGCAACCTGAGGGTACAGATGCGAATGTACCCGGTAGCGTTCCGTAATGAATATCGATCTTTTTAGTTATCGCTACGTATGTATCGTTATGAAAGTGATTGGTGAAGCAATTCTTTCTGAAGTGACAATAATAATCAGGTTATGATATTTTTCATATAATAATGTGCAAAAATTTAAACGAAGATTATTAAAAATTCAAATTTTGAGACAATAATTGGCAAGCCTTCAGCTTCAGTTCCTAGTGCCGGCTTTGTGAGGTGTATTCCGCTTGGGCAGCTTACGCAACGAAACAAAGAGTATTCTTTACCATGTGTGCAGCGATTGAGTTGGTAAATGTCGATAAAAGAAGTAATATATCGCATGCTACAATGCGCTGGGTAATTCGGCGGATAGCCTCTGCGGGAAAATAGAAGATCGCAATTTGCTAGCAAACTTGGTACCATCGAATCAGAGCCAACATAACTGGCTTTTTTCGTACCCGAGGACCTCTAGCCCAGAACTTCCCAACGTGGTACCTGCGGTCGCAATGGCGCCCGTCAAGGTTCGCTGTAGCTCTCGCCGATGTTACTTCAGGTGTCCTTAAAACTTTCAGCTCTTGCAACTAATAGTGTTGAGCTGTCACATAATACTGAAAAGCGCCAATACAAAATGAATTTGTGTGTCACATAGAATTTACATTCAAATTCATAAAATGATTCTACCCGCAATTTTTCACCAACCTCTCGGAAGTGGCTCAACGTATCATTTTAGCTCTAATCTTTATCGTTATGTATCTCATTGTAGTGAATGGTGATGTTAAATAAAATTTCTTAAAAATTAATAACAATTATATTAGACTAGCGAAACGTGCGAAAAATTCACAAAAAAAAAATAATAATTGTGTCCGAGTTATTAATTACATCAATTTAAAAAATATGAGATATAAGAGTATTTATTCGTTTGTAAAGGCAAAAGCCTTGTTTTCCCCCATAAACGTCTATAACTCGTTCGATAAAATATTTCTTCAAAATTGTTTTTTCTGTGAGCGCTTAACATTCACAGTCCACTAAGTCTATCTTCCGCCATTTAAAGTCTAGTTTTCTCTCTGAGGAAGTATTTAAATGATTACTTGATGGTACACGTTGTTGCTGGTAAATGTAGCGCAATTTACGTTGCTGATCTTAAAGCCTGGTAAAAATGTATATTTGTCTAATAATTCGCTCAGTGACGTCAATGATATTTTTTAAATCATTGTGCTTTTCTTTAATAAGGTAAATTAATTAATTCTGGGCTGTTCAGCATTTTCATCTCCATTGGGAGTAATTTAAATGACTTTAAGATGATATTAAATAGGTTTAGAGGTCTCTTAAGTAAACATCCTTGTATTTTAAATTACAAAAATAATTTCAACATTTCCAGGGAGGAGAAAGTGCACCCCCCCCCCCCCCATTGCTCCCTTCAACGGATGCCCATTGATTTTTCTTTGTATATCATTTTAGTAAAACGCGACGCTCGTATGTACAGAAACTTAAAAACACCTATTTCGATCTCGAATATGTCAACATTCTATTTCCAATTTTTATAATTAAGCCACAAATTGAGTAATGCCTTCACTTCTTAACGTAAATAACTTTAAAATTACAATAAGCAATGTAGTAATTAGATTTATTCTCGAATATATCCATTTCGGAAATATTCGTTAATATTCATTAAACCTAATAAATGTAGTTCAAAATGCTAAATAAAGTGGAAAATTTAAAAACATCTTCTTTGAGAAAATGTCCGTCAATGTTCATGGAATATCACTCAAAAATATTTTCGTATAATGCCATTGTATGGATTGGAGTTAAGTTATTTGCAAGTTTAAGACATCAATGATTAAATCTCTATTTTAATTGCAAATGATTGCATGTATGTATTTTATGCTATACAAATCCACACCTTCAAAGGTATCGTAACGAAACTTTGCACGATTATTGGGGGCACCAAGGGAAAGGTCGTAGGGTAGTTTAAATTTCCTACAAAGTTCCCATAATACGTAAAAATTGACTTTTATAAGTGCAAGATTTTATTCATTTGCTTAAATAAATTCGACAAATTGACGTAAGAACTTCGTACCTGCACTGTATTTAAGAAGAATGATCATAAATTCTTATTCTTATCGTCTTCTTTCGTCTTTGACTCTAAATCGCTCTCATTTCACGTTTATTCCCATTAATTTGGACTAAATTTGCATTATTAAAGATAAATACCTTGACAACAATGACATTGTTAAAGTTCAAGGACTTAATGTTGTTTCGGTTTATTTATTTAGTTACTTAATTCTTATTTAGGGAATCATGCTTAAACGTGGTGTAATAATATAGCATATTATTTAATTTAAACTAGAGAGCCTGTTGCATAAATCGCATGTATAGGAGTTTTCATTTGCTCACTTTTAACAAAACAATTTCGTTGTTCATCATTTGCTTTTAAATTTGAAAATTGTAATGTCAGTAAAACATTTTTTAAATATTAATTTGCAATAAATCATCAGTTTATTATAATTTAAAATGAAATTTAAAAAAAGGTTACAATTAATTCACAAAGATTAAAGAATATAATCATAAATTATTTAATAAGATAACAAAATTAACGTATCGATTAACACAACGTAACTTAAAGTTAGAATTATTGAAATAATATGTAATGAATTTTCACAAATTACGGTAAATCTCCCCGCTAAACCGTATATATGTCATTATTTTATTATTGGATGGGTCATCCTGTCGAAAAGTACATCGATTTGGATTTTTAAAGACCAATTTAATTTACACGGGGCGTAAAATTTTGTAACTATAAAATCCTCAAACTAATTTTTAATGTTTTAAATAACCTTATTGGAGTAAAAATCTTTCGAAATGAATCTTACAGGAATAAATATATAATGGTTTTAAGAGAATAAATAACTAATTGACATTTCATAACTTAAAAAGGAACTCGTCTTAACTTAGGCCAGTATTTGTCTTCAGAAAATGTAGACTTTTAGCGTTTAAAACATATTTTTGAATGAATGGAGTCGCTGTGCTGAGAAGTCCGAGTTCGATCTATTGTATTTGATCCATCTCCATTCTAATGAATACTAAATAGCAAATACGAAACGTCTTATTATACCGATTAGTTGGAATTTACTCTAAAAAGATACTATTTATGTGTTTGCCGATTTGATGAGCTCTAAGTTCTATCGGAAAATGCCAGAAGAGATATTTACCAAAGAACGGATATCACGAAAAATTAAACATTACGGAAGAGAAAAAGAAAAAATAAATGAAAATACATTCGTGATGTGGAGGTTATCAAAAATACGAATGTATATAATCGTTCATACTATTTCTAACTAAATAAATCGTACCTTGTTTATACTCGTTGCTACGAATGAAAATAATAAATCTTAAAAACGT
Source organism: Tanypteryx hageni (assembly GCA_028673005.1). Classification (NCBI taxonomy): domain Eukaryota; kingdom Metazoa; phylum Arthropoda; class Insecta; order Odonata; family Petaluridae; genus Tanypteryx; species Tanypteryx hageni. Next base: position 49,621,388 of record CM054116.1, read on the forward strand.
TCCTGATCTGCAGCATATAATTAGAAGTTCCTATAAATTATTATTTTAAATGAGAAACACGTATTTAGGGTGGATACGTAACCTATAAACCAAAACAAAAATAAAAGGGTAACTACATTTAATTACATTTTACCGAATTATATCGTTATAGCGTTAAACGTAACGAAAAACGAAATTTCGATTTTAGCGTAACGAAAAACGAAATCGCTTTTTTGTCTGTAACGAAAAACGTAACCGTTTCTTTTCATTTGCCAGCACTGCCCAGAACATTGGATCTCGAAGACGTTTCATTTACGTGTGTTACTTGAGATACTACATTTCAGGAGCAAAAATCATGGTTGGTTGCATAAAATTAGGGGATATTTGGAGTTCGTCTGGTGGTATACGTTGTCGGGACAAACTTGCCTAATTTGGGTGGCATTACATTATGGGACATTAAGTTGTATACGTTTTAGGAGCTGACGAGTATAAGTTGGGTGGCATTAACCGTATTTACTCGATTGTAAGCCGACCTTTTTCTGCCTTATCCCCCAGTCAAAAACGCCTCTCGGCTTACTGTTGAATTCATTCTAAAACTCAATGTAAAATAGGACAAACAGAAAACTCAAGGGGTACACTGGGACGAGAGAATCGGAGAGTGGAACAAAATGAGATTTTTTTATTCGCAAAATATACCATAAAATGCATTATTTATGATATTAATCGAAAATTTGTTGTTTCAAACGGCTCTGCTTTCGCGCACTTGGCCCCTTCTCGTCTCCTCGCCCCTTGAGGGCATGGCTTCACGAGCGTTTTTCCCGTCCGATTCCGGATCGGAAACGTGATTTCTAAACCGATTTATTGTTTGTGAAACAGACGTTCCATTTTCTACAATGTATATCATTTCCAAAACTGGTTCTTACTAAGTAACTGTAATTTTAATGCGGCCCTTCTTCTATAACATCCATTACTTTAATGTGGTCCTGATTCCTCGTCTAAATCGATTTCTTGTTTGCAATGTTCTACAAAGTGTATATTATTTCCAAATCTGGAAATTATTAAGCAACCATAATTCTAATGCAGCCCTTCTAGAAAATCTATTACGTTAATGAGGCCCTAATGACTCTTTGAGTTTAACGTGTCTGCTTTAACTCAATTAGGAAAAACCTTGCCGGAGACCGACTTTTTCCTGTCTCCAGAAAAAAATTTGCGGAAAGAATACACTCATTAATTTTTAAAGATGTCTAATCAGCATTATATATATCATGTATATAATCTTTCAAGGGACTTAGCAAATAACTTTCTCCCTATTGCATCAATAGAAGCCAATATATGGCGTATGTTTATAAAGAGAAAAAAGTAGGGTGCGGAAAGTTTCAATTTCCCTGACTTAATTTTTTCCAAATTTTTAGAAAATTATGAGATGCATAATTAGATTCAGCATAAAATTTACAACGATTGAGCATCATAATTTTACTCCAACGAAAATTTCATCATAATCACGACAAATGCAATAGTAGTCGGGCATTCCACCTCGAATAACCCACTCGCGTTTCCATTGTAATCAAATTTAAAGCATTCAAAAGTAGTAGTAACTAAGCTGAAGCAGAATATGTTACATTATAATAAGCGTTCCGCTTGCTTGGGAAGATGTTGCGCTTTGTTCTCTGTCCACTGTCAGCTTCGCAACTCGCAGCGCTTTCGCTCTCTCCGGATCTTATGTTATTGGTGTTTTGTGGGAAAGTTTGATCGTTTTTGGATAGTTTTAAAATATTTTTTAGTCCCAAAATGAAACGAACGCATTATTCTGTGTACTTTAAAAGAAAATCAATAGCATTTTCCAAAGAATCGTCATATCCTGCTGAGCAACGCCGCTACGGTGTCAGCGAGTCGAATGTGAGACGCTGGAGGAGGCAAAAATTGGAGTTGCAAACATGCTCGAGCAAAATAAACTTTTGGTGGCCGAATGCCTGCAGGCTACCATGACTTGGAAGTAATTCTGGACCACTTTTTGAGGATCTAAGATGCAAACGTTTACCCGTTACTGTAGAAATTGTCGCGAAGTCGCTCAAAATTTAAGGATAAATCTCTTAAAATAAAAATTTCGACTATCTGTAACTTGAATTTACATTAATTATTAAAAACTTTCAATGAAAGATAAATAAAAATTAAAATAAAAAACGTCCAAATTTCCCATTTTTGCAACCCTCCAATTTCTGAGCTTTTGTCTGCACTGATGAGACATATTAACGATTCCCTGGTCTGTTATTTGATTTAGAGACATCCCTCGCATAACAAAAGTCGCTCAACGACTACGGCTACGACGCCACAATATGTGACTTTTCCCCTTTTGCGGCGCGCTCAATTCGAGACGGCGACGCTTGCGCCAGTCATTACGCATATCATTCGCGATATGCAGTCTCAGCCTTTCCGCTTTGATATTAAAAAAACACGCTTTTTCGTGGAATAAATCCACGTCATTACGCGAGAAATATCTGTATGTCTAACCGTAATATCTATGCGCGTATGACTTGCAGAATGGTCGTTTATTTTACAGGAGAAGTACATTCAATCGGTGATTTTTGGGGTTGGTAAAAACGGGGGTTGGCTTATAATCGGGTAAGTATAGTAACCATGGAGACATTAATGTACTTTTTAGGGATACATTGCAGGTTGGGTTGCCATCTCTTCCGGAATTCCGGGATTCTCTCGGAATTAACCAACCTTAGATACGTCTCTCCCGGAATCTGGTATAACTTGTCCGGGAGCACAAATATCCGTAATCATGTAGTTTTCAGTTTTACTAGTATTTTTGCCCTATATTACGTTGAGATTTTGGTAGAATCATTTCCTTTGGTTCCACTGGAGCGATTTTTAATGCATAAATATACTCTTAATACAGGATCACCTTGATTAATTCCTCTGACGAGCAACTAAAGGGTCGCCTGATTTTTATTACAATTTAAAACCGTCAAGAAATATTCAACATTGTTTTTGATTAATTTTCAAAAGTAAATGGAGTTGGCGGAGAATTAAAAAAATTGCGACGTTTGTGCTATCAGTTCCAGTATCCAACGCAGCCTGCGAAAATGTGTTCAATGTTATTAATGAATTGTTTTGTAAAGTTCGAAACAATTTAAGTGTGGATCGTGTCAAGTATGCGCCAATTTTAATTACGCTTGTAAAGATCTCCATGCCGTTTTAATAACAAAAGCAGATATTGTGGAGACTGCTATAAGTTGTTCAAAACACAAATTAAATAAATCAAGTATGGCTTTTAAAGTAATGCTATCTTTAAGAGTTTGTTATTATAATTTATAGACTAACGCCAAAAGAATTAAGGTTAAATAATCATATATTTTCTAAATAATAAATAAAACAAATTTTTATATTCTCATTTGTTGTTTTTTAACCTAATGGCAATCTCGCAATTAACAACTCATACGGTGGATATCTCCCGGAATCAGCAATTTACAACGTGACGACTATAACTTTAACCACAAGTAGGGGTGTATACGGGTTTCCCATGGTACAGAAGTGCTTTTCGTCAAATTCGCCCTAGTATAATCGTATACTAATGTATTTGCTTTGAAATCAGAAAAGTATTTATCCTTATATTGTGGTAGCACTGCATTTTAGATCCATTCTAAACATATTCATTTCGTTTTCCCATTCTATACTCGCCCTACAAACGAAATTTCTTTTAAATCCATTTAGCCAATACCATCCAAATTCATAGTTACAGAAAAATTCTAACCTTGATATTGTGGTAGTCCTGTTTAGTCAACCCGATTGAAATATTATGTTTTGGTTATTTATTTATATGAATATTCAACACATCACATTTGATTAAAATCCACATGGTCAGTCCTCGATAAATACGTCTAAAATAAATATTTAAGTTTTTATTGTGGTAGCTTTGCTCTTTAGCTCCGCTTTAAACATTTTTATTTCATTATGATAGGTTGTACAAATCTTAAATGCAAAATTTAGTTGAAATTCGTCCATCCAATTCCCTCCAAATTCATTATTACTGAAGTAGTTTAATTTGTAATTGTGGCACCACTGTTTAGCTGATCTGGTCCAAATATGCTATTATGGTTTAGTAAATATGTGTACATAATAAATACTAAATTTCATTAAAATTGATTCCGACAATTCAACACTGTAATTGTGGCACCACTGTTTAGCTGATCTGGTCCAAATATGCTATTATGGTTTAGTAAATATGTGTACATAATAAATACCTAATTTCTTTAAAATTGATTCAGACAATTCAACACAAATAAGTGAAAAAAATGTTAGCATCACTTTTATTGTCACAGCTCTGATTTCTATATCATCACAAAACATATTGATTTTGTTTTTTAATGTTGCACACCTACTTCATACAAAATTTCGCTGAAATCTGTTGTGCCAATTCCTTCCAAATTCACAATTATTGAAAATAAAAACTTTGAAATTGTGGCAACCCTGCTAAGTCGATCCAGTACAAATATTCCATTTTGGTCATTCATTTATGCGAATATTTTATGTACCAAATTTTGGTTGATATCGGTTATACAATTCTTCCCTGATATATGCTTACGGACGGACGAAGATAATAGTGCTTTTCAGCATTGACGAAAATCACTAATAAAATAAAGATTAAATAATCATCATATGTTTCCCAATAAGTGAATAAAACAATTTTCATTGCTCACTTGTTTTTCGACCTACAGAAAATTCTCTCCGATTCTCCCGGAATTTGTTACTCATGATGTGGAAATCTCCCGGAATTAACTACCCATGAGGTAGCAACCCTAGTTGTAGGGGTTGTTTAATGTAGCTGTGGGGCATAAAATCAGGAGAATTTCGTGTAAGTTTATTTATACATATACATAATAGGAGCAATTCAGTGCAAGTTTGGTTGCATAAAATCAGGCGTAGAGTACCTTTAGCTACGATACCCGTTGCATGCACTTTTCATAATATCAAACGTTTCTGTACCTGTTTTCATAAACGTACTCAAAAACCCGCATATGTTAGCTCTAACCGTAAATCCATTATAGATATGTTAAACACCCCTTCACTCTATAAACGCTGTATAGAAACCGACAAGAATAAGTAAGACGCCTACTGAAATCTTAATGCATAGTGCATGTAATGATATGTTACGATTTGCAGTAAACCAGAATCGGTCTTATTCTGGAGATAAAAATTCAGTCCTGTTAATTTTCCATCATCCCTCGTATCATTTCACTCAGAATATTGTAGAATAAAATTTTGTATAGGATGAATGAAACATAATTAATTAATAAGCTTTAGCTGATTTTTGCATGTACGTGTACTTCGCTAATTGCATCTCTCGAATCTCCAAAGATTCCCACGATAAGTTATCCGAATCGAATCAAATCGATGCCCGGTGACCTCGACATTATGTTATCTGCGCTCAATCCGGGTTTAAATAGTACTATTCGTAAAGCAGAATTCAGCCTCGCGACTTTTGCAGTACGACAGAACTATACAGACAGAATAAAACCACCGCCTGCAAAAGAAAAATAGAAAATCTTATGAGTCTCTTCCTTCCACATACAAAACAAAAACGCCCATAAAGTAAATCTGCAGAGTTCTTCTCAATGAAAAAAGAGCGGACTAGAGAAATAAAAATCTGAAAACTTGACAGCGAGCAAAAAAGGTAAGATGAGGGAGAAGAAGAGTTTGTCCGCGAGATTTGTCGCACACGTGAGATGCAGAACGTTTTCCATGGAGAGAGAGAGGTTTAGTGTGTAGACTACTGGAAACTTTTGTGCAGTAAGGAATGGACCTGCCGAGACGACTTAATTCCCTGCGGGTGTATTGCGCTGGTGTTGGGCAAAAGTTTACGGACGACTATTGTCTAGCAAAACTTCACCTCTTCCTTTCGCTTCCTCCCTTCCTCTTTCTCCCCTTTCTCCCTCTCTCTTTCGCTTAGGCTATCGAAATTAAATAAAAAGGAGACAGAACGTTTGTCCGCAGAAGTGGTCCTTTTAAAAGACAATAAGCTAAAATAGAAACCAAGCATGAGGTGGATTTATTCACCACCTGGTCTCCTTGGTTAGGAGCAGATATTATTTTTCTGGAAGAGTATCAGGAATACAAAAGAGGCCCAACAGTCTCGTCGTTTAGTTTGCGAATATCGTAAACAGATAGTTGACGACTTGGATGAACTCGTAAAGGTGTTTAGTTCTGTGGATCGTACATGTGTCGGCATGGATGACGATGCGGAGTATATTTGTTCGGTGTTGTTTCTACGGAACAGGAGAATACGATTCCGGGTTATGCCATTGCATGAATGTAATATGAATTATCAAACAGCAATCATTATCCAAGATAAAAATTTTACTTTATAGATTATGAATTTCACTTCGTAACGAATGATATTTTGGAATTATTAATAGCAGTACAAATTTTTATACAAAATGAGCGAATGAATATTTTTTTAAACGAGGCAAAAAGATTTCCCCATGCTTTTCATGATTGTTTTCTTTTCTGATGAGGAAAAATATTAACAAGTGTTTGAATTTGTAAACAGGAATTTTCTTTTTTGTAATTATGGATCATTGATGATATTTAAAATTTCTTAGTGTACTTTTACGATCAGAATATCAACAAATTACAAAACAAACGCCTTTTTTTATAAATGATGAATCACAAAATGTAAATATATTCTGTTTCAAAGATGCAACAATTACAATTATATGATTCTCTAACCTTCTGAAAGTTAAAAATTATAAAATCAAATGTATTTTTTCGTGCATCTATGAATATTTATCACAATAGCTCATAAAATATATATAGAAACGTGATAAATTTTTATTTTTATAAGCGCTTTAATTTCTGATGATTTATTTATGAGTTTCTCTTTGTCGTATTCCGTATTTCTCTCTTGCATCAAGAGGAGCAGTTAGATTTGCATCTCAATAAATAAGGCTGTAAGACAGTTCCCGCTGTTTTCCATTGTATCTACTTTGGTGAACAGATAACACCTCATAAACCGGGGAGACCGTAACAGCGTCGTTATGCATTCCTCGAATTTAAAGATAATCGTCGTAATTTGACAAGGACGAGACGGAAACATTACTACGCAATTAAACAACGAGAAGAAACAAGGCCTCCAAAAACTAGCGCTAATTTGAAAACATCTCTTTATGGTCTGTGACAACTAACTTTCCTAGCAGCGGCTATGGCTTTCGCAAATTAAATCCGCCTAAATCATTATTTATCAACTTTGTGCGATTATCCTTCGCCCTCGTGACCTATCTTGAGCGAATATGATTTATTTTAATCTACTTCTGCGAGATTTATTTGGTATAAAAACTTTTGAAATGAAATAAAGCAAAGGATTGACTTTATTTGCTGCGAAATTTACGTACTCCTTTGAAAAAATGCCCTAACAATCGGGTTCATAAACGATGATTATTTTACGGATTTTATGTTTGGCACACAAGTAAAAATTTCGCCATAAATATTCCATTTACATAAAAAAGAGTGAAATACGAGCAAATCATAGGCTTCTTTGAACCAAAGATTAATCACGCGGATAGTTTATATTTTCAGAGAACGAGCGGAATCCCTGAGGTTATAAAATATTTCATCGCAAATCTATGAGTTCATTTGAACGCAATCATAGATATCTATGAAATGACGCACAACAGTCTGAACGAAATTCAAACCGGGAGAGGGAAAGAGAGATAGAGCTCTTATTTTTATGATTTAAAGGAGATAATGTCCGCGGCAGTATAAAAAAACAGAGCGATATATGAAGAGAATAGGGTGAAAAATATTGACGAGCGATAAGCGGGGAGAGGCGATCATTATTTTTTTCAGTCTATATACGCTGCCGCATATTTCACCTCACCTTTCCTCCGCCCCCTTAAGTCCGCGTTTTATCCCCCGACCTTTATTGATGTTCACTTTTTTTTCCCTTTCCCTTTCCCTCTCCCTTTTACAGCTCCAAAACGTATCCCTTATCCCCCTTCGCTCCTTTTCCTCTATCTTTTCCACCAAAAAATCCACAACCCACGCCAAGTTCGGCTTAACCGGCGGAGTTCTATCCCCCTCCCCACCTTCACACACACACACACCAACTCCCGCACCTCCCCAACTCTTCCTTTCCCGTTCCTTCCTCCTCCGTTCCCCCTTCACCTCCTTCCATTCTCTTACACTCCCCCTCTTACCCACTCCAGAAAACACACACTCCGCTGATTTTATTATAGCAGCACCGCGGAGCCTTGCCGAAAACGCCCTCCGCCTCCTGGGTAACGAGCAGCAGTTACGACTCCAGTCCCCGACGGTAGAGAAACAAAACAATTTCAGAGGGTGTGAGGGAGAGATAGGGAAGGGGTTGAAAGAGAGAGGAAGGGAGTGTCTGAGTTGGAGGGTTAGAGGAGGATGAGGAGAGAAAGAGAGAGAGAGGAAGCAGTGACCGGTATTGAGAAGGAGAAGAGAGTTTAGAGAGGGTGAAGGGGAGGAGTTACAAAAAAGAGTATTGAGGTCTAGCAGACGGTTGAAATTTTTCAGAAATGTCTGGAGGGTAAATGGAGTAGGGGTTGATGGGGGAGAAGAGGGTACAAATAATATTAAAAAGGTAGAGGAAGAAGCCGTTCAGGCGAAGTAGACGGAGAGAGAGAGAGAGATTAAATGCACATTTGCGCTAACGGTTTTTAATTATTGCGTTCGCAAAAGGTTTCCACGAATTTATTTTTCGACAACCTAAAATTCTGAAATTCGCACGTGCATTAGCGTTTTTAAAAAGAACCAATGATCCTCCACGGTTGCCACCGGATCCATATTTTATTATCTTTTCCTCGTCTCGTCTCGCCGTTATCCCTTTTTTTTAATTCCTTTATTTATACAGACCGTGAGCTTGTTCCGGTTGGAGGTAAGGTGGTTTAGGTGAGCCTTGTGTTCACGTGTATTATTAAACTTGTTCCGAGGACTCTGCGTTCCTGAAATGATGTACATGGAAATGCGTTATTTTATCTCCATCGAATCGGACGCCAGAAAAGGGAGTGAGAATTGGAAATTAGAAATGAGCAAGGCTCGTTAATGCACTTCGAATTAATAAAAAAAAGTCCTTCGTTCTCCTCCTACCGTATAAATCAGGTTTATTTTTAGAAATTGACCGAATTTTACGAAGAAGAATTGGGGGAAAAATAAAAAGTATTTCTCTCAATGCGGGAATTCGATATTTTTAAGCCTCCACCGACAGCGGAAAGTACTTTCGAGAAGCCATCTCTTCCCACCGCACACCGCCTATTTGTGTGAAATCGGATCAAGGTGGGGCTCATAATCGCTCACGTGCCGGGTTTCTTGTGGGAGACTATTTCTGAACGCAGGTGTCCAGATAACTGCTCCGTCGCGGAGTTTGGTAAAACATTTTTTCATGAAAGTAATATCCCGATTCAACCTGAGGAAAACCTTTCGAGATATTTCGTTAAATTAAATACGGGAAAACTTTAACGGATATATTTTTAAAGTAAATCCAGGCGTTGGTGAAAAAGGATCTCATTTTTTTCAAATATTTTGGAATTTAAAATGTATTCAAAAATATTCTCCCGTTTTTAATGTTTTATAGAGGTAATTTTCTTATAATTATTGAAACATATTTTGCGTTAGAGGTACCTGTAGTTTAATCCCCATATATGCATTGTATTTTAATCACCAAGGTACAGCAACGGAGAATTTATACATTAACGAAACAGTCACCAGGAAATTAAAAATGCCAATTTTCTGCTATAAAACAGCAAGGCCACTAGTTAATGCCTCCTCCGTTTAATAGCGAACGCCGTGAGCAAAGCGGCCAGGTCCGCGGCTTCACTGATATTCACGTTGCACGCCAAGATTCTTATCCGGGTCCCAATTACCTACTTCTCACGGAACTGCTTTGAGTTACTAAGTGCCTTTCGAGTAATATGCTTACCTTGTTGGAGCGCGCCATATTTATACCCCGTGATGAACGGGGGGCATATGCGCCACGGCGTTCCAGTCCTCTGTCCAACCTACATTCCACTCTGCAGACCCCGGTCTACAGTAAACGTTAGCTCCCTCTCGCAATCTCTCACTCGCGCTAAATCTTGTCGCGAGGACGGGCTAGGGACAGAATAAACGCTAGGAACTCATTATTATACGCTCGTTAAAATTACTTTGCGGAACGCGAAAGAGTGCGTTGCATGTATGTGACGCACTGCCGTGTATTTCCACGTAATGCTTACGTTAGTTAAAATCTGAGGCAGCAAAAAATGGAAAGCGTTATGACCAATGCAGGAATATATGCAAAACGTGCCCACCGTTTCCATGATCATGGCAACCGGTATGGGGATCGTTAAGGATTGCCTTTGTGATAGTCAAAATTGAGAAAGGATATCACTTGAAACAATCCTCCTTCCCGTGCCACCAGCGCTATACGTAATCTGGAAGCATTATAAAACGCAGCAGTCCGTCAGTTCTAAATTCATCGTAGAGTGGCATGGCATGGCATGAGTGGCATGGTCATATAACTCCTTCAATGCAGTCTACTGCATATCTCCCGAAAGGTCCTTAAGTCTAATACCAAAGTTATGCCGACATTTTGAGAAACTCTCTATATTAGGCTTGAGTCTGTCAGCTGCACGATGAGTAAGAAACATAGTTAAAATCAAATAATCATTCCTTCCGCTATCCCTTAGTAAACGGGATATAAATACTTATGAGACTTTCCAGCGATTTCCCTTATTTTATTATTTATCCGTTAGAATTCGTTTTAATTATTTAATGCTTTATTTCAAAGGGGAAAATATTTTATGCATATTCCGGATTAAGACGCATTCCTAACTACACCGTACTGCATCTTCCCTTCATAATGTAAGGTTGATTCGCCATTTCACTTGTATTGCATTACGATCGTTAACTACATAATAAGCGCGTATCTGTAAATATATACAACTGAACACGAAACTCGTTTAAAACTATATCACGTAAATTGTAAGTAAAATAAAATTATTTTTAATATAATCTGACACGCGTTACGTAGCTACTGTATTTAAATGATAATTGCCATTGTATTTCATTAATTTCATCATAATATGTTTATTTAATGGTAGTGCTACAACATTCAAGTATGGAATAAATAGGAAAATGCCTAGAAATTGAAGGAAAGAATTATTTCTTTGGCGTCATATTCTAAAATTATATATATGTATATATATATATATATATATATATATATATATATATATATATATATATTTATTTATATATATATATATCATAATTCTTAGAACAGCAATTTCAATAAATCCCCAAATCTCAAGATTTTATATGAACATTTTTTGACAACTTTAAAAAAATACCCTTATTGTGCATGAAATAACGGCCAAAGAGAAGGCATGCCATACCACATGCGTAATCTTCAGGCATGAGCATAAAACTGAATCTTAAAAAAAATCGATCTGGTATTCGTCCCTTTAATAAAAATCGGCGCCTTAACCGTGGTCGTTCGTTTCACACGAACAATAACCAAAAAAAGCATGAAATTTAATTTTCATCTGGCGTTCCGACACACCCTGACAACCTCATTAACGCGGTAAATAGCTCAAACTCCGAACACGAAATCTTCAACGTAAGCCCCTAAACCCAAACTCCACCCAATTGTATTCGCCGGCCAACACGGTTGCATATTACTACTCTGGGATCATTCTCATAAAGCTCCCCCTTTCTTCGTCTCTATTTCTGTCCATCTACTCCTCTCTCTCTTTCCCTATTTCTCTCCACACTCTCCATCGTCATTCCCTTTCCGAAACCCTGAAACCGGAACAACCCACTCTCCAAATCAGCGGTGAAAATCGCGCAAGTCCTTTGCTGTAATCGTAAATCGGCACTTGGAAGGTTAAGGAGGAGAGGATGGGGGGATGTTTGGGGAGGGAGGGGGTGAAATGGGGGTGGCATAGTGCTGACGGTCCGCGGAGATCCCTTTCTCTCATTTCTCCTCTCCTTCCGCCATAACTCCGTCTCCCCCCGTCCCCTTCCACTCTCGCCACTTCCATCCCCCCCTTCCCTCCCACTTGGTCTGGTCTCCCTCTTCATGGGCGCCCATAACTCCATTTCGCCCGTCGGCCATCTCATTCGGAGCTTTCCCTCCGCGCGGCCATATTCCAAAAAAGGGGAATTTCGGTCTTCACCGCCTCCCACTACTCCTCCACTAAGCCATCTACGAGGTCAGAGATGTCAAGCCTAGAAGGATGTCGAACGGCCCAGAGAGAGGGGAGGAGAACGAAGGGGGGTTGGGAATGGGTGATTATATTGGGCTTGTGCGTGGGTTCCGGCGCTATTGTTTGCGAGGGTAAAACAAAAACAAAAAAGAACTCGCGGGCTATCGCGTTCGTATCACGTGTGGGCGCATGCGTCGACGTGTGTGAACGGACGAATGTGGCGTGTCGTGCGTTAGGCGAGACTGCGTATGTGCGCGCGCACGTGTGGCTTTGCGTGCGATTCGGAACCCGCGTGCGTGTGGACGAGAGCGCTCGTGTGGGAGTATTTGTACGTGTGGACGTCCGTGTGTGTTTGCAACGTCATCCTCGTAAACGGAGCCACAAAGTTCGCTTCTCTATTTACGCTATGCGACGATTTTTTTTCGCGAGCGATAAAGCTCCGTTCTTCTTCCGCTTTTATTTTTTTCGCCGTTTTTACGCTTTCCGATTTTCGGATGAAAGGTTTTTTAATAAAAAAAAGAGATTGCGGTATGTGCCAGCCGGCTAAAAAACGTATGTTATGTACATGTGCGGTTTCATGTATATGTGCCGAGCAAATTTGAAATCTTGCAAATATTAGCGGGCTAAATACTCGCACAATGCCATAAACGAAATATTTCCAAAATCTCAGATTCTTTGCTTTCTGATTTTTTATTTATCCGTCCGTGGGATACGAACTATTGGAATTCCCGAGTTTATTTTCGAGCAGCATCAAAGAGTAATATATACTAATATTTTATTGCGCCTTTTATCGCTGAGAACAGTTTGAGTGTTTGAGTTTTAGCACATAAAAGCGTTAGCGCCCAAATCGACGAAGATTAGCCAAAATCAAATAAGAATTTAAGTTAGAAATTAAATTTTCCAAAACAATTTTGAAAAATATTTCGATGAGCAAATTATTTTTTCTGCTTAAGTTCCATTGAATAGAATCGATTAACTTATTTTTTGAATGAAAACACAAGAAAAATGTCGCATTAATTTTGGAATTAATACAAATACAAACGTTATATTAATTAATACCATCCCCATGTAACAAAGTAGTGTGAAACTAGATGTGAATATTTTAAATATATTGTTTATATGTAAAGAGACTCAAAATTCCCACCACCTTAATATAACTATCATTCTTCAAATAATCTTAATGCAATACTGTAGCGGCAAACGGAGTTATACGCTATTAAGGATATTTAACTGTTTATCAAAAAAAAATATGCATTAGCATCAAGGTGTATCCTCAAGGACAATCGTAGGAGAAGTATTTTGTAAAGGCACAATATTTCAAAATTACTAAAAAGCCGAAGAAATCCAAATATCTTCTGAAGATAACATAAATTCCACCCATGGCGTTTATCGTCATTTTCTCTTGCAAGAGAAATTTATCGGTCACGTGATAACAGTGTGTTCAGCCCGATAAAAAACCTACCGTCTTCTTGCGTCTTCTAAACTAACACAACAACATACATCTAGGCGATCGAACCAGGAAAACTAGAGAGGATGAAAGTAACTCCATCAAAACGTTTTACAACATATTCCTAACAATAAAAGTACGAATATTTCGAATAAAAGACATCGATTCCATCACTTTTCCGAATTCAGGGTTCTAACCCATAAGATTTTAAAGCGATTGCCTATTCGCACCCTCTACAAAAAAATAACAAAGGGGCGCACTGCTTATAGGAACGAAAGTAAAAATGGAACGAGGACGAGTGTTACGATGCTGTTGGGCGAAATGGGACGACGGGAGTAGGGAAACGACCAAAAGTGAGATGGCGTCGGAATACATGAGGCAGAAGATCAGAAATTTTTCGAACGGTAATCTGAACACACTTTCGTTTATATCTGAGTGAGCGGTTTATTGAAGGCGATCCCGAACGAGGTTTAAGATCCGCTTCGTGCGCTTAAAAGGGCTTTTTCGGAATATCATTTCGCCTCACGGGGTCCAAACGACGCGAAATGAAGGGTGGTAACAGCAGACGAAACGGCAGATCTCTCGGGAAGCTGATTCCAACTTGCGTGAGTTGTAATATGTTGAAATTTAGTGCACGCGCCGCCGGGGAAGATTGGTTTAAACGCGCGGAAGCATAAAAGAGTTTTCGCGAGAACGAGTTTCATAATCTGTTTCGAAGTTGCGAATGGGATCGGAATTACGAACCTCACACGTGCTTAGAATTTGGTTTTTGTTTAATAGTTTAATAGTTATTAGCAAAATTTACATGTCACGTCAATCTTTCGAATTATATTAATATAATACCGTGCCCACGAAATGTTCCTTTGCATTTATTCATGCTATCAGTTACATAAAGACAAAAAAATATTTACCTCCTACAGAAATAGCCATTTTTTGGAGGATCTTTGTAGTTTTGTAGAAAATAAAGCTTGTTTAATGTGCCGCTTAGTAACCACGTAGTAAGGGTCCTAAAATATGACTAACACGTTTGTACAGGAACGCCTCAACCTTCCAAAGCATTCCAGAAGGAAGTAGAATTTGAAGGAGCGCCATATTTCAGTTGCAGAAATATTAAATTATCAAAGTTTTCTCATTCAGCTTTCAGCTAAGAATGCATGAGTTTACGGATGGGCGAGAAGTCATTGAACCATTGAGAGAAACTGGATATTCTACGCGCTTTAACCGCGCTCTACTCGTCATGTCAAATGATTACAGGAATTGCTTAATTGAAATGCTGGAAAAAAACTGTCGCTTAGCACCCCAAAGATTTTTTATGCCTAATAAAATGAAGAATGGCTGGCTGTGGTTATTGGGACAATGCATTAGCAAAGATAGTGAAAATTGTTCCTCGCGTGTCGTCTTTTCTTTCATACAAGAACACTAGGTATACTAATGTTCTTTGCAAACACCCAAAATGGCAACGCCGCCCAGTAAAATCTTCTCACCCCTAACATATTTTACCAGAGGGCATCTTCACCGCTTCTCCCTCCCTCTGCCCGTCCTCCTCCATTGCCCTTGAAAAGTGTAAACATGCCTCTTGACTACTGTTTAGCTATATTTTAGTTTGTTCTCTTACATTATGTTCGTTAAATTTGTTTGCCTTCGAAGGGAACGGTCGTGTGCAAGGTAGCTCCGGGTGAAAGGGTGTTTGAGGGTGTCGTAAGGAGAGAGTCGTAATGACCAAGAACGGAAGTAAATCGGCAGCAGAGGTGACGAAGTGCAAGGCGTGCAATAGAAAACTAATAGTGAGTCTGAAGCAGGAGTTGCAGAGGGCTAAGGAGATGATAGAGGCATTAACGAAAGAGAATACGGCACTGAAGAGTGAAAAGATGAAGGGTCCAAGTGGTGAAGGATGGGTGGAGGTTAAAGGAAAGAGAAAAATAGAGGTAAGGAAGGATAACTGTGCTAAGGAGCAAAGTGTTCGTGTCTTGGAAGACTCCATGATTCGTTTTGCAGGGGAAGAATGCAGAAGGCAGGGTGCTGTGGTGGAGCGTTTCCCCGGAATTAGGATCGAGCAAATGGAAAAGAAAATTTTGGGCAGTAGTGACGATAGTAAAGAAGAAGTGTTGGTAATACACGTCGGAACGACGCTGATTTCGAGGGAATGAGGTCTCTAATCACGGAGCTGGTAAGAGAGGTTACGGACCTCCGTCGGAGGGTGTCAAGAGTGGAGTCGGCCCTTGTTCGTGTTGGGAGAACGCATCCATCCCCGGGAACTCACCGCGCCATGATGGCGACTCGGGTGCGCTCGAGTGCGAAAGTCGGTGGTGTGATCGAGGGTGTTTGTGGGACCTCTTCGGGGGCTGGGGTCGCTCCAATCCTGAGACCCAACGATTGGAGAGTGGTCTCCAACCGGGGGGATCGTGGGGTGGTCCTGCGAAGGCTGGGAGCTGGGAATGCCTCGGCAGACCCTCTTCCAGTTTGCAATCGGTTCGCGGCGTTGTCGGAGGACGACACTTCGGCCGATGCTCTTGCATCCGCTCCCGTCTCTTTGGCGGAGGCTGGATCTATGGGAAGTCGGGGTGGGAAGGGAGGGCTTCTAGTAATAGGTAGTTATAATGTCCGGCGTGTTATGGCTCCCTTGCTAACTCGGGCCCGCCGGGAGGGAGTGGCTGAGCGGGTGTTCTCCAGGTGTATACCAGGAGGAACGGTCCCCCAAGTGACGAGGGCGGTACGGGAGTCGGTGGAGACAACGGGTTGCTCTAGGCTGCGGATGGTGGTCCATGTTGGGACTAATGATGCCTCGAAGCGCGGGTCCGAGGAGATTCTAAGTTCTTTTGAGGACTTGGTCGCCGAGGTCACTCGTGTCCGAGAGGAGTCGGGTTCTGATGTGCGGCTCACCATTTGTAGTATTGTCCCGCGGATTGACTGTGGTTCGGAGGTTTGGAGCCGCGTGGCGGGGCTAAACCAAAGGCTATGGAATTTCTGTGTGGGCATGGGAGTCGATTTCGTTGATCTCCCGGCCGGTTTTCGGATCGTGTAGGGTACCCCTAAACGGCTCTGGAGTCCATTACACGACCGAGGCTTCACAGAGTGTAGCGTGTAGGATCTTCGACCATGGTAGGTCTTTTTTAGATTAGAGAGTAAGGCAGGGTGTAGGCGTAATAGGAGATTTCATAGGGGCATCGAGTGTAATACAGTCTCTGGTCGCGAAGTGTGAGAGTCCACCTGCAAAAGCCGTAATAGAGCAGTTAATGCTTCGGGCGATAACGAGAAATTAAATATTATAGTTTTAAACTGCAGCAGCATTCGTAGGAAGTCTGCCGAACTCGAACACGTAATTTGCACGTTGCATGCGGATGTAGTTATAGGTACGGAAAGTTGGCTCACTGAAGATATCGCTAGCCAAGAAATTTTTCCGAAAAGCTATAGAGTATACAGAAAAAACCGTACCAATAGAATAGGTGGCGGAGTATTTTTGGCATTAAGTGAAAAGTACGATAGTTGTCAGATCCCTATTATCGATGAAACGACCGAGAGCGTGTGGTGCCGCCTAGGTAAGGATAATTCGAAAAAGATATATTTATGCTCATTTTACAGACCACCTAATGCCAAAGTTGATTATATTTTTAGTTTAGAGAGGCAATTAGCCGAGCTTAGATCTATTATGAACGACGGTTATGTGATAATTGGAGGCGATTTTAACTTACCGTCAATCGATTGGGAAAACCTATGTTTCGTTAAGGGAGGTAAAGAACGCGAATCGTGTGAAACCTAAATTGACACGTTTTATGAATATTCCTTAATCCAGATGGTACGAAAAGCCACGCGTTCGGGCAATGTTCTCGACTTGCTTGCTTCTAACATCCCGCATAGGATAACTAAGGTATCCGCAGAGGAGGGACTTAGCGACCATCGAGCTGTGTATGCGGAGTGCGAATTAAAGCTCAAAAGACATCCTAAGCCTCTTCGGAATGTATACGCTTTCGCCAAGGCCGACTTTAAAAGTTTCAGCTTACATCTCAAAAGTACCTTTGTCAGTTATCGTAAACGACAGAACGATTAGGTATGGAGCCATCATGGTTATTATTTAAGGATATACTAGGAAAAGGTATCAATAGATTTATCCCCAGTAAGTTAAAATCTGATAAGAAAGAACCTCGTTGGTTTAATAAGGAAGTCAGGATTGCCTTAAGACGGCAGATGCGTAGCCACGCAAAATTGAAAAACATACCTACCACCGCTTCCGATGAGTATCGCACAGCTATAGTCCATGAGTATAACAGTGTCCGCGTACTAGCGAGAAAAACCATGCGTAACGCATTTAAAACCTTACGGAATGAGGTATTAAATACAAAATTGAAGGAGGATCCAAAAGCGTTCTGGTCCTATGTAAGAGAAGTCAAGGGAGGGGGTCCTTCAATACCCTCCCTGCGATGTGATTCCGGAGACATCCTTCACGATGGGGAGGATAAAGCTAATCTACTAAACGTTTACTTCGCGAAGGCGTTCACGGCAGGTGGAGATAGACTTGAAGATAATCTTATTCCCGATGGATGTACTCGGATGGATAATATTAAAATCTCTGAGGCAGGAATAGCGAAGCAACTGGGTGCGATAAAGCCCAACAAAAACCCAGGACCAGAAGGAATTCCCGCGCGTGTATTAAAAGAACTAGCAGAAGAAATAGCTCCCTTCCTTCGGATAGTTTTCGAGAAATCTCTTACCCTCTGTGAGGTTCCTGATGATTGGAGACTAGCACACGTCACACCCATTCATAAGGGAGGTGACAAAGAAAACCCCGAAAATTATAGGCCGATTTCTCTAACATCATTATCATGTAAGATTTTGGAGCACATTATTGTTAGCAACACAATGCGTTATCTTGAGAGTAGATCGCTCTTAGTTAGCTGTCAACATGGCTTCATAAAAGGTAGATCCTGTGACACCCAACTCGGTCTGTTTGTGAATGATGTTTTATCATGCGGCGAAAATAATAAGCAGGTCGATGCAGTGTTCCTTGATTTTAGAAAAGCTTTTGACAAGGTGCCCCACCGTAAGTTATTATTAAAATTGGGAAATCTTGGCGTTAATGTTAAAGTCATTAACTGGGTTCGCGCTTTCCTTTGGAATAGAAAACAAAAAGTAGTCATCGATGGTAAGTCCTCGAGTGTGGCAGATGTAGTCTCTGGAGTGCCGCAGGGTAGTGTGATCGGACCTATGCTTTTCTTGCTTTATATAAACGACATCAGCTCAGTTGTGAAAAGTAATATCAGGCTTTTTGCGGATGACACCGTAGTCTATAGAGAAAATAGTAGTCCTAGTAATCATCGTCAGCTTCAGGATGATCTGGATGCGTTATCTGTTTGGTGCAAGGAATGGCAGCTAGAAATCAATCAGAAAAAGAGTAACGTTCTAAACTTTTGGAAATCTAGAAGCCCATCGTCCGTGTTTACCTACTCGATAGATGGTGAGAGCATTCCTGTTTCGGAATCCGTGAAATACCTCGGGGTAACCTTGAATCGTGACCTGTCTTGGGACACCCACATAAGACGAGTGATAGGTGCGACAAATAAGAAGTTGGCTTTTGTGCGTAGGATAGTCAGGAAAAGCACGGAAAAGGTGAGAGAATCCTGTTATTTATCGTTGGTTATACCTCAAATGGAATACGCAGCAGCGGTTTGGGATCCATATCAGAGGGGACTCATAAAGGATTTAGAAAAAATACAGCGGCGAGCAGC
Source organism: Tanypteryx hageni (assembly GCA_028673005.1). Lineage (NCBI taxonomy): Eukaryota > Metazoa > Arthropoda > Insecta > Odonata > Petaluridae > Tanypteryx > Tanypteryx hageni. The sequence continues at coordinate 49,640,743 of CM054116.1, forward strand.
TAGATTCGTGAAAAAAAATTACGATAAAAAACAGAGCGTTACGTTACTCATTGAAGAGTTGAGTTGGCCATCGTTGAAAGATCGTAGATTACAGGCGAGACTTAAACTTCTAGATAAATATAGGTCGGAGATATTCGTAAATGAAATGAAAGATATGATATTATTCGGCAACCAACGTATATCGGACGGAGGGATAATGAGGACAAGATTTGCGAAATAGATAGTAGGACGGAGAGGTATAAGGAGTCCTTTTTCCCTAGGACAATACGTGACCACAATAGATAAGTGAATAATAATTAGTTAGGAACTTGGTGCGCGGCACCCCCTGCCATCCACCGTCAAGGTGACTTGCAGGGTAATATGTAGATGTAGATATTAAAAGTGCAAAGACCGATGATCACGTGGTGGGTTTGGTATGGGACATGTGTACATCGGCTAAGAAAAAATTTAGAAATGCAAAAATAGTAGTGAGTGGAATTATAAGAAGACGAGATGTCGCTAGAAGACGAGTGGACTATATCAACGAAGGGATAAATTGGGTTTGCCAAAGTCAAAAATTGTGTTTCGTGGATCCGAATTGTTGGTTGGGAGAGAATGACTTAGGACATGATGGGCTGCATCTGAATAGACAAGGCAGCGAAAAATTTGGGAGATTGCTGAGGAATGTAGTGAGGCATGCGAGGGCGGGAAACTAGCTGGGGAATACAGAGGTGGGCCATTATCAACCAATGTTCAAAAGAAGATAAGTGACAATGTTATGCAGATGTATATACTGGAAGACGAAGAAGAGGCAGGGGAAATAGAACACGAAAGAAGTGGTGGTTGTCATCCTAGACGCCTGCAGTCCAATTGCAGAAGCGGTGGTGGTGCTTTTGAGCTGACGGAGAAATCGAATCAAGGTAAGGGTTTGAGGGTACTTCAGGTTACCTGTCGAAGTGTATATAACAAGAGGGAAGAGTTTCTAACGATAGTTGATGCTTGCAATTCCGATGTAGTTATAGGGACAGAATCATGGTTAAAAAGCGATATAAACTCGAATGAGATTTTTCCACCTGGTTTCACGGTATATAGAAGAGATCGCGAATCTAGAGGAGGAGGGATTTTCATTTGTGTCAAAAACTGCCTTGAATGCACACTTGAATGGGTAAGAAACGATTGCGAGGCAATGTGTATAAAATTAAGAAATCCTTTCTTAAAAAAGCAAATCGATATTATAGCAGCGTATAGGAAACCGGGAGAGGATTATTATTTGTTAGAAATGTTAGCGAACTTATTCATCAAAAATACGTTAACGCAGGACATACTAATTGCAGGAGACCTAAACTTACCTTCGGTTAAGTGGGATGGGTCATCAGCGGAGGGCGGGAGGGCTCAGGAATTGGCAAACAGCCTTATCTATGAAGGGGGATTCACGCAGGTAGTAAGACGGCCAACCAGGGAGGTAATATTCTCGATGTCTTTCTTTTAAGGCCGTATGAGTCACTTATTTGCTCGGAGTCAATGGCAGGTATTACATCTACATCTACATCTACAAGTTACCCTGCAATTCACCAAGTTGGTGGGTGGCAGGGGGGCAATGAACCAAATCCTACCTAAAGATTGTCTAACGCAATTCGAAATTTCCTATTGTGATCTCTTATTGTCCTCGGAAAGAACGAGCCTAGATAACGCTCCGTCCTACAATCGATCTCACGTATTTTATCGTCTCGATCATTTCTACCTATATACGTCGGTGCCACAATTATTCCCACTACCTCCTCTTTTAGACATTCTGACCTATATTTCTCTAGAAGTTTCAACCTTGAGTGCAATCTACGGTCCTCCAGTGATACCCAGTTCAAATCGCTCAATAAAGAGGTGACGCTTTCCTTATGTTCGTACTTTTGTTTTACAAATCTGGCTGCTCTGCGCTGTACTCTTTCTAGTTGAATTATGTGTCCCTTCTCGTACGGATCCCATATGCTCGCTGCGTATTCCACTTGTGGTCTTACCAGTGATAAGTAGCATGTTTCGCGTACTTTCTCTCTAGTGATCCGTACTATTCTACCTATGAATGCCAGTTTCTTGTTGGCCGCGCCTATAACTCGACGAATGTGCATGTCCCACGAAAGATCTCGACAAATGGTTACTCCTAAATATTTTACATACTCAGCTTGTCGAATACTCATTTCATCTATTTTATATTCGAAACCTAAATCTTTGTTCTTACTTTTCCAGAACGTGACTACGGCACATTTAGTATAATTAATTTCGATTTGCCATTTTTTGCACCACGCTGAAATGGCTCTTAAGTCTTCACGCAGAGACTGATGGTCCTCCTGATTTTTTATTTCTTTATATAGAACGGTGTCATCGGCGAAAAGCCTAATTTTACTACGAACAACCAAGCACATATCATTTACATAGATTAAGAAGAGCAGAGGGCCCAATACACTTCCCTGAGGAACACCCGAAGCAACTTTAACGGGGGACGAGTATTTCCCATCGATGACAACTATCTGTTCCCTATTCGAGAGGAAGTCTCTCACCCAACCGACAACTTTCGAATTGATACCACATTGTCCTAACTTCGCAATTAATTTCCTATGAGATACTTTATCAAACGCCTTCCTGAAATCAATGAATATGGCATTGACCTGAGTATTTTTCTCTCCGCATCGCAACAAATCGTCCACGAACAGGCCGAGCTGCGTTTCGCATGATCTACCTCTCCGGAATCCGTGTTGGCATCCGCTAAGCAATGAATGACTATCTAAATAGCGCATTACAGAGCTAAAGACTATGTGCTCAAGTATCTTGCACGATATATGGACCATGATGCTGTTTATTTAGAAATGGACTGGGTTGTTACGAATCCAATGAAGATGAAGCAAAAAACTAAGGTATGGCAATATAGCAGAGGCGATAGAATTGGATTTCGACAATATTTAACGGAAAGTTTTCCAAAGTGGGCAAGTGAAGGGGGAAGCGTAGAAGAAATGTGGATAGCGTTTAAGAAATTATTGTTGTTAGGACTACAGAAGTACGTGCCCGTAAAGATTCTGAAGGACAATCCTGATCCTGAGTATTATAACAAAAATATTAGAGTGCTGAAAAGAAAAGTAAGAAAATCGCATAAAATGAAACATTTAGGATATTTATGTTCTAGTAAATATGTTAAATTAACGAAAGACTTGAACAAAGAAAAAAGAAGGGCGAAAGAAAAATATCTTATAAATATTTTAGATAAAAGTAACGGTAGTGAATTCTATAAATATCTTAGAAGACGTAGGGAAAACATAGAGAAATCAGCTACGATAAAAATGCAGACGGGGACATAATCGTAGTAGACGAAGAGAAGTCAAATGAGTTCAATAGGTGGTACGCTAGCGTGTTTAGGAAAACCGAAAATGTTAAGACTTTAGTGCAGAGTGTTACAAAGGATAGTGCGTCGGAAACGGAGTTAAATAAATACACTGGATTGACGCAAGAGCCAAAACACATTTACATTCGGGATGCGGAAATTTTTTAAAAAGTGGCGAGGTTAAAAGATCGCAAATCTAGGGATCCAGATGATATTGCGGGAGAGGCATTAAAGTTGGGTTCTAGGGAAATAGTACCGTATCTGCAATTATTATTTACTGTCACTTTAAATAACGATAGTATACCGGCGGACTGGAAGAAGGCGATAGTAATACCTATTTATAAGGGAGGAAACAAAACCAACGTTGAAAGTTACAGGCCTGTTAGTATAACATCAGTAGTTTGCAAGCTGATGGAAAAAATAATAGCTGACTACTTGCGCAACTTTTGGGAAGTAAATAATTGGCTATGTAAAAATCAGCATGGGTTTAGAAAAGGCTACTCTTGTGTTACTCAGTTACCAGGACTCATTCAGGATATTGCAGACACAATTGATAAAGGGGAAGAGGTGGATGGGATTGTAATAGATTTTGCAAAAGCATTTGATACTGTCTCTCATGACATTCTTCTAGCTAAATTATGTAAGTTAAGCATAGATAAGAGAGTGATCTCCTGGATTAAAAATTTCCTTATTGGTAGGTTTCAGAGGGTTAGAATAGGTACAAGTTTGTCAGATTTTGTGAATATCACATCAGGGGTGCCCCAAGGAAGCGTTTTTGGTCCATTACTATTTCTTACTTATGTTAACGACCTTCCGAATAACATTAATTCAAGGATTCGTCTATTTGCGGATGATTGTATTATATAGGCAAATAAAAAGTCAGGAAGACCGGGAAATTTTACAAGAGGATATCGAAAAGTTAGAAGCTTGGATTAGGATAAACAAAATGAGTGTAAATATTAACAAAAGCAAACACGTTACGTTCTCAAACAAGAGACTAATAAGTGAGCGCAGATACAACCTACACGGCGAAATGGTACCAAAACATGATTGCTGCAAGTATTTAGGCGTCCACGTAGCAAAAGATCTAGGATGGGATAGGCATATTGACAGTATTATAGGAAAAGCATATAAAAACCTACATTATGTTATGCGAAATCTTAAAGGAAGTAGTAGGGCTGCGAAGGAAAAGGCGTACAAAACTATAGTCAGACCAATACTGGAATACGCGACGAATGTATGGGATCCGCATGGGATAAGTCAAAAAAACAAAATAGAGAAAGTTCAGAGGAAAGCTGCGAGATATGTGCTTGGCAGGTTTAAAAAGGAAGACAGTGTCACAGCAATGTTGAAAATTCTGGATTGGGAATCATTAGAAAATAGGAGACGAATTAACAGATTAGGGGAACTGTACCAGGCATACAGCAATAATGAAGCATGGGAAGACTTAAGAAGTAGATGCAGGTGCCGAATTTTTTAGGGAAAAATAGCCATAAATTTAAAATTAAACTTAGGCCGCAGAAAACAAATACAGCAAAGTATTCGTTTCTAAACAGGGGAATCAGCGAGTGGAACAAGTTACCTGAAGTGCTCTTCAAGCCCTTACCTAAGGACGCAAAACATTTTAAAAGTAGAGTTAGCTCATATATGCATGGTAAAAATAAAACGAACTGTGAGGAGGAATATTAGTAACATCCATATCTATCTGCCTAAGTGCAGGAAAAGTAGGGGATTGCTTGGAAGGGTGAAGTACGGTGAGGACTTCGTGGACCCCGTGACCGCTACAGTAGCCGTGAAGGCCTTCCATGAACCCACGAAAATCCGCACTCAAGGCACTGATTGTAATTAGTTTGAAATTGTATATTTTTAAATATTTTTTAATATATTTTAATATTTCTAATATAATTTATGAGGACTTTATTTGTAAAATTGAAATTTTAGAATTATATACTGTTTTCCTTGCCACCTGGCCGGCTGGCCAAATTGCAATGTTTTTTAAATAAATAAATAAATTATTAATAAGCGAATTCGACCTGCAATAATAATTCTGGGCATAAAAAGCTAAATATTTTATTAGACTAAAAATTTGAATGCACACTTTGTCCGTAAGTCATTCGTTTTGCCCCATTTTGTCAATTACTTCATTATTGACGGAATTGATAGCGCACACATACACGCACGCATAGCAAGGAAATTGAAGTTAATATGGTAGTTTTTGCACCATACCACGAAATTTCAAGAAATAAAACTTACCCAAACATTTTTTTAATTACTTAATGAAATGTGCGCAATATACTAAAGAAATATATTAACGACAGGCGTCACGCTACAGCCTTATTAAGGACTACTGACTATTCATCCAATGCCGTCTCGTTCAAAAATAATCATGAAGCAAATGATGTACCAACAAGTCACATATATGTACTGATATGGCGGCATTTAGCATTTCGTATCAGTGGTAAATAACTACGTCCAGTCGAATAAAATATTCTAAATCACGGTTGCCAGTGTTCATTTGAGAGATCTTAAGTAACTTATATACAAAATGATCAACCTAAATAAAATAGACTTAGAAATTTTTATTATTACATTCCTTACTCTCTTATCTATGTAAATAATACAGCTCCACGATGTAATGAGTTCTAATTTAGCCATCATTGTTACGTACATAATCTCAAAAACAACTAATAACTTATCATCCACAGAGAGGTATGTACTGTATGAAGTCTATACTGGGTCCTAAAGATGGGTATGAAATTTTTTGAAAAATTATTAAAATTGAAAATAATTCATTTTCTATAAAACCACAATATACTGGGTCATTAATTATGCAGGTCCAATTTTTGGACAATCATCATAGCTCTTTTTCAGAGAACAAAGTAAGTACTGAATGCAACTGGAATCCAAGGGCCTTGGTACTATACCCAAATTGCCGAAATGTTACACAGGACTCGATATCCAGGAAAGAGCCCTACAAAAATCGCACAGCACAATTAGAATTTATGTCTTAGTCTAGCGTAGCAAAATAGCGCCAAGAGATAGCAGGATGGAGTCTTACTTTGGAGGTGCACAGTTGCCACTTGTGCGGGTTTGTGGGGAAGAAGGGTGGGGGTTAGGATGCTAGTGGAAAGCCGGAATCGCGGTCTGCGTTCCGAAGAGGTGAATGAGGGTGCGAAATATTTGAGGTAATGGGTTACAATCGTATGGGTAAGAAAGGGGTGAGGGAAAAATTTTCGAGAGGATAGAAGGTGTTAGGAGCGGGAGATAGAGGACGGGGCGAATAAAAGATAATAACCTCTCCTAACAAGGGGGGGAAGCAGAGAACGCGGTATGAGTGGATAATGATAATAGGCGTCGGAGAGAGAGGAGAAGGGAGGCTCAGACGGCGGGTATGTTAGTAAACGAGGTGGCGAGGTCGTTAATAAGAGGAGGAGGAGAGGAAGAGAAAGATTTTAAGCCCCTTTTTGCGTGAAATGGATTCAGAACGGGAAGTGGTTTTGAGTGCATCTTTGCCTCGACGGTGGCACCCTCTGGATGTGATTCGAATACACGACTATAGAGAGGGACTAAAATGTGTGTGCGCGCGCATGTGTGTGGGAGACGAAGAAAGCCACTTTTTAGGGGAAATAAACTAGAAGGGTGGGAATGGTGAGAAGGGATTTTATAAAGAGTGGAGATGGAAGACAATGAGAGATCATATCAACTCGGGATTAACCTCGGTAAATAAGAGGAATGGGAGTGAAAGTGGGAGATAGGGAGCTGCAAGAAGTGGGGAAGGAGTGAGTGAGAGAGAGGTAAAGATTGGAAAAGAATGGCAGGGAGAGGGGAAGTGATTTAAGTAGAGGGATATTGGAGATGAAAAAAGTAGGTACAAGTGGGGAGAGAGTGGAAAGAAAGAGAGGAAGAGGTAGATAAGAAGAGAGAAAGAGAAGGTAAAGGGAGGAATGTAGGAGGAAGGAAGAGGAGGAGAAGAGGAGAGAGAGCAGGAGATATATGGAGAAATTTAAGAGAGGGCAATGAGAAGGAATTTGATAAAGTGCAAAGGAACAGATGGTATGGGAGAAAATGGAGAAGGGCAAATAGAAAGAGATAGATTAAGAAAGGAAAACTAGAAAGGGATAGAAATATAGGTAGAGATGGGTGAATTTAAGTAAAGAGAAATAGAGGTGAGTAAGTATAGTATCAGATAGGCAGAAGTTTAATAATAGAGAAACGGAGGAAATGGAGAAATAGGATAGAGACAGATAGGAAGAGCAAAAGGGAGAGGAAAAGGAAAAGAGATGGAGAAAGAGAGGAAAGGAGAAAGAAAAGAGACAAAGATGAAGGTTGAGGGAGAAGGTGAGAGGAGAGTGGTCGAAGATAGATAGGGAGAGAGAGAAAAATTAAGTGAAATAGAAAAGGAGATAGGAGAGAGTAAGATACATGGTTAGGGAAATTAGAGAGAATGGAAGAGGGAGAGAGGTGGAGATGAAGAGAGAGAAAAAGAAGAATAGAGGGAGAAAGAGAGGAAGGTTATATAAAGTGGGAGTGTGGGAGAAAGAGAGCGTGGTTTGGATAATGCCCCTTTAAAACCACTCAAGCTGTAATCATGGCCACGAGATAAATAAAACATGACTTATTATTCTAGGCTGAGGGAGAGAGAGAGAGGAACTATGGAACTCGAAATATAATCGCTCAAACGACCGTTTAATGTGTGTTTGCGAGCACTTCTTTCATTCGGTTCCGATAGGATTATTATTTTCTTTTCGAAAAATAGCCCAATGCGAGGATTTACCCTCATAACCAATGGAGGGCGGTTTTATTATTCCGTTTGGATTGCTTTGAAGGTATTTTTTCACATAGAATGAAAATATGTTTGGATTTCTCTAGAGAATTCTGGACGTATTCTATAATTTACCCTCATAGCTTATTTTTATAGTTTTAATTGTGCTTTCTGTCTGATGGTGTGCTATTTTCAGGAGATCGAAGGCAATCGATTTATCATTTCAAATAGTGACGTTTATTTATCCGTCGTTCAGTATCGTTGGAAACACTAAAACTTGGAGCCATCTTGTCAATTACAGTCAACTGTTTTTCCTCCCATCCATGTTGATGACTAGAAGAAGCACTTAAGGTTGAAATAGGACATGGCGCAATGAATTAAAAATACAGAATACCTCATCTTATTTTAAGCGGTTTTTAGATAATAATTAGAAATGAAAAATAGTTTATTTGAAAATTCGAAATTTCTTTGACTTTCTCCGTTATAGCGAATAATGTATTCAAGGTAACCGGATTTCACTGCTTATTGTTCCTGAATGGTTAAATTTTTTAATATATTAATAAGCATTAAAATGTGTAAAAATAACTATCAAAGGATACCAACAGGGACGACTCTAGAATCCTCGGGGCGAGTCCCATTCCACTCCGCGCACAGAAAAATGACACCTTGCTTATAGCAAACATCTAGAGCAAGTTTTCACGTTCCAAGAATGCTGCACCTTTCTACTAAGACCAACGAGCAGTTAGTAAGCTAACTACAAGCGCGGATACCAAAAGTAGATATTTCATTTTCGGAGAGAGGATTGAAATGAATATATATTCGCAGTCAAATAGAAAAGGACAGCTACCAAATGAGTTGTGTCGAACTGAAATGGAAATAAAAAGTTAACGATAAACCTAGTATAAAAACGAATGCGATCAGACTGGTACATAATTTCATAACGGCGTTCGCGTTATATGGGTCACCCAGCATACACTGGCGAAATTAAGTTAGAATTGCGAAAGCGAATAACATTATTGGAGGTCTGCCATGCGTGTTTACGAGGCTGTGGTGGGGCGCCACATGAGCCGTTACATGAGAGTGGTTCGGAGTTAGTCCCGTATCGATCGTAAAACTATAAGATGGGCGCCCATTAAAAATTAATACATCCGGATTAATTGCGCGCGATCCAATCACCTATTTGATACAAAAAAAATTTTAACATTTTATTTTGTAAATTTCGCAAATAGAATTTTTTGCTTAAATCATTTTTATGCCGTGTAGTAGAATAACATTATATCGTAATCAAGTGCATTTTTTACAAAACAAGTTCGTAGGCTGTAAAAAAATAATTACCTAAAAAAATCCTCTGATCTTATATAATTGTACAGACGCCTGTTCGTTAGCTAGCCGCGTTAAAAGTTGAGCACTGTAATTACACACAAGTGAATTAAATAGTTTAATTCCAAAGCCACATAATTCCCAAAAATTCTAACATACCGGCCAAAGCTGGGTGCAGTCTTTAGCGCAAACCGAGTAATATCCTCCGACCAATACTTCAAGTTATTCAAATATGCGTGTGCACACATAAAAATCCAACCTATAACTGCATCACCTAATGAGAACAGACGACATTTTCAGTCGCGTTAGCGGCGCAAAACAGCGACAACCCAAAATGATATTCATCCTTAAACGCCACGAGCTGAGGGACAGAAGCGCATCTGAACGACGCAACCCTCCCCTCTCGTTTCTGGGATTTTATCCACGCTTAAACCACAGATACATTCCGCCCTGCCACACCTCTTTAAGTTCCACCCTTGCTATCAAGTGTCCTTGCGAATCGGCGAGGAAAACGTTATTGACCGCCGGCGACATGAGATTCCAGGAGGTCGGTTGAAACGCAAAATCTACGTACCTCTTATTCTAGATTATGCAATTCTACCTCGTAACCGTCTCTCTCCCTTATGATGCAGCGACGAAATCACTCGTACCGCGTGCATGACCGAGAGGGAAGAGTGAGAGAGCAATACAAAACGGTCGGATACGTGTTTCCGGAGCGAGAGAGTGTGTACATGTGTGTGTGAGAGGCAACAGTAAAAGCAATACCCCCCATAGAAGAGGAAGGAAGGAAAAGGAAGAGAGAATGGGGTAGCGGTGATGTGGAGAGAAGGGAGGTAAGGGGAAGAGGAGAAGGCGTCCCAAATTGCGCATACGGTCTAGAGCCTCGAGGGAGTACTCGCTTTAAATGCAAATATTCCGGGCAGTGGCTGTGTGTGTACGTGACTGGTTGAGTCGCATTACGTCATGCGACGAAATTTTCGACCGGCGCATCTAAGGGAAGCGGCAATGGCTCTTCGGCGGCTAAAAGACTCCGGCGATGAACCGGACTACCGACGTCGGATCCTCCGCTTGGCGACAGGCAGGTGAAAAGGCGGGATAGAAAGGGAGAGAATAGGAGGAGGTGGGCACACATTCGTGAAGGAAGTTGGATGTTAAGGGTGGAGAGGAGAGGATAGGAGGAGGCGACGTTTTTGGAAATTACGGGATGTGAGTGAGGAAGGAGGAGGAGGGAGGCAGGGGTGAGGGGTGGGTGAAGAAATAGTGAAGTGAAGTTTTTGGATGCGAGTCTTTGATGGCACCGCAGAGAAAAAGGGCAAGTTGAGAGTAGTTCAGGGAGATAGGAAGTGGATAATGGAGGATCGGGAGCCTGGAACCAAGCGAAAATCCGGTTAATGTAGGGAACATTATAAGTGTGTGTATTTTTGTACGAGTCTAACGATAAGTGTCTTTACATCTCTCTCACAATGTGTATTTTTATATGTGTATGTGTGTCTGTGTGTTTGGTCAAGCTAACGTTTTTTAACCACCCGTTATACATATATACAAAGAATCCTTAAGGTAATATTAAATGAATAAGAGTTGCAAAACTTCCGCTCGTAGCATGGAAAAACCAACGGGAATAAATATTTTTTCCGACCGATGAACATTTCTTACTGTTTACGTCCGATTTGCATAGAGATTCTACATAAAACCACGTAGGTCTAATGATAGACTCGAATATGAATGCGTTTTAACGGAAAAATCTTGGCTCAATAATCGACGCATCCACCATTTTGTGAGTGAAAAAATATTGTTGTGAATGATAATTCTGCGGTATTAAAATTTATGACTCTTGAAAAAGAACTCCATTTTTATTGCTATGGACTTATTTTTAGCCAACTAGAAGCGCTATTACAAATCATATTAGAGTGGCCCTTTTAAAATTGAGTTTTGCGGTTTAATTATTCATCCATAAAATTAATTAAATGTATTCTAAAACCTAATAAAAATGTAAAAGCGAAGGCCTCACACACAAATGAATTGTAATTGAAAAACGATTAAAAATTTAAATTATGAATAATGAAGAAATAATTAAAAAAAGCGCAATATTAATGGAAATTAGTAGCATGCAGTTTAATGACGAAAACACTCTATCGGATTTGGGATTATGAGATTCATCCATCCTGTGCATAAATTTGGAAAAATAATGAATGCTGATCTACACGAGCAAAACACCACCCCTTCTTAATTATCTGACTTTAAAACCTAAAGTGCCGATAAATTTGTATTGTTCCATTTTTGGTTCAAATAACTTAAATGTATTTAAATCGGCGACAAAACTTGACTTAAAAGGAGAATATTTAGTGCTCAAGATTTGTGCTATACTATCACCGTTAAATTTTTCGCTGCATTAACCCTATGAAAGTTAGAAGGCCAAGATTTTACTCGCTTTCGCGATGGAAAGTCACTCAGCAAAGTAGGATTTGACAGCCTTTCTGGTTCATTTTTCAAAGTATAGAAACTAGAAATCCTTTTATATAACTTAATAAGTCATTCTAGATGGCTTACCTTCTTGCGCTTATTAAAAGTTTAATTTTTCTTTTTATAAAAATCTAAGTGTTTAAAGCGGAGGAAATGCAACCAAACCACCTTGTGTGACATAACCACCGATTAACCCCTGCCGAAAAAAAAACAAATTCAAATATCTTTGCCGGGAAAAAAGTCATAACACAAACTTCGCCCTAACTTTATCAGGCATTCTTTACACGCGTGTTCGTTCCATTTTGTCTCCGAGTTATGCACATGCACCTCTATCGCCAATATAGCGAAGACCCGCGTGGTACATAAATGTATCTTCGTTCCTTCCCTCCGAGGGTTCTCCATGAAATTGTCCCTCGTCGACGCGGAGATCCTTCCTTATCTGTCTTTTCCCCTTCTCCACCTACATGACTCGTAGAACCATTGCGAGAAGGATAGGGGGACTTGTATGTACATAGGAGAGAGAGAGAGATAGAGAAGAGAACATCTCATTCAAGCAATCACAACAAACAGGCGTCTTCCTACGCCCTCCCTCAATCTCGCTTTCTCAGCCTCTCGTACTATAACGTAGCTCCTACGCCCACTCACTCTCTCTTTCCCCATCTCAAAAACGTCCTCTTCTTTTTTTCTCTCCGTCCTCAATTCTCCTTTCGCCCCTTCCCACCCTACCCTCTTTCAATCACCTCTTCATTGCGTCCTTTAGAAGAAAAAATGAGGAAAATGTAGAGAGAGAGTGAGAGGGAGGGAGAAAAGAGAGAGATAACGAACGTGATCCGCAAGCAAAAATTCTACGTCTTTCTAAAGTTTCCGTCGTGATAAAAATTCCACGACGTTTTTATATATATATTCGCTCGCCTGGGCAGCCAGCTATAATGCATCGAGGTTTTGGAGGCAGATAAAAGAGGTTTTACGAGATTCATTAAGAAGCGTTTTAGAAGAGAATCAAAAAATGCTCTAGGTCACTCGTGGTTAAACCGTTTCGAAACGAAGGAAAACGGCGCTCGTTTCTTCTTTTTTTTGCTTCTCCATCGTTAAGAAATGCGGCTAATGCAGAGAATGCAGCGCTTGCTGATCATGCTATAATTTGGGTGGAGGCGAGAAAAAAGAGACTTTAAAAGTCTCTACACGCTGATTAAACCTCGTCCTTCTGCAAACATTTAATGTGATTTCCGCGAATTCGAATTTATCTATCGTTAATGAGCAGGTAACGGATGACAATTGTAACTGGTATGGGGTAAAGTATAATGAACTAGTTTAAATTCATGGTTACCTGTTATTATGTATGATATGAATGTCTGAATGATAAATGTCAATTATACCTGTAATTATATGAATCTAAATTGTGTCCAGAAACGTTCAAAATTGAATTTTCCGAATCAACTCAAAGCGTATATCGTATAAATTATATGAGGTGACTTCTATGCCCCTAGTCTTCTATTTGACCATTTGCGCATTGAAACTTTGAAATAGCCGCCTTCTGTGACTATTCACCAATTGTCTATTCCAACAAATACATAAACATTTTTAGATAAAATTCAGGTATGGTTTTTGCGAACATTTTATACGCATAAAAATAACAGTAAAATCATTTACATGAATCTGATTTATCGGTGAACGAGGAGGTAGATAAAAAAACCCATAAAATTCCAGTATAGCTGCGAGTAATAGCGATCAATTGGATTTAGAATGAAATAAATGAGTATCCGAAGAAATCAATTTTTCAAATACAATTTTGATAAGCACGATAACACGCGATAGATAGGGCAGGTAGTGAGATAAATTATATTACTGAAAATAGCCATAGAAGAACGTGCCGAAAAAGAAAGAAAGAAGATGAGATTTGTAGTTGAAGGAAGGATAAAATGAAATTATGAATGATTATGAGGATAAAACCATTAACAGGAATAAAATGAATAAATAACAAAATTTTAAAATCCTGGAGACGTGATAAACATAAACAAATTCAGACAAAAGATAAACCAATTAATATAAAGAGAGTATATCCAATTTTCGACTATTTTACCAACAAGTCTCTTGTTCATTTTATATAGTCAAATTTTTAATATACATATATTCCAACGAAGTAAATACGATAAAGCAAAAATTATGCTGTGAATTTGTAAATATTTAATTTTGCACTTTTAATATAGACTGCGTAATAGTAATGAAGTAAATTATATGGTCCCTCAAAATTCTAGACGGTTATTATATTACAAAATCTGATGTCGCCACCACATGACTTTCTCCATACCTGTATTATTTCTAAAACTTTCAAATAGGTTAAACGATAATAAATATTTTAAGGAACTGAGAGAAAAATTTTAAGACTAAAACGAACCGAAGTAATCTCAAACCATAGCCTTCTGATATTGGATATAGCCACGAAGCTCCAACAATTAAGAAACTATAAAGGAGCGTGACTAAGAAGTAACTAAGCAACAATTGTTAACAATAGTCGGTAGGTGGCGTGGTGGCAGCTAAAATATTTGGTTTTTAAAATATCTCTTAAACAATGCATTATATAGGAAAATGTTTCAAACAAATGCTGTAGAATATTACATTTCCAACAACTTTTATGCCAGTACGTTTTACACATATTAAATACTAAAGCAAATATTTTAAAATAACGGAAAAGTGACATGAGTAAACACCCACTTTCGGTTGACCGATCTTTACTAAAAACTAATCAATTCTTGTGACTGCCAAGAAAATGTTAAATATAAAATTTCGCGTCGACCTAAATAATAGTTTTTGAAACAATTTTTGAAACGAGAAAAAAGTCTGCTATGACCGGGAATTGAACCCGGGTCTTCCACTTGCCGGGCGGATATTCTACCCCTGAACTATCGTAGCAGAACATTTTCTCTCGTTTCTGAACACGGAAACGATAGAAAATGTTCTGCTACGATAGTTCAGGGGTAGAATATCCGCCCGGCAAGTGGAAGACCCGGGTTCAATTCCCGGTCATAGCAGACTTTTTTCTCGTTTCAAAAATTGTTCCAACTTTCACAGCTTATGCCTGTCTGCATAGGATCTTTGGATCATATCATTCCATCAATTTCAATAGTTTTTGAGTTAGAGCACCCACAAAAAACTTACATACACACATTATCGAGAAAATTGTCAAAACGTGTTCAGGAAATCTCAATACGTGTATTTCCGTTGAAATCTCGAAATCGATTTTTTCATGAAAACAATATTTTCCCCTATGACGTATGGAGAAATTAAAAATAAAATGTAAACTTATTCTTTAATTTTTAGCCTGCTTTCCAGAATGTTTTGCCGTTGTGTCTGTCTGTCTGTCCCCCATATTCACCTTTGAACCAAAAGACCGATTTTCATGAAACTTGGTGGAAATCTCCTGATGCATGGGCCAAACTCCCGAGGATAGTTTTTGTTGCGAAGATTGAAGTCCCAGATTCGATTCCAGGAACTATCCTTCCCATTTGATTTACATGAGAAATCTGAAATCCATCATACAGGGTAATTTTCTTTTGCACATTAAAATGTCTTCGAATTGTAATATCGGAACGGGTTTTGTACTATTCTCTGAGAAAAGGAATGAAAATTCTAATTTTTATCGTAGAATTTTGTTTATCGATTGTATTTCTTAGATTTTTTTATAAATACTGTTGATTTTGCAGTTTTTATCACTAATTACGAGAGTGTTGCCATAGCAACAACTATTGTTGGACTCAGATTCGATATATTCTAATACGTGCACGCGTTATTTTTGCCGCGAAAATACGAGTGATCAATTTAATATTCTGTTCTAATGTATTTGTAGTATTTTATAAGGCTAAATTACAAAATTTGGGAACACAGAGAGCTACATATCCGCGATGACTTTAAAGCTATTGAAGCCAATATAAGTATTAAATAAATGATTATATGAAAAGTAGGCACCATAAGTTCTGTTTGGATCATCTTGTTTTATTTTAAAAAAGGAGAAAATCTAGAATATTTTATATGATCGCCCATCAAAAGTGATATATCTTCACAATAATTCTTTTAGGAAAATATTTCTCCAAGTATGTTGAATTTACAAATCAATAACCCTGATACAGGATATTACATAAAGTATTTATACCGCCTTAAGCCAGACATCCTGACTTGGGTGAAATTCTAGCTTTAGTATATGGCCAATTTAAACATATTGATTTATTTATCTAAATCTTGTTTATATATATATATATATATATATATATATATATATATATATATATATATATATATATATAACAGCTTACGGAAAAGAAAAGGTAAAATGGATATATGGATGGCAACAAGATGTTGGGATGAGGAAGCCCAGTGAACACTCACCAATCGGACGACTTCAGGTTGGCGAGGCCCTGGGGATGTCGAAGCGACACACGTAAAAGAACACTAAAAAAACACAGAAACATCACAAAGGTGGAAGCTTTCGGAGTAATTCCTTCTTCAGCTACCGAGAGAGGGTAGACGGGTAGACCCCGTTGTTTCACATGCCCAATAAAAACCCCCTACATTTCCTTCTCCAGCACCACAAATAACATCACCTACCCCATAACTTCCCCTGCCAACTGCACCACCCGAAATATCATTTATCTCCTGAGATGCACCCAATGTCACGCTTTTTATTTTGGCCTCACTAGGAATCCCCTCAATATCCGCATGAACGGCCACCTCAACAGCGTCATTCTTAAAAGACTGCTGCCTGTGGCCGTTCATGCAAACAATCACAACTTAAAATTTAACGATTGCTTCACGGTGAGAGCCATTCGCGCTCTCCCCGATAATGATTCGGCTCCCCAACTCCGTCAGTGGGAGTTTGCCCATATTCATCTTCTAAACTCCTTCACTCCCCCTGGTCTCAACCTTCGTTAGCATTTCACACCATTTCGTCCGTTCCCCCACCCACTCCGTATCCTCAAATCCCCGACTTTACCGCACTACACTTCCACCCCTGTGCCTCCACCCAGTGTCGCTGTCATCAATAGTCTCTCTCCTGTACTGACTAAAGGATCACCCCCCAAAAGCTTCCATGTATTTTGTTTTTACTTTCTCCATACGTAGAATAGGAGAAAGTATTGTTTGAAAATAATCGATTTCGAGATTTCAACGGAAATACACGTATTAAGGTCCACTGAACACGTTTTAACCATTTTCTCGATGATGTCTGCGCGTGCGCGCATGTGCGTGTGTGCGCGTGTGCATGTGTCAGTTTTTTGTGAATGCTCAAAATCAAAAACTATTATTCAGGTCAACGCGAAATTTTATATTTAACATTTTTATGACAGCCACAAGAAGTGATTAGTTTTTGGTAAAGATCGGTCAAACGGAAGTGGGTGTTTACTCTTTTAACTTATCCGTTTTTCTTAATATTTGAGTACCGTAAAAAATATTTGAATAAATGAAGGAAATTTAATTTTCTACAACCTTTGTTTAAAACATTTTCCCATATAATACATTGTTTAAGAGATATTTTAAAAACTTATGTTTTAGCTGCCGCCACCTACCGACGGCTATTGTTAACAGTTGACCAACAGCTCACCAACCTGAAGTCATGTTATTGGTGAGTGGTCACTGGGCTTCCTTATCTCAACAACTTGTTGCCATCCATTTATTACATTTACCTTTCCTCTTCCGTAAGCATATATATATATATATATATATATATATATATATATAAGGTAACTGTACCCAATATGGCCTAATCGCCGTATCGAACGTACTTCGTGACAAAATTGATAGATGGTGGTTGCAGTATATCGGTAGACTGCTAACAGCTATGTTTATACGGAATTCCACTGGACGCGCTAAGTTGGCTGAATTTGCTGGAGTGTTTTGTTTGAGACCAGCGTTTATGGTTACGTGCATCTATTTTCAAGACGTTGGTTAAGTCATTGTTTGTACAGGTAAAAGTTAATTAATTAATTTGACCATAGGCATTTTACAAGAAAATTGTCTCTACTATTAGTGGTGTGATTGGTTTGGCAATTCATTGAGATGTCATGTAGTTCCAACGGAATATGTTTTACTAGTCCAAGTCTCCTCATTACGACCTATGTAGGCCATATTGCCCATTTTGTGTTCCTTAAATAATGGCAATGAATTTTTTGAATGATTTTAGATCTCATTTTGCTGTTCATTTCTTTATTTAAATTAAATTGTGCCTAAATCTTTAGTGGTACAATTTTACGATTCTGACCTGTGTAAAATTAGAATATCGACTTTTATTCTCTCATTTTTAGTAATTTTTGCCTATCGACAATATATTGTAGCCATTTATGAGCAATCAATCATTAGAATTTTGATACCAGTACGATTACTTGATGAATATTTCAGATTCTTGTTCTCTCATTTTTTGAACAATAACCCAATAGGCCAAATTCAGATCATATGCCCGTAATATGGCCTAACAGCAGGTTTTGCAAAAATGCTAACCAGTAACTCCATATTGAAGCGTTATAGTTGTAACATTTTTTTCTGTGTACGTAAATAAACTGGCTAAGAGTACATTATGTTAGCTTTATTTCAGCATTTATATATATATATATATATATATATATATATATATATATATATATATATATATATATATATATATAAGTGTGTGTATATATAAATTCAGTTACATTGAGAGATTGAATAATTACCAGCTAATATATTCGTCATTTAGACATAATTAATATAACGATAGAGTAAAAGCGAATCTTTTCAAAAATAATTAATTAATTATAACTCTTTTATTTTCGCCATCATCAAATTGTACTATATAAAATGCTCTGAGCTTAACTTCTGTACTTCGAGTAACACGGTTTGAAAATCGCTGACCCAGATAATAACCTTAGTGGAATATATTGCACATAATCTGTAAAAGCAAAACCAAAATTCTCATTACGGAAAAGAAGCAAATGTACTGCAACATTTCCTTCCATTATCAAAATTGACTTCTAAAATGCAAAGTTACGTATCTCATTGACTCACACTTGCGAAACATTATACCTCATTATTTGGGAGCCGATATTAAATTCAACTTAGCATTTTTACCGTATAACCAGTTCATATAGAAAATTATTTTTACCTAAAAGAAAAAATATTCCTATTTCTAAATAAAAAACTCCAACTACTGTTACTTTTATACATGTTGTGTATGGATTACAGAAAATTGCTGATACTTTGTCGCGAATTTTATTAGTGAAGCCATCAATAAAGTGGTGTAAAGAGTGGCAATTAGAGCTGAACTTAGGTAAGTGTTCCGTCATGAGATTCTGGAGAAACAAAGAAATTGAGGCGATGAATTACAGTATAGAAGGCGTACATCTAAAATTATCCGAATCCGTCAAATACTTAGGTGTTATTTTAACAAGTAACCTCTCGTGGGACACACACATACGAAATATATCCGGGAAAGCTAAGCAAAAACTAGGATTCATCAAACGGATAGTAGGTAAAAGCGAAGAAAAAGTCAAAGAGACATGTTACTTTTCTTTTGTTAGACCGCTGCTAGAGTATGCGTCGAGCATATGGGATCCGTACGAGAAAGGTTTAATCGCCGAGTTAGAGAAAGTTCAGCGAAAAGCTGCTAGATTCGTCAAAAATTGTTATGATAGAAATATAAGCGTTACAGGCTTGATACAGGACTTAGGATGGGAATCACTAGCTGAGCGTCGATCACGTGCTAGGTTAAAACTTCTTGAAAGATTTAGAACGAGTACTTTCTCCAGCGACGTCAAAGAAATAATAAGAACTCCCACCTATATCGGTAGAATGGACCATCCTCGTAAAATAAGAGAGATAGCCTGTAGGACAGATAGATACAAAGGCTCATTTTTCCCTAGAACGATAGCTGAGCAGAATAAAACTTGCGATCAAAAGTAACCTCGCGTAAGGGGTAAACCAAGGCCTAATTTTGGAGTTTTCCCCTTGGTGTTAATACACCCCCTGCCACACACCCTTGCGGTGGCTTGCAGGGTAAACTGTAGATGTAGATGTAGATGAATAAAGTCTTTAAAATGAGCACCTTTGAGACTGCAGAAAGTAGCCGAATAAAATAGTGTATGTACTTAATGGCATCAAGTACGATAATTATTATTTAAATAGTTGCATTTTTATTTATTTCTCTCGTGATTATTAATGTAATAACTTGAACTTCTTTTTATCGTTATTTTAATGTGTTATAAATTATTTGTATATAAACTTGCTCGCGAATAAATTAGCGGATTAACGCAATATGTGTTTTTTAAAACCTCATTGAAGTTTTTTAAACACCGATATTCAAAACACAGATACAACTTCCAGGCATTAGGATGATGATTTTTATATAATTCAAGAGATGAAAAAGATAACCATTAGTGTATAATTTCCTTATAAGTTTATTTCTTGTAATTTAGTCAGCCGTGCTAAAATGAATCAGCAAGTCGAGAATTATTTTGATTTTACATTTGGCTGGGTGACGATTATAAAATGAAAGAAGCAGTGATATTTCAATTGAATGCAGAACAGTTGTTGCCAGTAAGCTAAAGGCGATTCATCATTCAAAAATCTAGAAATTTTAACCTTTTTAATTTAAAAAGAACCGATAAAAATGAAATATACTTAGTGATAACACCACTTAAATTTTATGATTTGGAAACTCTAAAAGAGAGAAAATATGCAACCCTATCTCAGCAGTTTATTAATCTTTTCTAAACCTTATTACTTTGGTCTGAGTAACCGGAAAACTATGGTTCTCGCGATAAATTTCTCTCAAAAACTGAAGTCCCTGTCTTGAACACGCGAGAATTTTTGGAAATATAATTACTCTACAGCTACTATCTAACACGATTCTCCGCTTACAAACTGTAAGTAGGATAACTGATGAGACCAATACACGAATCCGAATAAAAATAGACATTACTTACTTTCAGTTCCCACGAATCCAGCTCCAGATATACCTTCTTTATCGTTCCCTTTGTCCAATTACGCGAAATTGTTTGTTTAGTTGCAATTACGAGGATATTTCCCGTTTCGCCGTTGTTTTTAATATCGCGATTCAAATAACGAATAAGCTTACCGACATGGCTATCGAAAACATTCGTGCAGAAAATAACAAATGCTAAAATAAAATTATGCTTATTACCTTTTCTTTATAAAATAAAACCCCGCCAACTTAAAATTTTAATTATAAACAGCCATATCCTAACCGTATCCTATGCACGTGCGCACAATTTAGTGTTAAACGTTGCATTCTCCATTTCAAATTACAGACATTTTCTCTAATCAGTATGGCCAATGTGAATTGTCCTTTTTGGTAGTAATTTATCTCATGCGACCTGTTAAAACTTCTAATGAAAAAGATTCGAAGTACAACGGCACATGAGGAATAGTTTCTAACAATTTGTAATATCACATTTTTGCAACCCCACTAGGCATATAGCGAAAATTTATTGCGTTATAGCAATAATTAGCTAATTACATTTTTATCTATATTCACCACTACTAATGAGCATTTCAAACGCCGCTTTAAATTTAATCAATATTAAAATTTTGCGATTTAACGTGAGTAATTTAATCCCAACAAATGCCTCTATAACAGTGGTTCCCAAACTGGATGCTCGCGCTAGAGTCTCGCAGCTGATTTTCAAGAGTGCCCCAAAAAATTTAGTTAAGTAAATAAATCAACGATTTGTATGTGCATAGGTAATTTGGGCAATAATTTTTCCTCTAATAAATTAATTATGATGCATTACTAACAAATGGGTGAAATTCTGTTTATCTTTGAATGGATGTCACGCATGCACAAAGTTTTGGAACCACTGCTCTAGAAGAAAGCGATTAGTAAAGCATTTTTAGAAAAAAATATATTCTTTTATATAGTTTGTGCAATTTTTCTATTTTGAAGCAATAATTAACTCGGTCGATTTCCACTTTCTTTATTTAATTAATTGTAGATTATTTATTAATTTAGTGATTAAAGTTGAAATAAATTTTTGATCAATTAAAACGTTTAACTCATTACAAAATGTAAATTCATCAATTTATACTGTGAACAACGCACCTTCAATCACATTATGATGCTCATGCTCATCGCCTGAAATTTTGAAAACTTTTACTGTTTTGAAAAACTTCGAAAAATCGAAAAAAAGGATTTGTTTCTCTTGTTTCCATTTCACAAAGATCAAGCATTTCTCTCTCTCTCTCTCTCTCTCTCTCTGTCTTTCTCTTTCTCGCTTTCTTTTTCTTTCCCTCTTCCTCTCTTCATCTCAGGTTACATCTATCTCTTTTTTTCAAACTCTTCCAATCTTCATTCCTTTCCCCCTCTTCTTTCATCCATCCACTCCGGGAAGAAATCTAGAGAGGAGACTTCCTTCCCTTTAATTCCAGCGGAATCCCGGGCATCCACCGATGCTCAATTCCTTAGATTTCAAGGGAGCGGATGGAGCAACACCAAACGTTCTCATTGTTACGCCCTTTTCTTCCTATTTTCTCCTCCATTCCCTTCCCCTTCCCTTCATTTCACCCGAAAAAAATCCGAGGAAGCATATTTCCGGGAATCAGTTGGAATCTACTCGCGAAGTACTCATCGTTTCCAACGCGTCGGTGAAATTTCAATTAAGATAACTTCCTGGGTTTGCGTGCCGGAAAACATTTTTATATCCGAATTTGCTTTGCTAAGGCTGCGGCGTGCAATTGAATATCAGCCTACTGTAATAAGACGGATATGAACAGCAAAAGATTTATTAGACATGATTTTGTCTCTGTTCTTTTGCTTTGAAGACGTTCGTATGGTATTCTTCTATGTGCACTCTCGCGTTTTGAGAACTTGAAGACGTTATTACACGATAGTTATCCAAATAACTGTAAAATATAAAAATCAAATCATAGCTATAACGGAATAGATGACCAAGTGACTCCAGTATATACACTAAGGTTAGATAAACAAGATGAGTATTTCGGCTACAATGCGATAAACCTCTCTATTGATCTCCAGATAAAGACATCGTTCCGGATTTCCCAATAATATTGCGGCATTTCAATTTATATTGATTGTAAATGAAAATCTTTCTTGTTGTTATGGAATTTACCCTCGGCTATCAGGCTGTATTGTAGCCAAATTTCTCATCTGTTATTTTTCAACTTTTTAATGTGCATTGGTGAGACAAATTTTGTCAAAGATTACATTTTTATAATTTTATGCTCATTCAAAATATAATCTGATCTTTTTGTCTTTTTCAAAAAAAATCTAAAAATTCAGTAATAAATCGAATTTACGGCAACTACGATTTCATCGCGCTTCTCTGTTGTAATCCAAAACTGGAGATTGAAAATAATGCATGCCCAGCAAAATTAACGCCATTCCATTGCATTCATTCTCCGTAATATCGCTTCCCTCCGGCGAAAATCTTCTTCGCAAAAGCACTTTTTAATTTAAAGTGCCGCAAGAATCTCTAATTTAGGTTCAAGTATGAAATAAAGATAACAAACCACTGTACTGTAAAAGTGAAAATTTTGATTTCTGTAATGATATTTTCAAATAAAAACGGTAAATAAATATAACTGCCTTCATATATACGTCCTAATATTAATAAATATTTGACATCTTTCCTATAAAATTACTTTATATCTAAAGTTTCGCAAACTTTATAGGAAGCAATCTATTAAAGTGTCGTTTACATTGAGATAATCTGTTTCGTTGACATTGGATTTATCTTTTTTATTCTAAGAAAAAATCGAGAGTAACGGTCAACTTCGGTGAAGATAGTCTAATCTTACTATTTTATTTTCTCGTCTTAATTTTGCAGAATATATGCAAACTTTAGGATACTCAGTTTCAGATTATATTTTCAAATAACATTTTCAGCAGATATTTTTAAATCTCGTTTATATGAAATAAAGCAATCCATTATGCCCGATGTTTTATTGCAACCTTTGATTAAGGTCCCATCAGTGGAGAGATTATACGATTTTTGCAACCTTTTTTATTTTGCGATGTAGGTATTCGAGTCACAAGTCAACCCCAGAAAATGGATTTCTTGCTGTAATTTTTTGCTGAGGTATAGGATTTCTTTCGTAAAATATAAGCGGATTTTAATGATTATCTTAAAAAGTTCAAGTGCTTTAAGTAATTGATTTTGGTGCGTCCTTCTAGCAGTAAAATACCAAAACTCCGAACGCTAATATAGTTACGATGAATCCGCATCGAGCTTTATCTCTTTATTTATTTTACAAGTGCTCTAAAGCCAGACTGCGAGAACTTTTACAGTACTAGTTCTATAAATATTTATAATGATACATAAAAACATGTAGGTAACTCGTATATAAAGCACATATTATACATAAGTTAATACAAATTATACGTAAATGATTCCTGTCCAGTAGAATCTCGAAAATGTAATTATTAAATACTCCTTTATACTGATTTTTACAGAGAGTTTTTTTAGGTTTTAGGTATTCCATTATGGCAAACGTAGCGGTCACGACGTTAACAAGGTTCCCACCGTACTTTACCCCAGAAAGCATTCCTTTACTTCCTTCAATTCCGTCCTCGTCTTTCACAATCTACAGGACTTTCTATTATCAAACTACAATTTTCTTAAAACATTTTGCATTTTTTAGTAAAGGCTTACAGAGCACTTCAGCTAACATACTATTCCAATCCCTGAATTCACTGTTAATACAGTAATATTACTTAATATATATTTTATGTTGCCTCAATTTCATTTTAAATTCTTGTCCTTTTTCCCAAATAAATTCTGGCTTCCCTGTCCTACTCCTTAGATCTTCCCATGCCTTATTTTTGTAAAGTGCCTGGAATATACAGCCTAATCTATTTACCCTTCTCCTGTTCTTTAGCGTTTCATATCCTAAAATTTTTTCATACCACTTGCGCTGTATTGCTTCTTGAATCTACCTAATGTACGTATATCTCGAGGCTCCCTTTGAGCCTTCTCGATTTTTTTTATATCTCCTATATCACAAGTGTCCCGCGTATATATGGTTAAATCTTTAGTTATATCATTGCATTCATAAGCCAATTGAGAAATAAGAGTTTTAAAAAAACGACCGGAAGTCAAATAAAGCAAATCCCATAAAGAAAATAAATATCTATGTATATTTAAAAATTTCAGAATATATAAAAAATGATAAAATGTTAAACACGGGCGAATCCGAATTTTTAGACCTTCATTACTTTTTATTCTTTAAAACTCCATAGATTCTTAATCCACCAGAATCGCATAAAACAACAAGAAAATACTAAAATTTGAAAAAATATAGACCCTCACTTCAAATGTAGATGAGTTTCTAATAAGTAGCTTAGATTGAGCGCGATATTCCGTGGCCCGAGTTTTATTAACTTTAATAGTTTCTCTTTACATCTTTGATCATCACTTTTTTATTTTGGTAGCTTTTTCTTTTTAAAAGTATATATTTTTATATAAGCACACGCATGCTAACATCAAATTTTCATAAATCTATGTAATTTTCCCATCCGTATTAATATGTAAAAATAAATTCATTATTTTCTCTTCTAAAGTTGGATTGTTTGTTACTTCTTTACTTTCTTTAACTGGAATTTTCGTCAGGAAGAAACCCGTACGTATCCATAGAAGCTAAAATTCATATACGCAAACATTTCATTTTTCTTCTCCCTTCCGCAAGATTTAGGAGTCCTTCCCTTATTTTAACGCCTTACTCACCCTCTCTGACACTCCTCCTCCGTCTTTCTACATTCGTGTACCACCTTCCCACGCACCTTTCTCTTCTTTCTCTCTTCGCCCACGCCTCCGAGCATTCACCATTCCCCCACCTGTCTGTACCTGGACAAACACTCCGAGGTCTCTCTGTATAACTCCTTTTTATCAATGTAGGCGACATTCAATCAGACCGTTTCCCTCTATTCCTCCCGTATCTCCTGATTGCCAAGAGGCACTTTTTATGCTCTTCGCCTCCTTCGTCTTCTTCCCCCATCCACTGGTCCACTTTTCCTTCCAACCAAAACCCTTGAACTACTCGTACAATTCATTTTCCTCAATTAAAATTATTCCCTATCGCTCCCTCTCTTCCTCGTTCCATTTACATCCCTATCTCTTTTTCTCATTTTCTTCTTATCTTCTCTCTCATTTTCTCTCTTTTTTCTCCCTCCATATTTCTTTTTCCCTTTTCCTTACTTTATTCCTCTTCCTGTTCCAATCTTCCTCCCTCTTCCTACCTCTTCTATGTATTCATCTCTCTTCCTAATCAACTCTCTCTGTCTTCCTCTCAATACTATCTTCCTATTTCACTCTTTCTCTCTCTATTCCTATCTTTCTTCCTCTCCTTATTCCTCTCTTTCTTCCTCTCTCTCTTACTCTCCCTTCCTATCCCTCTCTTCCTTTCTCCATTATTCACTCTCTCTTTCTCTCTCTCTCCCACTCTCTCCTTTATACACTTTACCCCATCCATCTCCCTCCTCCTTACTATCCATCTTCCGTTTTCGAAATTTTCTTTTCAGTTCCGTGGCATGCCTTACGGCTCTTTTGCCAAGGGGTACTGAAATTACGCGGAGATCTTAAAGTAATGACTTAGACCTACGAGATAAGGAGTGCTCGAGAGAGATGCGGTACATTTTGAGGAAAATGGGATGGAGACGGCAAGGTTTGGAGGGAGAGTGACGGGGGAAGTAAATAAAAAGGAGAAATAACTTTGGAGGTAAACATTAACGGTATCGCTTTAATTGTGCTCGGCTTAGATGATGTAATCACGGTAATATTTTTATTATCTCTTGAAGATACTGTATCTTATGAAGCCCACTCGTTACGCTGGATTTGGCGAAAATTTGAGTCCTAATGCGCGGAAATTGTAAAATATAATTACTTGTCTGCTATGTTTGGGCAACTTTAGCTCGCAAAGTTACGATATTTAATAAAGATAATTATTTTAACTTTTTTCTACTCCTATACCATACATATTATCCATAAAACAAATTTAATATGAAAATACATTATACAATGGAATGTTATTCTTTTTATCCTATTTTATCCTGTCTGATAAACGAGATAGGATTTTCTTTTAAAATATCGTATTTTTAACAGGCAGAAGTATGAGCATTAATTTATAGTAACATACGTCAGTCATCTTTAAGTTTTATAGAAAGACAATTCTTAGAGCTGTGTGGGACTAAAATAATCATGTTTCTTTCTATTATAAAAATATATACGTTAATTCAAAATACGTCTAAAATATCATCCAAACAAGAAAAATTTGTATTTTTGCCACGTTTGATTATTCAAGAACAAGCCTTTTAAAATATACTTTCCTCAGGTTTCTCCAATACCCACAATAAGTTTTTAAACTTCATGTGGCAATTGGAGATAACTGAGTCAAGTATTTTTTAAATTGCTTGTTCTTCAATTTTTTTTCAGCCAGAAGACGAGTTCGATAATTCTCTGTTGAATGTTTGATTATAAAAATTTAAAAAGGAATTCTACATACGACATTACCATATTCAAGAACTAGCGTAATTGCCCGGGTTTTGAGTTTAGAATTTTTCATGCACATATCACTCGGTAATATTTTCATCCAAATTCAAGGTGCTCTCAAGGTAAGTTACCAATATTCCCCTTTAAATGGTATGAACAAATTAAATATAGACTCAAATTTGATACCTCCCTCCCCCCCCCCCCCCCAAGAAATCCAAGTTCTGACACCGAGGTACATATCCTCACCGTCTCTTTAGTATGCATACCAAGTTTTAAATCTCTGCGTTTCTTGGTTCAACGTTAATATTGGTGGAGGATTCATCAAAAGCGGTCAATTGGTTGCTGAGATATCTTCAAACAGAGTGATTTACGTCAAATTCGCCGTAGTATAATCAAATTTGGTTAGAAATCAGAAAATTATTTTTCATTATATTGTGGTAGCTCTGCTTTTTAGATCCGTTCTAAACATATTCATTTCGTTTTGCCATCCTATACCCGCCCTACAAACAAAATTTTTTAAAATATGTTCAGCCAATAACTTTCAAATTCATAGCTACAGAAAAATTCTAACCTTGATATTGTGGTAGCCCTGTTTAGTCGACCAGGTTAAAATATAATATTTTGGTTATTTGTTTATATGAAGATTAAATATACTATATTTGGTTAAAATCTGTGCAGACAGTTCTCTAGAGATACGTGTAATAGAAATATTATTTTACTTTTTACTGTGGTAGCCCTGATATTTAGCTCCGCTTTAAACATTTTGATTTCATTATGGTATGTGGTGCAAATCTTATAAACACAATTTAATTAAAATCCGTTAAGCCAATTCCTTCAAATTCCTTAACTACTGAAAGAGTTTAATTTGCAATTGTGGCACCCCTGTTTGGCTGATTTGGTTAAAATATACAAATATGATTTTGTATATGTGTATATTATAATGTTAAATTTGGTAGAATTTGATGTGGACAGTTCAACACACATACGTGTCGAAAGAATTTTTTTATTCCTTGTATTGTGGCAGCCCTGCTTTCTATATCTTTACTAAACATCTTGATTTTGTTATTTTTTGTTGCATGCCTACTTCATACAAAATTTTGTTGTAATCAAAATTACCGAAAAGTTTAACTTTTCAATTGCGGCACCCCTATTTAGTTAATCTAGTCGAAATATGTCATTTTGTTTATGAATTTATGTGAAAGTTCTATGTATCAAATTTGGTTGAATTCAGTTTTGGCAATTCATCCAAAAGCATAATTACCGAAAAGATTTACTTTGCAATTGTGGTACCCCTGCTCTGTCGATCCGGTTCAAATATGTCATTTGGTCATGAATTTATGTGAAAATTCTATGTACCAAATTTTGTTGAGTACGGTTTAGCCAATTCCTCCAAAAGCATAACTACCGAAAAGTTTATTTTGTAGTTGCGGCACCCCTGTTTAGTCGATCCAGTCCAAAGATGTCATTTTTTGTTATGTATTTATGTGAAGATTCTATATACATACCAAATATGGTTGAAATCGGTTCAGTCAGTTCTTCCCTGATATATGCGTACGGGCGGACGGACGTCGCCGAAATTTGGACCGATCGTTCCATGGGTACCCCTCGAAATCGTAAAATTTGGATCGGCCCTTACATTACGATCCTTGACCCCGTCGACCGATTTTATCCATTTTGGGCTCGAAAATGTGTCTCATAATGATATTGGTGGAGTATTCATCAAAATCGGTCTATTGGTTGCCGAGATATCTTTTTTTTAAGCCGATATTTGGACCAAAAATGGGTACCCTCGTGCCCCTGTAGGCCGATTTGAATTATTTTTGGCACTACAATTTTCAGGATCAGCTTAAAGCTGCTGCAAAATTTTGAAACTCCTATATTTATTATCTGGAGAGTTATGACTGCCACATACACAGACAGCTTCTTTTATTATTATAGCTTAAACTTTATTAATGTTTCGTAGCGCAAATTCCACAATTCAATTTTTCCGGTACTGGTTGTGCTGTTATTTTTTAACAATTATCAAAAATGTATTTATTCTATTTAAGACAAGAAATTTTAGCAAACTTAACGTATTTTAAAATATATAAAACTAGAAGTATAGCCGAAATTTTAGAGGTGAATATAAGACTAAATCATTTGATTTTTAAATTTACGTATATTTAATAAAAGGTGGTTTTTCCATTCACTGTTTTCTACACTTCCACCAAAACCTTAAAAAATGTAGCTTTTATCGAGAAATTCGTTTCTAAACATTGATTAACTACTTCGCTTGGGCACTTTTTGGTCACAATCAACAAATTCCTTATAGAATGTAACTAAATTAACTCCAAACCCAAACACGTTTACCTTCAAGAGGATTCGAGCGCAGTAACTTCGTCGAACCCGGGTATAAACCGCAAATTTCCGTTTATTGACAATCTCCGTTACGTTAAGCTAATAGAGTAGATGAACAGGTGATGGAGAATTAGGACAATACCTCAGCCTCTGCCACGAAGGAAATTTGGATCTCATTGAGCGAGACTAAAGCATATCTTCTCAGTATCTAGTTAAGTAATTATAACATTATGGATATTTTCGCTTTGTCCATATAAACTCCCTATACAAACGACATAGGTTTTCTAGAAATCATTAAAAACATATTTGTATGCCATTATCGTTTGTGCAAGGTGCAAGGAGTCAAGTTATGATCAGGTCTGTGAGTTCAAGTCTTTAAGCCTTTCATACAATAAGTAAATAGAAAATATATTAAATATTCTAATTTAAACTCCGCATTTTGCATTTTAAATGACATTGACATGATTTTAAGAAAATAAAATGCAATATTACGACGCATGATGTTAAAATATTACAAGAAAACAAATTATTTTAGTTATTTTATTCATCTAAAATTGTTTCCAATGATAGATAAATCATTCCGATAATAAAACAAAAATATGGCTCGGGCAATTATTCCAATCACAACAAATTTACAGTTTAATAGCAACATTTAATTTGTTATATTATTTGTTCCTCTCTAAATTGCATCTTGCATCATTACAGCTTCATAATAAGCGAATAGTTCATGCCTTTAATCTTCAAAATCCCGCTTAGCACTATTAAGATTAATATACCGGTAGAAAATTCGTCAGAAGCTGGAATGCTTCTGATGTTATGTCTACAGGAATACTTCGGTTAATAAATCCTCAGAGAATGAAGCTCCTTTATAACCAAGTCGGCATTACTTTGGCAAAAATCAAACAAAAACTTAATCAGAAACTTCATGCAAAGCGATTAAAAAGAGTAAAATTCTGTTATCACTGTGGTAGTACAAATGATCCAGGAAGTGGGTATCAAGAAAGTCGACGATATGCAATATAAGCTGGATAACTACGGATACCAACTGCCCTGCTCCCAATGTAGTTCCTGCCACCTGGACTCTCACCGTAGCAAATTCCGATGAGCAGGACTTCAGTACCACCTACTTATTACCTAATTTAATTTATTTTAAACTAATTAGCATATTTAATGTTTTAGGAACATTTGATACTATTTTTCTGAGTGCTTAATGATATTTCACTTCTCTGAAGTCCTTGAACATCAACGAATCATTCTTCGTCTGGTTTCCAAGTTTCAATTTCTCCATGACTAATCTCACTAACCGTGAAATCGCCCAAATGACCATCTGATTTAGGACCACGTAGAAAATTATTTCGTTTCAAAGACATTACCAATATTATAAGCATATGCGCTCATGTACAGTAATATCTTTCGGCCAGTGGCGGCTCGTGTAAAATCTTTGTATGGAACTGTGTGCTTCACAGTGCCAGCGACGTGGTGTTTGACTGTTGTGCGCATGCGCACATAGGAGGGGGGTGGGGAGAAAGGCGGGACTGCCAGGTAGAGAGAGCACTGTTGCTCTCGCAGTGCCGGCTCTGGCGTGATGGTGGAAGGAAGTTTTTTTTTACTCAGCGTGTGTTGTGCTTAAAAACCATGTACCATATTCTTGAATGTGATAAAGTGTAGAAGAGTGTAGAATTAGATTATTATTCTGCTTCCAGCTATTCTATTTGATTCATTTTTTTTCGGTTCTTTTATTTAACAGAAAACTTCAACCATGGCCTTGCATCCCCAAGAAATAAGTTCTGTGACTGTAAGTGAACTTCAACAGCTTAAGTTTTCACAGCTATCTCTCCATGAGAAAGTTACAGTTAAGAAAAGAGGTCGTTCAACACCTGATATTCTAATATCTCAGCCAGGCAAAAGCAACAACAAGAAATATATTCGTAGCTTTAATTCTGAATGGTACCAACGGAAAAGTTGGCTTTGCGGCTGTGAAGTAAAAAATGCAGTTTTGCTTCCCGTGTTTTCTGTTTGGAGGTGATGTACCGTGGACAAAAGATGGTTTTAGAAATATAAACAAAATGAAAGAAAAAACTGAAAAGTATGAGAAGTCAAAGAAGCACGTTGATAATGTTGTTTCACTGTCACTTTTAGGAACCGTAAGTATTAAGGAGAAACTTAGTGAGGCATACAGACTTTCAATCAATGAGCATAATATAAAAGTTAAAAAGAACCGTGAAATTTTGTCCAAAATAATAGACTGCATTTACTTTTGTGGAAACTTTGAAACTCCCTTACGTGGACATGATGAAAAAGACGATTCAGTAAATCCAGGGGTATTTAGAGGATTAGTAAATTTTGCATCTAAATTAGATTCAGATTTTAAGAATCACTTAGAAACCAGTGCAGTCTTCAAAGGTGTTTCTAAGACCATTCAGAATGAGATACTTGACTGCCTGCTACAAATATACCATGAGGAGATAAGGACGGAAATTAGAAAAGCTTCCTTTGTAGCTGTCATGGATGATGACACAACAGTTGTTTCGGAACACACTCAAATGGTCCTTGTTCTACTGTACGTATTGAATGAAGAAATATTTTAGCGTTTTTGGGGATTCTTTATTCCAGAAAATCAAACTGCAGATGGCATATCAAAACGTATTTTAGAACAATTGGACATAATCCTTCAAGGAAATGGACAAAAACTGATAGCTCAGACATTTGATGGTGCAAATGTCATGAAAGGCAAAAAAGCAGGAGTTCAAGCAAAAATAAAAGCAGTTTATAGTAATGCACATTTCATTCACTGTTATGCACATCAACTTAATTTAATAATGAGAAATGCAGCAAGTATTACACGAAACGCAAGAATATTTTTCTCTAACATTCTGGCTATTCCAACATTCTTCTCAAGATCACCACAACGTGTGTCCATTCTCAAGAAACATATGGACGTCAGCATTCCACGTCCATCCTCTACAAGGTGGAATTTCAACATACGGACCATAAACAGAGTTCATGAAAATTTGCAACCTTTAAAAAACTGCCTTACTGAAATTCAGTCAGCATCAAATGCAGATCAAACCATTTCAGAAGCAACAGGAATTTTAAAATACCTGAATGATGATAATTTCAAGTTTTGGTTAGAGCTTTTTCATCAGATTATGCCTCATGTTGAAATAATTTACAACCAAATGTAATCTCGAGAAATTAGTGTCTTTAAAGTTAATGAATATATAACAAATTTCAAAACTGCTATTTTAGAATTGAGAAACTCAAAGTACTGTGAGAATCCTTCAAAGACACTCATGGCAGAAGCTAAGGAAGTGTGTGACTATAAATGTGTTGATGTAATGGACAGATATTCTTCCACTAAACACTTAGTAGCTGCTAAATTGTTCAACAAGAAATGCTTCACTAGATTTAAGAATGAACATCCCACAAAAGAGATAGTACTGACCACTGAAGATTATCCCATGATTGACAAAGAAAAGCTTGAAACTGAACTAAAAGTATTCTATTGTAGGACTGATATTCATGAATATTGCAAATTAATTGAGCTGCTGAAATTTATCTTGGAAAATAATCTAGATGATGTTTTTAGTGAAATTACGAAACTGATAAAAATCCTCTTGACAATTCCCATGACTACATCAGAGGCAGACGCTGCTTTTCAACATTGAAAAGAATAAAAACTTTTTTAAGAAGCAATATGAATTCGGAAAGACTAAATGCGCTTGCAGTACTTTCAATGGAGAAAAATTTCCTCAATTGTCATCCAGAGATCAAGGAAAAAATTATTGAACTTTTTGCGCAAATTAAAACGAAGAATGGATTTCATTTTTAAATGAATAGATCAAGCTTGAACTGTAACAATTTAAGTTAAAGTAAGTAAAAAATGTTTGGTTTTTTTTGTTAAGATTTTATCAAGTTCCTGAATAAATTTTCTTTTTATACATGTTTTTTCCTTTTACACAATTTTAAAACAAAGGCTAAAAATTTTCTGGAGCAGCACCCCCACTAATTTTAGCTACGAGCCGCCACTGCTTTCGGCATTGCTAAGCCAAAGGAAACATAATAATCGATTGAATATTTCTACAATATTTTAATCAAATATTAACTCAGGTAAATTTAAGCGCGGTTATTTCTATCAGCAAACTCTCTCCTTCTAATGACATGGCACGCGATAGTAAAACCTTTCCATTTTTCTCAGCCGTGTCGTATATACGGGCGATATCGGACGTCTTAACTCGATTCGCTTGAAATAAATGAAAATCTCATTTAGAAGGAGTCTTCGAGAAAAGGCTTCACTTATCCAATCCACGCCTCCCTTCTCCGGACCACCTCCTCTATTTTAACCAACCTGTTATGCTCCCATTGCTTTCTTTTCTTACAGAAACCAATTCCACGGGAAGAAGAGGAGTCCTCTTCGCGACGGCCTAAATTAAGAGCCCGGAGGTGGAGAGTTGCCCTTCGTCCCACGCCTTCCTCCCTTTGATTCATTAAAGTGGAAATTCCGATTGAAGAGCCATTTGTATCCGTGGGCTCCCCTCGGGATTACATGAATACAAAATGAACTCTCCTGTTCGCGCGGGTCAAGGAAAACCCACTGGAGTTCGTTGAGAATTTTTTTTCCGGGACGCAGTCTTTATTCCCACGTTGAGAATTAAGGAGAAGAAGAGAGGGAAGACAACAATTGGAGCGCAAAAAAGAAAACGATCTAGAATGCCAAGCGTCTATATCTCCCGCTCGAAAAACCTGTATTTTTAGATGTTCAGGCCGAGAAAACTCTTGATTGCTTGGTGACTTTGCATAAAAATGCGGGAAGCAAGGATATTTTTTATTTGAGAAAACTCTTTTCTGCTTACACTTTATAGTACTTATGTACTGGAGAGAGTTTGCTCGGAAAGAAATATTCACTTCATTCTAAAGAATGTGTCCCTATAAATGCTATCTGCTTTACACATCTCTTTCCGCTCTTAAATGCAATTCAGAATGGAAACTCGAAAAGCGAGACATAAGTCGGCTTTGTTTCAGTAAATCTCTGTAGGTCGTGCGCGTGAGTTTTTAAAAATAATTTTTCCAGATATCCTCCTTTTTCAATATTTCATTATTATTTTGGTCATGAAAAGGCTGCATATGAAAGATTAGAGAAATTCACGGACAAAGATTGTCATGTGTGACATATTTTATTTGGATCTTACAGCGAAAATCGTCCATTAGGAGTATATGAAGGAGGGAGTCCATTTTAAAGAGACTCATTTTTCTCCTGTACCTAAACAAACAAGGCCATTCAACGTCACCATACTTTGGAGTTAACAGTGATTATCTCTATTTTATAGCCTAACCGTCTCATCAATTATTTGACATGCAAACTGCATCACAGGAATAAACTCGGGTAGGACGAATTTTTCCTTAAACAATTATTTTCGCACGATATACTTTTAAAATAACTTCATATTAGAGGTTAATATTACATAACTTAAGAGTTCTGCTGTGCAACTTATTTAATTCACTCATAAACCGATAGGTATCAAAATTGTTGAAAAAATTAAAATAAACATTTAAAATTGTAAATAAGAAATATAAATAGCGAAATCTTTCATTCATTATAATGAATGGAAAATCATTTTATGGTCATTAATAACATGAAATAAGCTTTTCATTTTATTCAGAACAATCAAATAACAAAGCAATTAATTAAATTCCCGCGGATTACCGGGAGACAGATTCAGAATTTTGGATCAAAAATGAAATGACGTTGACACAGTGAAAATAAGTAAGCAGCGACAGAAACGGCGACATTTCCTTTCATTTATATTCAATTCAATTAGTCCAGTCTATATGAATGTCAGTTCTTAATTTTTAATTTTTTAGTTTTAATACGAGTAAATGCGTCGAAGTGAAGCATTTTAAATCCTTCATAGAATTAATAATGCTTCTTACGCGTAAATTTTCTACATGCGTTAGTGCTTATTTAAAAATTTGCCAGTTGTCTAAATTTTAAAATTACAACGTAAAACTTATAAATATTTCAACACAAATTGAAACAGAATGCGTGTGATTTAAACTTCATTTTTTAATGTTAGTAATAATCGTTTTTTCATAATTTTTATCTTCAGGATTCTGCACCTATTTCTCTTGGCTGTTGGAGGCACGTTCTTTTAAATGATAAAGGTATATTTTTAAAACCTGCCAAATTTTGCAAAACATGGATCGTTATAAAGTTAAATGGAAAATTAAAACAGTGTCGGTTATCATGGAAGTACTGACGTGCCATCATCGAAATAGCTGCTACAAAATTGTTATAAAATATAATTTTTAATTTTGATGGATTCAAATGCAACGAAAAAAAATATCTAAAAACTGACAAGTTGAAAATAATGGGATGAAACGCTTGTCCCCGTTCCGGAAGAATTGGACTGCGCTGGGGATGCCCTTCTTGGTAGTCAACATTAGTATATAATATGCTATGCACGTTGAAATTTAAAAGCTTTTTTAGATTATGATCCTAAAAGTACAACTGTGTAGTAGCTTGCATCAGTGGCCTACTAAAAATATTCGAAATTCGGAAATGTTTAAAAATAGGTGATGATGGGATCGGGAAGATAATGGAAAATAAAATGTACCTAAACTTTGAGGTTTAGAAAGGGGTAAAAGGAATTTTTCATTACTTGCGTTTAATGATTTATTGTGACCGAAATATAAAAATCCAAATCCTCGTGCGAAGGGTGAATGCGCGCAAGGAAAAAAATAACAATAACGAAATTTATTCCCTTCGCTTTCAGGATTTCTCTTATTCCGCGAGAATGCGTCCACACGAAAGTCTTTCAATTAAACCTCGATCCTATTTGATGAAGACATTCTTCAAACAACGCTACCGTCTCTATATCTTACATACTATTCAGATGTAGCCCGCCATACTAGGTCAGCTTGGGCTGTTACTTCGAAAAATCCCCGTTTCGTCTCTTTCGTTTTTCTATTTATTTTCGCTCGAGCTAGTTATATTGCTCGATCCCATTCCGATGGAGGAGAGCGAGAGAAAACTTGAAGAGAGGGAAGGAAAGAAAAACCCTGCGAAGTCTGAGGAAACTTCTCCGAGATCTCTTTGGTTCGGGTTTGGGAAGGTTAAATTAAAAATTCGAGACTTAAAAGGCTGTGGAAAGGAATTGGAATTTCTAGTTTTTTCTCAACAAATCCGAGCATAAGTGCTGCGATGTAGGATTTTTCAAATTCACGAGTTCCGTTAAAGTCGCAAGGACTGATAGCTAACAGCCTTACTCAAGACAATACTAATGTAATCGACCTAGGTAGCCGTAAATTGATGGAATTGCATTTGAGGGAAATTTAGTTACCAAAAATGTTAAGTGACTTAGTAAAGTATCCCACAAAATTATGTAACCTTACCACCCTGCTTCTAACACCTACAGGCATTATCCCAGTCATGTTCTAGCCAAAACCATGATAATACGATTTATTGGTATTATGTAGTAATTTTTCTAAAATTTGTGGATAAAAATTTCTTCATCCTGATATATTTGAAAATGTTATTGGAAAAGCTTGTTGCGAAAGCAATGTTATGCGTTCGTTAATTTCCTTAATTTTGCTTTTATAATTCTCTTTTCACTTTTCAAAAGGAAATTGTAATTAATTATAAAAATTTGGCTAATTTTCTGTATGCCTCCAACTCACATGAACTTATTGAGTTTATTTATTAAACATCCTGGTTTTAATTTTTAGTGGTGATTTGAGCTCATATAAGGTCGTTAACAAAACTGAGAATAGGCTTGTTTAAATGATTCACTTTTTATAAAATGTTTGTACCAAACTAATCAATGGCGTGATATATTACTGGAGCATTGATGAAGCTCTTTTCATTTCATTATAACTTATGTCGACGACGTTAATTTAAGAAGAGACGATAGACGTGCGTGAGTTTGTGAGGTTTCTGTAGATGATTTTTCCTCAGTTTGCATCGTTGAAGAGAGATAGTACTAGCGAAATAAAACAACAATATTCGCTGCAATGCATACGCTTCACATCGTCGACAGCTACGTTATCTATGAAGTATTTTAAGCCGTAGTGAACTCAAATGGAATTAAAATCAATATAAAGAAATACTGTTTGAAATCTTGTAGCTTTTCAGTTGCGTCTCTTTGGTCAAGAATCTATTCTGTACATGTTAACATATATTGAGCCTAAATTACAATTAAGAATGTTTATTCGAATTTACTGATTATTTTTAAATTAAATTCGGGTAACAACACACTTTTCGTGATAAATAAGTAAAGGTGGAGACAACGGCAAAATTGATGTTAAATAGAATTAACTCCTTGACCGTAAAATTTTATAGTCAAGGATTTAATTCTATTTAACACTTTTCGTAAAGTTATTTTATTTCTATTTTTTTAGCTTAAATAACTATCAATTACGTGAAATCGTTTGAGGGTGCTTTAATAAATACATATTTTGAAACTGTTGCTCAAATGAACACGAAGAATTCTTTTAGTGTAAATTCATCCTACAAAATTCTTGATATTCCAAAGCAATAAACTCTCAATATTGACCTCGGCCATAAAAGTTATATATTCAACTTTCTGGTAATTAAAAAAAATAAAATTGTCGAGTTCGTCTTATGACTAGAGTCCTACTGATAATTATATTGCTGCAACAAAAAGGTCGTATTGCTTATTAGAGCTATCAAATTTATCAAATTTAATTTGATTAACAATTAACCGTTTTTGGAAATTCTAGTTAACTTCTTAAGTAAATTTTAATATCTGTATATTAGCTCTCTGATGACAGAATTTTAAAAGCAACTTTTTAAATGTTTCTACAGATGAAATGCAGATTCATGACTAGAATGAATAAAAGGAACAATCTCTAGATGACACTGAAAAATTACCACAATTTCCGTCGGCATATCATTGTGAGACAGCGTTTTTGCTATGGCAGAACTAGTCTAAATATTGTAATCCTCTCCCAGAGGAAAGTGATTTATTAGTCATCTCCAGCTTTCAAGTTCTATCCCTATATACACTCACACTCAAACAAACAAACAAGCAAAAACACATAAACGTCGAGAGACATGAGAACGATGGATCCAAGAAGCACGATGAAGTATTTCAAATTGCTAGAAACACCACCAAAAAATATGTTGATTTCAGCGCATTAAAAATGAAAAATAGGTGTTTAAGATGGTTGAACCAAATCGGTATTAAAGGCTTAGGTACAAAATCTCAATATCCAAATATTATGAGTCAGGAAAGCCATGTATTTAAATATGAAGTATTGCTTTCTTGGTATTAAATATTTCAGTTAATTTTTGGATGATCATGTACTTTTATTAAGTTTTACTCCAAGTGAAATATCATATAACGTACTATATATAAATATATATACTATATAAAAATTATCTTATTTCCATTTTATAATGATTTCACATACCATAACAGTTTTGATACTCTTAAACTCATTTTATTCTTTATGTGTAACATAAAGTACGAAAATTTTATCATTCAGATGCGAGATATAACATTTAAGTTCATTTGCAGAGATAGATAAAATTCAGCTGAAGCCAAATTTAGTCCTTACAATCAGCAGTATTTGTGAGGATTAATTTTAACGTCCATCTTAATCGAGCTGGTCAGATGAGTAGATCATTGAATTAATTCCAATCAGTGATATTTATAATAATTTCATTTATCTACTCATCTGACAAGATCGATAAAGATGGGCGTTTTTTTTTTCTTCTTTTATTGATGAAACAATTTCCAAAGACAAGGACCTAATTCACTGAGAGAGATTCATTGAGAGATTAGCCATTTTTCGTCCATTATTTTCTTATAATATAAATAAAATTTGTGAATGAAAATAAAACGATTAAAATGACAGTTCGGATCCATAATATTCATCGATCGACCAATCGATAGCTTTAAGCGGACTTAGCGGAATAGGG
This sequence comes from Tanypteryx hageni, assembly GCA_028673005.1. Taxonomy (NCBI): domain Eukaryota; kingdom Metazoa; phylum Arthropoda; class Insecta; order Odonata; family Petaluridae; genus Tanypteryx; species Tanypteryx hageni. Next base: position 49,680,387 of record CM054116.1, read on the forward strand.
AATAAGCCGTGTTCCACGGTGACACCGTAGCCCAAATTCTAACGACCGCAAAACACGAGTCGGGCAGACCCTCTACTATATTCCGAACACCTGCTCCACCACTATGTCCCACCCCCATCCTCCTTACCATCCCCAAATTGCCCCTTTAAACGCGTTTAAATATTTCCGCTGCCTAATCGAAGTTTGACCAACAGGTTAAAGCCGCCGACCGCAACGTACTGTACAAGGTGAGAGAGACAGAGAGAGAGAGTGTGTGGCCTTTTGGTCACTCTGGAGGGATACCACTCCCACTCTCCCATGTCTATCAATCCACTTCTCAACACTTCCCTGAGGTGGACGGATCTAACGCCTCGCCAATCTCCGCCACCCCCCTCCTCCGAAAAAAGTCGTTTTTTTTCCAAAGAAGGTTTAAATTTCGAGTGAGTAAGGAGGGAAGGGGTGTGTTGAACGTGAAGTGGTCATGGGAAGGGAAGTATGAGCACCGTGTAGTGCGGTGGAAAGAGGCAAACGGAAAAAATGGTGTAGGCAGGGCGGTCTACGAAAAGGCGGCACGGTAAGAGATGAGAACAGCGAGTAGCGGTAGCGGCAGAAGTTTGAAGACACCTTCCCACTCTCCCTCTCCCCCTACCCCCTCTCTCTCTCCCCCCTACCCCTCTCTCTCTCAAACCCCCTCGCCTTTACCCGACATCGGCAGAACCTACCTCGGCGCGCCGGAGCTGCATTATTCATGCTTCCTGGCGGGGACTCCCTAGGATCTTCTTGAGCGAATGTGATGGGGTTCCATGCATACTGAGTGGCTTTCCCTGAGACTCTCTCTCTCTCCCTCCCTGACTTTGCCTTCTCTCTGCCTGCGCCGCTACTGCCGTCGCCTTTCCCGACCTACACCCCCTCCCCCTCCACCATATCACCCCATCCTCACGCACCTTGCCTACCTACGTAGCTTGGCATTCTTCGACCACCCTCCTTCTCCCGCCCACCCACCCACACACACACTCACGTCAACACTTTTTCATTTTCACACACACGCACCCAAACCATATCTAACTCCCTATCCTTAGACCCCGCGTGCCCACACACGCTCGCACGCACACACGTGCATAACGGCGGAAAAAACTCCCCGCTCGCGATACTCTCTCCTCTCTTTCTCACTTTGGAGCCAATCGCTACCCCTCGGTTCCCATCCTACTCCTCCTCGACACCATCACGTGACCAAAAGGAGGGAGTCGACAAAAAAAAACGAAGCGTGTGCGCGGAATTTTTTTTTCTGTTTTTCCCGTGTAGGATTTTCCGCTGTGAGAGAGTATATATCTTTCCACCTCCCCTCTCCCCCATCCCCCTAACCTTGTGCCGTTAATCCGGCAAAGGCGGATAGGGAGATCCGTGGGCAACGTGCGTTATGCGAGCGTGAGCATGCGTACCTGCGTGAGCAGAAATATTTTTTCCGCTGACAAACGGAGGGGGAGAGGAGGAGGGAAAAGAGTTTGGAAATGCGACAAAAGACGGCAGTGAAGAAAACGGAGGGATGGAAAAAAAGGTTCTCTTCGCGAATGCGAAAAAGTCTTGGTAACGGTGTTGACACATCCATCACGCACTTCACCTCTTCGAGAAATCATTCCAATCCCTTTCTCTCTCTCTCTCTCTCTCTCCATCTCTCTCATTTCTCTTCTTTTTATATTTCTATTTTCTTCCATCCTTGTTTCCGTCTACATTACGAGATCGTATTTCATCTTCATGTCGTCCCGAAAGAGGAAGGCGTCTTCTTTTTTATCACCAGTCCCCATTTTCACTCCGGGCGTTTTTTTATAAATATATTCGTCTTTTTCATTTATTTTCCTCCCCGCGGAAAAATTCTCGAATATCAACTCATAATCTCGCTTAATGCGGGTAATCTAATGTCATTCCTTTGCTACCCTCCTCTCCACCTCTGCACTCTGCTTCCATCGCACTCTCCTTTTGACTATCTCCCTCTTTCATTCCCTTTCTTTCCTTCCCTCCCTCTATCTCTCCCTCTTTCTCCCTTCCTTCACTCTTCCTCTTCCACCCTCTCTCTCTATCCCTCTCTCTATCTACCTCCTCTTTCCCTTTATCTCTCTTTTCTCTCCCACTTTCTCTCTCCCTCTTTCTCTCTTCCTCTTCTTCTCTCGCTCTTTCTCTCTCCCTCCTCTTTCCCTCTTTTCTCTCCCTTCTCTCTCTCTCTTTTCTCTTCTTCCTTCTCTCTCCTTCCCTCTCTCTCTCTCCCTTCTCTCTCCCTTATCTCTCCCTCCTATCTCCCTCCTCTCATTCTTTTACTCTCTCTCTCCTATCTCCGTCTCTCTCTCCCTCCTCTCTCTCCCTCCTTCTCTCTCCCTCGTCTCTCCCTCCTTCTCGCTTTTACCTCCCTCCCTCTCTCTGTCTCTTCCCCTCTCTTTTTTCCGTATCCGTGTCTCTTTGTCTCATTTTGTCCCGTGTTATTTATTTATTTTTGTATCTCTTCAACATTTCGTGGCCTGAGTGCAAATCGGTAGAATTTGCACCGGTGTCTTTTCTTCTTTTCCCCTTGCTCTGCATGTTTTCCCTATCTTTCGCGGATCTTCCCTTCCCTCGCCGAGCGCGCACAAGTCGCGCGGTCCTTTCCGCATCGATGAATTTTTTATGGTTTTGCTCGTAGTATTTCCTTTAAATCGTAAAGGAATCTCGAAAGGAGGAGATATGCAAATTCTTTCGAAGGGAATGAAATAAAATTGCCGCAGGAGGATGCTTGCTTATTTTTTTATTGCTTCTATTTCACGCTCGTGGATGCGACTTTGGGGAAATTTTCTCCACACCATACCGTGCGTCGGCGAGTGTTTGTCGTACATTCAATTGAGTTCCATGGAAGGGAAATTTATCGGTCCGTCATGTTGAACTACTGATTTATTTCTTTTAAGATAGTTCAGAGAACTTTCATAACTTCTCTTAATCAGTCCGTAATCAAAGAGGCCCGAAAAATGTACCTTCTAGTTCTCTCTTGATTTTTGGAGCGTTAAGTTTTGCTCGTTCGTTAAATAATAATTCTATATTTATTAAACCGTTATCCCGCTGTGAGAGAGATGAGATTCATCTACATACACATAGCTTAACCAATATCTATAGCGTAACGTAAAATACTTTTTCTATTTTTGTAGTATTGGATGTAGTATTGGATTTAATTGGAGCAAACTAAAAAAATCGACCTTTAGTCATGGTTATTTGCTATTTATTATATTTACTTTTCTTTCATGCGATTTTTCTTTGCATATCAAAGTACGAGTAGTTACACAACAATTTAAATTAAGCGTTCATAGGTGACCTTTATAAAACTGAACCACTATTTAGAGGAAGATATAATGAAGCAAAATTCCAATGTAACCTGCAACTAAAACACGCCTTCGTCCACGTGTGATATATAACACATTTAATAATACTTCTATATGCATAACCGTCCGAAATCATACCAACCCGGACCCACTCGCCTCAATAGCCATGAATATAGTACAATGGACACGCAACGTAAATTATTTGGCCTACGTTTCCTCGAAACAAAGCATCAGTTCTGCTCTTAGATCCAAAGTTATCGAACAAGTTGCACGTGTTGCCGGACACATAATTCCCCACACGTGTTGTTCATAGGTTATGTCGCGTTTTGTTCCGCAATTTATTATTGACCGTAGAATTTCATGAAAATGGATGTGCTGAAGGAAACACCAGCGGCGCTAGATAGTGGAGCTTATGAAGAATTCCATAAAATACATTGTGCTAGGTCACCATCCGCCATCATGGCGCTTAAATAATTCTCGTGAAGTCATTTCTCCCGAGTCTTCCTTCCATGCTACACTGACCCCGTGCAATATTAAAGTCTCTCCGATCAGACACTTCATTTCCGGCAATACGAGCAGGCTCTCCATTACGGTGATGACGGATAAACAGTTCAGCAGAAGTACTTCGTGTCAAATAATTTTAACTTAACCTTTTTATCATGTTAGCAATCACTTCAGCTTAAAATAATGTATTCAATTACTTAAATGAAAAATTCATACAATGCAACGAAAGATTTTGATTTATTTTATTAAACGCTTGTTTTTTTAAATCCATTGATTTAAATTTTGATAAAATAAGGCGCGAATATCTAGTAGAAATAACAAGCGTATTTTTAAAGTTCTGTCAAAGAGAATACTCTTTCTATGCTATACTTTAGCAGATAAAATAGACGGAATTGATATTTTTTGGATAAAACTATCATCCCATGAGATTCGTCAAGATTTGTGACTTGTCACCAATCCCAAAGTCATCCCAAGTAATTTGCCAACAACCACGCTCGCTCCCAAACCTAGTAAATTTGAAGGTGCCATCAATCCTCATAAAAAGAAGTCATTATTTTCGATTCGAAAATGAATTATAATTTTTGTTTGTTCTTCAACCATAACACAGGAAGCATTCGAATCCATAAAATCCAGGGCATTATGTGAAAGAATGCCTACCGTCGTAAAGAATTGTATGAAACATTTCAAAGAAAACCCACCTTCTATATTGCAACAATTCTATTCTTATTTGTTCATTTGATGTCTTTCGCCCATTTAATCCCTCAGAAATTCTCGTCCGTACGATTTCAATTCTCGTAATCAAGACTTTTCACCTTAAGAGGGGATTGGTTCGTCGAAGCGAACTCTGTTGGATCGAAACCATTTTCTGTGCCGGCGACTCTTTAAATGGCTACGGGTGTATGCGCTAATGACTTTTCAAATGGAATCAGCGTGGAAACGAAGGAAAATGTCTAAAATAATGCTAACAAAATCATGGTAACCCACAGAAATCCCACATTTCTGTAAGCCTAGACACTTTCTGTGATCACTGCCTATTCCAATTGTCAATCTTCTTAAAAGCCAATGAAGTCAAGATTACATTCGAAGGCATTTATGCGTATAAAAAAGATAAGATATTGTTATATTTAAATAAAAAGCCATAAACCATGACTGCATTTTTCCACCTCACTACTAGACTAGAAACATTATCATGTCACTTGTAATTCAAACTGTAATTCTTCTAGTTGTTATGACAGTGACAGATTTAAACAAATAGCGGATTTTGATTGGTTATTCCCAAAATTTTGCTATTTTATGCAACTCTGACGTCATATATTCCCAATATTTTAATTTTCTATAATGACCTAATTTGACCTAAATTTTCCAAATTTACGCTGAGTTAGTATTATCTGACTCGTAAAATTACGTTTGCATACATTAAAATTTGATGGGGTATTGCTAATCTTTAATTGATGTGCGCCCTACTGTTTCTCAGTATCTGAACGCAGCTCCACTAAATCAACTCACACACCGTTTTCAGAAAATTTCCAAGTTTCCGCATAACGGAGCACAACATGATTTTAACTGACAGCTCAAAAACTATAAATGATAACACGAAATATACATCTTTATTATTTAAGATCGAAGAAAATGCCATACTATTGACCTTTCTAAACAATTTTTTCTAGACCTTATATTTACTGAAGATTAATATAATTACGATATATTTTACATGATAAAATCAAAGCTAATTAATCATTACCGTTAAAAACGTTCCGAATGACATAATTGTATGTCTATATAACTTACCATTCAATTTATATCTCAATACAAGGAAAAAAACAAATATATAGCCTAAAGCATTCATTTAGACAGCAGTAGGCTTGTTTAATTAATAGTTCAGGTCAACGTTACCGCTAACTCGGAATATGGCAATCAAAGAAGAGAGTATGTAGAATAAGTTATTTATTCATCAGACGTGGAATAAAAAAATGACGAATATGGATGCATTCGTGTATATTGGCGCGACGTCCCGGATATGTTTTCACGACCCACAAGATAAAGTAGAAATATATATTGCTGGGGCAAAAAATAAAGCTGAGTTCCATCGCTGTGTCATCAAACAGCACCGCATCAGAGAGCTTCGACGCGAAGGAAAGAATTCCCAAGGGATAAGCGTCGTAGAAGACGGGATTCCCTAAAAAACACGCAAAATACGGAAGTTGACATGAAACAGGAATTAACTGAAGGTAATCGAAAATAACTGAGAGGCAAAAGACAAAACAGGGTCAAATAAAAAAATGCTTTTGATTCCGCCAATAAAAGAACCGAGGAAAAAGTTGATTCGATATTCAAATTGAATTCCCGCGTTTATTTTTTAATTTTTTTATATCCGCACACGTTTACCTGGCAGTTTTATCCTGGGTATTCAATTCGCGTCAATTATTTAAAGATCAGTTGGGATTGGGTTGATTGGCGCCAACGTACGGGGAGCGTCGCCATTTCGCTCGCTTGGAAAGTAATTTTAATGGAAAACCTTTCCCAGAAAAGCTGGATGGTAAGGTATTTTCAGAACACGAGATTTTGCATTTAGAATGAAAAGACACGAAGTTTGGTGCGTTTTGGATGTGTTGGAGCCAACCATGCCCACCTTGAACAAGTAACAAGGACGTACACTAATTTATTATCTTTTCAAATTCAATCATTAACATTTGTTAGAATAAGATCGTCCACCATGAATCCAATTAATCAGTCTCGCAATGCATCACTCGAACTAATTTCCATGGCATCTTAAATAAAAACACCTTGCTCTAATACGCTTCATTTGTATTCTACTGTGAGCGACAATCCACCCATCAAAACACTGTACTGATTTTATCCTTGTCAAAATCAAGAATTTTTCAACATAATTTCAGCTCTTTTCCAGCGTTTAAACGTACACGGACGTAAAAAGGTAACAGAACCTACCAAATTAACCGACGTAAACGCTGGTTATGTTCTTACGCGATCCTATTCATAATCGGAATTCGTAGGAGGCATTATCGCCCGCGCAGAAATCCGAGGCGTAACTCGACGGCTGCAATTAGTCCAAGCTAGCGCTCGCCAGTTTATGTACTTTACCTGTTACTTTTTAACAAGTCCTTCGCGTCGAGAAACGAGAGAAAGAGAATGGAAGAAAGAGAGAGAGGAATGGAGATAACGAGAGCGTGCTGGCTCGAATAGGAGAGTGGATGACAGGTATTCCCTCAACCGGGTCTGAATATTAGCCATGCCGCTCGCTCTCCGGCAATCATCGAAAAGGCGCGAGGAATAATGGAGATTAAAAAGTATGCAGACTTTTTTATCTTCCAGGCAGACTCGCCTCTTTTTATATTCGTTCCTTCATTCTCCCCCTCTCCTTCCTCTCTCTATCTCTCTTTCTCTGCTTTCCTCGCGCCGACTTTACTCTCCTCCTCACTCTCTCTCGCCTCACCCCCCCTTCCTTCACTCCCCTCCTACGTTACCCTCGCTACCCGCCGTGCTCGCTAAAACTTCCCCGACATTTATGTCCGTCACGTAAATCCCCCGAGGTCGTTGGGAAAGGTGTGGCTAAGAGTGGGGAGTGGAGGGAGAGAGAGACAGAGATGGGCGAATATGAGAGTGTCGAGAGAGGGGGGGAGGAGAGAAAAAAAAAGAAAATCAGAAACGATGAGGAAGGAGGCGGAAAAATATAAAAGGGTAAAGCGGAAGAGGACAGGATGGAAGGAACGACGACGCGAAATGGTACAAAACAAGAAAAAGGCGTAAAGAATTAATGAGATGTATGGGAACAAAGATGGAAACAGACGATGAAGAAGATGTTCCGAAAAGTAAAATTACGAGAGGAAGGGAAAATATGAGAGAGAAGACAAGAGATAAAAGAGGCGAAGGTTTTTCCGATAAAAAGCAGTAGTATAAAAGAAAAATAAAAGTCTATATGACGCGAAGTTGGGAGGCGTTAGAGGGGGAGAGAGAAAGAGAATATCTCCTGATATGCAGCGTGGGAGCAAAAGTCGTGCACCCTACAGAAGTTGAAAAGATTCATTACTGATGTTGTGAAAAGAAAACTAACGTCCGGTTCATTTTCCATACGATATGAGAATGGATGGAAAATTCAAACCCTAAGATTCGTGAGGAAGACACGAACAAAACGAAAGCCACGAAGGATCCTAATTAATACGGTCAGGGATGAAAAATCCCTTCCAAACGATAGGCAATAGGGTAATTGTGACTATAATAACGGAAAGCACCATAGGCAAAATTAGGAACAGAAAGAGTATAATAAAAAGCGTGAAAGCACGACAGGTCAATAGAGGGGGCTTACAGGGAGCGAGAAAAGGAGGGAGGGAGTTGTAAATAGTTTCCTCCAAAAAATTCAGGGAATAGTTGATGACACTTTTAAGAGTGAAAATGAAGGAATGGACAAGATTAAAGGAAAACGAAGAACAAAGGAGGGAAGGCTGACGTATTAAAGAGGTTATGTCGCGCGGAAACCTATTGGGTTTGGATATTAGCGGAAAATGAGAAGTGGGGGGGCGAGGAAGAGAAAGAAGGGGTTAAAAGTTCGACGAATGAGGAATGAGATAACGATTGGATTTGAGATAGAGAGGGGGGAAGAGGAGAGGGGGTGGCGGCGAGAGAGATATGAATTGAATGCAGATTGAAATGAATTTATAGTCATCGTCGAGATAGAGATAGAAAAAGATTGAAAAGGTGATTGAAAGGAGATGTATGTAATAAAAATAAAGATTTAAAATGATAAGGAGGATATGGAACGAATAAAATGAAAACGTTATTAAAAAGAGAAAGAGATAAAAACAATGTCTCCGGAAATACAGAGTGAGTGGGAGTGTTGAAATTGGACGTCGATGATGGAATTTGTCTATTAAAATGCGATGCAAAGATAAAAGTTAAGTTGTTCACCGAAGTATTATAAATTGTGACGCGTTAAATCAATCTCTTTTCCCCCAAATTTTTGTGTAATTACATTATGGTGAGATTTTTTTCCATTTTCTTCCATTCTATGAGAGGTAAATTTAGTTAAATAATCCCAAAATAAGAAGCGCATGGGAGTGAAGGCGAATTGAAACATTTTTTTTAAATTTTCAAATTAGTTAGATCCAGAATAGCCGCAAAGAAATATTGATAAATCATTACCGTTCGGGGTACGCCCCAAAGGAAGTTTTATGATCTAAGTCATTAGAAATAGAAAGCGAAGAATAACACACTTCTCTGTCGATCTCCCATTCCACGATGCCATTTTTGCTACGAGAGCGCACCTCTTCCGTCCATCCTACGGTCACACTCTTCTCTAATAAGCCCTTCGACTGTCCTGAGAGTCATTGCTCATACATCTGCTCCTCGCTCACCTCTCGGAAAGAATTGCCAACCGGACTGCTCCGGGATTCGTCCACGCCAGTCATCCTCCCCTCCCTCTTCGCATTTCAACAACAACGACAAAACAGCTCGACGGTATTGATGAGGAAGAATACGACAGAAAAGCAATCTACGCACTCTCACAAGTGAAAATTTATACCTGTTAAGTTCAAAATTAACTTTCATTCACCGCTGCAAGATAAATCTACCGGATTTTGAAAAACCTCAATGAACCAAATATTCTACAATTAAGCGATCGGAGCCCTATGACCTGATATTCCAAAGTCAGAACTTTTATATGAAGCGTATTCTTACAAGGTTTTGTATTCGGGTACTCATAAGGAGAGTTATTACATTAAATAAAATTGTTAATTTTTTACGAGGATTTGAATGAAATTAATTCTAAAATGAAGGAAATATAAACATTTACTCCTACAGTGAAAAATTTAATAACTATAATACACGCTGAATAAAGCTAAGGAAGAAACATGCAAAAAATATTGCAAAATGGATTAATAAATATTGAAAGAAGATAGATTATATAAGATGACGATACTGAAATATGAATCGATCGAAATGTTGTAAACTGATAATGATAATGATGGCGCAATTCGCCGTGGATTTTTGCTACGAGTGTCCAACGTGCTTCTAAAGGAAATGCTGTCCATTCAAATCGGCTTAGCAAAACGAAACGGGTTCCATTTCATTATAACTTTGATAGGCGGGTAGCAACAAACGGTAACCTTACAATATAGAACCGCCTCATTTACTTATTCTAGCTCTATGTTTACTTCCACTTAAACTAAAAAGAAATCGTCCGTTTTCTATAGGTTTACATAAGAGACAGTTACCATGGTACTACTACTAGTACCATGACTGTTACCGCCGCATCTCTGTAAGTATAGTAAAAACGCTCTAACGTGGCGGTGCGCAATAGGCACATTTACGGAAGGAAGAGCCCATCCTCGAGGCAGGACCGTCTATAGGGAAGGTGGTGTTTAGGTGTGGGCATTTGATGCGCGAAATTGAACTCATGGGAACCAAAATTGTATTACTGCGCATGGGCTCTGACGTCGGCTCCCCCTTAAAGTCCTCCTTCCCATTCCTTCCCCTCTCACGCGTCTCCGCCTGCCACCTTAGAGCGCGCGAGCAATACACTTGGGAAAAGCGTTATAATCACTTAAATGTTTTCGTTTTTATAGTGAAATTTAATCTTTTAATCTCTTGGAAATTTTGATATAAAAAATTAGGGCATTTCATGGCACAAGAGAGCATTTGACATAAAACTGTGAATAATAAAATGCTCAGTGTCTTATGATATTAACTATTATATTTTCTTGCCTTAAGCAGACCAGGTCAGATTTTGATCGCAAGAGATGGCGGATGTGATCATATTATTCGAAGAAAATTGAATGTTAAAACTAGATTTAGGTTTAAATATCCACCTTGATTACAGTAACCGGCTGATGACAATAGTTAGTGATTATGATAAGCAGCACCGTATCCAGAAATTTCCTTTAAACATTTCAGACAAATTCTGACATAGGGCGGGTGTCTCCTGTAACGAGAGAAAGCCATTGCATCAGCGATATACGAATATCGAAGGGATTGACATCGTGCAGAACAATGGTTACGAAAATCGAGAATTTAACGAGAGTAAAATCGCCATTTGGAATGTTAAAAAAAAGACTCGTAAACGTTATATAAAATTATAGCTTCGATAACATTTGTATTTTTCCTTAAATTGTGAATTGTTTGCAATAATGTTGAAAATATTTAGCTCAATAATAAGTAAATTCACTGACTTGAAATAAGAGGGCAGATAAATAAGAGGAATTCGTTAATTAGATATCAAGTCCTATACGTGGCTAATTTCAGAAAACCGGAAAAAACATCGTCCTTTCAAGAAAAAAACTTCGGTGCTGCTCGTTAAATATGCCCCGCAACGATAATTAGGGCGAGTAATTAATTAACAAAATATTACCAAACATATTTTTATCAATATATCCCGTCAATTTAGAAAAATAATCCTGATAAAACGAGGTGGGAAAAAATTACATTTCAATTAAAAGCTTTTTCGGAGAATTCTCTTTATTATTAACTTCACGGATAAAACACAATCATTAACACCTTGATCTCCCTTACGTCATGCGTGCACGTGCCTTCTCCGCAACGATATTTCAATTTCCCTAGTTTATAAGTCGTGAGAAAAGATTTTCACGCCGTGTTTATCAACGCAGTTTGTAAAAATCTTGCGATTCCTCTCTCGTCCTATCGCTAATGGCGTGTGATTCTCCGGCAGCGACTCGGAAAAAGACTTTAATTCGTGGATTGCTTTTGTCGAGTTTGGTGTAATTAGCAGATAAAATCGCCCAGGCGAAGAAAAGGAGGAGGGTGAGAGAGAGAGAAGTGGGGAGGAGGGAAACGGAGAGGGAGGGACGGTCCGTGTAACACTCACGGTTTTTTTCCGGCAGGATGTAGGTCAGAACTTCGGTATCCGACCATAGGAGCGGCGAAGTGAAGAAATAGAGATGAAGAGGGACAATTATTATACGAATCATTACCGCTATTCCCTTACCTATCTCGTTTATATCGCTCTCTTTACATTCAGAAAAATAAACATTTGTTTGATCGTAGCCCGTCAATATATTACCGAATCTTTACCACAACTAAAGCTTTTTTAATCTACTTTCTGCAGAGAGTAACACCCCCTCTATTTTTATTTATTACAAATATGTGGCATTTGAATGTGTTTACAAAACTATAAATAATCCTAGGCCCTAACAAAAAACTATCTCTTCTCTGATTTTGCATAGTTTCTACGATAAATACTACCCTTCTTAAACAAAGATTTTAAACTTAATAAATTATCTTCTTTTAATATTTTTATAAAAGGATGCAAACTGTACAATTTATTATTGGATCTCAATGAAAGATTACCTTAGGTGACTCTAATCGATAACTAAAACGATTTTAACTATCCTGTCACGTATTGTTTACCGTTTGGGTATAACATTCAGACTGCGACATAGCTGTTAGAATTTTATTAAACGACAATATCTTCATAAGCTAATCTCATTCACAGTTTTACTAAATGAGTTTTCATATTTTAAAACAAAAATCCACCTAAATAAATTTCCATACAATATTCATGACTTTCACGTTGATCTCTCTCTGAAATATAAATATAGAGGAAAATAAGATAAAAATATGAATATGTACATGAATTTGTAATATTCTACCCTTTCAATCACAGCGCGATTGTTTATTTTCAATCTTTTATAGATTATAAACTAGCAAGAAAGAAAAAACACGCAAAAAGTCCCAGCCAAAATTAACTTTTTTCATCTTCTGAATCCACCGATTTGGTTATCTTTATCAGTTCGCCGCGTAAAAAACAACAGCGTATGCGATTTGATGCGGCTGCGAAATAGAAATTAACACGCACGAAGAGTTTCTAAAAAACAGAAGCGTAGGGTAGGGCTTACGAGATCCCAACAGAGTAGAGGATGAATTTGGAGATGGAGGAAGAGGAAAGGGGAAAGGGGATTAAATGTCGTCAAAATCTTTGCGCTGCGCAAGACAACCTCTACGAGGCCGTATCATCTCTCCTTAAGCCATAAGAGAAGATCGGCGTAGAGGCGAAATAGCTTGAGCCACCACACCCCGCCTTCCTCTCCCTCATTCTCCCTCCCTTCTTCCTCCTCTCCCCTCTCTCTTTCTCTTTCCCTCTCCCTCTCTCTCCCTCCCTCTCTCACTCTTCCTCCCTCTCTCCCTCTTTCTCTCCCTCTCTCTCCCTCTCTCTCCCTCTCATTCTCCTCTCCCTTCCTCTTCCTCCCTCTCCCTCTCTCTCTCCCTCCCCTCTTTCTCTCTCCCTCTCTTTCTCCCCCTCTCTCTCCCTCCCGCAATAGATGGGTTTGATAGGGTTGTTTAGGGGTTGCATAAGAAATTCCTGAAACGCAGTGAGAGGGAGAAGGTTGACGATACGGTTTTGAAGGAGCACGAAGAGGGATTTTTGTGTAGGGAGGAAGGAGAAGGAGTGGTAAGAAATTAAAGGGGATGAGAATCGCAGAACTTAAACCGAGAAAGGAGGGTGCTTGGAGGAGTAAGCAAGGAAGGTAAAAGAGGGCAAGGAAGGGTCTGCTAGGTAGGATTTTCGCGCAATCAACGCAACTCGGGTTGAGTGCTTTATGAGGTTTGCAGGGAATCCGGGAGATAAAGAATGCGCAACACTCGATATCCGCCGGATCGAGAAAATCTAAACGATATCATGCTGATTGTCATAAGCTGTTAGATTATGAAAAAATTTAGATACAGGAGAAAAATTAAAGAGGGAGGGATATGTCTTCGATGTATCTCCTTGAGGGCATCGTTTGGGACTGGTTGATACTAGCTAGGCTAGCCCGGTGTCCCGCCAATTCCTCGCGGGCAATTCGTCGCGGAAATTCGTCGCCTGTCAAATTCGTCCCAATACAAATTCGTTGCATGACCAATACGTCGCAAGACAAATTCGTCGCAATGCAAATTCGTCACATGGCAAATTCGTAGCAAGATAAATTCGTCGCTTGGCAAACTCGTTGCATGGCAAATTCGTCGCTTGGCAAACTCGTCGCATGGCAAATTCGTCGCAAATTCAGAATCGTTGAGGTAATAGGAAATCCTTTTCTTCATTAATTCTGCGATACGCCATATTTAGTGTATGAGAAGGGTTGACGATACCTCAATTTCCGAATAAATTAGGCAACAAGAATCAAAAAATATATGGCCAGAGACAGGATGAGGTTGGGAAGGAAACAAAAAGGTGAACAAAGGAGGGTAAAAGAGAGGGAAAAGTAGGCTTAAGGTTGGTAGGGAAGGGAGTGGGAGAGAGAGTGGATAACACTGGGAGTCCTAGGTGATTAGCGGGGAAGTGAAGTTGGAGGAGAAAGGGAAAAACCAGGGGAAGATACGGTAAAGGAAAAGAATAACACTATCTTATCGTGCGTTTCCATGCACGCGTTACGGTGTCTGAGAACTGAAGCTACCCAAGCAGAGGCCTTGCTTGAGACGATACGCGCGTTGGCCGCGACGACGCGTTGGAGAGATGGGGGAGAACGAACATGTACTATATAGGGGAATGGAAAGGGAACAAGTGTTCGTTAACTAAAAGAAATCAGATTTTGGTGTAAGATTTCAATTTTTTCCAAAATATCTTATTAATATATGTTATCTTATTTTGTTTCATCCTAAATGGCCGACGGAGGGTTAAAGTTACGAGATCGTTTTTCTTTTCCTCGATTCATCGATACATGGATTCCGGATTGACAGAGGGTCCCGCGCAACACTTTCATTTGTATTTTATTTCGTGTTTATACGTGGTTATCCCTGCTGCAATACTGGAAGAGTAGTCATAGAAAGTTATGTTATAAGTAGGCTTGGTAGGATTCGACGTTTATTTTTTTTAATCGAGGATTAAAATCGACATTTATTTTCCCGAGAGATTTTCGACGTTAATCGACGCTTCAAATTGTTACTTGCTAGAAGTTTATTTTTTTTAAATCGATGTTTATTTTCCCGAAAGATTATCAAAGAATATCGACGCTTAAAATTTCTGCTTAAATATAGAGCTGACAGTTTTTGGCCTTTCAATTCGATGATTTAAAATTACTTTTATATAGAAATTCTACCCAAAATTTACGTTTATTTTACAATACTCTGATTATTTATTATTTTTATATGATGTTAAATCTTTATATACAAAACAATCGAACTAATATAACATGTTATTCATAAATTTTATTTTATTTATGCGCATTTACACTTTTCTTCATTTTTAAATGTTAATATTAAAGAAAACATCAAATAACGAATTGAGATTTACCTCTTTAAATTATATAATGAAAACTAGAAAACGATTAATTTATGATATCCAAAAAATATGATGCTGCTTTTGCCGAAGAACATTCTTAAAATAATAATTTTCGAGTTCAGCGTAAAGGCTTTTAGACATTCGTTGATGCCAATTAAGGAAAAAACATTAACGATATAATTATCACAATAATATTTTAGACGTCAAAAAAGAACTATCTGATACTTCGTATCATTATATTTCATCATTGCACTACATATTCACTTTATTTAACATAAAATATATAGTGAGAAAAATTAAACTATTATTGAGCGCTCGATCAAGTCTTACCTCAAATCCTGATTAAAATGTATTTTTCCAATCTGCAAAATATTTTACAAGAAATAGAAAATAAATATTAATATTTAATCTCTCTTCAATTTTTAGTAACGATTGCTAATTTATGTGCACCTTTTCTAAACCATTATATATATAAATTGAAATTCACTAACCTGTAGCAAAAGACGAAGAAGCCAAAAGCACGAGAGAGGAACGATCCTTCCTGGATTACTTTAAGAAAAAGACTGCCAAAAGATTGGGTTGTGCATAGGGAGAACGGGTGAAACAATAAGGTCATCTATAGGAAACCCCCTTGAGAGGATCGAGGAACATTTGTTTCAGGGATATACTCGACGGGGTTGATGAGTGGAAGGGATAGAAAACGACCACCGAAATTCCTTTCTTCCGAACCTTGTTTAACAGGGGTCGAGGCATTCTCAGCAAACCATATCCATGGCCTTACCTGCATAGAAATGCTCGTGGAATATCCCACCATTATGTCGGCAAATATAATCTCAAAAACCTCAAAAGGGCTAAGAAACCACCCTAGAGCCTTGCGGTTACCTGATTGTCCAGAGTAGAAGCGAGAGCTTTTCAAAAAGACGCATATTTGATTGTAAGAAAATATCCTTCTTTCAGTCCCACTGTTAATGCAAGCCCAGAAAAGGAACGAAATCGTAGGTAGAAAATAATAATGCGAAAAAAGTAAACAGAAACGACTTAAATATTATAATTCAGAGTAAGCTTTTAGATGTATACTTTTCCATCTTTTTGAAAAATCGACGCTTATCGACAATTATTCATTTTCGTCGATTTTGAAATTTTAAAAAAAAATCGACGTTTTTCGATTTAAATCGAATCCTACCAAGCCTAATTATAAGGGAAAGAATGGAAATGGAAAAACTTACATATATTTGAGTGAGAAGAATATTTACCAAGAAAGTTTTGCCAGATATTTTTATAGCATATGAAAAACAAAGTCGGACGAAAATTTAGCTGCATCTTGGACGGCGGGACATTTCACCGCCAATGCGCGACTCGGGATTTCACTACGCAAATCGTGACATTGAAAATAACAGAAAAATATTTCCTATCTCCTCAACGATTTCTGAATTTGCGACGAATTTGTATACAACGAATTTGTATGGCGACGAATTTGTCTTGCGACGAATTTTCCTTGCGATGAATTATCCTTGCGACGAATTTGACACGCGGCGAATTTCCCGCGACGAATTTCCGCGCGACCAATTGCCCGCGACGAATTGACATAGAACCGGCTAGCCCAGTCCCAACTAAGAAAATCCTCGTTCTGAAACGGGAGAATGTCCGATAAGTGGTAGAAGATCAACCCGGTAAGTGGAACACTCGGGTTTGATTACCGGGCGTAGCAGAATTTTTCTCCTGTTTCCACATTATGCCCAATCTTGCAGGTTATGTCTATTAGCATAGTGATCTTCGGATCGATTTATTTCTGATTATATACGTTTGCGATCTTCAAGCGCTATCTCCGGCGTAACCGACATCTTCAATTATATTTTAATTTGAGAAACGGCAACTCATCGTAATATCTTTCAAAAGACGAAGAAAGATATGTCTGATTATCTCTGCATACACTAAGGCTGTTCCACAAAAGAAATATTTTTATTTTTATGGCGACATCAGAGCTCCAAAATGAGAGCCAAATAAATCTACATAAAAGTAAATTGAATTGGGGCGGGTGATATCCATCAACAAACGTAGGATATCACGCTTAATTATCGATATAATTGCCTGTCATCTATCCCGTATAATATTTTCATAATCGTTGACTGAGTGATACAGGGACCAATTCTAGGTCTAAGAAAAATATACCAAATTTCTTCAAGATTTACGATTAGTTATCTATATCGAGCACATTTTTGTTAGCGGTAATTATTTGCGTCGTAACATTCGATTTGTGCGATGGCGTCATGGGTATCATAAATAATGATATTATAAATAGGGTAGGTAATACCAGAATACTAATAATTGTATTATGCCTGTTAACGGTAAATTGCTATCCCGTATTTTTTCTTAGTAAATTATAACTGAAGTGTTTTGAGTCCTTCAAAATCTGGTGTTAAGTCGTGGGATATATGTAAGTAAATAGTTTGGACTGTGGTAGGTCATAGCAATGCATAGAACGAGATCAATTAATGTCCGCTTTGTATTTGCTATTTATGCTGACCTCCTACAATGTTTATTTTCTACGTCTGCGGTTCCCTTTCCGGCTTGATCATGTGGCCGCTACTCACAAAAATCTGATTCAAGAATTATTCTATTGTAGAAGAAGTAAAGTATCATTGAATGCGGAAATTTTGGTTACTTTTGAAGCAAATGGTACCGGCAGTCATTTTTACGATCTTGCAGTCCGTGTGTTGCGGGATGTATGTGTAAATGACTTAATTTGTCTTATGTTAGATACGATTTTTCAAATTCTAATATAGGATTTAGAACTTATTACAGGTACAGATCTTATTTATTATAGAGACCATGCCAAACATTACATATAAATGTAATTAGGTTTAATTAAATGGTGGACACATCCTGTTTTATAGGGCTGCTATGGGGAAAATTCTGTTTTCCTGTTTTTTTTTTTTAATTTCAACGATTCTGTAGTTTGCACAACCATAGACTGTTCGGTAACAATTTAAAGCGGGACAATCTTACCAAAACTAAAAATTAAGGCGTTAAGACTTAATAAATTTAAAAAAGAATAATCGAACTCATGTTATGGATACATTCAAACAATAAAAACAGATGCCCATTTCGGCTGCAAATCAGCCATCATCAGTGGTATATACACTTAAAATATTAATATATTTCGTAGTTATTGTTATTAATAAATTTACAAGCAGGATCAACTTGCCAATCCAAGTTAATAACATAATGTAAATGCCATTAGATAATAGTGATGCTAAAATGCAAATCGGAGTCATTTGTATGGATTTTTAGAGTTCTGAGTAGGCCCAAACAAATGCATTATAATATTGTTCCCTCAGGTATAAAAACATAAGTTAATATAATGCTAAAAATTGGCGGCTTTCCATATAGTTCGTTTTTCCTTGCTGCAATGCTTTTAATTTGATTCGATTTTCCCGACCATTTTCAAAAGCTTTTGGCCACTTGAGTCTTCATAAAATTACTTGGAGATATAATAATCGTCGAAAATGCTCTGTATTAATCGTCGAAATGTTTTGCCCGGTCGCAAGCTACCGTTCCGTCTTTTAAAATTAAAAATAAATACCTGAAGCGAATGGATTTTCTCGTTGGTCGATCGAATAAAATTTAATGATCGAAAAGAAATCAATGGAGTTTTTCTGCTGTTTCTATCTCCCTCTCTCTCACTGTATTAATTGTACTTCGAAATTATGTCTGGATTGCGGCTATCAACAACAGCAAAAAAAAACAATCTCACAGAGCGCCGAGCGGATGCCTTGCGTAAACACGTTGCCCTACTTCCGTTCGCGTTATTTTTTCTCTGGCGTCGATTAACCAATTCCCCGGCGCAGACATTAACCTTTCGTTCCGTTAATTAATTTCTTTTCCGGAAAATCGTAATTTCGTGCGCGGTCGGGTCTATCAATCCGGGCTTTTCATCGGCATAGAAATAGCCTGTAATCGTTTATCGAACATTTTCGGATGGCTATTATTTATCCGTGAGCTACCTGAGTGAATGTCAAAGCTTCTAATGTCTACTTTTATTTAAACCTTTGACAAAGTTGGAGTGCGCTTATAAGTACATATATATATATATATAATCCTTGATATATATGTGTGTATGCATGTATGTATAATAAATATGTGTATATGTATAAAATGTATGTGTGTGTGTATATATATATATATATATATATATATATATATATATATATATATATATATATATATATATATATATACACATTTATACTTGTTTTCCTTAACTCAACAACATGTTGTCATCCATTTACCTTATTTACCTTTCCCATTCCATAAGCATACATATGTGTGTGTGTGTCTGTGTGTATGTCTGCGTGTGTGTCTGTGTGTGTCTGCGTGTCTGTGTGTGTCTGCGCGTGCCTGCGTGTGCGCGTGTGTTCTCGTGCGTGTGTACAGATCTGTTGAAAGCTTATGGCACCTGCGCACAAACACGAATTCAGCATGGACGAATCCATTCTCGAAAGCGAGCTACGCGGAGGTGAGGGTATATACGCATGCGGTAATCAGTCATTCTCCACAGTCACCTTCCCCTTAAGCTTTCCCCCTCCAAAGCCACCTTCCCCTACATCACGTGACTCTTCGCGCATTTAGGTGCCATAAGCTTTCAATAGATCTGTACATATATGTATCAAGAGGCTCGTACCAAGCAATCGCAGGCCTTATAATCTGTTGGAAATCAGAAACATTGAGCGATAATTCCGCATTTTCCATTCATCTCGTTCGTAAATAAAAATCGACTGATCCTAAGCCAACTTTCCCTGCCCTAAGCCTCGCGAACGCCCTCCGCCTCTTTTGACTGGCGTGACACTGAAAGCTCTTCGCAGCGATTATGATTGATCGAATTAATATGGTAGGAGTTCGATTCGCCGAGGGTACTTTATTTAATTCCTACCGTGAATTGATTTAGCCGTTTCAAAATAGCTTTCTCAAATTAATGGCCGTTGCCTAGTGTTTTTAACAATGAAGGATGGTGAAAAGCGGAGGAAAATGGATCGCATTTTTTTCGTATAATAGGCGGAATTAATCCAGTTTTGCTGCGTTGATTAATTAAATTAGTAACGTTCGAGAGAATAAGATAATTTTTGCGGCGTTAAAAACGAAATAATAAATGCGCACCTTTTATTTATGCTTACTGATTATAAAGCGTGCTAGATGCCGCGATAATTGGCGTAAATTACGTTATTTTCTGTTAATATAATTTGGCGTATAAAGTAACAAGCTGGCTGTGATAGAGCCCAAATTAGCTTCAGTCCTCCTGATTTAACGAGAGTGGACAGAAAAATAATGGTATTAAAAAAATTATGCCGCAAATATTATATGCGGAATACTGCCCGATTAAA
Source organism: Tanypteryx hageni (assembly GCA_028673005.1). Lineage (NCBI taxonomy): Eukaryota > Metazoa > Arthropoda > Insecta > Odonata > Petaluridae > Tanypteryx > Tanypteryx hageni. Next base: position 49,700,804 of record CM054116.1, read on the forward strand.
AGTTTTTAATAACTCTTCTCTAAAACAATAACCTCATTTCATATAGTGCTTCGAATATCCATTATAATCAATTACCTTGGTTTTCTTGCTAAAAATTTTAAACCGCCGGGCATTAATACTGTCACATCCATTAGGTGAGAATTTCCATAAACATAAATCGTACATATATTTGTTTTTAACTCTATTAATTTATTTCTCTTGAATTTCATTAACTTCACATGAAATAATGACATATTACGCTATCAATTAGGATGACAACGCAGTATCCAAATATTTACCGCAGATGTTTATAACTTTTTAATATATATTTATGTAATTAATAGCCTTTGTTATGAGCCACCAATGGTAAAGATGATTAAAATATTAAACGTGCATACGCACTTTTCTTCTGTACACTAAAATCTGAATTTGATGATTTAGTCATTATTTTTAAATACTTCATAAACTATTTCCATTTGATGTTTGATTTAATTTAAACAACACGAATGATGCGATATGCGATTTTAAGTGTGCTTATCAGAATAATGTAAAAATTTATGGTTTTTTATTTTATATCAAATCAGATTTTCAATTATTATTTTATTATAATAGATTTGATGTAGGGAACGTGAGTCACGAATTAAAATTGCCACAAGAAGAATTCACACAACTCGCATATTGGGTACGTGAGGACAATTTTTATCGCTTTTTTCTTTAAAAAACCTCATATATTCATCCGTCCGTCTGCCGTATTCAAAATTACTCGCAAATGAACTAAGTCACAAATTCCAAAATTCCAGGATAGATATTTCTACATTAGGGCTACATATTGTATAAATTTTCAGGATCTAGGATCAGCTTCTGGGAAGTAATCGGAAAAAAAATTTGAAAAGTGCAAGCTGCTACAAAAGTAGTCAACCATCAACGCAGCACGTCTGCGATTCTTTACTCCGATGGAAAGGTAACAATCGGTGAAAAATGCGCCTTTATAAGATTTGTACTGAGATTCTTCCCTCATTTGTTTATATCATCATTAATTTATTTCGGTATGTACGACTCTTTCTTTTATAACAGAAAAATCATCATCGTGGAACCGTTTACTTACAATGAAATTTTAGAAAATGAGCCATAATTTTAATGTATGTTTCTCTGCATAAGAATCAATGTAAATCAATCATTACGGACGTGCTTCATTTATTATCCCAAGAGCTGTTAAGTCTCCACCTGTATCATTTTTCCCATTATGATTCACTAACCGAGCAAAAATCGTTAAGCATATCGCAGAATTGAAATAGCACAACGTTTTGTAGATAAGAGCGGGACTAGAATATTTACCATCGAATCCAAATTGGCGGCCATTCGCCAATCAAATGCTGCGTCCGCCGCGTGATTTTCATCAATCTCTTTTTGCATTATTCTCCGTGCACGTGATCATCGTGACTCGTCCGAACCTGCTATTTCTAAACCCAACGTAATGAAACATGCGGAAGGGTGACAAAAGGACCACTCTCGAAGCGAAATTACGCGGTAAGGATTCTCAATCAACATCAAAATTGGAATTTCAAATAAGTCTTTTTGAACCGATGCGGATTTTTCTCGATGGCAAGCCGGTTAAACAAAAAAAAAAGAAATACGCGGAGCACTCGCCTTGGTTAGTCAACAGCGTATTATATCATTCAAATCTGGATCACAGACTAATGGCCCTGAATGGCTCTCGCTAGAGGGGTTGGATAATGACCGGCAGTGTTATTTTTTTTCTTCCGACCGGCAACGGTAGACGGCAGCACTCGGCGGGGTGCGTGGAAAAATATACTTCCACATCTCTCTCTCTCTCCCTCTCTTAAAATCCAAATCAACCTTTTTAATATTCACCGCTCGGTTAGACCGTGTTTACGACCGGATTCAGAATAATTGGAGCGGAAAAAGCGGCGTATGCTGCGGCGATGACTCGGTACCCTTTTCATGCGGCGCTCACCTACCTCCTGAAAAATTAAAAAAAATATCTCTCAAATCGGTCGTGAATTCCTCCGTTGTTGGTGGAGCGTCGCGCCATTACCGCCGAATAAAAACAGTTTGCGAGCTCGAGGAGTTGATGCTGCCGCGATTCGCGCGAGTGGACAGAAGAAGGGGGTCGACAAACTTTTGCGCACACCTTAAACGAAAAATATGACGTATCGATTTTAATGGCGTTACTCTCCGATATTGCGCGTTCGATTTATGCGCTAACGAGCACAGGTTAAAGGTCCTTTGTTTTTCAAAAACCTAACCAAAAATGAATATTTAGTAGAATATTCGAGATTTCCCATTGAAAGCCCTCTTACTCGTATTCTCTGTGATAGAAAATAGCCGACCCAGTAAAAACCATTTTCTATGTTTACCGCTATTATGCCTCTTTGGACTAACAACAGTACAAGCGGTAATATTCACACAGAATGAGAAAAAGCACATAAACTTTCAATATTCTAAATACATGGATACCAGGAATAACTATCATTTATTCAATTGAGATAGAAACAATAAATCGCACTTTTTGCTCAATGAAATGTATCGATAAGTTATTCAAGTTATTTGACACATTTATCATTGGAATATTATAAATCTTTTATTCCTGGCCGCACATTCATCTTTGAACATTTGTGAAAATTAAATTGGCAAGTTTTCAAAAAACAGTGAACTGATTTTTCTTAAAATATTTTAAAATGTAATTTATTTATATATTTTATCAGTTTCAGATAGGTTAAGAAAGATCTAAGACGTCCGACTTAAAAATTTGAATTATAAATGCATCTTTTATAATTCTCGTCCTAGAAATGAATGTTACTGCGCTTGTGATAAGACCGTACGAGGTATTATTTTACACAGTGATATAACAATTATTAGTTTCAGAAATTAAACTCTTTTGTTTGTCTTACCTATCTAAAATCCCGCTCTATCAAAAATAATCCATCGCTTCCTCAATGACTGCTCGTTTTTCGGCATCTCCTACATTTAGCTATTCTGCCGCCATCTGTTTAACTTTTTGGGGACGACCTCTCTCCTTCACGTACCCGGGAACTTCCACACGAGATTACGAACAAAAAGGAAATGCGCACACGCGAACAAGAAATATTCCGGAAACGCCGTTGTCGGAACGTGCATGTCTAGGAATGCAATAAGAAAGCCTTTTCCGCTTTGCCGTCTTAAATGGTGCCGGCGAACAAATGCTCTCCTTCCCCCCTTTTAAGGTTTCCCTTAAAAAAACTCCATGGCTAAATGCTGCAGGAGAGGACCTCCCCTATCCTTTCCCCACAGGGAGTTCCTCACCACGCCGAACGAGGAGCACGCGTTTTGAAAAGGTTCCATGGTACCGCAGAGGGCATAAATCTCTGGAGAGAGAGAGAGAGAGGGGCAGAGAGTAAGAAAGGGGAGGGTCGCTGGATAGCCCCCCTGCCCTAGCCGTCTTCCCCGGTATATGGCCAGAGGATATAGATTGCGAACATCCTTGTCTTCTGGAAAGACGAAGGGAGCGTGTGAGGTAATCCTAGGTTGTATACACCTAAACTTCTGAAGGAAAACAGATACGCGTGTGTACGTATGTGTGCGCGCGTATAGTGTTAATTCACAATAGCTTCCCTAAGACAGTGTAAAAATACGATTCAAGTGCAAAAAATTATTTTTGTCGCATGATATTTTTGCGTCTATGTGATAGGGGCATAGAGATATAGCAATAAATATATACTATACCAACACAATATTCAATAAAATAATACAGTAAAAGGTTACTTATATTAAATTTTGACAATTTTGTCTTGTGATTTTTTCAACTTATCAAATTCCATTTACCTCCATTGTTTCCTTATAGCTCCACACGTTATTCAATTCTCTCCCTACTTTAACATAAATGCTGCCTAAATATCACGAATACAAAATCTAAAAACAATACGGTGATTCAAACTTGTAAATTTAAGGCCCTATTCGAAATAATATTCCTCTAATTAAAACAAAATATTATATTTGCTATATCTCGCGTAACCATTTCCTCTTTATTTGATACTTCACATTGATAACTTGCTTTAGGTTTATTACCTAGCATTAGTTCTCAACACAAGAAATTGTTGGCAAAGCACGGATTGCTTCTTAATAATCCCATCAATGCTAAATTAAACAACTTTATATTTTTATAATTAAATACTGTTACAGGTTTATATGTCTAATCAAACTTAAAATTCATTACTTCAAATACTTATTCGCTTCATTCTAGTTATCCAACTTATCACCTATGAAAGCTTTATTTTCAATAAAAATATTTACAACATTTGTGACTGCTAAATTCAAAATTATTGTAAATAACATAAAAAATGAACGAAAGTCTCATATAGAGGTTAATTGCAAAAAATGTTAAATACCTTCCATAGAACAATTATTTTGGCCGAATGTTATTATATATGTATAAATGTAATATAATACGTAATGCATTTATATTTAGAATTTAATCCGCTTAGACACACGCATTACAGGGAACAATATTTTGCCATCACGAGTTTCCATAAATTTTACATTAATTAAAATATGCAGCAATTAAACAAAAGAACTGTTTTGCGAATTTATTCAGCAATAACAATACTCCAAGAAGGCATAAAATTTAAAATCCTCATCGTTAAAGACAAAAAAACTAGTTTCTTCGGATTCTATGCGAATTTGTACGACAATACGTGATGAATTCAAATCCTCTCTTTAACAAAAATATTTTTTTTCTTACTGCCAAACGAACACCTATATTTTTACTTTCTTCAAAATGAAAGTTTAATATGTATTACACATATTTTCTTAGATTTAAATCCACAATATCTTGCGGAAACACAAAGACGGTAGCACTAAATTAATTTTTAGTAGTACTTACATGGTCCCCTCACTTGAGTGAGAAAAGAATATCCCAAAGACGGTTGCACGGGTGAAGAAGAAATGAAAAAATTTGTTACTTTTCCCGTAAACGAATCTCTTAACAAAAATGCTGCGCTGCGTCATGCGTAGGCGATTTCTTGAATTATACGAATTAAAGTTTTCCATCTAAATTTATTCAATGATGTAGTCCATTACAGTAATACAGTGAAGTGGGTCTTTAAAATATATGTGTAGCCACACTTTGTATTCTCTTTGCTAACCAACCTCCTTGCTCGCTCTCTTTGGGGCTCGCGTATCCAAATTTCTTTTATTTTTATCATTTGATTCACAAATTCTATTCATTTAAGCAAATTTTTTGTATGCGTATAAATTATATCTGAAAATAACTGATGTTAAATATTCCTTTAGTCGAGTATGTATATATGGTATTATACTTGTTATTGGTAATATTACCCTTTTTAGATTTGTTTAAATATAAAAACAATGTGTTGTAAAAAGGATTAAACTTTAAATATTGAGGTGCGAGAGAAAGGTCGACAAATTAATAATGCGGTGACGACGCGGGAAGTGGACATGGAAGATAATAATTAGGCTTAATCTGAAAGGATTTAGGGGTGACAGTTGCGGAGTGGTTAGATTTGTTGGCCTTCCACGCAGCGGTCCCAGGTTCGAATCCGGGGGAGCCCGGATTTTTCAACTTGGGATCGTCCCGTTCCCTACCTGTGTGGCTTGAGGAGACTAATTCCGGCACCGGGCTTCCCTCCTCCTTTCTGTGTGTTATCGGTGTGGAAGGGGTTATGGCTATAATAATCCAAGAAGTTCATTAACCATAAATACAAACGGACGAACTGAACGGATTCAAATGCTATAAAGCAGTAACATATATCCTTGCCCTTTTTCTATTTCCAGTTCCTTTGAACCGTGATCCTATTTAGATTTTTACTTTTTAAATGCTAATCAAAGCTACCTTAACTTCAATGAATTGGGGGGAAATAAGCATTCGTGGAATCGATTCTCCTAGATTCTCGATTTTTCTAAATGAGAAAGTATGATTGCCTACACAAGTACAAAGATTTCAGGTCATAATTCTATCCGAATGTTTCAGAAAAATCCCAAAGATTGGAAACATAATTTATTTCTTAATACAAGAAATATGTTTTTTGTTTCCACCTGAGATTTTCAAATCATCGGAGAATCATGATCCATGCAGCTTAATTGGTAAAAGGTGACATTTAATTTCGGTATCGATATTCGTTCTCTAACACATTAAGGTTATTCCATTAAACATGTAAAGACTTACTAACGTAAACATTTCTAAAGAGTGAACAATTTCTTCATTATCTTGATTAATTACAGAATAATTCGTCTCTCTCCAATTAGCATATTACATTAGAAAAAGGTAATGCCTTCAAAGCTCCAATATGGAGGTGCTTTTCTTCAATATATATCCCTGTACACGTTATTCGAGCGCAAACTAATGTTGCAGAAGAAACATTTTTAATGTCTCAAATAAAAAATGGGAGATTCGAAGATGAAACGTTCCGGTTTCTCTCTCCCTCTCTTCTCTTTCTTTTTCCTTCGGAATTTCCACTTTAGAATATAGGAATCGCATTCATTGGAGGCAAGCAAACCGTATCTTCAATACTGATTACCGCATTCACCATTATTTAACCCGCCAGCATAATTTATATCTTGCTATAACAAAAGCCTATGCCGGTTGGTTGGTTGATCCGTCACGCTCGAAGACAAATTAGGCGAGATAGAGACAGAGACCCTCCGAGCGTTTTCATTATGTCAATACAAGTGTTTATACTAAGTGCAGTCAATTTTTGGGCCGAGTGGTTGATCCAGAAAGAATATTTTCCGACTTCAGTATCTCTTTAGTATTTTCTTACTACACAAAAAATAATTAAACACAATGCAACCAAAAACGAAAAACTCGACGCACGACTACCAAATACTCTAAGTCAAAAGTTACTGATAACGTACCGTTTACCGTGCCTGTATTGCCATTGCTACGCAGAGACGTCAGTGCTTTTCCCTCACTCATAGGAGCTCAAAAACTGTGAGTGGATTCTCGAGTGTCGTCAGACGAAATAAAAATTTTTTTTATCTTCGCTCCGCCAAGAATAATCGCCGACCAGGCAATCTGCGTTTCGTCCCGTCCCTCACCACATAGGTGAAAATATACTTCGGTGGATAACTATAGCTTATTATTTGCATTTTTAAATTACATTCAACTTACCATCGTACAAATTTGAGACTTGATACAAGAAACGGGTACAAGAATAAAAATTTATTTTTTACCGTCGATTTTCAAGCACGCTTCGAATGAGTCCACAAATTTGTTTTAACGCGCACAATTTGAGATGTCTGAGATGAAAATATTAACATCGTCAAGAGCAACCGCATTGTGGCTTATTTCGCGAAAATATCTATTATCTATTTTTTTCACGGAAAATCAGAAAAATTTCGTGAACTTTTTGTCAACAGGATTTTTACTAAAAAATATTCAGCTCACTTTTAAATTTACACTGATATAGAGAACAAGGTTAAACCATGAATAATCACGGATTGGTCTACAGACAGACTTACTTGGATGATATACCGTATTGTTTCGAATATAACGTGACCCTAAGATTTTTGGAAAGTTTTTTAAGAAAAACTAATCCTCGAATATAACGCGACCCCAAAAAATCTTCAGCCAATCTAACACAAGTCCATCCCTTCTCCTGCGCGCGAAATATTACATCTGACGGTAACTTTACCTTTGGCATCCTTTTATGACTTAAATTACGTAGGGAGTCAGTTTTTGCCCGTCGGCTGTGACTGCAAACATAACAGTTATCCTTCATTTCTCATTTCCGGTGGATTTTAACAAAACCGATTTAGCACCTTTTTTGATGACGGTGACGTTTGACGGCATATCAAAACATACTGGGATTTGATCTGCATTCCCCATCTGGCCTAGCAGATAGTTATGGTTTTCAGCAAGCTTATGACATACCTCGAATACGCCGACGCACATCTGATAGCTTCAATGCAATGTCTATCGAGGGGTTCAGCCGCCGACTGAACTCGATCTATTCTCGCCTCAGAAGCTTTTCTAGTACAATGTAACATGTACGCCTAATGTGTCAATGTCACAATCATCTTGTATCTCTTAAACAGACGTGCGGAATGTACGATGATTTTTCGAAACACGATTTTACTATATTTTAAAATCACTAGTACACGAATATAATGCGAGGGCTACTTTTAAAATTTCATTTTCAGAAAAAAAAAACATCGCGTTATATTCGAGACAATACGGTATATTCGAAGGTGTAGTTAAGAGAGAGAGAGGGGGGGGGGAAGAGAAAATGCGAAGAAGAGGGAGAGGAAATGGAGGTTTATAGGGAGAGAGAGAGAGCCAAGCTAAAAATAGATAAAGGTATTCATTTCGATGTCCCGTCGTTTTTATGGGAGTTTTCACAAGTATGTTATAGGAAACTGAACTAATACTCAGTTGAATTCGAAAGCGATGAAGGCCTTTGATATTGCTACCCAAATTGCATTCAGCCATTGACAAATGTTTGTAAAGGAATTAATTTGAAACTGTTATTCGGGTCAGAGGAGAAAAATATAATCATTACTCTGACTAAAGAGAATTCTCCGCTCCAATGACCGATATAGGAAAATTGAATCCCAAAAGCCAACTTGACCAGAATTTGAGAATGAAAAACAAAATAGGAGCTTAGAACTGATAGAAAAGGTAAGCGTGGTTTCACCCCTCCCACTTCTGCCATCACAAAGGTAGAAGACTTCCAAACCGTGCGCTCAATGAAATTACTATATAAGCGACAGAATACATGGATCGGAAACTCGAGGTCTGCACTAAAAACAGAAAGATAATGTGGCTGGAGTGGTTCTATTGCTGACTCTCAACGTAGTGGGTCCGGATTCGAATCCTGGCGATGGCTGGTTTTTAAACCCAGTGTTATACCGTCGCCTACTTGTGTATAGGGTTAGGAAATGCATGTCCGTCGGAAGGGACGTTAAGCAGTTAGAAATTAGTAACGAGTAAGCTAATGCAGGCACCGATATTCCCTACTCCCTTTTGTGTGTGAATGTGTGTATCGAATGAAAACAACGTGGGATGAGTAGTTGCAACTAACTTTCAAAATTACTAGTATCAGAAGGTAAACAGAGAAAGGGAGAGACAATTGGGGCATGGAGATATTTATGTAAGCCAACAAGACCAATAGATCAACGTTTGAGATAAAATTTTGTGAATGGATATATTTTTTCAAAATCAAACTGAATCTGTGTTCTATTCATGGCAAAAGATTTATCCAAAAATGTATTCCTCGATTGAAAATGCATTTGATATTACATTTTAGAATATTTTCCACATTATGAAACGAAATTTTCCGAATCGCTATTTCAATGTTTGGCATTAGACGCACGCGCATATATTTATTTCATAACATTTCTAAGATATTTCGTGAAAATTTTTTCAACGATGCCAGAGAATTGGAGGAAGTTTTCAGATTCAAAGAACTTATGCCTATTCATTGCTATCAGAATGATCGCAAAAACAAAAGCTCTTTGAAGAGAATCAATACCTCAGAGACTAAGACGCCACCTTGTCCCGAACGCTTTGAAGTAAAAATATTACTAATGACGTCCTGCGAGGATAGTCTCTCATCCCCTCCATTTCTTGGCAAGAAAAACTCGGTAAAATTTCTTACAGGAAACACGTTGAGCACTTCAAACAGGACCTGATAAAAATAACGAAAAGTATATTTCCGGTTAAGGAAGATATTTCCACGTTTTTAAATAGCAAGTGAGTTTTAGAAGTCAAGTAGCTTGGGCCATTTTTACACTAAAATTCGTATTTTTTCCTTAAGCTTTGAAAGGGATTAATAATCCCGATCGCTAAAAGAAAGATGTAATGCTATAGTCCATTGCGCGAGCTGTCTTCTCGATGTGTCCGCAACTTCCAGCTAGAAGAAAGGAGGATCGTTGCAGTGCACGGATATAGTAGAGAGGAAGGTATTGATAAAGAAGGCGGCGGGTTTAGGCAGAAGGGAGAGAGAGAGAGAGCGAGTAAGGAGGTGGAGAGGTTAGGGAGGGGAGAGGATGGAGAGGGCAAAGGGAAGGATAGGAGGAAGAATCCTGGGGATTAGACGATAACAGTGTCCCAAGGATTAGCGTGAATGTCGATGTAACGGGTCAGTAAATGCATCGTGTAGAGTTAGCCCTAGAATTAAACTTAGGTTTTAGCTAGGAGTAGAGAGAAGGAGAACTAAGACGAGAGTGGAACTTCTGGTTTGGCCAACCGAGTGTTCTTTTTATTTCCGTCAGTGAGTGATCACGATGCGGAGAAGCGTGTTGTCGATACTGAAATATTTTGACGCATGCATAAAATATTTTGTCTAATTTTCACTATTTTCTGCCAAATAGGTGTTGAATTTTGTGTACCTTTAAGCTATGACATAAAGAAAATAGAGATTAGACGCAAAAAGAGGAATATTGTTGTATGCGATCCTACATGATCCAGTAAAAAAAGAATTTTAAAGCGCTGTAAATTATTTTTGTTTTACTTTAAAAAAGGAATTGGAGACTATGGTGTACAGATTGGAATTAAAATTTGAAACTCCTGAACCGTAAATGTTTTCATTTAGCATTTGCTCAACTTTACCATTTACGGTTCAGGAGTTTCAAATTTTAATTCCTATTTTTGTTTTGCAAACTTTTGTTGATATATAACGAGAAAATTTAAAACCTTATCAGCAAAAGTAAAACAAACTGCAGATATAACGTAAAAATTAAATAACAGGAAACAAAAGCTCAGCTTTTTATAATCAATCAAATTTTAAAAATTATTTTTCTCAATCCCATCAGTACCGAGAAATAAGTTATTTTTTCTAAAAAGCGCTAATAGAAATACTGATTATTTTTAACCTAATTTTACAATTTATCGCCAAAATTGTAGAATTGGATCGGACTTTGACTATTTCATGCTTAAACTTTCGTAACACAATAAGAACGCCAGAGCTGAAATAAATTTGAAAAGTTATTTTCGCGCCAAAATGCATCTCAAAAAATTAATGAACTTACATCAGACACTTAGCGGAAGTTCCATGCGCGCAGGATATTTCTTACGTCCCAATACCTCGTTAAAGTATCGTGTTCTAGAATGACGTGACCCAGCATTCGAAACACGCGAATATCTATAACTTTGTTCGCAAAAAAGCAAAATGCTGAATTCTCCACAGATCTAATTTTCTCCCTGCGAGTTTTAACTGTCGGGTAATTTTTCACAAGAATCCCTTTTCCGCTGAAGTCTTTTTGATTTATTATCAGCGAGAGGAATGCGAGGAGTTATGGGGATCGAGAAGGGGGTAAAGGGGAGTGTGCGTTCCGCGAAGGGGATGAAAGGAGTGCTTATGGAAGGTGAGAGGGGAAGAGGGAGGGTGGGAGGAAGCGAGGGGAATCTAGGGAGTGTGTGGGGATGGAGACACTCGTAGAGAATAAGCCTCCCCCTTTCCCTTTCCCCCGTCCTCCTCCTCCAACCACTCGATCCCGCCGAAACAACGGTGATTAATGCGTCAACAATACGACGGGCAGGTTTTTTTCCATATGCAACTCCATTCTTTCCAACTCTTGACCCTGGACCAAATGTAAGGTCCATCGGTACATTTAACCTTTCCCTTTTTTAATTTTTGACTTCAATTAATTTGGATTATCCGAAAGCTTGTAACGAACCTATCCCACGTCTCTCGGCGTAGGATTTTTTCCTCTCTACTCACTTCTTCTCCGAGCACCTCTTGTTTGAATAAGAGATTTCGATATCTCCTCGCCTAGCAACGCCTCTATGTCTATCGGAATCGATTTCCAAAGCGACGCATGACTGTCGTGATTCATGCGAACCTCAAGGCTGCTTTTTCCACCTGTACGTTATTTTCATAATCTCATCAAACTGTTGAGTTAGAAATAAAACATGTAATTCGCATCTGTGTATTAAGGCTTTTTAACCAGGGGTACGGCCAGAGTTTTAAAGGGGTACGCGAAAGTATTTAAGATTATGATTTTCCTTTTGCTTCATATTTCTTGCATGACTTTGGAATCAGATTACCGCTAAGAATCACTTTATATTTTAGAAAATACTCCAAAAGCTGTGAATTATGCCGTTACAAACATGAGTTATCTATTTTAACAAAAGTTTTATTCGTTCCATTATCGCTAATAAATGTATTGTAAATGTAACTTAAATGTAATTTAAATATAATTTAAATTTAATTTTTGCCCCTATAATTGCTATATCTTATAAACGCCTTTATAGTTTCATGGCAAGTACGAGTATGTTACCATTGGCTTTGAAGGGAAGGACTTTGGGACAATAGTGGGCCATGCACTACCATGCTAAATTCATCATTTAAATCTTCACAACACATTCAATAATAAAACAAGATAAACTAAACGCAAGCGTTTGTCATAAAAAATTTATATAAATTCCTACTCCTATTTCTAAGAGCTTTATTTCAGTATATATCACGTAATGGAAGAATCTATAACTTGTATAAAATAGTCCTATGTTCTTTCAGGGAAAATTCATTCCCGTTAATTTTCATTTCTTAGATCCAATTCCCTCGCATATTTTCCTCCTTCCCCTCCTTTCCTTCTAACTTCTATTTCCGTCTTTTATCGCTTTCCTTGGTAAAAACCACATCTTTGACCTTTTTCCTCCCAACTCCCACTTCATTTTCAACGTATCGCCGAATTCAATTTCCCTTTTATCTCTTCAGAAAATTCGGCGAAGCGATAATTAATTTCGTTTGAATGCCCTTCGATCTTTTCACAAAAGGCTTGATATCAATACATATCAGTAAAATTTCTTTTATATTGGAAAACCGCGAGTCGAAGTACGTACCATGAAACTGTTAAAACTACGTTCTCGAATAAATACAGATTATGGTGAAAATTTCCTCCAATTTTATGCCAAGTGGGTCTGACAATTAATATTTTTATGAGCATCCGTTCTTTTCTATATGGTCATTGCTTTAAAATTAATGCAACATTATAACTATTCCACGTTGCTGGTCTGGACAATTCATAAAGAATTGTCATATTCGAGTTAGCAACATTCTATTTTTTAATTATACACTTTTCACTTGATCTTTGAACTTTTTTATTTTTATGCGTCATATCAACTACAATATTATATAATAAAAGTTTAAATAATTAAATATATGGGATGCTTGGTGTTAATCAAACATTAATAAATTTAAAGTTTGAGTCTCTTTCAACTAAATTACTCCCAGGTACAGGATAATTACATTCATCAATTTAAGAACAGATTTTATTTCTTCAAAAGCACTCCTGTTAGACCAAAATTTTATGCGATGATGAGAATCCATTTATTCTTTTATAAGATAATAAATCTTTATATTCCATTATACGTCTTTCTTTTGACGGCAATTTTGGTGTTCGTTTATTACCCTTAACGGATGTGCGTTTTCCTTCTTTACCTAACATGACGCTTATTCTACTCATTCAAACAAACGTGGGATCAAAACGTAACGAACTTAAATATTCCCAACTTTTCCAAAAAAAATATGCACGATTTCCGAGTCTTTCTCCGGATAATTTCAAACTCCAAGCAAAATAAACAAACTCTTTGGAAATAAACCATATTTTTCGCGTTTTTTTTTCGATCAAACCTTTCGTTTCACATTCGCCCGCGCTCTGCCCCACATCATCCCCTCCCTCTTCCTCACTCAACAATCGAATTTTTACCCCTTTCCCATCCTCTTTTGTTCCTCCGTCTCCCCCCCCCCCCCTAAATACATTCCTCCCAGATCCTCTTCTCTTCTCCGTACTCTTTTACGCATGATAACACACCGGCAACGCCAGCCGTCAAAATGGGCTTGTCCTCGTAGAGATGGTTCCCAAAGCTTCCCACTTTGAAACACACACACCAGGTTCGTCTCTCGCCCCCCCCCCACCCTCCACCCTCGATCTCCGTCCAACTCTCCATTGGAAAACACTCCGTGTCCCACACCACTAGCCTCCCTTTTCTCTCTTCACCCCTCTCCCTCTCCTTCTCAGGAATGGAAGTGAATTATCATCAATCAACCTATAAATTCTCTCGCGGGGGACATCCACGCACATTCCCAAATAGCCGTCCATGCAACCCCATTACCCATCCCTGCTCGCATCCGATTCATCCAACACTCCCCTATCTCCTCATTCTCTCTCACTCACTATCCGTACCCTTCTTTTTGTTCTCTCCCTCTCTCACTGTATCTCTCTCTCCGTATCCCTATTATCCCCCCTCTCTCTCTCTGTCCTCCATTCGCCCATCTTTTGGTCCATCTCCCATCCCCAAACTCTTAATGCCGATCCTCTCCCTTCTTTCTCCTCCCCCTTAAACCCTCCTCCGCCCACCTAATCACTCACTGAGGGGCTAATACACGCTGCCAAGTCCCCTCGCCATTTACTCCTCACTATAAAACTCTCATATCCTCGTTACCCTTCCCACCAGGCACAAATAAATAAATATATATTCGGCTGAAGGTTTTTTTGGAGTTACAATTTCTCCCTAGGGACACTATACTTCCTTTTTATTTTATTTTTTAAATATAGATCCATGGATCGATGTAACAGACATCTCTATCTATCCGAAGCTGTGTGTTTTTTTATGGGAGAAAACTTTTGACGATGTAGATACACGAGGTGTTGGATGGTCGTAAATCAACCGGAATGGTTTCATTTTTCGTTCTTTTATTTGTCGTAGTGTCACTGATATTTTTATGAGTGGAATTATAGTACGAGGAGGATGTTTTCGAAATAAAAGGAGAGTTAAGGGAGATTATGAAGATCGTTTCGCTTTAACTCCTCGTATTTCATCCCGCACCGAGTTCTGTACTGTTTTTATTGGTCGTAAAGCGATGCGTCCGTCTATTCCATCTCATTTGAAATTTTCCTACACCCAAAGGAGGTATTTTTTATATTTTTTCGATGTGGCGCGAACGAATTCTTATATAAATCTTATTTACTAGGATGTTTTGTTTTAATCGGTGTTTGACTCGAAGCTATTATTAAAACGCAAAGATGATGTTCGAACGTCTTTATCTAGGTTATGGTCAATCCCAATACATGTAGGTAACCAATTGCATGCGTGTAACTGATTTTCACGTTCACCAAAGTTTTATCAGAACATATATATATTCCTAAAATTTTTATTCTAATAAAAAAATTTTATTACTATAAGCAGGATTATTTTTTAAATCGATTTATTAGTTGAAACTCCAACTCCTTATATTTAAACCCGGTTTTTATTTACTACCATTAGCGGATTTCTACTACATTTTTCCCCTATGATCACCATAACATAAAACATTGTTACAAGTTGTATTCCACACGTTTCATTCTAACAGATCTAATAAATACAATATTGCAGAGAATTAACGAGTCAGTATTTATGAGTAAACTAAGTATAACCTTACGAAAATCCATATTAACGTTTACATAAAATAATCAAAGAATGAATTTTCTAAACCATCTTTCATTAATCCTAACAGAAATTTTTTTCTATCTTTTCATATCATCATACTTGATGTATATTTTTGTAAAGGATATATCATGCAAACGAATATTTTAATTGTTCTCGAAACAGGTTGAATATAAACGACGAGGGAAAATTATAAAGATTACTAATATTCAGTTTCATGTTATGTTAAACCTGATTAAAAAATGAAGCAAGAGCTATTTGTATTAACCAGGAAGAAAGAGATGAGAAGATAAAACTTGAATAATATTATTATGGAGAATTAGAAAAGGAACTTCGAAGTCATACGCATTTTTTATTATCTGATTTTTGCTAACAGTTTATTTGTAATAAAATAAAACACATTTTTCATGGCGGAAATTGTAAAAGTTTTGTTTTGTTATAAAATTTTTATATTTTTACACAAATAAATTTGTAATGGAGTTCCACCGAGTTTTGCCTTGCAACATCGTTTATTCATTTTCTTTCACAAATTCGTCAGAATTCTCGCAATATTTGACTTCTCCGGAGATTTCTTACTAAAATAGTTATAGATAAAAATTCTGATTCAATAAGTATTGCATTAGCCTCAAATGGTTATTTATATTTGAATACTGCATTATTCCGACCTGATAATGTATATGTACCATGTAATTATAGTCACATTTCTCATTCTTGAACTCAATATATGTATGTACATCTTGTCTATGTGAACAAGAATTGAAAATTGTTCTCCATGTCGGAGTACACAGAGTTTACAAAAGATAATCCTTCACCTTTAATATAGTAAAATCATTAATTGTTAAGTCCGCAAATGAAGAAATTTCTTACGCTCGTTTGTAGCTTTAGAATTACAAATTCGGATTTTCCCTTGTATAAACTCCGTACGTCCCACGGCACACTAAGTACTTCGTTACGGCACATCACTGTGCCGCGGCACACCGGTTGGAGAGCACTGCCTTAAGGCGTTCCGCTTCTATTGTTTCGCTGATAAGGAACGTCTAAAAATATATCTGATAATTATTCGATCGTAATTTTTTTGTTTCCGCATTAAAATTTAACACAGTTGTTTTGCCTGTGCATTTGTCCAAGCGGCGAGCTCGCATCTCAATTCTAAGCCGTAAAGATAACTATGGACTGTTCAGTTTCTAAACAGTGTAAGTCCATTTTTTTCAATAAAATCTTAATCATCTTAACTGTGGATAATCTCAGAATAACATAATATAAACAGGCTAATTGATTTTTGGCACGCAACCAGAATCAAAACTTATCCTTGCCCACACCATATCATATTAAATTACTATTATATATGTTCCGTGAAATATTGTAGTCATTAAAATTTAATGATAGAAATATATGTATATGCATATGAATATGCAATATTTTTTAACTATATCAATAATTTTATTCATAGCCGACCGTGGTAATTGTATTTAGAAGTGAATTTAAAGTCACGTACGCGGAAATGTAATTATAACGGCTCGATAGCCATGTCATTTCCAAAGAAAATACGCACATTTCATTCAGGTTAAATAATGATTTACTTTAAAACTCTTAATAAAATATTATGGATTTAAAGGGCAGTGCATAGCGCAGCATAACTTCAGAACACTATTTCCGCTCTAGTTGAATTATTAACAGCGTAATGAATCGCCTTTTTCTGCTTAAGGAAACGATAAATTGAAATAGAGCTGGAGAGAGATGTCTCTGAACAGCAATTAAAAAAAAAAACAAAATGAACCAACATAAAAATCAATAACCTCTAGCGTGGATAATTGTCTTTGATGGATTAATAAATTTAAAAAATGCCTATTGCTCGCTAGAATCACGTATATACTTTATTTTATAGCGACGAAAGGTCGAGGAAAAACTCGAGATTTTCAAGGAAATAACACGCTGGATATGTAATAACACAGTGTTAAGGGACTGCAGAATCGAGCGAAAAAGGAACACAGCCGTCATTCATTTAGTGACGGGACGAATATACATTTTTTTTCTACTACCTCGAGACCCATTTAAATGTTTGGCATCGAACGCGTATGTAGCTTTTTTAATGCGAAGTCGACATGCTAAAAAGGTAAGTGAAGAACAAAAAGGAAACCTTGTATTTAGCCGAGCGGAAGAATGGCGGAAACAAATAACACGACACAGAATCGAGGATCATGTAGATATTTCAAGCGGAACTTTGAATTACGAAGAAGAGATAGTTTTTCCAACATCCTTTGACAGGTTCCAATTTTTATAATAACCCGTTGTTTAACGGATTACTCCCATAAAGCTATCACGTACATTAAAAAAAAACTTCTACGTACTTAATTTTACACGCCGAAAAGTATGCGTAATTTTCCAACGAATAAAAAATAAAACATCTTCAAGCATCCCGTCGCGTAAAATTACGCTAGCTTCTTTTTGTATCTCCGAGACGGCATTAGCGCACCGAAAATAAACATCAAGCAGCAGTCACGACTAAAATGGATAAGTTACAGGATGAGAGGATATTTTCGATGAATTCTGGCAGTCTAAACGGACGGAGATAGAATTGCATTCTAAAATTTCCCTTCAGAACACTGACAGGAATAAAATGGATAGCCTTAAGTAGATAAAAGACGCATATCGCTTCTGGCACGCTACACCCTACATAAATACCGGATGATTACACGTTTGAATGACATTATACGTCGAACTCATGAAATTTTTTCCCGATTTCTCCCATTTTCTGCGTGCGACTTCCCATCGATTTCTCGTTTCTACGACGAAAAAAGAGAGAGACCGAGTTTCTGAATACATTAGAATTTGGAAGTGACGAAATAGCATTGTGACTGATCAAAAAAGACAAGGAAGACATATAATATGAATATCAAATGACATTTATGAAGGAATATAAATAGCATCACAAAATAAAATTCCACGACGAAGCGTAAAGGTACCGTGTCTCCTCCGTAGCGGAAGTGTTTGGAACTGCCGGTCTCTAGGTCGCACGAGGAAATAGACTCGGGTTTCTTAAAGAGTACGATATTTATCGTGGGGGTATAGTTGAATTCCTTAGTTTTCGTAAGTTCTTAGTTTCTTTTATTTCACTTTTTGTTCGAATCTCAGAGAAATATTTAAATCTCGTCATAAGTCTTCGTTAAAAATTAAAATATGCTGCCTCGATTGGGAAAGACATAAAATGGTTAATCTACTCAACTTAAACATAGCACAGTCTTGATGTTGTCGTATTATAAACGCCTTATATCTGACAAAGTAGTTTCGACACATTATAAATCTAACGATAGCGATTTAAATTTTACAATGTCTTAGTTTTAATACATTCCGATTAATTTTATAAATTTATGTTTGCTACTCTTTTCTTTAACAGATGCTTGACCTTGTTAAGTTTTCCATGCGTTAAGAAAATTTTAAAGGCCGAGGTCAAAGGTTACGTCGAGGATTACCCTGACTATGGAGTTAAACAAAGTCCAGAGGCCAAGTGAGAGCGAAATGTGACAAAGGACTCCTTGTGTGTTTGCGATGGACCCAGAAAGAGAGAGAGAGAGTTGACTTAGGGTTATTGCTCAGGTAATGGCCAAACCCGAATGCAGAAACGGGACTGGAGAGGACCGAGCTTTAAATTTCGACGAGGGTCGAAAAGTCACGCACCCGCAAAAGTGTAGGAGGAGTAAGGAAAACCCAAGGGGGAGAGAGAGAAACGGAAAAAAGATAATATGAATGGAAGAGGGACGAAGAGGGTGTTGAAGCTGTCAAACGCGAGGAAAAAAGAGAAAGTAGAAGGGCAAAATATGCGAATGCGTTGGGGTGAAAAAGAGGAAAATAAGGACGCGGGAATAAGAAGGAACGAAGAGGCAGAAAGGGACGGAGAGAGAACCCCGAAAGACGAGGGTGAAGAATGTAAGATTCATGAAGAAAAGATGCAGAAGGCAGAAAGGATAGGAAAACAGGAGGGTACCGCGTGGGAGGGGAAGTCGGCAGTTGAGGGGAGGGAGAAAGAGAGAGAGGTCATTGGGTTCCTTATAAGAAAAGGGAACAAGATCACGGAGAGCTTGGGGGGAGACGAACCGGTGGGTCAGTGGGGAGGAAAGGGGAGTGCATTGGGAGGGGAGTGAGTGAGAAACGGAGAAGGGGACGGCGAGTTGGATGGATACTAGGGAACCTTATTTGAGTTTGACTCCACGTCACCGAAGAGAGCCAAGAAAAGGGGGTTATGCTGCCTTGGGGCGGAGGGTGATAGGGACTGCGTGGGTAGAGGAGGGATTGCGTGGGTGGAGGAGGGATAAGAAGGGGTTGAAAAGGAAAGATGGACCGGGGAGAGAAAAGGAGTGACAAGGGAAGTGGAGAGGGACGTAGGGTCAGACCCTTCTTTTTTTAAGGTGAAGGTTAAATCACATGATTCGTAAGAGGGTTTATTTTTTCCCTCGCCCTTCGACGCTAACTCCGTGTAGAAATAGTCGAGTTTCTCCAATGCGTTCCGAAACTGACCCTTAAAAGTATTATGTACTTGTTCGACAGGAGAGGAGGAATGGATTTTTTTACTTTGATCGATAAAAGGAGCACCTTCCTTATGTAGATCGCTCTATGTAATTAGATTTGAGTTTGTCGAAATTTTAATAGCACAGTCCGAGAGAGGAATTTTTTTAATAAATGGTCCGGAACTAAGGCTACGCAGTCAGTTTAATGAAGCAAATAGTGAAGTGATTTTTTCAACCTCACGGTCGAATTTCTTTGATTTATGATATGATCACTTATTACATAGCCCGCCTACAAGGGTTTTTATATGTACTAATATAAATAAAATATTTTCTCTTTTAGAGAATATAGGATATACATATAATACTTATCTAATTTTAAGTTATAAAAACAAAGTTTCTGATAATTTATTCAAAATCGTAAAAAATTCTCTCTCCATATTCTTGATTAATGCCTAAAATTTAAGATCATTTTTACAATTAATGTACACGTAAAAATCACAAAAAATAAGTCATAAAATTTTTAAATACATTAATATAATAATATGCCATAAACACACCAATGTAATCCATGGGTTGGGTTCCCTTTGTGTTACCAAGATCTTCAGAAGGTTGCGAATATTATTCATAATGAAATGCACTTATAACTTTCCCTCAAGGTAGGTATGTATTTTTATTCACGAACGGTTTCACCGTGATACGGTCTGGCGAGCACGCGACAAAATCGATCGAGAATAAAAATACATATTCTTTGGAAAAATACTTTGCAAATATCAATCATTTTATCATCCACTTTAAAATATCCCCGTTGTCGGGTTATTTGATAATTAGAGTAAAATAGCTGCTAGTATTGCTAAAACTACTGAAGACACAGAGGAATTATCGCATCAGGTAGAGGTCAGTTCGCGTA